>CM038144.1:481422697-482022697 GCA_021437245.1 Aegilops speltoides
CCTTAATGTGTGCTTAATGCTTATCATATGCCATTCATATCTTGTATGACCATTTACTCATGTCTTGGTGATTGGGTGCATGCTATTCATTCTTATCATTTTGTGCGCTCCACCAAGATGTATGTGACATGGAAGAGTGACCCATGATCCTAATCGATTGTGCATTTGCATTCAAGCATAAATCTTAAATAATGCACAAATTTAGGGGAGCTCTTGCTTATCACATACTTCTCAAAGCGACGATATTATTCATTGATTATATCATTTGTGAAGCTTTGATCTATATGTTGTCATCAATTACCAAAAGGGGAGATTGAAAGTGCAACTAATCCCGGGTGGTTTTGGTAATTAATAACAACATATATATCATTGAACTAATAGTTTCTTGAGAATCATTTGAGAAAGTTCGATTGATATGGGTATGGCAATGGTGAAGAAGTGGACCCCTCAAAATGCTAAGGAAAACATTGGCAAAAGCTCAAGACTCCATTTTTGGTTTAGTGATCCAAGATCACATTGAGTCTATAGGAAAGCCAATACTATTAAAAGGGGATGAGGTTATGTTAATGATCTGGTTGTTCAAAGTGCTTAGTGATACATCTCCCAAACCATCAGCAATCTTTCATTCCAATATACACTCATAAGTAATCTCGGTCCCACCGATTTCCTAAACTTCAGTCCTGCGAGATGAACCACCTCAGCCACAAAGCCAAACCCTAGATATTTGGATTTTCCGATTCGAACTCGGTCTCACGAAACTAGTGTTGCCAAGCTTACGTAACATACGTCATCAAATCGGTGTCACGAGATGATAAAGTCGGTCCCACCGAGATTGGCAAACCCTAGTCTTTGGAAGAATCGGACTCACGAGATTGTATTTTCGGTCCCACCGAAAATCCCAACGTTCTAAGATTTGAACTTTCGGGCTCACCGAGTTGTCAACTTGTCCGACCGAGATTGGTCAAATGTGTATAGCAGTTGGATTTTGTGTGGAGGCTATAAATACCCTCCACCTCCTCTTCATTCATGGAGAGCCATCGAAAGAACTACCACCGCTACCCTACATTTACGAAGAAAACTACCTACCCTTGTGTTGAGATCAAGTTGCTCCACTCCCACCATATGAAACTTGATTTCTAGCCTTCCCAAGTTGCTTTCCACTCAATCCTTTCTTCCACCACAGCCAAATCGGTGAGGAGAGTTGAGTGTTGGGAGATTATCATTTGAAGCACAAGAGCAAGGAGTTCATCATCATCAACACCATCTATTACCTTTTGGAGGTGGTGCCTCCTAGATTAGTTAGGTGTCGCTTGGGAGCCTCCGTCAAGATGTGGAGTTGAACCAAGAAGTTTGTAAGGGCAAGGAGATCGCCTACTTCATGAAGATCTACCCGAGTAAGGCTAGTCCTCCGTGGGCGTATGCCATGATGGCATAGACAAGGTTGCTTCTTCGTGGACCCTTAGTGGGTGGAGCCCTCCGTGGACTCTCGCATGGCCGTTACCCTCAGTGGGTTGAAGTCTCCATCAGCGTGGATTGCGATAGCACCATCTATCGGAACCACGAGAAAAAATCTCCGTGTCTCCAAATTGCGTTTGCTCTTCTCCACCTCTCTTTACTACATGTGCAATTTACTTTCCACTGCCAATACTCTAGAATTGCATGTGTAGGGTGATACTTGACTTGATCATCATTGTGAATCTGCCAAAAACTTGTCTTAATCAAAAGGCTGAATTTTTATATTGTCAAGTAGTCTAATCACCCCCCCTCTAGACATACTTTCGATCCTACACCCTTGTTGGGAGGCAACCCAATTTATTTTTGTTCCTTGCTTTTTTCCTTCTGTTTAGTAATAAATTTTTCATCTACCTTCTGTTTAGATGTGTTTTCATGTTTTAATTAGTGTTTGTTCCAAGTAGAACCTATAGGATAACCTATGGTGATAGTTAATTTGATTCTGCTGAAAAATAATTTTAGTAATTCACAGAAACGTGCTTTTGCGTTGATTCTTCTTGCTGCATATCAATAGACAAATTTCCCAGGACTTCATATTTTTGTAGGATTTTTAGAGTTCTAGAAGTATTCGAGAATTACAGATTGCTACAGACTGTTCCATTTTTGACAGATTTTGTTTTTCGTGTGTTGTTTGCTTATTTTGATGCATCTATGGCTAGTATCGGGGGGGTATGAACCATAGAGAAGTTGGAATACAGTAGGTTTAACAACAATATAAATAAAGAATGAGTTTATTACAGCAACTTATGTGGTGGTTTTTCTTTCTTGCACTAACGGAGCTTATGAGATTTCCTGTTGAGTTTTGTGTTGTGAAGTTTTCAAGTTTTGGGTAAAGATTTGATGGACTATGGAATAAGGAGAGCCTAAGCTTGGGGATGCCCATGGCACCCCAATATATTCAAGGATAACCAAAAGCCTAAGCTTGGGGATGCCGGAAGGCATCCCTCTTTAAATCTTAAATCTATCGGTAACTTTACTTGGAGCTATATTTTTATTCGCCACATGATATGTGTTTTGCTTGGAGCATCTTGTATGATATTAGTCTTTGCCTTTTAGATTACCACAATCATCCTTGCTGTACACACCTTTTGGGAGAAGCCCACATGTTTAGAATTTATTAGAATACGCTATGTGCTTCACTTGTATCTTTTGAGCTAGATAAATATCTTTTAGAGCACGGCAATGGCTTAATTTTGTAGAAATTGTTGATCTCTCATGATTCACTTATATTATTTTGAGAGTCTCTTAGAACAGCATGGTATTTTCTATTCTTATAAAATTGGTCCTAGAATGATGGGCATCCAAGTTGGGTATAATAAAAACTATCATAGAAAGTGAATTGGATACTATGATCAATTTGATACTTGATAATTGTTTTGATATATAGAGGTGGTGATATTAGAGTCATGCTACTTGGGTAATTGTGAATTCAAAGAATACTTGTGTTGAAGTTTGTGATTCCCGTAGCATGCACGTATGGTGAACCGCTTTGTGATGAAGTTGGAGCACAATTTTATTTATTGATTGTCTTCCTTATGAGTCGCGGTAGGGGACGAGCGATCGTATTTTCGTACCAACCTATCCCCCTAGGAGCATGCGCGTAGTACTTTGTTTTCAATGGCTTGTAGAATTTTGCAATAAGTATATGAGTTCTTTATGACTAATGTTGAGTCCATGGATTATACGCACTCTCACCCTTCCACCATTGCTAGCCTCTCTTGTGCCGCGCAACTTTCGCCGATACCATATACCTTCCTCAAAATAGCCACCATACCTACCTATTATGGCATTTCCATAGCTATTCCGAGATATATTGCCATGCAACTTTCCACCCTTTCCTTTATATGACACACATCATCATTGTCATATTGCTCTTTGCATGATCATGTAGTTGACATCGTATTTGTGGCAAAGCCACCTTCATAATTTTCATACATGTCACTCTTGATTCATTGCATATCCCGGTACACCACCGGAGGCATTCATATAGAGTCATATCTTGTTCTAAGTATCGGGTTGTAATCTTGAGTTGTAAGTAAATAAAAGTGTGATGATCTTCATTATTAGAGCATTGTCCCAGTGAGGAAAGGATGATAGAGGCCAAATAAAAAATGAGAGAAAAAGAGAGAAGGGACAATGCTACTATCCTTTTTACCACACTTGTGCTTCAAAGTAGCACCATGATCTTCATAATAGAGTCTCCTATGTTGTCACTTTCATATACTAGTGGAAATTTTTCATTATAGAACTTGGCTTGTATATTCCAATGATGGGTTTCCACAAAATGCCCTAGGTCTTCGTGAGCAAGCGAGTTGGATGCATACCCACTTAGTTTCTTTTCTTGAGCTTTCATACATTTATAGCTCTAGTGCATCCGTTGCATGGCAATCCCTACTCCTCATGTTGACATCAATTGATGGGCATCTCCATAGCCCGTTGATTATCCTCGTCAATGTGAGCTTTCTCCTTTTTTGTCTTCTCCACACAATCCCCATCATCATATTCTATTGCATCCATAGTGCTATATCTATTAATGGGCATCTCCATAGCCCATTGATACGCCTAGTTGATGTGAGACTATCTTCTTCCTTTTTGTCTTCTCCACAACCACCATTCTATTCCACATATAGTGCTATGTCCATGGCTCACACTCATGTATTGCGTGAAAGTTGAAAAAGTTTGAGATTACTAAAGTATGAAACAATTGCTTGGCTTGTCATCGGGGTTGTGCATGATTAAATACTTTGTGTGATGAAGATAGAGCAACAACCAGTCTATATGATTTTGTAGGGATAACTTTCTTTAGCCATGTTATTTTGGGAAGACATGATTGCTTTTATTAGTATGTTTGAAGTATTACTATTTCTTATGCCAATATGAACTTAATACTCTAGATGCAGGCAGGAGTCGGTCGATGTGTGGAGTAATAGTAGTAGATGCAGGCAGGAGTCGATGTACTTTGTCACGGACGTGATGCCTATATACATGATCATGCCTAGATAATCTCATAATTATTCACTATTCTATCAATTGCTCGACAGTAATTTGTTCACCCACCGTAATACTTATGCTATCTTGAGAGAAGCCACTCGTGAAACCTATGCCCCCGGGTCTATCTTTTATCATATAAGCTTTCCATCTACTTTTATTTGCCTCTTTACTTTTCCAATCTATATCATAAAAATACCAAAAATATTTATCTTATCATATTATCTCTATCACATCTCACTTTCGCAAGCGGCCGTGAAGGGATTGACAACCCCTTTATTGCGTTGGTTGAGAGGTTCTTGTTTGTTTGTGTAGGTGTGTGGGACTTTTGAGGAGCCTCCTACTGGATTGATACCTTGGTTCTCAAAAACGGAGGGAAATACTTACGCTACTTTGCTGCATCACCCTTTCCTCTTCAAGGGAAACTAACGCAAGCTCAAGACGTAGCAACCAGCCACAAGGGGCTGGTGCGACCCCCATGGGCCGACCAAGGAGAAGGAAAGAGGGGAAGGGAAAGGAAAGAGGGGGAATAGGATTCCCCCTTCCTTCCCTCTCTCCCTCTCTTTCCTTCCCCCTCTGGCAAATAAGGAAGGGGGCGCCACTTGGGAGGACTCCAAGTAGGATTCGGCCTACTTGGGCCGCCCTCCTGGCTGCTCCCTCCTCCCCCACCTATATATATATGTGGGAGGGGGCGCCTAGCACCCCAAGACAATTGCCTAGCCGTGTGCGGCGCCCCCTTCACCGCCGTTTACACCCCGGTCAAATTTTCGGAGTTCTTAGGAGAAGCCCTCCGAGTGTCACTTCACCATCACCGTCATCAGGCCGTTGTGCTGACGGAACTCGTCTACTACCTAAAGTCTTGTTGGATCAAGAAGGCGAGGGACGTCACCGAGCTGAACGTGTGCAGAACTCGGAGGTGCCATACATTCGGTACTAGATCTGTCGGAGCTAGAAGAAGTTCGACTACATCAACCACGTTGTCAAACGCTTTCGTTTAAGGTCTACGAGGGTACGTAGACACACTCTCCCCCTTGTTGCTATGCATCTCCATGGATAGATCTTTTCGTGTGCGTAGAATTTTTTTGTATTCATGCAATGTTCCCAACATAGGGCGCGCCCCCAGGCTTGTGGCCACCTGGTGGGTCCCCCTCTGGTATTTCTTCACCCAATATTTTTAATATATTCCAAAATAATTCTCTGTAAATTTTCAGGACTTTTGGAGTTGTGCAGAATAGGTCTATCAGTTTTACTCCTTTTCCAGTCCAGAATTCCAGCTGCCGGCATTCTCCCTCTTCATGTAAACCTTGTAAAATAAGAGAGAGAAAAGGCAATAAATATCAATATAAAAGCATGATGCAAAATGGACGTATCAAAGATCCACGAGGGAGCGACAAGCCCTAGGGGTGCAGCCAAGGGGGGCACGCCCCCAGGCTTGTGGGCCTCTCGTGGCACCTCCAACCTTAATTCCACCTCTATAAATACTCAAATATTCCTCTGAAATCAATGAGCCACCCGAAATACTTTTTCTGCCACCGCAAGTTTCTGTTCTCATGAGATCCCATCTGAAGGCCTCCGCCGGCACTCTGCCAGAGGGGGAATTGATCATGGAGGGGCTCTACATCAACCTTGCTGCCCTTCCGATGATGCGTGAGTAGTTTACCACAGACCTACGTGTCGTGGAATTAACATGTCAGATGTCCTAGCAAGAGGACTTAGTCGTGGAGCCATCACAACGAGATTAGCAAAAAGGGTTTAAACCGGACAAAGGACACGGGGAGTTTATACTGGTTCGGCCCCTTGCGATGAAGGTAAAAGCCTATGATCAAGTTGTGGTGGGATTGATGGGGTCTCGATGAGCAGGGAGCGAATCCGCTTCACCTATCTCTCGAGTTGTTGTTTCTTGTCCCTGAACAGCCGCCGGGTCGTCCCTTTATATACACAGGTTGACGCCCGGCGGTTTGTAGAATATCGAGGCCGGCTCATACACGTGTCCGACTCGGTACCTTTCCTAACTTACAACACAAGTTTACACATCTCATACCGGTTTACGTATATGGGCTCTAAACCGCCTTTGGGCCCTGGGCCTCTAAGCTTCAATGGTAGAGCGTCATACTCCTTGTCTTCATAGGCTTCAGTACGGATGAGCGTAAACCGGCCCCTCCTAGGCGGTTTTACACTCAGTAGTTATATCCCCAACATTAGGCCCCAGATTGATTTGAACCTGTTCATGCCAATCTTCAATACTTTAGAAAAATTCCTTGAACATCCTCCTATGATCCTTGTAAACCGCCATGACATCTCCTCCATATGAGCTTGGTAAACCGCCATGACGTCATCTTCTAAAATTGCAGCAAATCATCATGATGTCATCTTTGTATAAAAACATGTAAATGCTTCTTTTATTAATTAATTCCCGAAGACCGAGACGACAGCTGTATCAGATATCCGATTTTTAGCTCCTCGATTCTCGTGCCTGTCATTTATCCCTTTGCCCTTATAAATAAGACCGGGGGTCCTTTCCATTCTCCCCCTTGCCTCTTCATCTCTTCTTCTTCTTCCTCGTGACCCCGAAGAGCCCAAGCTTCGTCGCCGCCATCGTCCTTCGAGCACTACATCAACAAGGCCGCTGCATCAACCTGTTCTTGATCAGATAGACTGAGACACCCCTCTGCTTCCCCGCAACATCAGTAAGTACTCCCCTTTCCAAATATTAGATCTGCATTAGGGTTCTGCTGTTCATCGGTGTTCTTCATCGTTCTTCCTTTTTTCTCTCCTAGATCTCATAAATAGATCTTGAAACTGATAGCAAAGGCGTGCGGCAGTAGTTCAGCGCCCCTAATCACCCTCAGAAACCACTTTTTACTGCATGAGATCCTGCCCAAGCATATGCGCTCTTCTGCTGTCGTGACCTTTAGGTTTAAAATTTCTCCCCTTTTGTAGAACTGCGGTAGATCCGAAATTATCAGATCAACTTGTAAAACCAATTTGTGCAACACTTCAGAAAATTTCAGATCTGTCCCTTTCGCACCATTGTAGGTGGTTTAATTGTTAGAAATTGATAATCCGCTAGGTACCATTAGCCCTCTCTTAAACCGCCATTTTTACCGGAGCATCAATATCCGGTTTAACATGTATATTTTTCTAATTCGATCCCTTCCCCCGACCTGACGCCGGTTTATACATATCAATCTTGAACCGTAATCCGGCATCTGAACTTCTTTTACAACTTTTCATCAAAAATGACCAAACAGTTCTTCTCCTGCAATTGGGCTCCCTCCCGGGTTACGAAAGAGCAGCTTACCAGTTATGTTGTGACTGGCACTTTAGCAAAACAAGAGACCATCCATTGGAGAGCCCTGGGTACTGAAAACCCTCCTGAACCTCAAGATGGAGAAGTAGTTGTCTTCGTACATCATTTGGACCGAGGGTTTAGCCCTCCCGGATCAAAAAAATTCCGGGATGTACTTGCCAGCATCCAACTCCACCCTCAAGATATTGGACCAAACTCTGTGTCCAATATTTGCAATTTTCAAGTGTTTTGTGAGGTTTACCTGCAAGAAGAACCAACTGTCGATTTTTTCAGAGATTTCTTCCACTTGAACCGACGTACTGAGTTTACTGACGGCCCCAGCACTGAACTTGGCGGGGTGTCTATTCAGAAAAGGAAAGGAGTCAACTTTCCTCACGCCAAACACCACAGCCACCCCAAGGACTGGAATCAAACGTGGTTTTACTGCCGGAATACCGCTCCTGAAGATGAAAATCCTCTACCGGGTTATCGTGCTCACCGGCTCAGTAATGAACATCCATTGCCTCAATGGCTCACTGCCAAGGAAAGATCGAAATATGCACCATAGATTTCCAAGATCCAGGATTTTATGGCAAACGGTTTAACTGGTATTGACCTTGTCCGTTGCTGGGTGTTGTGGAGCATCTTGCCCATAAGTCGGCGTCCCGGTTTAATGTGCGAGTACACAGGAGAGTTAAAAGATCCTCAACGCCATATTGATGTCCAGCTAAGTGATGAAGTAATTACTGAAGCTGTCAAAAAGATGTTGGATGAACCAATATCTGAATGTAGCAAGACTGGGCTACGTCCCTATTATACCTCTCATAAACCGCCAGCGATAAGGATTGTATTTTTCTGCTTTTAATTCGCCCTCCTTGTTGAAACTTTTCTGATGACCTTCTGTTTATCTTTGCAGAGCAATGACCCGTTCTAGAAAAGGAAATCTCAAGACAAACCAGTGAAAACACAAGACAAACCAGTGAGAGCGCCTCGTGCTAAGAGCAAGGCCTCAAAGAAACCAGCAAAGAAGAGAACCGCCAAGTCCTCTGATCCGGAGCTGTTGATGACTCGGAATCAGAGGTAGAACTTGATTCCTTTGGCTCATTTTTCATGCACCTTATTGACGATGATCATTATCAGGATGATGCGGAAGCAAGCCGTGCTGATCATGTAGAGGTAAGTTCCCTTTCTTCTGATTCAGATCTTGTGCCAGTACGAAAACTCCGTCGCGCAGTCCGGAAAGTAAAACGTTCGCATCCTCTCGGTTATTTGGATCCACACTTTTCTTTGAAGACACAACACCTTGAAGCTCGTCGCACAACCCAGCACACTGGACAACAAGTTTCCTCCTCCGGTTTACCAGACACACCAGTTCGGAAACGCCGTGCAGAGGTCTCTTGTACTTCTAACAAATCTTATCCCAAAGCGGGTTACTTCCGATACCCTCTTAATCCGTCTGATTCCAATTATTAGGGCAGTTCCAATTCACCCTCTGGCGATTCATCAACCACACAGATGCCTCCCCTCAAGACCATCCCTGGGTAAGCATAATAATTTTAGTTTTCCTTTTTTGCACCGCTTTATCATACTAACCTCTATTGGTTACTTGCAGTGCCAAAGCCCGACTCAGTAAAAAGGCCAAGCTGACTGCTCCCACTGATGATAATCCGCCTTTTGTACCAGAAAGGACCTCAGAAGCTGTTGATCGAGATGTTGATATTGCTCTGGATGATCCTATGCCACAAGGTCAGGACACTTATGTTGATCCACCAGAAGTTAATCCGGCTAGTCCTCCTGCTGATCCACCAAGCTCAGCTGCCGATCCACCAAGTTCAGCTGCTAATCCCCCAAGCCCAGCAAGAGCCGCTGCTAAACCGTCTAACGCAGATGAGATTGTTGATGGCACGACCGATGATGTGGTGATTACCGGTTTTGGCCACACTTCTCCTGGCAACCCTGTCGCTTTATCAAAGCACAATGCCAAAGAGGAATTTACTGCTGTGGACAAAGGCAAGTGGAAGATTGATTTGTCAAGCTATGCTCATCTCAATGCTCAGGAACTCCACTCTGGATATCTAAACTGCCTGTATACAAGTCATGATTATGAGGCCGGTTTAGTCAACTTGATGAAGGAGCGCTATGAGGTAACTTCTATTCAAACATTTTATAAATTTTTCTTTGTGCTTTATATCAACTCCATTGTAGCCCCCAAGGGCCGGTTTATCTCTTCAAGATGAACCGGGATTTCCTGTTACGAAGCTTATCCTTGTTAAATTCCTTCACTTCCGGTTTATCTGATCAATTAAGCATTAGCCCCCAAGTGCCAAGATTAATACTTGTATTGAGCCTTGGGACTTAAAATATCAGTTAAGAAGAAGCAATCCGCATTAGCCCCCAAGTGCCAAGTGTATAACTTGTTATATGCTTGGGACTTTTGTGAAAATATTAACAACTTTATTATCTGTCTTTTGCAGGCTGACTTGAGCAACAAAGATTCCCAAATCGCCGATCTTCAAGAAAATATCAAGTCCCAGCAAGCAGAAACTTCTAAGGCCAAAGAGGAGTTAAAGGGCGCTTTAACTGCCATGGAGCAATTAAAGGATGGCTTCAAAAGCGAGCGAGCAGACTGGGAAACTAAGAGAACCATGCTGCTAAAACGGGCCGAGGATGCTAAGGCAGCTCTTAAACCGGTAGCAGAAGAGCTAACTGGGTTAAAGTGTCAGATCAATGTAATGACTTCTGCTATATTTGGTAAGTACTCTTTGCAAGAGCCTTTCTTAAATATCTTTGAAACTGTTGGTTTAACAGCAAATTCTTAAACCGTTGCAGGTAGTCGTGTTGCTCATCTGGGCTCGGATATGTGGAGGAAGTTGAAAGCAGCCTATACCTTGATAGAACAACTGTATACCGGTGCTCAACGAGTCATCTTTGCGGCCTCATACAATAAACCGCCGCCAACCTTAATCAAGGATACATTGGCCAAATTATCTATGACTCCTGCCCAGATAGAAGAGGTAAAGAGATCTGCTGCAAGGGCTGGCGCTCTATCTGCACTGACTCGGGCCAAAGCTTGGATAGCTGATCTTGATCCGGAAGATATAGGAAAGGGCTATCCTAGCCAACAAGAAGACAGGTCAGAATTTGATAATGAAGCCCTCAAAGCTTTGACAAAGGAGATGCGCCCGCTTGCAAGCAGATTGGCCGAGAAGTTGACTTGTCTGTCCACCGGTCCAACTATGATGCGGACAACAAACGGGTTGATGCATCTGTGAAAGAAGTGCAGAATCTTATCCCGCCAATCCGTAAGCACACTTATGCCCCTGACGTTGAACCATCCAATCTTATAAGTGACGAAGCTGTCTTCCAAGCTTTAACCGGGATTGACTGGGCAACCATTGGCTTCCAGCCACTGGGTGGGGAGGAGGAGGTTGAACCAGCGCAAGGTGATCCGCAAACTTCTCATCAAGCCGAAGAGGAATCATAATCCGGAAGCCGGTTTACCATTTATGTTACGCCCTTTGTAGAAAAACAATTATCTTGTTTGGGCAGTCCAAGCGCCTTGTAATAGGATAGCTTAAAATACTTGGTCTGCTATGCCATCGTGCATAGCTTGAAACACTTGGTCTGCTATGCCGTATAATCACTTCCCTGAGACTGCCACGTTGTCATAAGATGCAATGTGCTTATGATGTTTATCAGTGTTATGCAATCCTGCTTTCTGCATGTCATAAACTGAAAACTTATCCTGGCGGTTTACCGCCGGACGGGTTACGATGCCCAATATGAAGTCATAGTTTATAACCAAGGCTGTAAAGATAATGAAATATGAAAATACCTCATACCTGTGATTTAAATCACGTTATTGGTTTACCAATCATGTTTGCAGTAAGGGTGATAACCCAAATCCTGAGTATTCACCACGCTGTGCTGGTATATAATAAACCACGCCGGGTTATGATAAACACCAGATGATCATCCTGGCGACTTATAGTCAGTGCCAGACCGGGCTAAGAGCACCGGTTTATGATTGATTTCGTGCTAACAATTGATAATTGAAAGCTGTGCCGGGTTGAGAAACACCGGGCTGATGAAATGACTTATACTCAGGCCGGGTCAATGGACGCTGGTTTATCTTAAAACCTTATCAAAGGAAAGAAAACTTGCAAAAAACAAACACAAGTAAAAACTTGTAGTCAAGGCTTTTCAAGGGTTGCCAGGCCCAAATTCGAGGCTTTTCATGGGCTGCCAGGCCGCTGAGTTAAACCATTTAACAAAGCATTTTAAGATGGGCCTCCAATTAACCAATCATTATTTTAACTTTGACAAGTTGAGAGTGCATATAAGATTGACTTGTCAAGCGTTAATGAGTCATACCAGGATTACACAGGCCGGAGTGGCTTACTTGATGAAGGCGGAGTTAACCACGGGTTTTAGGTGAATACACAGCTTCCAAGCACAGCTTGATAGCCTATTACAAGGGTCCTTTCAAACTCTTTGTTCTTTGTGCACAAAGAGCCCCAATAACATTGTGAGCTGTGCTCAATGGGTACCTATGTTTGAGCTATGCGTGGCAACAAGCTCTCTTTGGTCCCTTGGGTGTGAAGCTCCCAAGCTATGTTGTGGTTTTATAAGCCGGTTTACTGGAAAACTCTGCTTTGTAAGCATGAGCCCCCAAGTAACCAAGGAGACATATAAGACGAAAATGGCAGAGGCCCCGCTTTAGCAAGGATGTCAGTTTATTTATTGATCATAATATGTACATTGTCAAAAATATATACATAGTAGGATCCCATGGCTCAGGTGTAGTAAGGCCGAAGATGAGGTATATTCCACGGCCGGCGAGTCTCCTCCTCTGATTTGCGTGAGTCTTTGTGCTCTCGAACATCGATGAGGTAGTATGACCCGTTATTCAAATTCTTGCTGACCACAAAGGGTCCTTCCCAAGGTGGAGACAACTTATGCATGTCAGTCTGATCTTGGATAAGCTAGAGCACCAAGTCGCCTTCTTGGAAAGTCCTGGTTTTAACCCGGCGGCTGTGATAACGCCGCAGGTCTTGCTGATAAATCACCGAGCGAGCTACTGCAATATCCCGTTGTTCATCTAACAGGTCCAAGGCATCCTGGCGTGCTCTTTCATTATCCGCTTCAACGTAAGCTGCCACTTGGGGCGAGTCATGACGTATATCACATGGGAGAACTGCTTCTGCTCCATAGACCATGAAGAAGGGTGTGTAACTCGTAGATCTATTGGGGGTGGTGTTAATACTCCATAGAACGGAAGGCAACTCCTTCACCCAACAACCCGGCGTCCATTTCAAAGGGACCATAAGCCGGGGCTTGATACCCTTTAAGATTTCCTGATTAGCTCTTTCCGCTTGACCATTAGATTGGGGGTGGGATACCGACGACACATCAAGCCGGATGTGCTCACGTTGACAGAATTATTCCATAGCTTCCTTGGAGAGATTCGTGCCATTATCTGTTATAATGCTGTGTGGAAAGCGAAATCGAAAGATCACCTTTTTCATGAACTGAACCACCATGGCCGCATCACACTTGCTCACTGGCTCTGCCTCCACCCACTTGGTGAATTTATCAACCGCCACCAAGAGGTGGGTCTTTTTATCCTTGGATTTCTTAAAAGGCCCAACCATATCCAGCCCCCAAGTTGCAAACGGCCAGGTAATTGGAATCATCCTCAACTCCTGAGCCAGAACATGAGCTCGACGTGCAAACTTCTGACATCCGTCACACCTTCGGACTAGATCTTCCGCATCAGCATGAGCTTTTAACCAGTAAAAACCGTGCCAGAAAGCCTTAGCTACCAAGGATTTTGAACCGGCATGATGACCACAATCTCTTTCGTGGATTTCACGCAAGATCTCACAGCCTTCTTTAGAAGAAACACAATGCTGAAACGCCCCTGAGACACTACAGTGGTGCAACTCGCCATTGACAATAGCCATGGGCTTAGAACACCGGATTATCTGTTTGGCTAAAACTTTGTCCTCTGGTAACTCGCCCCGGTTCATGTACGCTAGGTACGACAACGTCCAATCAGGGATAGCATGAAGAACTGCTACCAGTTGAGCCTCCGGATCAGGAATCGCCAGGTCCTCCTCCTTCGGTACCTTGACTGATAGATTATGCAGAACATCCAGGAAAACATTAGGCGACACCGGTTTATGCTGGGATTCGAGCCGGCTTAAAGCATCTACCGCTTCATTTTTATGCCCATCAATGTGCTCGATCTGATAACCCTTGAAGTAACCAGCAACGACGTCCACCTCCCGGCGATAAGCCGCCATGAGTGGATCCTTGGAATCCCACGTACCGGACACTTGCTGAGCCACTAAATCGGAGTCACCAAAGCAACGTACCCGGATTAAGTTCATCTCCTTCGCCATCCGCAGTCCGTGGAGTAAAGCCTCATACTCAGCTGCATTGTTAGTACAGGGAAACATTAAGTGGAGAACATAACAAAATTTGTCACCACAAGGGGAAGTAAGAACAACTCCAGCCCCTGAGCCCTCCAATTGTCCGGAGCCATCAAAGTGAATAGTCCAGTATGTGTTATATGGTTTTTCCTCGGGTGCCTGCAACTCCGTCCAGTCGTTGATGAAGTCTACGAGTGCTTGGGACTTGATAGCAGTGCGAGGCATGTATTTCAACCCATGAGGCCCAAGCTCGATAGCCCACTTAGCAACTCGGCCAGTTGCCTCCTTGTTTTGAATGATGTCTCCCAATGGAGCAGAACTGACCACAGTGATGGGATGGCCTTGAAAGTATTGCTTGAGCTTCCGGCTCTCCATAAACACTCCATACACTAGCTTCTGCCAATGGGGGTATCTCTGTTTGGACTCGATAAGCACCTCGCTGATATAGTAAACCGACCATTGAACCGGATACTCCTTACCAGCCTCCTTGCGCTCCACCACAATAGCCACGCTGACTGCTCGGTCATTAGCAGCCACATATAACAGCAATGGGCCCTTATCAATGGGGGCAGCAAGGACGGGCGTCTCGGCCAACTGCTTCTTCAAATCCTCAAATGTCATATCAGCAGCATCAGTCCAAACAAAGTTGTCTGTTTTCTTCATCATCTGATAAAGCAAGATCGCCTTCTCTCCCAACCGGCTGATAAACCGGCTCAGTGCTGCAACCCGACCTGCCAGTCTTTGAACGTCATTGGTACACACCGGTCCAGCCAGGGACGTGATAGCCTTTATCTTTTCCAGATTAGCCTCAATGCCCCTATTGGACACCAGAAAACCTAAGAGCTTGCTAGCCGGTACACCAAAAACACACTTAGCCAGATTAAGCATCATTTTATAAACCCTCAGATTATTAAAAGTTTCCTGCAACTCAGTTATGAGTGTCTCTGCCTTCCTGGATTTCACCACGATATCATCTGCCCAATCTGATTATGGAGGCAATTCTGCACACACCGCTGATAATCGCATGAGCACTCTTGAGCCCAAAAGGCATAGATACATAACAGAAGGCTCCAGAAGGAGTTATAAAAGTTGTATTCTCCTGGTCCTTAACTGCCATTTTGATCTGATGGTAACCCGAATAAGCATCCAGGAAACTCAAACGCTCACAACCCGCCGTAGCATCAAGGATTTGATCAATACGAGGGAGGGCAAAGGGATCAGCTGGGCAAGCTTTGTTCAAATCTGTGTAATCCACACACATACGACAAGTGCCGTTTTTCTTAAGTACCAGCACCGGATTAGCCAACCACTCAGGGTGAAACACCTCCACAATAAACCCTGCCGCCAATAGCCGGGCTACCTCTTCACCAATGGACTTGCGTCTCTCTTCATTAAGCGGCGGGCTGTTTGACCGATTTGAACCGGATCAACATTAAGAGTGTGCTCGGCGAGTTCCCTCGGTACACGGCATGTCGGAAGGTTTCCATGCAAAGATGTCCCGGTTCTCATGGATGAACTTCGATGTAGCGCCTTCCTATTCGGATCAAGTTAGCGCGATGTTGAACTGCTTGGATGAATCGCCAGGAACAAAATCAACCAACTTAGTCTCATCAGCCGATTTAAACTTCAAAGCCGGATCATGCTCTGTAGTGGGCTTCTTCAGAGAAGTCATATCTGCCAGATCAACATTGTCCTTATAAAACATCAACTCCTCCGTCGCACAAACCGACTCAGCATAGGCCGCATCACCTTCCTCGCACTCCATAGCAATCTTGCGGCTACCATGAACCGTGATGGTCCCCTTATGACCCGACATCTTGAGCTGCAGATAAACATAACACGGCCTTGCCATGAATTTAGCATAAACCGGACGTCCAAACAGGGCATGGTACGGACTTCAGATTTTTACTACTTCAAAATTCAGTGTCTCGGACCTTGAATCATGATCATCTCCAAAAATCACCTCCAGAGCTATCTTACCGACCGGGTAAGCCCATTTACTAGGTACCACACCGTGAAAAACGGTGTTTGACGGTTTAAGATTCTTATCTGTTAACCCCATACGCTGGAAGGTTTCATAATACAAGATATTGATACTACTCCCTCCATCCATGAGCACTTTGGGAACTTATAACCCCCAACTTGCGGTGCAACCACCAATGCTAGATGACCAGGATTATCAACCCGGGGTGGATGATCCTCCTGATTCCACACAATAGACTGTTCAGACCAGCATAGATAACGGGGCACCGCCGGTTCAACAGAGTTTACTGCCCTTTTATGGAGCTTCTGATCGCGCTTGCACAGACTAGTAGTGAAGACATGATATTGTCCTCCATTTAACTGCTTCGGGTTACTCTGATAACCCGACTGCTGCTGTTGCTGACTCCCCTGCTGATTATAACCACCTTGGTTGCTCTGATTGCCTTGATTGCCCTATCCACCTTGGTTACCCTGGAACCTGAACCGGAATTACCTCCACCATAACCCGGTCCGTGAAACCCGGGTCCTGATCCGCCGGACGGTCCATGATCATAAAGGAAGAGGTCTGAATTTTTGAACTCTCGCATAATGAAGCAATCTTTCCATAAATGCATAGCCGGTTTTTCTTGCGTCCCAGGCTTTGGGCAAGGCTGGTTCAACAGACGCTCCAGATTCATCCCTGATGCTCCGCCCAGTGGCGGTTTACCCTCTGACATCGATTATTACCCTGAACATTGGTGTTAGCCACAAAATCAGAATTGTTGTCTGCCTTGCGCTTACCATTATTCCCATGGCTAGCCTGGTTATGCTGTCCTTTTGTGCCGGCATTCTTCTTTCCCTTCTCCGGCTTCTCTTCGTCAGACTTGGGATCCTTGGTATTATCAGAATCGACATACTTAACCAGAGCTGCCATGAGCGTTCCCATATCATTGCAATGACGCTTGAGCCGTCCCAATTTCATCTTCAGTGACTTAAACCGGCAATTGCCCTCCAACGTTATAATCGCCGAATCAGCTTTGATGCGGTCCGATGAATGCAGGATTTCCAAAACCTGACGCACCCAATGAGTTGTTGACTCATTCTCTCCTTGGACACAAGCAGTCAAATCCACAATGGACATGGGTTGTTTGCACGTATCCTTGAAATTCGCTATAAACCGAGCCTTCAACTCGTCCCATGAACTGATCGAGTTAACGGGCAGACTCTTTAGCCAGGTGCGAGCTGTTCCGTCTAACATCATGGTGAAGTATTTTGCACACGCCGCTTCATCCACATCTAGCATCTCCATTGCCATCTCATAACTTTCAACCCACGCCTCGGGGGGTTGATCGGCAGTATAATTAGGCACCTTACGCTGACCCTTGAAATCCTTGGGTAGCCGCACATTATGCAGAGCTGGGGTGAGGCACGACACTCCCCAAGAGCTAAAATCTAACCCACGTTCAACTGATGCCGCTGGTTGAACCGGAGCGGGTTGACGATTCGGGTACTGCGCCGCCAACTGCGCCGCTAACTCCGCCTCTCGTCGTGCTCTGCCATTGTTTACCACATCCTGAGCATTCATACCACCGCGCGCCGGATTAGGCTCTCTAGGGGCGTCACGGTGCCGCGCACTGCTTGACACAGTCGGTTCGTCAATGTTCCTGCTGTAACTCTTGCTCGGACGGGGGGTTGAATGTACCATGTCCCGACTATATGAATAAGCCTGCTGTTGCACCATGGAGATTTGAAGAAGATCCCTGGCCCGTCGCGTTTCAACCGCCGCCAGTGACTCGCCCTCCATCGGAATAGCTGCCAAACGAGACGCCGCAGCAATCATGTTATCCAAAGGGCTAGAGAAGTGACCTGGCGGTGTTGGTACGTATTGCGGCGGGTTATCCGGCCGTCGAGGTGGGTCCATCACCCGTGGCTGACCCGGAGCTCCGGTCGCAGGTGCCTCGGTCCGGTTCACTGCTGCCGGATCGCTTGGCCCGGCTCCCAGTGTATTGAAGAGATTCATTCCCTCGTAAACCGGTGGCAGACGAGATCGGTGCCTCCTCCTTAGCACTTCGTTTGATGCATTCTGATCCAACATAAGCCGGTAATTCTGCGCTTGGATCTGCTGTGACTCGGCGTCTAAAGTGACCCGTTCTTCAGTCATCCTGGCTTCCTCAGCCGCCAAGTCCTCCTTGGCCTGAGTTATCTGATCTCTCAGCTTTGTAACCTCCGCATTATGTTGATCCTAAGTCTCCGGGGTAACTGTCCCAGTCAGCAATGTCGTCCAAGCATCCAACAAACAAGAAAGAACTTGAGCTGGCCGGCGCGCAGGGCCTCCTGCCCCGGTTGCCGATCCGGAAATCATTGCTGCTGCGGATGAAGATTGCAATGTGGGTTGTGTACCGGCCATGAAGATTGCAACCCGGTCCGGCGGTTCAAAGGGGTCGTGAAATGCTGTCGCCATCGGAACAGCTCCCAATCAGGCCATCTTGCAATTGGTACAAACTCGGTTTCGCCAGTGGATGATTCGCCATCTGAGTAGATGGTCGTCTAACCGTCGGACACCGGTTCAGATCCCGCACCATGGATGAATCCTACGAATGCTTTCTTCATGGCAGGCTGAACCCGGGCAGGACTCGCATGCTGAGCCGTCTCGACGAGGTCAGTGGAGATGTCCGGCTCAGGGCCCGGTTCGCGGATCTTGCCGATGAAAACGTGAATTCCGCCAAAGGGGACCCGGTACCCGTACTCAATTGAGCCGGCCTCGGGGCCCCATCCTGCGTTGTCGATGTACAGCTTTCCGCGATGACTCTTGGTCATCTGGCCAACCTCGTATCCCTTGAGTCCTTCAAAGTTGTTGTCGGTGTCAAAACCGGCGGATCTCGGGTAGGGGGTGCCGAACTGTGCGTCTAGGCAGATGGTAACATGAGACAAGGGACACGATGTTTTTACCTAGGTTCGGGCCCTCTCGATGGAGGTAAAACCCTACTCCTGCTTGATTGATATTGATGATATGGGTAGTACAAGAGTAGATCTACCACGAGATCAAGGAGGCTAAACCTAGAAGCTAGCCTATGGTATGATTGTTGTTAGTCCTCACGGACTAAAACCCTCCGGTTTATATAGACACCGGAGAGGGCTAGGGTTACAGAGTCGGTTACAATGGTAGGAGATCTACATATCCGTATTGCCAAGCTTGCCTTCCACGCCAAGGAAAGTCCCCTCGGGACACGGGACAAAGTCTTCAATCTTGTATCTTCATAGTCTTGGAGTCCGGCCGATGATGATAGTTGGCTATCCGGACACCCCTAGTCGAGACTCCTCGGTAGCCCGAACCGAGGCTTCAATGATGGCGATTTGATTGCACATATTGTCTTGGCATTGCAAGGCGGGTTCCTCCTCCGAATAATTCATAGAAGATTGTGAACGCCAGGATAGTGTCCGGCTCTCCAAAATAAATTCCACATACCACCGTAGAGAGATAATATTTACACAAGTTCAATCTGCTGGCGTATTTTGTGGCGTGACGTCACACCACAACCAAGCCTTTACTCGAATCATTTTATATTCCACCTCGGTAGCGTTTAGCGGCGGTTTCTTAGCGCGTCTTGTCGAAGCGTAGATCGTGTCCCTTATTCAGGATTCTCATCAATACGGACGTGGGTAACCCAACGCGCCATTGATTGTGGCGCTTGGGAGATAGCGAGTTTTACCAGGCTGGTGGGGGCGCATAGTTTCGTCCGCCCATATATAAGGGGATAAGGATCCACCTTTTTACCTACGCCTTCTTCCTCCTTTGCTTATCCATCTCCGCGCACTCGAGCTCCGGCGCCCAAGTCCGCACATCTCACCTCAACCTTCTCCAACCATGTCCGGAGCGGGAGGCAAGTGGATGGCCTCCTCCGTTCTGGAGGGCACATCAAGAAAGCTGCTTGCGCTGGATATTGTCCAGCAACATCGCGCACCGGCTCTCCTGACGAGTTCAGCTCATCCCACCCGGGCCCCATGAGAGGTGGTATTCCTTCCCCATTTCCTTCATGGATTGGGCTTCCCTCCAACCCTTTGTCCAGGGGCTCATGTTCTACTCGGCTGGATTTCCATGATCGGGCCCAATTTCATCCTCAACATCTCGGCGTTTATCGTCATGTGCGAGGCCTTCCTTTGCATCAGCCCCACTTTGGCTTGTGGCTAAGACCTTCAATGTCAAGCGAAGGTTGTGAAGGGCAATAAGCGAGTCTGGGCGCCATGGTGGGCAAGATGCCCAACGTCACTTGGCTCGAGGGCGCCTTTGTGGAAACCATCAAAGGGTGGCAATCGGGGTGGTTCTACATCAGCGAGCAGCGTGACCTGAATGGGCGTGACCCCGAATTCAGATCTGGCATCCCCATGCGGCTCACTTCTGGAAAGAGAAGGGCTGCTTGTGGGGTAATTCGGAAGAGCTGACGGACTCAATCCTGTCTCCAAACCGTGGTGAACAAGAAGCTCAAGCTTGTTAGCGTAATCCAGTCATGCTCATCGCGGATCCTCCCACCTTGCAGCGGGACTTCAACTTGTGGGAGTTCGATCGGCACAACACGGACCTTGGCGGGCTCTTGACACTACGTCTGAAGAGGCACGGAGGTGCTGTTCAAAGGCGCCGAGGCTCCGCATCCACTAGAAGATCGCGATTTAGATCGCGGCGTCCATTGGCGAGGTAAGCCATGTTATCCTTTATGGGACACTTGCTTTTCATAGTTTGACTCTATGTGGGATCTAAACTCCCAATACCTTTAACAGGCCTGGCAGGAGACGTCCGGACAGGTTAACTGTCCGGCTCCCCTTCTAGAAGACCCAGCGGATGCCCGTCTGATAGGGCTGTTGGTCCCGACACCTTACGTAGTGCCGGAGAAGAAGGCCAAGAAGAAGGCCACGGGAACTCGGAGGAGTTCCCGACGTCAGGTGTTATCGGATTCATGGTCCGATGACTCAGGTGACTCCTCCCACGAGGGCGAGGAGGAGAAGAAGAGGCCTCTCCCGGGGAAGAGAAGAAGAGGAAGGCCTCCCCAGCGAGGGAGGCGAAGAATCAGAAGGAAGAACCCTTGGGGACTGTTCGGCCGGCCGGCGACGGCGATGAGGAGTAGCCCTCAAGGGCCAAGCCCTGGTGAGATCGTAAGTATCGGACTCTGAATAACTCATAATTTTCTTTTTATCGCATAGCATCTTTTAACGCCGCATACAACCTGTAGTCCGCCCAGGGCGATCTTCCCTTCGTCGGCGGGTCCTTGGGTCGTCGGATGTGAATAGCACTTCACTTCGACCGCCTCCTCCACAGCGCCGGCGACACGAGGTGGGATCCGGAAAGGACCCACCGGGAGGAGGAGGCCGGAGGTGCCACAGGGGCAACCTCCGGACTTTGGACCGGACTCTGCCGGAACTGCAATGGTTCCGAGTCCGGTGACCCGCCGTAAGAAGGGCAAGGCTATGGCGCCAGCATCTCCGTCCAACGGGCGCGGATAACTTGCTGGGCGCTCAGCGGCTTCCATCGACGAGAACACCGCCCTTGTCATGAGTGCGGTGATTGAAAGGTTCACTCGACAAAAGCAGGCTGACCAAAGCACGCGGCTGACCTTCTAACGAGCTTTGAGGTAAGAATTTTAAGATATGTAATATAATACCGCATAGCCAGTAGCCCCTGATGCTCGGTTCGGTGTTTAGAAAGAAAAGCCAGACTATGGATCTAAAAAGATATACGCAGGAGTCTTAACAAAATTATGTCAATATGGGAATGCAGGTTGCGCTACTGACCTCTGCCGCACTGGCTGCGGAGGTCAATGCCTTGAAGTAGAGCTTCGAGCGGTCTGAGGACAAGGAAGGTGAGTAACACCTTATTAAAGTTGTTCCTTACAGAAAAGGATTTGGTTGCGAGAGGAATGACAAGGATAACGTGGGTACTCCAGGGGCTACGAACGAGGTGGCGACCCTGAAGGAGGCGGTGTCCACGCCAAGCATAATGCGGCCTGAGCAGCGCCGGCGAGAAGAAGAAGAGGCGTGGTGGCGGAGGTGCGGCAAGAGCTCCACGCTCGTGAAAAAACATGAGAGTTTGGGCGTGACTCGAAGACTTCGAGAGTCCGAGCTTGCGTCTGCTCTTGAGTGCCAAAGCCGCTAAGGCGAAGCCCACAAGGCCCTCCAGAAATCGAGGCATTGAAGAAAATAGCGGCGGGTAAGGCATTCTTCATGCAAAGCAAGCATGTAAAAGTGAATTACATTACTTACGAATTCGGAGCTATCCGGGGGCGTTCGCAGATCTGCCCGTGGCGTGTCCGATCTGCCGCTTTCTCTGAGCCGAGGAGGGAGCTCGGCGGAGAAGGTGTTCTGCTCTCGGTATCTTGAGGCGGACATCAGTGCCTTAGCGACCAGTGAAGAAGCTGGTCGAGCTCCACAAGGTGGCGAGCAGGCCATGAAGGGCCTCATAGTTGTTTGTGGCCCAAAGAGGCCATGCACAGGAGCTACTTGCCTGGTGCTGTGGCTGGTGGATGCTTGTCCATGCGTTGAAGTCATCAAGCATTCCGCTTTGCATTGAAGGTGCCCGTCGGGCCCTTGCCCGTGCTAAAGTGCCTTTGGGGCGGGATGGATCTTGAAGCTTGTGACAGATGGCCGCCACGCGCGAGGTAAGGAGTATCATACGCCGAGATGTATTATAAGGGTGTCTGAAGGGTGCCCACATTATTGCGGTGAGTGCTCCAAAGATGTAATATTTGAGTAGACTCGCATTTTGTTATCTGTCGCTGAAAACTTTGTTCATATCGCTAAGCAGCGCTTGTTAATTTAAAATATTACCTTCATGCGGCCGTTTATCAAATCGAGAGATGGCAAATCGTCGGCTTCAGCCCCCATGCCACAGTCTTTGGGGTGTTGGGATAAACTTGAGCGCTCTTGTTCCCATTTTGGGTCCATCTGGGAGGCACTCAACACAACGAGCGAGGCAACCGGACTTATAATGCTTGAACACTCTCACTTAGCCATAGAATTCTATAATTTTAAATTTCGTGAAGCCCCTAGTGTTCGGAAGGCGAATTGAGGCGCTATCCACGCTGGGCGGACAAAGCCGATTCCTCGCTCTAAGCGGCATAAGTCTTTAGGGACTCAAAAAACCTCTCGAGCAGCGGCGGCTCTCGCCCCATCATGATGGTCAGTTTTAGCTTTCTCCTTTGAGGTGCTCGCCCAGCTCAAGCTGGGCACTGTCGCGATGGTTCTCCAGTGCTACCTTAGCGATATAATGGGCGTAAGGTACCAAAACATGGGGCAGGCAAACCCAACTATTGACCCAAGACATGATTGAAGCCGATGCATATAATGCTATAAGTTGAGGTGCCGCACTTGTGAAAGTGTTCGGACTTATCACACCATGATGTGGGGAACTTAAGCCCCTGGTGTATTTAGCCGTACCAAAGTGTACGGATGCAACATGTCATCAATGAACATATGTATAAGAAAGGAATGCAATTATAGGCAAAATGCGATGCATTGTTTATTCAAAAAATACTGCCATGAATGTAGAACGATACAAATAGTGCGATAAGCAATGGGTGGAACTATTTAGCATGTCCCCTTCCAGGGGTAGGCTGCGGAATGGTGTATAAAACAGGTATAATGCTCGTAATGGAGACCACCTGGATACTCGTCGTGGCCTTTCTTCTTCCCTGGCTGTTGTATCGTGAGCCGGCCGAGATTGCGCTGCAGACGGGGCCTACAGTAAGCGGTGTCTGAGGAAAAAAAAGAAAAAAGAAAGATGATGACCTATGTGGGAGCCCCTGGTGTGGTTGAGCCACACTCTGGGCCTACCGTAGTCGTGTCCTTCCCCCTTTGCCCATGGTATTTTGGGGCGTAGTGATGTCTGCGAGTCTTGGTTTTGCAATTTTGCAAGGGCTGGGGTTGGGGCCGCATTACTCTGGCGTGCTTTCGGAATGTGCCAGTGGTCTTGTTGTAGGTTACTCGGAGGCGGCAGCGGTGTCGGTCCTTAGCAACCGGACTCGAAAATTGCCTTAAGAGGCTACTCTGAACCTCCGCCGCGAGGGCCGCTGTATGCTCCTCCGTTCGGAGAGAGCGTTCGGTGTTTCCGTTGACCATGATGACTCGTCGAGGGCCTGGCATCTTGAGCTTGAGGTATGCGTAGTGCGGCACCGCATTGAATTTTGCAAATGCGGTTTGTCCGAGCAGTGCATGATAGCCGCTGCGGAACGGAACTATGTCGAAGATTAACTCCTCGCCGAGAAGTTATTCGGGGATCCAAGACCACTTCGAGGTATGGCGAGCACTGTACAATTGGCCTCTACACGATGCAGCGCCTTTGAAGGTTGTCCTTGTGGGTTTAATCCTTGAGGGGTCTATGCCCATCTTGCGCACTATATCCTGGTAAAGCAGGTTCAGGCTGCTGCCGCCGTCCATCAGGGCTCTAGTGAGGTGAAACCCATCAACGATTGGGTCTAGAACCAATGCGGAGAACCCGCCATGGCGGATGCTGGTGGGGTGGTCCCTTCGATCAAAAGTGATCGGGCAGGAGGACTGAGGGAGTCCTGGACTAGTGGTGTCCGGATAGCCGAACTATCATCATCGGCTGGACTCCAAGACTATGAAGATACAGGATTGAAGACTTCGTCCCGTGTCATGGGATGGGACTTTCCTTGGCATGGAAGGCAAGCTTGCTCACGGATATGTAGATCTCCTACCATTGTAACCGACTACGTGTAACCCTAGCCCTCTCCGGTGTCTATATAAGCAGGAGGGTTTTAGTCCGTGGGACACAACAACAACTACAACAATCATACCATAGGCTAGCTTCTAGGGTTTTAGCCTCCTTGATCTCGTGGTAGATCCACTCTTGTACTACCCATATCATCAATATCAATCAAGCGGGAGTAGGGTTTTACCTCCATCGAGAGGGCGAACACAGGTAAAAACATCGTGTCCTTGTCTCCTGTTACCATCCGCCTAGGACGCGGTTCGGGACCCCCTAACAGAGATCCGCCGGTTTTGACACCGACATTGGTGCTTTTATTGAGAGTTCCTCCGTCGCCGCTTATAGGCCCGATGGCTCCTTTGATCATCATCAACAGCCGCGGTCGGGGTGAGACCTTTCTCCCCGGACAGATCTTCGTATTGGCGGCTTTGCCGCTGCGGGCCAATTAAGCAGCCATCTGGAGCAGATTAAAGCTCGCCCCGCCACCAGTCGATTCGAAGCTTAATTTCACGGTGACATCGCGGAGACTTGATCTTCAGCGGTTCGAGCCCGCGGTCGGCAGCGCCCGCTTTGTCTCGATAGGCATGATTTAGCTCTGCTGCGGACGGTGCCACGAGGCCGCCTGCGAGTCCGCTCCGATCCCTAATTCGAGCGGTATGCGGTCGAGATGGGTGGCTAGACACGCCTCGGGGGCTGCTACACCTACGACGATGAAGCCGAATACTGACCTTGTCCCTTGTGAAGCTCGTGACTCCAAGGTGCCGGACTCCTCGCCGGACTCCAAACCTCCCGCGCCCCGTCCAATCGAATCCGATTGGGCGCCGATCATGGAGTTTACCGCTGCAGACATCTTTCAACACTCACCTTTCGGCGACATTCTGAATTCGCTAAAGTGTCTCTCGTTATCAGGAGAGCCCTGGCCGGATCACGGTCAGGACGGTTGGGATGCTGACGATGAAGAAATTCAAAGCCCACCCACCACCCACTTTGTAGCCACTCTCGACGACCTAACCGACATGCTAGACTACGACTCCGAAGACATCGACGGTATGGACGACGATGCCGGAGACTACCAAGAACCAGCGCCTACGGGGCACTGGAAGACCACCTCATCATATGACATATACATGGTGGATATCCCAAAGGATGGGAATGGCGAGGAAGCAGCGGAGGAAGACTCTTCTAAGAAACAGCCTAAACGCCGGCGTCAGCGGCGCCGCTCTAAATCCCGCCACAGCAAGAATGGAGATTCCGGCACCGGAGACAATAACACCCCGGACAGTGCCGAAGACAACCCCCTCCAGTAAGATTCAACACAGGAGGACGAAGAAGCCAGCCCTCATGAGAGAGCGGCAGACAAAGAGGTAGAGGATGATAATTACATGCCTCCCTCGGGAGACGAGGCAAGCCTCGACAACGAGCGAATTAGTGTCGTGCTCGAGGATCCCGTCGAACAAGGCGTTTAAGCGCGGGCTTATGGCCACGGTGAACAGCCTCAAGAAAAAGCAGCAACAGCTTAGAGCTGATCAAGATCTGGTAGCCAACAGATGGACTGAAGTCCTTGCGGCCGAAGAGCATGCACTCGAACGCCCTCCAAAAGCTACCCCAAACACAAGTTGCTCCCCCGATTAGAGGAGGAGGCATATAAACCTGCATAACCAGCACACAATACGGCTGACCAACCACCTCGTGGCCGCGACAGAGAGGCCTCTAGGCCCTCCAGTAGAACCGTACCCCGGCACCGCTCGAAAAGTACGAAGCCACGGGGGAATGCGCCGGACTTGCGAGACATATTGGAGGATAAGGCAAGACAATCAAGATCGATCTACGGATCGCGTGGGGGCCCCGACAACCGTCGCGCCAGATACTGCAACTCCGGTAGGGCCGAACATAGTAGACAAAGCTCGCTTGAGCTACGTCATGATATAGCCCAATACAGAGGCGCCGCACACCCACTATGCTTCACAGATGAAGTAATGGATCATCAAATCCCCGAAGGGTTTAAACCCATGAACATCGAATCCTACGATGGCACAACAGACCCCGCGGTTTGGATCGAAGACTATCTCCTTCATATCAACATGGCCCGCGGTGATGATCTTCATGCCATCAAATACCTCCCACTCATGCTTAAAGGACCAGCTCGGCATTGGCTTAACAGCTTGCTAGTAGAATCAATTGGGTGTTGGGAGGACCTGGAAGCCGCATCCCTTGATAACTTCCAGGGCACATATGTGCGACCACCAAACACCGATGACCTAAGCCACATAATTCAGCAGCCAGACGAATCGGCCAGACAATTCTGGACACGGTTCTTAACAAAGAAAAATCAAATCGTCGACTGTCCGGATGCAGAGGCCCTCGCAACCTTCAAACATAACATCCACGATGAGTGGCTTGCCCGGCACCTAGGACAGGAAAAGCCGAAATCCATGGCAGCCCTCACATCACTCATGACCCACTTTTGCGCGGGAGAGGACAGCTGGCTAGCCCGCAGCAACAACCTCAACAAAAATTCTGGCAGTCTGGACACCAAGGACCGTAATGGCAGGTCGCGTCGCAACAAAAACAAACGCCGTGTTAACGGCGATAACACTGAGGATACGGCAGTCAACGTCGGATTCAGGGCTCCAAACCCGGTCAGCGAAAAAAGCCATTCAAAAGAACTACTCCGGGTCCGTCCAATTTGGACCGAATACTCGACCGCTCTTGCGGATACCGGCACCCCGAAAAGCCGCTAATCACACCAACAGGATTGTTGGGTATTCAAGCGCGCTGGCAAATTAATTGCGAAAACAATGACAAGGGCTGCATAGCGCGACGAGGAAGAGACCCGCGCCCGAACAATAGAGGACAAAGGGCTTCCCCCACAAGTGCGGACGGTGAACATGATATCATAACCCACATACCCAGGGAGGGCGAGCGTGCACTCGAGGGCGTATATGCGATGGAGCGATCGCCCAAGTTCAACCCATGGTCCTCTGCCCGATCACTTTTGATCAAAGGACCACCCACGATATCCGCCCGGCGGATTCGCGCGATGGTTTTAGACCCAATCGCCGATGGATTTCACCTCACCGAGTCGATGGACGGCGGCAACTGAACACTCGCTGTCGGGATCTGATACGCAAGATGGGCATAGACCCGCAAGGATTAAACCCACAAAGACGACCTTAAAAGCGTCATACCGGAGTAAAGCCAATTGTGCGAGCTTAGTTACACCGAAGTGGTCTTCGGATCCCCGGATAATTTCCGAAGCGAGGAGTTAATCTTCGACATAGTCCCGTTCCGCAGCGGCTATCATGCTCTGCTCGGACGGACCGCGTTTGCAAAGTTCAATGCGGTGCCGCACTACGCTTACCTCAAGCTCAAGATGCCAGGCCCTCGAGGAGTCATCACGGTCAACGGAAACACATAACATTCTCTCCGAACGGAGGAACATACAGCGGCTCTCGCGGCAGAAGTATAGTGCAGCCTCTTAAGGCAATTCTCGAGTCCGGCCGTTAAGCGACCGAACACGGCCAAACGCGCCCGGAGTAACCTACAACAAGACCACAGCGCGTTCGAGCACGCGTGTAGCGTGCGGCTAACCCCAAATGCCCTTGCAAAATTGCAAGAATGGTCCTTCAGCGTAGGGGGGGGAGGGCACGACCAGACAGCCCAGTGCGGCTTAACCACCAGGGCTCCCAAGTGCGTCATCTTTTTTATCAGCAGGACCCCATTGCAGAGGCCTGTCCGGCAAAGCAGACCTGCCGAACTCGCGATGCAACAGCCGAAGGGAAGGAGAAAAGCTACGATTTGAGTATCCGGTGGTCTCCATTTCGAGCATTATACCTATTTTATACACCATTCCGCAGCCTACCCCTAGAGGGGGACATGTTTAATAGTCCCATCCCTTGCTTACCGCACTATTTGTATCGTTCTGCATTCATGGCAGTATTTCTTGAATAAACAATGCATCGCTTTTTGCTTATAATTGCATTCCTTCTTATACATATGTTCATTTATGACATGTTGCATCCGTACACTTTGGTGCGGCTAAATACACCAGGCTTAAGTTCCCCACATTATGGTGTGATAAGTCCGAACACTTTCACAAGTGCGGCACCCGAACTTATAGCATTATATGCATCGGCTCGAATCATGTCTTGGGTCAATAGTTGGGTTTGCCTGCTCCCATGTTTTGGTACCTTACGTTCCGTTGTATCGGCTAATAAGGTAGCTGGGGAGAACCACTGCGGTGTGCCCAGCTTGAGCTGGGCGAGCGCCTCGATGAGAAAGCTAAAGCCGACCCGTCATGATAAGGCGAGAGCTGGTCGCTGTTTGAGAGGTTTTTCGAGTCCCTACAGACTTATGCCGCTTAGAGCGGCGAACCGGCTTTGTCTCGCCCAGCGTGGATAGCGTCCGAACTCGGTCTTCCGAACACTAGGGGCTTCGCCGAAATTTAAAATTATAGAATTTTATGGCTAAGTGAGAGTGTTCAAGCATTATAAGTCCGGTTGCCTCGTTCGTTGTGTTGAGCGCCTCCCTAGATGGACCCAAAAATGGGAACAAGAGCCCTCAAGTTTATCCCGAACACCCCAGCACTCGTGGCATGGGGGCTGAAACCGACGACTTGCCATCTCTCAGATTTGATAAACGGCCGCACAGAAGGTAATATTTTAAATTAAGAAGCATTGCTTAGCGCATATGAACAAAGTTTTCAGCGCACAGGATAACACAATGCGAGTCTACTCAAATATTACATCTTTCGAGCACTCACCCGCAATCATGCGGGCACCCTTCAGGACACTCTTATAGTACATTTCGGGTGTACGATACTCCTTGCCCGCCGGTGGCGCGTCCGTCAAAAGCTTCTTTGCATCCATCCCGCATGGGCAAGGGCCCGACGGGCACCTTCAATGCAAGGTGAGTGCTTGACGATTTCAACCCAGTGGACACGCATCCACCGGCCGCCGCACAGGCCGCAAGTAGCTCCCATGCATGGCTTCCTTGGGCCACAGCCGAACTATGAGGCCCTTCATGGCCTGTTCGGCCACCTTGTGGAGCTCGATCAGCTGCTTCAGCTGGTCGCTAAAACTGCACGGATGTCCGGCCTCAAAGATCTCGAGACCGAAGACCTTCTCGTCGAGCTCCGTCCTCGGCCCGGTAGAGCGGCAGCATCGGACACGCTGCGAGGCAGATCTGCGAACGCTCCTGGAGAGCTCCGAATTAGGGTAAGTAATAGGTAATTCACATTCACATGCTTGCTTTGCCTGAAAAATTCCTTACCCGCCATTATTTTCTTCAACGCCTCGATCTCTTGGAGGGCCTTGTGGGCTTTGGCCTTAGCGGCTTTGGCACTCTCAAGAGCCGACGCAAGCTCGGACTCTCGAGTCTTCGAGTCACGCTCCAAACCCTCGTGCTTTTCCATGAGAGCCTGGAGCTCTTGTTGTACCTCCGCCACCCGCGCCTCCTGCTTCTCTCGCTCGGCTCGCTCCGCGGCCGCATTGCGTTCGGCCGCGGACACTGCCTCCTTCAGGGTCGCCACCTCGTTCGTGGCCCCTAAAGTACCCACGTTATCCTTGTTATTTCTCTTGCAACCAAATCCTTTTCTATAAGGTACAACTTTAAATACGGTGTTACTCACCTTCCTTGTCCTCGAGCTGCTTCTTGGCACGGCCGAGCTCGCTCTCGGACCGCTCGAGGCTCTGCTTCAAGGTATTGACCTCCGCCGTCAGTGCGGCAGAGGTCAGCAGCACAGCCTGCAATCCCATATTGACACATTTTTCAGACTCCTGCGTATATCTTTTTAGATCCTCAGTCCGGCTTTTGTTTCGGAACACCGAACCGAGCATCAGGGGCTACTGTCTATGCGGTATTATATTACATATCTTAAAATTCTTACCTCGAAGCATGTTAGAAGGCTGCTGCAGGCTTCGGTTAGCCCGCTCTTGGCGAGCTGAACCTTATGAATCACCGCACACATGACAGTGCGGTGTTCTTCTTTGACGGAAGCACCGTTGAGCGCCTCCAGCAAGTTATCCGGCGCCTCCGGTTGGACGGAGGCCGCGGTGTCACGATCTTGCCCTTCTTCTGAAGGGCGCTGCGGACTCGGAACCACTCGCAGTTCGGTGCGAGTCCGGTCATAAGTCCGGAGGTTTCCTTGCGGCACCTCCGGAGCCTCCTCCTCCTGGTGGGTCCCCTCCTGGTATCCCACCTCGGCGTCGTCAGCGTCACGAGGAGTGGAGGCGGTCAGAAGGGAATCCATATCCGACGTGCCCATGGACCCGCTTTCGATGAAGCGGGAAGATCGTCCTTAGGCGGACTACGAGGTTGTATCGCGGCATTAGAAAGACACTATGTGACAAAAAGAAAAATCGTAAATCATCTAGGAGTCCGGATACTTATAATCTCGCCAGGGGCTTGGCCCTCGAGGGCCACTCCTCGCCGCCGCCGACATTGGCGGAACAGTCCGGTGGAAGGGTCCTTCCTTCTTGATCCTTCGCCTCCCTTTTGGGAGGCCTTCCTCTTCTCTCCCCCTGGGAGAGGCCTTTCTCCTCCTCCTCGCCCTCGGGAGGAGTTCGCCTAGGAGTCATAAATGCGATGAGTCCGATAGCTTTTCGACGCAGGGAACTCCTTCCGGGTTCCCGTGGCCTTCTTCTTGGCCTTCTTCTCCGCACTACGTAAAGTGCCGGACCAGCAACCCTGTCAAATGGGCGTCCGCTGGTCTTCGGAGGGGAGCCGGACAGTTAACCTGTCCGGACGCCTTCGCCATCTGTTAAAGGTATTGGAAGTTTAGATCCCACATAAAGTCAAACTATGAAAAGCGAGTGTCCCATAAAGGATAACAGGGCTTACCTCGGCTGGCTAGGCGCTATGAGCTGAATCCGCGATCTTGATGGCGGATGCGGAGCTTCGGCGTCCTTGAACAAAGCACCTCCGTGCCTCTTTGTGCACGTAGTGTCGAAGAGGCCGCCAAGGTCGATCTTTGTGCGGATCAAACTCCCACAAATTGAAGTCCCATTGCTGGCGGGGAGAATCCGGTGGAGCGAGCATGACTCGGATCACGTTGACAAGCTTTAAGCTTCTTGTTCACGGGTGCAGAGACAGATGGAGTCCGTCGGCTCTCGAACTACCCCAAAGAAAGCCCTTCTCTTTCCAGGAGGTGAGCTGCATGGGGATGCCAGATCTAAATTCGGGGGCCGCTGCCCATTTAGGGTCAAGTGGCTCGGTGATGTAGAACCACCCCGATTGCCACCCTTTGATGGATTCCACAAAGGCACCCTCGAGCCAAGTGACGTTGGGCATTTTGCCCACCATGGCGCTTTCGCACTCCACTTGGTTGCCCTTCACAACCTTCGGCTTGACATTGAAGGTCTTTACCACAAGCCGAAGTGGGGCTGGATGCAGAGGAAGGCCTCACACCCCACGATAAACGCCAAGATATTGAGGATGAAATTTTGGGCGGATCGTGGAAATCCAGGGCCGTAGTAGTACATGAGCCCCGGACAAAGGGGTGGATTGGGAAGCCCAGTCCACGGAGGAAATGGGGAAGGAATACCACCTCTCATGGGGCTGGGGTGGGGATGAGCTGCGCTCGTCGGGCAGCCGATGCTGTGATGTCGTTGGACAGATATCGGCGTTGCGCTAGCTCTCGATGTGCCCCTCCGTTACGGAGGAGGCCATCCACTGCCTCCAGCTCCCGACATGGCTGGAGAAGGTCGAGGTGAGATGTGCGGACTTGGTATTTGAGCTCGAAAGTCGCGGAGATGGATAAGCAAAGGAGGAAGAAGGCATAGGTTAAAGGGTGGATCCTTATCCCTTATATATGGGCGACGAAAACGTGTGTCCCCACCGCCCGATAAAACTCGCTTATCTCCCAAGCGCCACAATCAATGGCGGTTGGGTTACCCACGTCCGTATTGATGGGAATCCCGGAATAAGGGGAACACGACCGCTCGACAAGACGTGCCAAGGAAACCGCTTCGCTAAACGCCGAGGTGGTATAATAAAATGATCCGAGTAAAGGCTTGGCGTGGGTGACGCCACGCCACGTAAATACGCCGCCAGATTAAACTTGTGTAAATATCATTCTCTCTACTATGGTATGTGGAATTTATTTTACAGAGCCGGACACTATCCTGGTGTTCACAATCTTCTATGAATTATTCGGAGGAGGAACCCGCCTTGCAATGCCGAAGACAATATGCGCGCCGGACTCGTCGTCATTGAAGCCTGGTTCAAGGGCTACTGAGGGAGTCCTAGACTAGGGGGTGTCCGGATAGCCGAACTATCATCATCGGCCGGACTCCAAGACTATGAAGATACAGGATTGAAGACTTCGTCCCGTGTCCAGATGGGACTTTCCTTGGCATGGAAGGCAAGCTTGGCAATACGGATATGTAGATCTCCTACCATTGTAACCGACTCTGTGTAACCCTAGCCCTCTCCGGTGTCTATATAAACCGGAGGGTTTTAGTCCGTAGGACACAACAACAACTACAACAATCATACCATAGGCTAGCATCTAGGGTTTTAGCCTCCTTGATCTCGTGGTAGATCCACTCTTGTACTACCCATATCATCAATATCAATCAAGCAGGAGTAGGGTTTTACCTCAATCGAGAGGGCCCGAACCTGGGTAAAAACATCGTGTCCCTTGTCTCCTGTTACCATCCGCCTAGACGCACGATTCAGACCCCTACCCGAGATCCACCGTTTTGACACCGACAAGGTCCATGGATTGAATTTTGGGCGACCGCTCCATCAGCGATACGCCCACGAGTGCACGCTCGCTCCCTTTTGGGTATGTGGGTTGCGTGATATCATGTTCACCGTCCGCACTTGGGGAAAACCGTTCTGTCCTCTCTGTTGTTGACAGCGGGTCTCTTCCTCGTCATCGCAATGCAGCCCCTTGTCATTATTTTCGCAATTAACTTGCTCGCCTGCTTTGAATACCCAACAATTGTTGGTGTGATTAGCTGGCTTTTCGTGGGTGCCGTGTATCTGGCACGAGCGTTCGAGTATTCGGTCCAAATTGGACGGACCCGGAGTAGTTCTTTGAATGGCTTTTTTTGCTGACCGGGTTTGGAGCCTCTGAATCCGGCGTTGACTGCCGTATCCTCAGTATTATCGCCGTTAATGCGGCGTTTGTGCTTGTTGCGACGTGACCTGCCATTGCGGTCCTTGGTATCTGGACTGCCAGGATTTTTGTTGAGATTGTTATTGCGGGCTAGCCAGCTGTCCTCTCTCGCGGAGAAGCGGGTCATGTCACACCCTAGCTAGTTCATGCATTAGAGTGTTGCATCATGTCTATTTTTTTTCAACAGAAACTTGAAATGGGATTGCCGTAACCCCCCCCTCCAAACAACTAGGGTTTACTAAAAATATTTTCGATGAACCTGAAATGCCCTTCTAAAATGTCCATCATTTTTGTCTTGGTCCAGAAGCTTTGCCAAAAGTGGTGCACATTTTCCTAGGTCATCCTAAGGTCATTGAATTAAATCATAGCTATTTGAATTTGGGCATTTTAAATTTATAAAATATTTCAAATGTGCAAATATCTCCAAACTAAAATGTTTCATGTTGGAAATATTCCAACAATGGACCAGAGTAGTTTGGTGAATTTTAGAACCTTCGGTATTTTAAATAACTCAACAAAGTTGCAGTAAAAATAGAAAAAGAAAAAGTAAAGTGAAAAAACTTACTGGCGCCGCTTAGCCAGCCCACTGGCCGGCCCAGCCCGCCAGCACCGCCACCGAAGCTGCTTAACTTGCTGCAGGCAGCCAAGTTTCTGCTGGCGGCACCGCAGCTCGCCACGCACTGCTCGCCGCCGCCGCCCTCTCGCCGCCCCATCGCCTTGGATGAGCTCCACATCGCGCCTCGACCCCCAGACACCCCTCTCCTCTCCAGCCGCCTCGCTTCCCCACGCCATGGCCGACGCCACCGCCGCCAGCACCACCGTCAGAAGCCGCGTTCTCCGCCGACCCCACGCCGCGCCATCGTCTGTGAGCTCCGCCGCCGTCCGCCACTTCGAAGCTAGTCGAGCCTCGAAGGCCCAGGCGTCTCAAGCCGCCGCACTAAGCTTCGCCTCAAGCGCCACCGGAGATCCCTTCGCCGCCGCTGCCGCCGCTCTGCCCCGACCCGCCGACGGGTTTCTACGTGAGCTCTGTGGAGCTCAGCTACTCTCCCAACCTCTCCTCTCGCTTCCTGCGGCACCACAAGCGACCGCACGAAGCTCACGTGCACCCGCCGCCGCAGCACCATCGCCGACGTGTTCCCGCCACACTCCGGCTTTTCACCGTGTCCAACACGCTCACCACATCGCGACTGGAGCTAACCACGCACTTCCCGCACTCCACCGCACACCCCAAGACGAGTTCGACTTCACCCGAGCCCGGTGGCCGCCAGAGTCGCCGGGCGCCAACTCCGCCACCCGAGCCCAACGGACCGCCAAGAGTGCGGTTCGTCTCACCAGCACACCGGTGGCCTCCGCGCCCATTTGTGGCCAGAACGGCTAAAAACCACTTCGCCCGCCGGTTTCGCCGCGGCTAAACGCCGTGGGTTTGACCTCGGTTTGACCACGGTGGGCCCAGTCGACTTCGGTCTATGACATGTGGGCCAACCTCGCTAATTAATCTAGTTTAGTTTTAATTAAATTCTAATTAAACTAACCCCATCGACATCGCTGGGACCCACTGGTCAGTTTGACCTGACCAGCCTGCTGACCTCCGACGCCATCATGACGCAAAGGTCGACGTATAATATTTAAATTATCGGAATTATTTTACACAGAAATTCCGTAAATTGTTTCAAACTTCAAAAATTCATATAAAATCAACCATAGCTCCAAATGAGACAAATTATATATGAAAATGATCAGAAAAATCCAATCTATCCATCTGTACTGGTTTCATGCATGTTTACAGAAGCTAACCCACTGTTTATCACAGAACAAGTTTAAGCACTTTAAATGATCATATATGAGTTTGAATTTTGAATCTTGGTTCAAATTGGTTCAAACCCATCTGATCTTAGTTGCATTAGCCCAAAGCACTCATTTTGCCATGTCTCATTGCATGCATCATATTGTTGCATATTGTTTGGTAATGCTTGTGTATCGGTGTTCTCTCATGCAGGTTCTCGCTTCGAGGAGTACCGTGATAACCCCGACGAAGAGCAATACCTGCAACGACACCGTCAGCAAGCAACCAACCATTTGATCATATCGATAAAATCCCATGTTCTTGCTCCTGCTCTCGCATCGCATTAAGACAACGCGATTCAAACTGGCTGTGGTGCTGCGGTAGTTGAACCCATTTCCTCTCGCATGACCTGTCATTGCCACAAGAATTAGATGAAACCCACTAGCATGTGTAGGAGTTGATTGAGCCATATGATTGTGTTGTTCCTACCTTGCTATGCCTCGCTATGCTTAGAGTCGTGTCAGTCCGGGTTCATCGGGATGATGGCTAGAGGAAATGATCGAGTCGGTATGAGAGTAAGGTGTTGAACACGATTTGGTAAAGGTATCGATGAGAGGCCATGTAGGAGTACATGGTGGGTTGTTTCATTGAGGCCGCCCTGCTAATCGAGATCTGTATGTGTGATTTAAGAAACAGCTACTACCATGCATTGGGCCCCAAATATGACCCCGCCGACTTCTTATTCACGCTAGTCCTCCTCGTCCAGAGTTGCAAGTAGTTTCGTGTTTGTAGCTCATCGAGGCCGTGGACAGCGCCGACCGTAGGGGTGGGCTGTGATGCGGTAGGTACGTGGCACGTGTACCGGATGCCCGCTTGGTATCTCGGGAACCCTGTTCACATCGCTTGGGGCTGTGAGCGAGACTTCGCCGAACTCCTCATAGATGGAACCCAAATAGGCGATAAACCCGACTAGAGACTTGAGTGTCTAGGTAGGTCGTGGTCTACACCCACGCCTTTCGCTTGAAGTCTGCCGAGCACATGTCGGTGTGACGCTAAGTGGTGGAAACATGTATGAAGAAGTACACCCCGCAGGTTAACATCATCTATTCGAATAGCGCATTCGCCGTAAAGGACTACTTGGTTGCCTATACAGCTCATAGACAAGTAAATGGATACTACTAAAAGCCTCAAGATAGCGTGAGTGCCGAGGATGGCCTCTCGCCAGAGGAAGACGGGGTTGGATCCTCGTGGTGTATTGAAGTGATGAGTAGTGGACTCGAAAGCAAAAAACTATTTCAAGTTGGTGTCTCAGAGGATAGCTTAGCCATGAGTCAAAGCTGGCTTGTCGCAATAACCCCACCAACCCTTCTTGATAATATGCATGTATGTAGGGTCTGATAAGTCTTGCCGAGTACCTTTGTACTCATGTTGCTTTAATTTACATTTTTCAAGATGCCTCAAACCCTTCCGACGGGTTCTTCGTAGACGCTGACATCGATTTAGTAGACTAAGGCCTGTGGTGATCCTGAGCAAGAGAAGGACCATGTAGTATAGCTAGGCTTACCCAAGCCTCTTTTATTTTACTAGTTGTCTGACTTCGACAAAACACTTCCGCTGTGGCTTGTATGCTTGTATGACTTGTATGTGGGTCGTGGTGACCTGTGATTTGTGTGTATGATATGAATGGCTCTCTCGAGCCTTTAAATAAAGTACTTGTGTCGAGAGTCATGTTGTGATGCCTTGTTGTATTTGCACATATCGAGCATATTGTGTGTATGATTGAAATGCTTGGTATGTGTGGATCCGACTATCTAGTTGTTTATCTTTAGTAGCCTCTCTTACCGAAATGTCTCCTAGTGTCTCCACCGAGCCATGGTAGCTTGCTACCGCTCCGAACACTTAGGCTGGCCGGCATGTGTCCTTCTTCGCTCTCGTGTCCGTCCTTCGGGAAATGTCACGCATTGAGTACCGGAGTCCGTTAGCCCGCCACAGCCCGGTTTATCGAGTCTCGCTAGCCAAAGCTACAGCCCGAACTTACTTGTTGATGACCGACACGCTCGATGTCGGGTCATGGATGCTCGTCCTCGTAAGTCTGTGCCACTTGGGTTTACGACTAGTCATGTCAGCGCTGGCCTTTTCATATGGATGCTAGCGACACTATCATATACGCAGCCAAAAGGCTTAAACGGTCCCGGCTAAGGTAAGGCGACACCTGGGATACCGTATGCGTGAGGCCGCAAAGTGATATGATGTGTTACAGTGCTAGATCGATGTGACATTGAGTCGGGTCCCGACAGCGCTGGCATCAGAGCCGGACCGCTCAGTAGGTTCTCCAAGCCAAACTGGTCGATGTTGAGTCTAGAAATGCTTTAGTTATATGTAGGGAATTGATTGTGGGATGGTACGAAGGCTCTTTTTACTCCTTTATCTCATGATATTCTGATCTGAGTCACCATTCTTCCATCGGGGTTAAGGATTAGGATCTCTCTCTCTATTAGGTTCACGTGTTACTAATCAAGAGTACCTTGTAGGTTTGATGGTTACAAGCCTGGTTCAGCTTTTACTATCCTCGTTATGTTACCATTTGGACCCGTAATCTTGATATGAAATTGTTGAGTGGTTATGCAATTCCTTGTGAAATGTCTCAAACCCTTTTGAGCATTTACATCAAGTTATGCTGTCCAAATTCGCTAGAAATACTAATGTCTTTGCATTGTGGTTGTGCTTCCAGATGGCCACTGTGATCAAAATCAAGTGGTTCGTCTGACCAGATGCATTGGGGTGACCGGTCATACAACCATGCTAGTTCGGTTATGATCAAGCGGATACCGCTGGTACCTCAATACACGCTTGAAGAGCAAGATCGAGACTTTAATCAAAGTCAGATCTTTGCACCGCCGTGGTGTTCTCTTATCCTCGGTTGCACCGAGGCTCTTCACAGCTCCTATGGGCTTGGTGTTACTATTGATATGGCGGTTCAAGATGCTGCATATTCTATGATGACCATTATACGAGCCAGATCGGGCTGCTCCGCAACACCGACTTCCCAGATATGCCGAAGTTCACTTCGAGCGCTTGGTTATCTTCGAGCCATCTATGCCGATTCCAACAGAGGACTCCCTAACCCGCACTACCGCCGAGCTGCTCGAGGACAAGGACCGAGAGAGTCGGGCCTTGAGGATGGAGTTTTCAATGCCCGTGCCGATCACCGGGCTACCTTGACTCGCTTTTGCACCGCCGCTCAAGCTGGTTATATGGATATGAGAGATTTGTATCCTGTCAGGCTGATCTCGCGGACATGATGGATCGGCGGATGTGGGGGCATCACCCCACCTCGTGGTCCTCGCCACACCGCTCAGAGGTCCAAGACCTCACCTTGCCCTTACGGTCCACAGTGCTCCTCAGACCGCCTGCTCCTGATGATCACGCTGAACTCCTGTGTTACGGAGGAGACTTCTATGAGAACTACTACGGAGACGCTCGAGTTAGTAGTAGTCCCACTAGTATTGTAATAGCTTGTATTTCCACCGCCCCTGTGACTCGTGGAATATGACTTAGTGTGTACTAATCCCGAGGTGTAACAAAAATAATGTATAGGAGCTGGTGTGCCTCCGATGAGATGTAATCTTCCTCTCACCGTAGTAGTACTTTGTTTGGTCTTGTACTAAACCTTGTATGGTGTGTATGACGATGGAATAAAGAAGCAGTTTCAGATTCACCATGTCATACGGATGATCATCTCGATTCCGAAGTTATCCATTACATTCTACACTTCTATGTCGAAATCTTGCCATCCCGGACTAAATCCTTGTCTTGTTTTCCTAGGATGGTTAACACCAAGAACAACCCTCGCTCCGCCAGAGCAGGCAAAGCAAAGGAGTTGGAGAAGCAAACCTGCCTCACCCTCCTTCTCCGCCGGGTTATGCTAGAGGCCGAGAGAAACAAACGGAGACCAACCGCTTGTCGGAGCGATCGTAATGTAACACAGCCCATCATCGAGAAATAACTTGGTGTCGCAAAGGACTTCATCAAGTTACACCCACCTACCTTCCACCACTCCGCCGAGCCTCTCGACGCCGATGATCGGCTTCGCAAAGATTACTCACAAGCTGCGCTTCAGACCGGTAGCCGAGGCCGATAAGGTCACCTTTGTTGCATATCATCTCAAGGCCCCGCCACTCGTGGGAGAATTATATGGCTATGCGCCCAGCTGGCCATGTCACTACTTGGGCAGAATTCAGCGAGGCTTTCCGTGAACATCACATTCCGAGGGTCTCATGGATCGTAAACGTGAGGAGTTCTCGCAGCCACCCAAGGTCGCTCTCCGTGGACGCCTATAGTAGAGAGTTCGTAATCTCGCACGCTATGCAATCAAGAGGTCTCCATCGACGCCAAGAAACAGCAAGGTTCCGCAAGGACTTAGCCCCAACTTCGCCGAGATCTCCGCTCGCATGAGTGCACCTCTTTCCGTAAGCTTGTTAACAAAGCCATCAGCCACTAAACTGGTCGACCGATTTCAAGCAACACGCAAGCATGGCCGTGATATGGGTTCTCATCCGTGCCGGACCACGAAGCGCGTGTGGGTGCCTAATACCGCCTCGCCACCCAGATTCACACCGAGGCCATCCTTCCAGCGCCGCCCAGCTTCAGAAGATGCACCAGCTAGGCCCTATGGTGGACCAACCAACAACGCCTTCACGCCGCCAGCCCCGTGACGTGCTTCAAGTGTGGGGAATCAGGCCACTACATGCGCGATTGTCCTCGCACCAACCCCAACCAGCTCGCAAAGTTGCTGCCGCGTGGCAAGCCAGCAGAAAGGTGTTCTATGCTGCCGCCACCACCGCCGTGGTCATGTCAATTGTGTCTCACCGAAGAGGCCCAAGAGGATCCCAACGCCGTGCTCGGCACGCTTCTTGTTAATTGCCACCCGCATCCGCTCTTTTCGACATCGAGCATCTCATTCATTCATATCCGAAAGCTATGCTCGCTTGCACAACACCGCATTCGTGATATGCCCACCTCCATGGTAATTCAAACCCCGGATCCAAATGGCAAACTTCTAGAGTAAGTCATGGTAATGAAATTCAGGTCGACAGACTTGTTTTCCTTGCATCGCTGATAGCTCTCAAATCTTCGGATATAAATATCATCTTGGGTATGGACCGGATGTCAGCCCATCATGCCAAGATTGATTGTTTCTCTAGGACTGCTCAACTTACGCACCCTCGGGAAAGATAGTCAATGTCTTGACCCAATATCCAAGCGCCAACTATATTCTCTTAATGCCACCATTGCTGCACTCAAGACGCTCCGTAGTCCGTGACTTTCCGGATGTCTTTTCAGAAGAATTGCTGTGTGTTCCACCGATGAGATGTTGAATTCGTGATAGATCTCATTCCAGAACTGCCCCAATTTCTAGAAGACCCTATAAGATGGCACCCCTAGAACTAGCCAACTTAAGAAACAACTCGATGAGGCCTTGCAAAAGGGTTTCATCCGCCCTAGTTCATCTCCTTGGCTTGCCCTGCTCTTCTTCACAAGAAGAAGGATGGTACGGACCGGATGGTTGTAGATTATCGATCCGCCAACTTGGTCACAATTAAGAACAAGTATCCGCTTCCTGTGATCAACGATCCGTATGACCAGCTCGCAGGATCCTTAGTCTTCTCTAAGATGGATTTGAGGTTAGGCTACCATCAAATCAAAATTCGAAACGGGGACATTCCCAAAACGGCCTTTGTTACTCGTTACGGCCAATACGAGTACACCGTCATGTCCTTTGGTCTAACCAACGCCCCAGCCACCTTCTCCCGGTTAATGAACTCAATCTTCATGGAATATTTGGATAAATTCGTCGTGGTTTACCTCGATGACATACTCATCTATTCCAAGAACGAGGAAGAACATGCCGAACATCTAAGGCTAGTGTTGATGAAACTTCGAGAGCATCGCTTTATGCCAAGTTTTCCAAATGCGAATTTTGGCTCGTATGACCTATCTAGGACATGTAATTTCGTAAAGGTATTGCTGTCAACCCCGAGCGAAGTTCAAGCCGCCCTTAATTGACTCCACCGAATCGGTCAAGCAAGTTCGAGTTTCTTGGCTTAGCGAAGTTATTGTCGCCGCTTCGTCGAGAACTTCTCCAAAGTTGCTAAACCTCTAATCGAACTCCTCAAGAAAGATAAAAGTTCGAGTGGACTCCACAATGTGAGCACAGCTTCGTGAACCTGAAAAGACGCTTAACTTCGCCCCGCTGGTACCACCAGATTTCTAAGGACTTTGTTATCTATTGCGACGTCATGACAAGGACTAGGCTGTATTCTCATGCAAGATCGACACGTAATTGCTTATGGATCACGGCAATTACACCCACATGAGGAAAACTATCCTACTATGATCTAGAGCTTGCAGCTGTAGTCTATGCACTCAAAACCTGGCGACATTACCTTCTTGGTAATCGCTATAAATCTACACCGATCACCAAAGTCTGAAATATATATTCACCCAACCAGATTTGAATCTCAGCAAAGACGTTGGGTTGAGTTGATCTCAGATTTCGACTTAGGGATAACTTATACCCCAGTGAAAAGCCAACGCCATGGCGGATGCGCTTAAGTCAGAATCTTATTGCAACAATCTAATGTTGCAACAAAGTCAACCACTTCTCCACGAGGAATTTCGAAGCTCAACCTTCACATTGTTCCTCGAGGGTTCCTTTCCACTTTGGTGGCGTAAACCTACTCTTATGGATCAAGTCACCGCTGCCCAAAACGAGATAGAGGAATATCCGGATTAAGGAGAACATTGCTAGCGGAGATGCTAAATGTTTCTACAAATGATCATGGTGTTGTATATTTTGAGAACCGCCTAGTGGTTCCCAAGAATCAGCACATACGGCGATTGATCCTTAAGGAGGCTCATGACTCTCCTCTCACCATTCATCCCGTAGCACTAAAATGTATCAGACCTACGCCAGAGGTTCCGTGGACTAGGATGAAGAGAGACATTGCTCAATATGTTGCTAATCGCGACGCTTGTCGTCGGGTAAAAGCAGAGCATCAACGGCTCGCCGCACCCTTCAACCCTTAGCTATTCTCGAATGGAAATGGGATAAAATCAGTATGGATTTCATCACCGGTTTTCCCAGACCAAGAGAGGGAATAATGCTATCTTTGTCGTTATCGATCGCCTTCCAAAGTAGCCCATTTCCTACCTGTTCATGAGAGTATAACCGCTAGTCAGCTAGCAGATTTGTACATCTCTCTAATAGTATCTCTTCATGGTGTTCCATTGAAATAAACTCGGATCGAGGAAGTCTCTTCACCTCTCGATTTTGGGAAAGTTTCCAAAACGCTATGGGAACCCATCTTTCCTTTAGCACTGCTTTTCACCTCAATCAAGTGGTCAAGTAGAACGGTCAACCAAATCCTAGAAGACATGCTTCGAGCTCATATCTCATTCGAATGGATTGGGAGAAATGCCTTCCATTTGCCGAATTTGCTTATAACAACAGCTATCAATCTAGCTTGGGCAAAGCACCTTTGAAGTTCTCTATGGACGAAGGTGTCGAACACCTCTTAATCTGGTCGAAACCGGGAAAGACAATTTTGGCCCGGATATGATCCAGAAGCGTAAGAGCAAGTTCAAGATCGCTCGTGAAAAGTTGAAAACAGCCCAATCTCGTCAAAAGAGTCAATATGACCGAAAACATAAGGCTATGACTTACGAGGTTGACGAGAAGGCATATCTTCGGATTACTCCTCTGAAGGGAACCCATCGGTTCGGTATCAAAGGCAAATTGGCTCCTCGCTACATTGGACCCTTTCGCATTCTTGCCAAACGAGGGAAGTTGCCTACCAATTGAACTACCTCCGCAGATCTCCAAAGTCCACGACGCCTTCCACGCTTCTCAACTCAGCGCTGCTTTCGGATCCTATCCGTGGAGTGGACCACTAAACGCTTGATCTTCAAGATAATCTCACATATCGAGAATATCCCGCTCAGATTCTCGATCGCCGAGCGCACTCACTCGACGGCATAATATCAAGTTTCAAGGTTCAATGGTCGCACCATTCGAGAAGGAAGCTACTTGGGAAAGGGAGGATCGCTTCGACTTGAGTACCCCGCCTCCTTCCGGAGGAACCCAAATCTCGGACGAGATTCTTTTGAGTGGGGTGAGTTGTCACACCCTAGCTAGTTCATGCATTAGAGTGTTGCATCATGTCTATTTTTTCAACAGTAAACTTGAAATGGGATTGCTGTAACCCCGGCCCCTCTCAAACAACTAGGGTTTACTAAAATATTTTGATGAACCTGAATGCCCTTCTAAAATGTCCATCATTTTTGTCTTGGTCCGTAAGCTTTGCCAAAAGTGGTGCACATTTTCCTAGGTCATCCTAAGGTCATTGAATTAAATCATAGCTATTTGAATTTGGGCATTTTAAATTTATAAAATATTTCAAATGTCCAAATATCTCCAAACTAAATGTTTCATGTTGGAAATATTCCAACAATGGACCAGAGTAGTTTGGTGAATTTTAGAACCTTTCGGTATTTTAAATAACTCAACAAAGTTGCAGAAAAATAGAAAAGAAAACAGAAAGCGTAGAAAACTTACTCGGCGCCGCTTAGCCGCCCACTGGCCGCCCAGCCCTGCCACCGCCAATGAAGCTGCTTGGCTTGCTGTGCAGGCAGCCAAGGTGCTCGGCGGCGCACCGCAGCTCGCCACGCAGCTGCTCGCCACCCCTTCGCTCTCTCGCCGCCTCCATCGCTTGGATGAGCTCCACGTCGCCCCGACCCCTGCACACCCCCTCCTCCTCTCCGCCGCTCGCTCGCCCCACGCCATGGCCGACGCCACCGCCAAGACCACCATCGTAGCGCTTCTCCGTCGACCCCACGCCGCGCCATCAGTGTCTCAGAGCTCCGCCGTCCGCTACTTCGAGCTAGTCGAGCCTCGAAGCGCCAGGTTCTCAAGCCGCCGCACTAAGCTCGCCAAGCGCCACCGCCGAGATCCCTTCGCCGCCACCGCCGCTGCAGCTCGCCCCCGACCTCGCCGACGGTTTCACGTGAGCTCTGGAGCTCAGCTACTTCCCAACCCTCTCCTCTCGCTCCCTGCACCACAACGACCGCACGAAGCTCACGCACCCGCCGTCGCAGACTGCCGCCGACGTGTTCCCGCCACACTCCGCCTTTTCACCGGTCCAACACGCTCACCACATCGCACTGGAGCTAACCACGCACTTTCCGCGACTCCACCGCACACCCCAAAGACGAAGTTCGACCCACCCGAGCCCGGTGGCCGCCAAAGTCGCCCGGCGCCAACTCCGCCACCTCGAGCCCAACGGACTCCGCCAAGAGTTGCGGTTCGTCTCACCAGACTCGGTGGCCTCCAGGCCCATTTGGTGGCCGGAATGGCTAAAACCACTTCGCCGCCGCTGGGTTTGGCCGGCTTCGGCTAAACGCCGTGGGTTTGACTCGGTTTGACCACGGTGGGCCCAGTTGACCCCGGTCTATGACATGTGGGCCACTCGCTAATTAATCTAGTTTAGTTTTAATTAAATTCTAATTAAACTAACCCCATCGACATGCTGGGACCCATCTGGTCAGTTTGACCTGACCAGCCTGCTGACCTCCTCGACGCTCATCATGACGCAAAGGTCGACGCAATATTTAAATTATCGAATTATTTTTACACAGAAATTCCGTAAATTGTTTCAAACTTCAAAAATTCATATAAAATCAACCATAGCTCCAAATGAGACAAATTATATATGAAAAATGATCAGAAAAATCCAATCTATCCATCTGTACTGGTTTCATGCATGTTTACAGAAGCTAACCCACTGTTTATCACAGAACAAGTTTAAGCACTTTAAATGATCATATATGAGTTTGAATTTTGAATCCTTGGTTCAAATTGGTTCAAACCCATCTGATCTTAGTTGCATTAGCCCAAAGCAATCATTTTGCCATGTCTCATTGCATGCATCATATTGTTGCATATTGTTTGGTAATGCTTGTGTATCGGTGTTTCTCTCGCGTGTTCTCGCCCGAGGAGTACCGTGATAACCCCGACGAAGAGCAATACCCGTAACGACATTCGCCGCAAGCAACCAACCATTTGATCATATCGATAAAATCCCATGTTCTTGCTCCTGCTCTCGTGCATCGCATTAAGACAACGCGATTCAAACTGCCGTGTGCTGCATGTAGTTGAACCCATTTCCTCCGCATGACCTGTCATTGCCACAAGAATTCAGATGAAACCCACTAGCATGTGTAGGAGTTGATTGAGCCATATGATTGTGTTGTTCCTACCTTGCTATGCCTGCTATGCTTAGAGTCGTGTCGTCCGGTTCATCTGGATGATGGCTAGAGTGAAATGATCGAGTCGGTATGAGAGTAAGGTGTTGAACACGATTTGGTAAAGGTATCGATGAGAGGCCATGTAGGAGTACATGGTGGGTTGTTTCATTGAGGCCGCCCTGCTAATCGAGATCTGTATGTGTGATTTAAGAAACAGCTACTACCATGCATTGGGCCCTCAAATATGACCCCGCCGACTTCTTATTCACGCTAGTCCTCTCGTCTGTGAGTTGCAAGTAGTTTCGTGTTTGTAGCCTCATCGAGGCCGTGGACAGCGCTGACCATAGGGTGGGCTGTGATGCGGTAGGTACGTGGCACGGTGTAACGGATGCCCGCTTGGTATCTCGGGAACCCTGTTCACATCGCTTGGGGCTGTGAGCGAGACTTCGCCGAACTCCTCATAGATGGAACCCAAATAGGCGATAAACCTGGCTAGAGACTTGAGTGTTCAGGTAGGTCGTGGTCTACACCCACGCGGCTTTCGCTGAAGTCCGCCGAGCACATGTCGTGGTGCGCACGCTAAGTGGTGGAAACATGTATGAAGAAGTACACCCCGCAGGTTAACATCATCTATTCGAATAGCGCCGTCCATGTAAAGGACTACTTGGTTGCCTATACAGCTCATAGACAAGTAAATGGATACTACTAAAAGCCTCAAGATAAGCGTGAGTGCCGAGGATGGCCTCTCCAGAGGGAAGACGGAGGTGGATCCGGTGGTGTATTGAAGTGATGAGTAGTGGACTCGAAAAGAAAAAACTATTTCAAGTTGGTGTCTCAGAGATAGCTTAGCCATGAGTCAAAGCTGGCTTGTCGCAATAACCCCACCAACCCTTCTTGATAATATGCATGTATGTAGGGTCTGATGTAAGTCTTGCCGAGTACCTTTGTACTCATGTTGCTTTAATTTACATTTTTCGAAGATGCCTCAAACCCTTCCGACGGGTTCTTCGAGACGCTGACATCGATTTAGTAGACTAAGGCCTGTGGTGATCCTGCAAGAGAAGGACCAGTAGTATAGCTAGGCTTACCCAGCCTCTTTTATTTTACTAGTTGTCTCATTTGACAAAACACTTCCACTGTGGCTTGTATGCTTGTATGACTTGTATGTGGGTCGTGGTGACCTGCATTTGTGTGTATGATATGAATGGCTCTTCGAGCCTTTAAATAAAGTACTTGTGTCGAGAGTCATGTTGTGATGCCTTGTTGTATTTGCACATATCGAGCATATTGTGTGTATGATTGAAATGCTTGGTATGTGTGGGATCCGACTATCTAGTTGTTTATCTTTAGTAGCCTCTCACCGAAATGTCTCCTAGTGTCTCCACCGAGCCATGGTAGCTTGCTACCGCCCGAACACTTAGGCTGGCCGCATGTGTCCTTCTTCGCTCTCGTGTCCGTCCTTCGGGAAATGTCACGCATTGAGTACCGGAGTCCCGTTAGCCCGCTACAGCCCGGTTTATCGGAGTCCTGCTAGCCCCTGCTACAGCCCGAACTTACTTGTTGATGACCGACACGCTCGATGTCGGGTCATGGATGCCTGTCCTCGTAAGTCTGTGCCACTTGGGTTTACGACTAGTCATGTCAGCCCGGCTCCTTTTCATATGGATGCTAGCGACACTATCATATACGCAGCCAAAAGGCTAAACGGTCCCGGCTAAGGTAAGGCGACACCTGGTTACCGTATGCGGAGGCCGCAAAGTGATATGATGTGTTACTGTGCTAGATCGATGTGACATTGAGTCGGGTCTCGACAGTCATGAGTGATGTGAGGGCTTCCATGGATTTCGGCTTTTCCCGCCCTAGGTGCCGCAAGCCGCTTGTCGCGATGTTATGTTTGAAGGCTGCGAGGGCCTCGTGATCCGGACAAATGACGATTTGATTTTCTTGGTTAAGAACCGTGTCTGTAATTGTCCGCCTATTCGCCCGGCTGCTGAATTATGTGGCTTTGGTCATCGCCACCGTGGTCGCACATATGTGCCCCTGGAAGTTATGAAGGAATGCGGCTTCCGTGTCCTACCAACACCCAATTGATTCTCGGCTGGCAGTGCTGTTAAGCCAATGCCGAAGCTGGGCCTTTAAGCTTGAGTGGGAGGTATTTGATGGCGGAAGATCATCGCCGCGTCATGTGGATATGAAGGAGATAGTCTTTGATCCAAACCGCTGGGTCTGCTGTGCCATCATAGGATTCAATGTTCACGGGTTTAAACCTTCGGGATTTGATGATCCATTACTTCATCCGTGAAGCATAGTGGGTGTGCGGCGCCTATATTGGGCTATATCACGACGTAGCTCGCGAGCTTTGTCATCGTGGTTCGCCCGGCCGAATTGTTAGATCCGCGCGACGGTTGTCGCCGCGATCGTGGGCGGCATGCGATCCGTAGATCGATCTTGATTGTCTTGCCTTATCCTCTAATATGTCTTGCAAGTCCGGCGCATTCCCCCGTGGCTTTGTACTTTTCGAGCGATGCCGGGGTACGGCTTTAGTGGGAGGCCTAGAGGCCTCTCTGTCGCGGCCACGAGGTCGCCGGTCGGCCGTATTGTGCGTTGGTGACATAGGTTTATGTGCTTCCTCCTCTAATCGGGCAGCAGCTTATGCTTGGGGTAACTTTTGAGAGGCGCTCGAGTTCAGATTTTCGCCGCAAGGACTTCAGTCCATCCGTCGGCTAGCAAATCTTGATCAGCTCTAAGTTGTTGCTACTTTTTCTTGAGGCTGCTTGCCATGGCCATAAGCCGCGCTTAAAATGCTCTTGTTCGACGGGATCCTCAAGCACGAAGAATTGCTGTCGCCGAGGCTTGCCTCGCCTCCGGAGGGAGGCATGTAATTATCGCCCTCACCTCTTTGTCCGCCGCTTCTTATGAGGGCTGGTTTCTTCATCCTCCCGTGCTGAATCTTGCTGAGGGGGTTGTCTTCGCACCGTCCGGTGTTATTGTCTCCGTGCCAAATCTCCATTCTTGCTCAAGGGATTTAGAGCGGCGCCACGACGCCGGCGCTTAGGCTGTTTTTTGAGGGTCTTCTCCGCTGTTCCATCGCTATTCCCATCCTTTGGGATGTCCACCATGTATATGTCGATGACGAGGTGGCTTTCTAGTGCCCCGAGGCGCGGCTCTTGGTCATCTCCGCATCGCCGCCCATACCGCCGATGTCTTCAAGTCGAAATCTAGCATGTCGGTTAGGTCGCCGACAAGCTGGCTACAAAGTGGTGGTGGTGGGCTTTGAATTTCTTCGCCATCCGCCTTCCCAACCGCCCCGACCGTGGTCCGCCAGGCTCTCCGATAAGGAGAGGTACTTTATACCTGGATGTCGCCAAAAGGCGAGTGATGAAAGATGTCCGCTGCAGTGAACCCCATGATCGGCGCCCAATCGGATTCGATTGGTAGGGGCGCGGGAGGTTCGGAGTCCGGCACCTCGGAGTCACGAGCTTCACAAGGGACAGGGTCGGTATTCTGCTCCATCACCATAGAGGTAGCAGCCCCCGAGGCGGTGTCTAGCCACCCATCCTGAATCGGCGCAGTCGGCTCCAAGTTAAGGGTCGGAGCGGACTCTTGTGCGGCCTCCAGGGCACTGTCCGGCAGCAGAGCTAGATCATGCCCATCGTGAAAGGCGGCGTGCTCGGCTGTGGCTCGAATCCGTCAAGATCAAATCTCGCGATGTTGGCCGTAGTTCAAATCTCAAATCGACCGATGGCTGGGCGTAGCTTTCAATCTGCTCCAGATTGCCAAGCCAATTGGCCCACAGTGCAAAGCATCCCTATACGAAGATCTGTCCGGGGAGAAAAGTCTCACCCTGGACCGTGTCGTTGTTGATGATCGAAGGAGCATCAGGCCTATGAGCGACGACTGTCAGGACCCCGACTCAATGCCACATCGATCTAGCATGTAACACCTCATATCACTTTGCGGCCTCACGCACGGTATTCCCACGGGTGTCGCCTTACCTTTGCCCGGGACCATTTGCGCCTTTTGGCACACGTATACGATAGTGTCGCTAGCATCCATATGATAAGGAGCCCGGGCTGACAAGGCTAGTCAGAAACCCAAAGTGGCACAAACTTACAGGATAGGCATCCATGACCCAAAGATCGAACGTGTCGGTCATCAGCGAAAGTGAATCCAGCTGTAGCACGGGCTAACAGACTCGTGAACCGGTCAGTAGCGGCTAACAGACTCGGTATTCATCGCGCGACATTTCTCAAGGGATGCACACAGAACGAAGAAGGACACATGCTGCCAGCCTATGTCTGAGCAAAGAGCAAGCTACCATGGCTCAAAGGAAGCACTAGGAGACATTTCCGTAAGAGAGGCTACTAAGGATAAACAACTAGATAGTCGATCCCACACATACCAAGCATTTCAATAACATACACACAATATGCTCGATATGTGCAAATACAACATGGCATCACAACATGACTCTACGACTCAAGTATTTTATTCAATAGGCTCCAAGGAGTGAGATATTACAAACATGGGTCTCATGACCCAACATTCAGAGCATACAAGTCAAAGCACAAGCGAAGCTTAACATGTCCGAGTACGTACACCTACAAATGAAAAGGCCGAGAAGCTTGACTATCTACTGATCCCGCCGAGGGCACAAGATCGTAGCTGAGGTAACAAGCTAAACGTTGAAGTCCAAGCGAACTACTAGCGAGGCTGAAGTCTCTCCGCAAAAACATAAAATAGGCAAACGTGGGTACAAATGTACCCAAAGAAGACTTACATCGTAACTAACTACATATGCATCATTATCAACAAAGGGGATGGTGGGTTTAACCGCAAAGAAGCCAGCTTTGACTCGTGGCTATCCCGAACTACGAATCGCAAGTAACTCTTTGAGGTGGCGCACACGAGTCCACATATTCACCAGATCAATACTCCACTATGGATCCGCCTCCGCCTCCCACGAGAACGCCATCCATAGCACTCACGCTATCTTGCGATTTTAGAGTATCCACTTTCACTTGTCTATGAACTATGCAAGGGTCCAAGTTTCCATATCCGAGGAATCCGCTATTCAATAGATAATGATAACCCCGCAGGGTGTACTTCTTCACACACGCCTCGCCACTTATCGCCTCAGACACGCCATGTACCTCGCAACCTTCAAGCGGAAGCCAGCGAGGAGTCGGCCACGCCTACCTAAACACTCAAGTCTCTCGTCCAGTGTTTATCGCCTATTCGGTTCCATCCGCAAGGAGATCCGCCGGGTGTCGCCATGGCCCCAAATGATGTGTGCAGGTTCCTAAGTCCACCATCCGGTGCCACTTGGTACACCGGCCATCAGGTTTAGTCTGTCCCAAGCCCACCTGCACGGGTGCCACTTGGTAGACTACTAACACTACCTACAAACACCGTAAACTAGTTGCAACTCCCGGACAGAGAACAAGGGTGATTAAGAAGCCGAGAGGGCACTTAAGCATTCCAATGCGTGGTAGTAGCTGTTCATGGATCACAAACACGTAACTCAGCTTCGAGGACGGCTGCAATGAGACAACCCACCATGTACTCCTACATGGCCTCTCACCGCTACCTTTACCAAATCGTGTTCACACACTTAGCTCACACACAGTAGGACATGTTCACACACCTCCGATTCATCCCGGATGAATCAAACCTGACACAACTCTAAGCAATAGCAGGCATGACAACAAGCATGAATGAGTAGGCACATCAGGGCTCAAACAACTCCTACTCATGCTAGTGGGTTTCATCTATTTACTGTGGCAATGACAGGTCATGCAGAGGATAAAGGGGTTCAACTACCGCAGCAAGTAACAATGCTTGTATCGTTGTTGTCCTAATGCAGAAAATAGAGCAGGAGCGAGAGAGTAGGATTGTATCGAATGAACAAGGGGTTGCTTGCCCCGCACTTCAAGATAGCATTGAGTCTTCATCGCTGACAACGATCACAACGCCAGATCACGCCCATCGAGAGGGACAAACACCGCAAACAAGGAGGAACACAATCAATGCAATGCACAATATGATGCATGATCATGACATGGCAATATGCTGTGATTTGGGCTAATGCAGCTAAGAACAGAAAGGTTTGAGCTTATTTGAACCAAAGATTCAAATTCAAACTCAAACTATGAATTCATAAAGTGCATTATCATGTTTTGATATGAACAGCAAGGTTAAGTTGCTTAAACATGCATGAAACCAGTGCAGATGGATAGATTTTATTTTTCTGATCATTTTTCATATATAACTTATGTCATTCTGAGCTACGGTTGATTTTATATGATTTTTAGAAGTTTTGGTTATTTTCTGGAATTTATAAATCATTTCCTAATTTATTTTAATTCTAGAAATACTTTACTGCGCAGCATGACGCCTGCATGATGTCAGCAGGTCAACAGGGTTGACCAGAGTCAAACCTGACGTGTGGGGTTGGTCAACTGCCAAGTCAGCACGGTCAATGGAGCTGGTCCAGGTCAACCCTGACTAGTGGGACCCACGTGTCATAGACACAGTGTTTAACATAAATTAAACTAATCCTAATCTAATGTCATTAGCAGGCGCTGGCCCACAACAAGGACACGTAGAGGTCATTAGCTCTAATTAAAACACGTTAGGTCGGCGTTAAGCCACCGGCGAGGTCAACGACGGCGAGCAGCTCGGTTTCGCCCGCCACCAAACGCCGCGGAGAGGCTCAGGTTCCTCGCGCCGCAAGATCTAAAGGTGCAAAGCGACAAGCACCCAAAGTGGCCCGAAATGGCGCCGGCGGTGAGATATGTGGCGCCGAGCTACGGGTAGCGCAAGGCGTACGCAACTCGCTCGAGTGAACAGAGAGCACGACGTAGCTACGGGCAGCGAAGCTCAACCACGTTCTCAGACGTGATGTTGGCCCACCGTAACGACGACGGCGGCAACCGCGGGGGCCGGAGCTTACGGCAGGACGGCGAGGTGAGCTAGCGGACGAGCGCGACCAGGGAAGTAGGGGGGAAACAAAGACGAAGCTCACTGGGGGTCGATGCGCAGATAAGTGGGCTCGGGGAGGCATCGGAGTCGGCGAATCGACAGACGGCGTCCGGCGGCCGTGGTCGGGGAAAAAGCGCCGCGGCATCGTCTTGGGGCATCCGGGCTTCAGTGGGTCGACGTAGAGGGGCTTGGGGTCCGGCGAGCTCGGGTCACGACCACGTGCAAGGGAACGGCGGTGGGCATGGGCGGCAGGAGCGGCGGCGACATGAGTGCTTGGTGCGGCGAGGAAGAGAGCCAGGGAGGGATGGGGACGAGAGAGCGAGAGAGAGTCGGGCTGGCGCGTGGCATCTCCCTGAGGTGTCCGGCAAGGTGCAGAGAGGAGGTGGCTGTGGCGCGTGCTCACACATGGCGACCACACATCAAGGCCCTCCCGCAGGAGCTTGAGGACGGTGGCGCTGGTGGTCTGGCTAGCCAACTGCCACCTGTAGGTTTGGGCCGGTGGGCTGCTGTGCATGTAAGCGGGCTAGGTTAGTTTCTTTTTTACATTTCGCTTCGCTTTTCTAATATTTCAACTCGCTTTGATTTGATTCACAGCCCAAATCATTTAGTAGCTTCGAAAATATTTATGTGGCTTGCTACAATATATTCAAAGCCACTCATGTGTTTTTTTCAGAATTGTCGGACTTGTAATTCTTTTATAGAATATTTAAATCCAACTCAAATATTTATTGATTTAAATCCAAATAGCCAAAATAATTCCTCAAAAATGTTCCATATTTTTGGTTTGGACCAAAACCCTTGCCAAAGATATCAAACATCATCAAGAGCATTTTGGAAACATTGATGCATTTTCCGTGGTTATTTGCCCTTCTTTATTTAAATATTTTGAGGCTTTCAAATTTCCTCAATTCAGGTTTCAAAGATTTAAACATGATGCAAGCAAGATGCAAACACTAGGCAGCACTGTAACTCTAGGGATGTGACAACGACATAGAGGAACTCTCAATGAAAGCACCAATGTCGGTGTCAAACCGTGGATCTCGGTAGGGGGTCCCGAACTGTAGCGCCTAGATGGATGGAAACAGAGACAAGGGACACGATGTTTTACCTGTGTTCGGCCCTCTCGATGGAGGTAAAACCCTACCCCGCTTGATTGATATTGATGATATGGGTAGTACAAGAGTAGATCTACCACGAGATCACGGAGGCTAAACCCTAGAAGCTAGCCTATGGTATGATTGTTGTTCGTCCTACGGACTAAAACCCTCCGGTTTATATAGACACCAGAGAGGGCTAGGGTTACACAGAGTCGGTTACAATGGTAGGAGATCTACATATCCAGATTGCAAGCTTGCCTTCCACGCCAAGGAAAGTCCCTCCGACACGGGACGAAGTCTTCAATCTTGTATTTTCATAGTCTTGGAGTCCGGTCGATGATGATAGTTCGCTATCCGGACACCCCATAGTCCAGACTCCCTCGGCCGCTTCTTTAAGAACTCGAAACCATCGTGTGATAGCCCCACGGTGGGCGCCAACTGTCAGGAATTAACACGCCGATGTCCTAGCAAGAGGACTTCGCCGTGGAGCCATCGCAACGAGATTAGCAAAAAGGGGTTAAACCGGACAAAGGACACGGGGAGTTTATACTGGTTCGGCCCCTTGCGGGTGAAGGTAAAAGCAGATGATCCAGTTGTGGTGGGATTGATGGGGTCTCGATGAGTGACAACCCACAAGTGTAGGGGATCGCAACAGCATTCGAGGGTAAAGTATTCAACCCAAATTTATTGATTCGACACAAGGGGAGCCAAAGAATATTCTTGAGTATTAGCAGTTGAGTTGTCAATTCAACCACACCTGGATAACTTAGTATCTGCAGCAAAGTATGTAGTAGCAAAAGTGGTATGATAATAAAAGTAACGGTAGCAAAAGTAATGTTTTTGGGTTTTGTAGTAATTGTAACAGTAGCAACGGAAAAGTAAATAAGCAAAGAATAATATGTGAAAAGCTCGTAGGAAATGGATCAGTGATGGATAATTATGCCGGATGCGGTTCCTCATGTAATAGCTATAACATAGGGTGACACAGAACTAGCTCCAGTTCATCAATGTAATGTAGGCATGTATTCCGTAAATAGTCATACGTGCTTATGGAAAAGAACTTGCATGACTTCTTTTGTCCTACCCTCCCGTGGCAGCGGGGTTCTAGCGGAAACTAAGGGATATTAAGGCATCCTTTTAATAGAGAACCGGAACAAAGCATTACACATATTGAATACATGAACTCCTCAAACTACGGTCATCACCGAGAAGTATCCCGATTATTGTCACTTCGGGGTTGTCGGATCATAACACATAATAGGTGACTATAGACTTGCAAGATAGGGTCAAGAACACACATATATTCATTAAACATAATAGTTTCAGATCTGAAATCATGGCACTCGGGCCCTAGTGACGAGCATTAAGCATAGCAAAGTCATAGCAACATCAATCTCAGAACATAGTGGATACTAGGGATCAAACCCTAAAAAAAACTAACTTGATTACATGGTAAATCTCATCCAACCCATCACCGTCCAGCATGCCTACGATGGAATTACTCACGCACGGCGGTGAGCATCATGAAATTGGTGATGGAGGATGGTTGATGATGACGACGGCGACGAATCCCCCTCTCTGGAGCCCCGAACAGACTCCAGATCAGCCCTCCCAAGAGAGATTAGGGCTTGGCGGCGGCTCCGTGTCGTAAAACACGATGGAACTTTTTCTCTCATTTTTTCTCCCCGAACGTGAATATTTGGAGTTGGAGTTGAGGTCGGTCGAGGTCCAGGGGGGCCACGAGATAGGGAGCGCGCCCAGGAGGAGGGGGCGCGCCCCCCTGTCTCGTGGACAGGGTGTGGGCCCCCTAGTGTACTTCTTTCACGCAATAATTTTATTAATTCAAAAAGTGCCTCCGTGGATTTTCGTGACATTCCGTAACTTTTCTTTTCTACACATAAAACAATATCATGGCAGTTCACGAAAACAACGCCATCCGGTTAATTTTATTCAAATCATGCAAGTTAGAGTCCAAAACAAGGGCAAAAGTGTTTGAAAATTAGATACGTTGGAGACGATCAACTCCCCAAGCTTAAACCTTTGCTTGTCTCAAGCAATTCAGTTGATAAACCGAAAGTGATAAAGAATTTTTTACAAACTCGCTTGCTCTTGTTGTTGTAAACATGAAAAGCCAAAGATTCAAGTTTCAGCAAACATTATGAACTAACCATACTCACAATAACACTTAGGTCTCACAATTACTCATATCAATAGCATAACCAGCTAGCGAGCCATAATAATAAAACTCAGATGACCACACTTTCTCAAAATAATAATAACATGATATAACAAAAAATGGTATCTTGCTAGCCCTTTCTGAGACCGCAAAACATAAATGCAGAGCACCTTTAAAGATCAAGGACTAACTAAACATTGTAATTCATGGTAAAAGAGATCCAGTCAAGCCATACCCAATATAAACCAATAGTAATGAATACAAATGACAAGGTGTTTCAAATGGGTGCTTTTAATAAGAAGGGTGATGACTCAACATAAATGTAAATAGATAGGCCCTTCGCAGAGGGAAGCAGGGATTTGTAGAGGTGCCAGAGCTTGATTTTAAAATAGAGATTGAATAACCTTTTGAGCGGCATACTTTTGCTGTCAACGCAACAACTATGAGATGGTTGTATCTTCCATACTACATGCATTATAGGCAGTTCCCAAACAGAATGGTAAAGGTTTATACTCTCCCAGCCACCAACAAGCATCAATCCATGGCTTGCTCGAAACAACGAGTGCCTCCAACTAGCAACAGCCCTGGGGGAGTTTTGTTTAATTATTTTGATTTGCTTTGATCTCTTTGGATCATGGGACTGGGCATCCCGGTTACCAGCCCTTTCTCGTGAATGAGGAGCGGAGTCCACTCCTCTTGAGAATAACCCACCTAGCATGGAAGATATAGGCAGCCCTAGTTGTAACATGAGCTGCTCGAGCATACAAAACAGAATTTCATTTGAAGGTTTGGAGCTTGGCACATACAAATTTACTTGGAACGGCAGGTAAATACCGCATATAGGAAGGTATAGTGGACTCATATGGAACAACTTTGGGGTTTAAGGAGTTTGGATGCACAAGCAGTATTCCCACTTAGTATAGGTGAAGGCTAGCAAAAGACTGGGAAGCGACCAACTGAGAGAGCGACAACAATCATAAACATGCATTAAAATCAATTCACACCGAATACAAGCATGAGTAGGATATAATCCACCATGAACATAAATATCATGAAGGCTATGTTGATTTGATTCAACTACATGCGTGAACATGTGCCAAGTCGAGTCACTCAATTCATTCAAAGGAGGATACCATCCCATCATACCACATCATAATCATTCTAATAGCATGTTGGCACGCAAGGTAAACCATTATAACTCATAGCTAACACTAGTAGAAAAGGGGGCAATGGTCCAGGCCGGGTCAGCCCATTAGTCCCGGTTCGCTCCAGAACTGGGACCCATGGGAGCATTGGACCCGGTTCGTGAGCCCCGGGGGCCGGCCGGGCCACGTGGGCCATTGGTCCCTGTTCGTCTCGACCTTTTGGTCCCGGTTGGTGGGACGAACCGGGACCAATGGGCCTCGCCTGCTCATCACCATTGGTCCCGGTTGGTAGCTTGAACGGGACCAAAGGTTGTTTTAGTCCCGGTTCATGCCACTAACCGACCAATGAATTGCCTATATATACCTCGCTCATGAAAGCAGAGCACTCCCACCGCCTGCTTTCTCCCGCCGTGAGGGAGAGCTTTGTGGTGCTCTAGCTCACCTCCTATGCACACAAGGTGTTCATGGAATGCCCGAGCCGACTACTTAACTTTCTCCTCTCCAAGCTCGACCTCCAAACTCCTTTTTCCTCAATATTTGTCTAGGTTTAGCGGTCTGTCACGCCCCATCTCCGCCTTTCACCATTGCCGATCGCCTGCCGATCTCATCGCCGCACCACCGTGGTGAGCTTCTTGTTCTTATCTTCTTTCCGAAAGGAAAAATATTCTTACTTGTATGTTTAGATAGATACTTGTATTATTTTCTTACTTTTATTATTGCATCTTATATAGTGCGATGGTTTTGGTATCCGCCTCGCCCGGCCCTTGTCCTATCTATGATTCGGATGTGGTATATATTATATTTTCATAACTATTGGTTCATTTATTGTTTATGAAAATTATGCCACCAACGTGACATAGATTTTATTTATCTAGGAGGTTGTTGAACCGAAATTCCAACCGACCCTATTGTCGAGAGGTTAAATTTAGTTGAAGAAGAAAATAATTTCTTGAAGTAAAAATAAGAAAATTGAGGAGGAGAAGATGATATTGGAGTTGCATGTTATGGATGTCATCGATGATCACAAGATCAAGATGGATGCAATGCGCTTGAAGATTAGAAAGATTAGAAAATATGCCATTCATACCAAGGCTTGGTATCATTATGCCGCTGGATCAGATAAGTTACCTTTGGTTGCGATTATGATCGATTTGTTTTCGTGATTGAAATGTTTTACATAGTTTCAATGTATGGTTTAATTAATTTAGATGCTCTGCAGAGCTTTATGTTGTTAGATGAGAACTATGTATGTACTTTGGTTTTAATGTGATGATGAACTTCTATTAATTTGGTCACTTAATTATCTATTCATGATGTTCTGTAATGGTTTTTGACACACTTAATTATATATAATGCACACAGATGAACCGGCAATGGATGTACGGTGATAGACACACATCCGAGTACATTAAGGGCATGCATGATTTTCTCGAAGTGGCTGAGGCAAACAAGCAGAATGGTTTTATGTGTTGTCCATGCCCTATATGTGGGAATACGAAGTCTTACTCTGACCAAAAAATCCTTCAAACCCACCTGCTTTACAAGGGTTTCATGCCACACTATAATGTTTGGACGGGGCACGGAGAAACAGGGGTTATGATGGAAGACGGCAAAGAAGAAGAGTACAATGACAACTATGTGCCCCCTGAATACGGTGATGCTACTGAAGATCAAGAGGAACTAGACGATGTGCACGATGATGCTGCAACGGCGGTTGCTGAAGATCAAGAGGACCGCATAATGTGCCCGATGATGATGATCTCCGCCGGTCATTGTCGATGCAAGGATGCAATGCGAAAGTCAAAAGGAGAAGCTGAAGTTCGATCGCATGTTAGAGGATCACAAAAAGGGTTGTACCCCAATTGCGAAGATGGCAACACAAAGCTCGGTACCGCATCGAATTGCTGTAGTGGAAGGCGAGAATGTTGTGCCCGATAAAGGATTTGAGAAGCTATCAAAATATTGAAGAAGAAGCTTGCAAAGGATAACTAATTTCCGACAAGACATACGCAGCAAAGAAGGTTATATGCCCTCTAGGATTGAGGTGCGTAAGATACTTGCATGCCATAATGATCGTGATCCTCTATCATGGTGCGCATAAGGATCTCAACGCATGCCCGTATGCGGTGCATTACGGTATAAGATCGCACGAGATGACCCCGGTGATGTTGACGGCGAGCCCCCGTGAAGAGGGTTCCGCAAAGGTGATGTGGTATGCTCCTATAATACCACGGTTGAAACGCTTGTTCGTAAACGGAGAGCATGCCAAGTTGATGCGCTGGCTAACGTTGAGGACCGTGAAGAAAGACGGAAGTTGAGAGCACCACGACGGGTAGCAAAGGAGAAAAATTGAGAGAAAGTACGGGATGAGTTTGCAAGTGACCCAAGGAACATATGGTTTGCTTTAAGCACGGATGGCATTAATCCTTTCGGGAGCAGAGCAGCAATCACATCACCCGCCCGTGACTCTATGTATGTGTAACCTTCCTCCTTGATGTGCATGAAGCGGAAGTTCATTATGATGCCGCCTCATCCAAGGCCCTAAGCAACCCGGCAACGACATTGATATGTACCTAAGGCCATTAGTTGAAGAACTTTTATAGCTGTGGAATGGAAACAGGTACGACGGGATGAGCACAAACAGGAGGAATTTGACCTAAAGGCGTGTTGTTCGTGACCATCAACGATTGGTCTGCTCTCAAGAACCTTCGTGATGCATAAACAAGGGATACCACGCATGCATGCACTGTTTACTTAACGCCGATAGTATATACCTGGGAAGCTGCAGGAAGAATGTGTAGCTGGGCCATCCTCAATTTCTTCCGACCAACCATCAATGTTGAAAGAAAGGCAATCATTTCAAAGGCGCAGGCAGATCACCGGAAGAAGCCCGCCATGCGATCGGTGATCACGCATTTGCTATGGTCAATGATTTACACGTAATCTTTGGAAAGGGTCCCGCGCACTAGCTGTTCCAATGACGCCGAGGGACACGCACCCATGTGGAAGAAGAAATCTATATTTTGGGACCTACCCTACCGGAAAGACCTAGAGGTCCGCCTTCAATTGACGTGATGCACGTGACGAAGAACCTTAGCGTGAACCTGCTAGGCTTCTGGGCGTATGGAAAGACAAAAGATACAAATGAGGCACGGAGGACCTGCAACGCTTTGCACGAAAAGACGGCATGCCTCCAAAGCAAGATGAAGGTCCTGCCAGCTATGCTCTTACCAAAGAAGAGAAGGAAATCTTCTTTGAATGCCTCGCTTAGTATGAAGGTCCCAACTGGCTTCTCGTCGAATATAAAGGGAATAATAAATATGGCAGAGAAAAGTTTCGTAACCTAAAGTCTCATGATCGCCACGTGATTATGACGCAACTACTTCGGTTGCATTGAGGGTGCTTCTACCAAAAACGCCTTATTAGCCATTGTGAAGCTATGTGCATTCCTCAATGCAATCTCTCGTAAGATGATCGATCCAAAAATCATACCAAGGCTAAGGAGTGATGTGGTGCAATGTCTTGTCGGGCTTTGAGCTGGTGTTCCCACCATCCTTCTTCAATATCATGACGCACGCCCTAGTTCATCTAGTTGACGAGATTGTCATTCGGGCCTCAGATTTCTACACAATATGTACCCCTTTGAGAGGTTCATGGAGTCCTAAAGAAATATGTCCAGAATCGCTTAGGCCGAAGGAAGCATCTCCATGGGCCATCAAACAGAGGATGTCATCGGGTTTTGTGTTGACTTCATTCCCGGCCTTAAGAAGATAGGTCTCCCTAAATCGCGGTATGAGGGCAGATCGACCGAAAAGGCACGCTTAGAAGGGACTCAATAATATGCAGGACGGATATTCTTGGTCTCAAGCACACTACACAGCTTTTACTGTAACTCTACCTTGGTGACCCGTATGTCGATGAACACAAGAATCTCAAGGCCCAAACACCCGGAGCAGTGCGACGACTGGATTACATGTGAACACATCAGAACTTTCAGCAGTTGGTTGGAAAGACGTCCCAGAGGTGACAACACTGTTTGTGATGAGCTATACTTGTTGTCCAGGGGACCGTCTTTGACTGTATTGATTTACAAAGGATACGAGATAAATGGGAATATATTTTACACGATTGACCAAGATCAAAAGAGCACCAACCAAAACAATGGTGTCCGCTTTGATGCAACAACCGAGAGGGGAAAGGACACATATTATTGTTACATAGTGGACATATGGGAACTTGACTACGGACATGATTTTAAGGTCCCTTTGTTTAAGTGCAAATGGGTCAATCTGTCAGGAGTCGGGGTGTGTAGACCCACAAAGACGGAATGACAATAGTGGATCCGAAAAATCTTGGGTACACTAACGAACTGCTCGTCCTAGCCAATAATGTGGCACATGTTATCTATGTGAACGACATGTCTACCAAACCAAGAAAAAGAAAAGATAAGGAAGCTTAATACATCATACGATGAGCCAAAGCGCCCACGCTTTTTCAGTGAAAAGGGACATCATGGGAGTGGAGGGCAAGATGATATGTCTCAAGATTATGAAAAGTTTCATGAAATTCCTCCTTCAAAGTCAAGGCTGACCCCAACATCCCGATAAACATTGAAGATTATCCATGGTTACGCAAGCAATAAGCAAATGACACAAGCGAAGAAAAAGTGAAGACTTTCTCCCGCAACTATTATGATGATACCATGCCAACTTTGTAACAGACAAGTATGATACCATTGTCCGTCTGGACCTCTTGGTCCCGGTTTGTCTGGACCTTTTGGTCCCGGTTCATGTTTTTAGTAAAGTTAATCACAAACTTGTGATTCACACAAATTTCAAAGAATTCAAATTTTAACTATTCAAATTTGAAAACTAATGGCACTAATGTAAAGTTTATAATTTTTCTAAAACTAATGGCACTAATAGAAAGTTTATAATTTTGTCGACCTAAAAGCAAAAAGAATTAAAAATAAAGCAAAAACAAAAGAAAATAAATAATGCAGAAAACAAAACAAAAAACTGAAACTAAATAAAATAGTAATAATAAGTATTTTGTTGTAAGTAGAAACAAAATAAAATAAATAAAGCAACAAAGAAAACAAAAAAAACAAAAAAGTGTTTTAAAATTTGAAAACTAATGGCAAGAATAGTAAAGTTTATAATTTTTCTAAAACTAAAAGCAAAAAATAATTAAAAATAAAGCAAAAAACAAAAGAAAATAAATAATGCGAAAACAAAACAAAAACTGGAAAATAAAAATAAAATATAGAAGAATAAGTATTTTGTTGTAAGTAGAAACAAAATAAAATAAATAAAGCAAAAAAGAAAACAAAAAACAAAAAAGTGTTTTCAAATTTGAAAACTAATGGCACTAATGAAAGTTTATAATTTTTCTAAAACTAAAAGCAAAAAAGAACTAAAAAATAAAGCAAAAAACAAAAGAAAATAAATAATGCAAAAAACAAAACAAAAAAACTGGGAAAAAAACTATAAAAAAACGGCCACCTATTGGGCCACCACGGCCTGAATACGACTAGAAACCCAACCTGGGCCGGGATTCAGGCCCGTAGAAGGCCCAATAGGCCCACAACAGCATAGTGTGAGATTAGGCTCGAAGTTCGGTTGAGAGGAGATCGAGAGGGTGGCAGCAGCAGCTTATAAACCACTCGAGCCCTCTCAACTAGCGAGGTGGGACTAAACTTTGTCGCGACGCTGGCAACACAAGGGGTTTTGGTCCCGTTGGTGGCACCAACCGACCAAAGGTCATTGCGTTCCTCCCGCTGGTGGAACCAACCGGACTAGTAGTATTGGTCCCGTTGGTGCCACGAACCGACAAATGGCCTTGCTATATAAGCAAAGACTTAGAGTTTTTCACTTCATCTCTGCGCTTGCCGCGCCATTGCCGCCAGCAGCCCGATTCACACCTCGCCGACGCTGTTGCCGCTTCTGCCGCCAAGACGCGCTTCACTACCGTCACCACACCTCATGACGCCGACGCTGCCGCTGCCGTGGTTCTAAGTCCGACATTTGAATAGGGGGGTAGGAATGGAGAGGCAAGATCCTAGCTATGGAGTAGTTGTATACGCAAGATGTTTGAGTTCGGGCCCTTCTCGGAGGAAGTAACAGCCCTACATCTCGGAGCCCGGAGGCGGTCGACTGGATTATGTGCGTAAGAGTTACAGGGGTGCGAACCCTTTACACTGAGGAGGGGGTGGCTTATATAGAGTCCGCTAGACCCCTCCTGCCCTCTGTTATGCAGGGATTAAGGTACATTAAGATCTGGCGTTACTGGTAACACCATACATAAAGTGCTATGATGATCATAAAGACTACTTAATGACCGATCGTTTGTGTGCAGAGTGACTCTAGATCTCCTGGTGGTCGAGTGAGTGGCTTCATGGTCGAGTGTCTTCGAGTCCGTCGAGTGGAATCCTTCCAGGTCGACTGAAAGGTAGTTTCTTCTAGAGATGTCCTTGGGGATCGGAAGGTATCTTGGACAGGTCCATGACCCTACCCTAGGTACATGGCTTCATCATTAGCCCCCGAATGGATCGAGGTTTGAGTGGGGAAGGAGTTATGAACTCTTCCGACCCATTTTTCGTGCTATGAGTATGTCTTGTTCTGGATCAATGAACTTAGGTGACGGCACCAACTTCTTTTTCAACGCTTTGATCCATTCTTTGTATCCGCGTGTGAATTTTCTCAGACTTGGAGATCTCCGAACGATAGAGCGGAGGAAATCTCTCGTCGACAAGTTGCTCGCAGTTCATGGATTTAGCAGATACGACTTCGGGAAGCGCCGAGGTGGAGGAGGCCACAGACTCGGATGGGATAAGGCGGAACGCCGATCTCCGCTAGGTTACCTTTTTCGCCACGACGCTACGCGATCGCTCCGGATTTGACAGATCGTCCGCCTACAAGTCACCACTTAAGCAACCTCATATAAGGCGCCGGACGGGGGTTTATTGAACATTGTGCCCTCATTTCCCTTTCCCTCTTCCTCAGACTCATCCGCCGCGTTCGTCTCCATCCCAGCGCTGCCGCTCCGTGCGCGCTTCGCCGGCGATGATGGTGAAGGAGAAGACGACGGCTTTGGAGTGGGCGAAGAAGCGACGGCGAAGGCGAAGGGAAGGGCGACAAGTCGGGGCGGATCTTCGTCAAGGGTCGGCCTGCCGCAGGGCTGGATCCAGGGCGACTGGATCCGCTCGACTATCCGTCAGAAAGATCTTGACGACCTAGCCAATGAAGGACTGATCCCCCATGGATAAGCGAGGCTCCCGGGAAGGAGTGGCAGCCGCAGCCTCAGGAGGGTGAGTGTGTCCTCTTGGCCACCCATGTTGACTGTGGGTTTTTTTTGCCGCCCACCCTTTCTTTCGGGATTTTGAACTTTGGGGCACAACTCCACCACTTCACACCCAACTCCATCGTATCTCGCTGCTTTGCGGTCCTTGTGCGAGAATTTCTGGGTTGTTGGCCCCATTGGGGTCTGTTTAAACATATTTTCACCGCCGCCCCAGACGGTGAAAAAGGCCAATCCGAGGACGAGAGAACTGTGTGATTCAGATGTGTGGGGTCTTGGGGTTCAAATGAGAGGAAAGAGTGCCTTTCCGCCATGGTCCTTCCCGAGTCGGTCCGGGTGGCAACGACCTGGTTCTATCGCTAAGACCAACCGACGCCAGGCAATCCGATCGACTCCTCCTTTTTCCATGGACCGAGGAGGAAGCCGCCCTTTGAAGGTGGTTCCGAGGAGAAGGCGCATGTTAAGGTGCTAGTCGAGCGTGTAGTCCAGCTTATCTGTGATGGGGTGATCTGTTGGGGAACATAGTAATTTCAAAAAATTTCCTACGCACACGCAAGATCATGGTGATGCATAGCAACGAGAGGGGAGAGTGCTGTCCACAAACCCTCAGAGACCGTGAAGCGAAGCGCTATGACAACACGGTTGATGTAGTCGACGCCTTCACGATCCGACCGATACAAGTACCGAACGACGGCACCTCCGAGTTCAGCACACGCTCAGCTCGATGACAATCCCCGGACCGATCCAAAGAAAGTGTCGATGAGTTCCACAAGACGACGGCATGGTGACGATGATGATGTTCTATCGACGCAGGCTTCGCCTAAGCGCCGCAACGATATGACCGAGGTGGAATATGGTGGAGCGGGCACCGACACGGCTAAGGAACGATCACGAAGATCAACTTGTGTGTCATGGGGTGCCCTTGCCCCGTGATATAAAGGAGCAAGGGGAGGAGGCCGCCCTAGGAGGGGGGCACAAGGTGGAGTCCTACTAGGACTCCCTAGTCCTAGTAGGAATCCACCTCCCATATGGAATAGGAAAGAGGAAGGAAAAGGAGAAGGAAGGAAGGGGCGCCTCTTCCCTAGTCCACCCGGACCAGACCAAGGGGAGGGCGGCCACCCTTGAGGCCCTTTTCCTTCTTTCCCGTATGGCCCAATAAGGCCCAATACGTATTCCGTAACTCTCCCAGACTCAAAAATACCCGAATCACTCGGAACCATTCCGATGTCCGAATATAGTCGTCCAATATATCGATCTTTACGTCTCGACCATTTCGAGACTCCTCGTCATGTCCCCGATCACATCCGGGACTCCAAACTCCTTCGTACATCAAAACTCATAAACTCATAATATAACCATCATCGAAACCTTGTTGCGGACCCTACGGGTTCGAGAACAATGTAAACATGACCGAGACTCGCTCTCGTCAATAACCAATAGCGAACCTGGATGCTCATATTGGCTCCTACATATTCTACGAAGATCTTTATCGGTCAAACCGCATAAAACATACGTTGTTCCCTTTGTCATCGGTATGTTACTTGCCCGAGATTCGATCGCGGTATCTCAATACCTAGTTCAATCTCGTTACGCAAGTCTCTTTACTCGCTCCGTAATACATCATCTCACAACTAACTCATTAGTTGCAATGCTTGCAAGGCTTAAGTGATGTGCATTACCGAGAGGGCTCAGAGATACCCTCCGACAATCGGAGTGACAAATCCTAATCTCAAATACGCCAACCCAACATGTACCTTCGGAGACACCAGAGCTCCTTTATAATCACCCAGCTTATGTTGTGACGCTTGGTAGCACACAAAGTGTTCCTCCGGTAAACGGGAGTTGCATAATCTCATAGTCATAGGAACATGTATAAGTTATGAAGAAAGCAATAGCAACATACTAAACGATCAAGCGCTAAGCTAACGGAATGGGTCATGTCAATCACATCATTCTCTTAATGATGTGATCCCTTTAATCAAATGACAAATCATGTCTATGGTTAGGAAACATAACCATCTTTGATCAATGAGCTAGTCAAGTAGAGGCATACTAGTGACATTAAGTTTGTCTATGTATTCACACATGTATTATGTTTCCCATTAATACAATTCTAGCATGAATAATAAACATTTATCATGAAATAAGGAAATAAATAATAACTTTATTATTGCCTCTAGGGCATATTTCCTTCAGTCTCCCACTTGCACTAGAGTCAATAATCTAGTTCACATCGCCATGTGATTTAACACCAATATTCATATCTGTATATGATTAACACCCATAGTTCACATCGTCATGTGAACAACATTCAAAGGGTTTACTAGAGTCAATAATCTAGTTCACTTCGCTATGTGATTAACACCATAGAGTACTAAGGTGTGAAAGCTTAGTCAACGGGTCTGTCACATTCAGAGCCATATGTATTTTGCAAATATTCTATGTCTACAATGCTCTGCACAGAGCTACTCTAGCTAATTGCTCCCACTTTCAATATGTATCCAGATTGAGACTTAGAGTCATCTAGATCGGTGTAAAAGCTTGCACCGATGTAACTCTTTACGACGGGCTCTTTTATCACCTCCCTAATCGAGAAATATTTCCTTAGTCCTCACTAAGGATGTCAGTGATCTACTATTAGATCAAAATTGTATTCCTTTGCCAAACTCAGAGCAAGGTATATAATATGTCTGGTTCATATCATTGCATACTTTATAGAACCTATGACTGAGGCATAGGGAATGACTTTCATTCTTTTTTATTATTATTTTCTGCCGTGGTCAGGATTTGAGTCTTACTCAATTTCACACCTTTGCAACACATGAAAGAACTCTTTCTTTGACTGTTCCATTTTGAGCTACTTCAAAATCTTGACAAGGTATGTACTTATTGAAAAACTTATCAAGCGTCTTGATCTATCTCAATAGATTTTGATGCTCAATATGTAAGTAGCTTTACTGAGGTCTTTCTTTTAAAGAACTCCTTTCAAACACTCCTTTATGCTTTGCAGAATAATTCTACATTATTTCCGATCAACAATATGTCATTCACATATACTTATCAGAAATGCTGTAGTGCTCCCACTCACTTTCTTGTAAATACAAGCTTCACCGTAAGTCTGTACAAAACTATATGCTTTGATCAACTTATCAAGCGTATATTCCAACTCTGAGATGCTTGCACCAGTCCATAGATGGATCGCTGGAGCTTGCACATGTTGTTAGCACCTTTAGGATTGACAAAACCTTCTGGTTGCATCATATACAACTCTTCTTTAAGAAAACCATTAAGGAATGCAGTTTTGACATCCATTTGCCATATTTCATAAAATGTGGCAATTGCTAACATGATTCGGACATACTTAAGCATCGCTACAGTTGAGAAAATCTCATTGTAGTCAACACCTTGAACTTTTCAAAACCTTTTGCATAAGTCGAGCTTTGTAGATAGTAACACTACTATCAACGTCCGCCTTCCTCTTGAAGATCCATTTATTTTCTATGGTTTGCCAATCATCGGGCAAGTCCACCAAAGTCCACACTTTGTTCTCATACATGGATCCTATCTCGATTTCATGGCCTCCAGCCATTCTGCGGAATCTGGGCTCATCATCAGTGCCTCATAGTTCGTAGGTTTATCATGGTCTAGTAACATGACTTTCAGAACAGGTTACCGTACCACTCTGGTGCGGACCGTACTCTAGAAGACCTACGAGGTTCTGTAGTAACTTGATCAGAAGTTTGATGATCATCATCATTAGCTTCCTCACTAATTGGTGTAGGAATCGATGGAACTAATTTCAATGATGAACTATTTTCCAATTCAGGAGAAGGTACAATTACCTTATCAAGTTCTACTTTCCTCCCACTCACTTCTTTCGAGAGAAACTCCTTCTCTAGAAAGGATCCATTCTTAGCAACGAATGTTTTGCCTTCGGATCTATGATAGAAGGAGTACCCAACAGTTTCCTTTGGGTATTCTATGAAGACGCACTTCTTTGATTTGGGTTTGAGCTTATCAGGTTGAAAACCTTTTTTCATATAAGCATCGCAACTCCAAACTTTAAGAAAGGACAGTTTAGGTTTACTGCTAAACCATAGTTCATACGGTGTCGTCTCAACGGATTTAGATGGTGCCCTTTTAACGTGAATGCAGCTGTCTCTAATGCATAACCCCAAAACAATAATGGTAAATCAGTAAGAGACATCATAGATCGCACCATATCCAATAAAGTGCGGTTACGACGTTCGGACACACCATAACATTGTGGTGTTCCAGGTGGCGTGAGCTGTGAAACTATTCCACATTGTTTTATATGAAGGCCAAACTCAGAACTCAAATATTCGCTCTCGCGATCGATCGCAGAAACTTTATTTTCTTGTTACGAAGATTTTTCCACTTCACTCTGAAATTCTTTGAACCTTTCAACTATCTCGCACTTATGTTTCATCAAGTAGATATACCCATATCCGCTCAAATCATCTTGTGAAGGTCGAAAATAACGACACTTGCCACGAGCATCAACACTCATTGGATCGCATACATCGGTATGTATTATTTCCAATAAGTCAAGAGCTTGTTCCATTTTTCCGAGAACGGAGTTTTAGTCATCTTGCCCAAAAGGCACGGCACGCAAGCATCAAATGATACATAACCAAGTGATTCCAAAATCCATCTTTATGGAGTTTCTTCATCCGCTTTACAATCGATATGACCCAAACGGCAAGTGCCACAAATAAGTTGCACTATCATTATTAACTTTGCATCTTTTGGCATCAATATTATGAATATGTGTATCACTACGATCGAGATCCAACAAACTATTTTCATTGGGTGTATGACCATTTGAAGGTTTTATTCATGTAAACAGTAACAACAATTATTCTCGACTTTAAATGAATAACCAGATTGCAATAAACATGATCAAATCATATTCATGCTCAACGCAAATGCCAAATAACATTTATTTAGGTTTAACACTAATCCCGAAAGTATAGGGAGTGCGATGATGATCATATCAATCTTGGAACTAATTCCAACACTCATCATCACTTCCCTTCAACTAGTCTCATTTATTCAGAACTCCTGTTTCGAGTCACTAATTTTAGCAACCTAACAAGTATCAAATACTCAGGGGCTACTATAAACACTAGTAAGGTACACATCAATAACTTGTATATCAAATGTACCCTTGTTCACTCTGCCATCCTTCTTATCCACCAAATATTAAGGGCATTTCCGCTTCAAAGGACCATTTCCTTTGTAGTGTAAGCACTCGGCCAGTGCTTTGGTCCAGCTTTGGGCTTCTTCACGGGAGTGACAACTTGTTTGCCATTCTACTTGAAGTTTCCTTTCTTTCCTTTGCCCTTTCTTGAAACTAGTGGTCTTGTCAATCATCAACACTTGATGCTCTTTTCTGATTTCTACCTTCGCCGATTTCAACATCATGAAGGGCTCGGGAATCGTTTTCGTCATCCCTTGCATACTATAGTTCATCACGAAGTTCTAGTAAATTAGTGATGGTGACTAGAGAATTCTGTCAATCACTATCTTATTTGGAAGATTAACTCCCACTTGATTCAAGCGATTGAAGTACCTGCATAATCTGAGCACATGCTCACTAGTTGAGCGATTCTCTCCATCTTTTAGTATAGAACTTGTTGGAGACTTCATACTCTCAACTCGGTATTTGCTTGAAATATTTAACTTCAATTCTCGAACATCTCATATGGTCCATGACGCTCAAAACGCCTTTGAAGTCCCGATTCTAAGCCGCTAAGTATGGTGCACTAAATTATCAAGTAGTCATCATATTGAGCTAGCCAAACATTCATAATGTCTCGTGATCCGCCTGCAATAGGTATGTCACCTAGCGTGCATTAGGACATAATTCTTTCAGGCAGCAATGAGGATAAACCTCGATCACGGATCCAATCCGCATCATTGCTACTAACATCTTTCAACACAATTTTCTAGGAACATATCAAAATAAACATATGAAAGCAACAACGCAAGCTATTGATCTACAACATAATTTGCAAAATACTACCAGACTAAGTTCATGATAAATTTAAGTTCAATTAATCATATTACTTAAGAACTCCCACTTAGACAGACATCTCTAGTCATCTAAGTGATCACATGATCCTAATCAACTAAACCATGTCCGATCATCACGTGAGATGGAGTAGTTTTCAATGGTGAACATCACTATGTTGATCATATCTACTATATGATTCACGCCGACCTTTCGGTCTCCGTGTTCCGAGGCCATATCAGATATGCTAGGCTCGCCAAGTTTAACTCGAGTATTCCGTGTGCAACTGTTTTGCACCCGCTGTATTTGAATGTAGAGCCTATCACACCCGATCATCACGTGGTGTCTCAAAGACGAAGAACTTTCAGAACGGTGCATACTCAGGAGAACACTTCTTGATAATTTTAGTGAGAGATCATCTTAAAATGCTACCGCCAATCAAAGCAAGATAAGATGCATAAAGGATAAACATCACATGCAATCAATATAAGTGATATGATATGGCCATCATCATCTTGTGCTTGTGATTCCATCTCAAGCACCGTCGTGATCACCATCGTCACCGCGCCGACACCTTGATCTCCATCGTAGCATCATTGTCATTATGCCATCTATTGCTTCTACGACTATCGCTACCTCTTAGTGATAAAGTAAAGCAATTATGTATGCTTGCATTTCATACAATAAAGCGACAACCATATGGCTCTCGCCATGCCGATAACTTCGTTACAAAACATGATCATCTCATACAATAAAATATAACATCACGCCTTGACCATATCACATCACAACATGCCCTGCAAAAACAAGTTAGACGCCCTCTACTTTGTTGTTGCAAATTTTACGTGGCTGCTATGGGCTGAGCAAGAACCGTTTACCTACGCATCAAAACCACAACGATAGTTTGTCAAGTTAGTGTTGTTTTAACCTTTGCAAGGACCGGGCGATACATTCGGTTCAACTAAAGTTGAGAAACAGACACCGCTAGTCACCGTGTGCAAAGCACGGCGGTAAAACCAGTCTCGCAGAAGCATACGCGTAATGTCGGTCCGGCCGCTTCATCCAACAATGCCGCTGAACCAAAGTATGACATGCTGGTAAGCAAGATAACTTGTATCGCCACAACTCACTTGTGTTCTACTCGCATATAACATCAACGACAAAACCCGGGCTCGGATGCCATCGCTGGGGAACGAGTAATTTCAAAATTTTCCTAAGCACACGCAAGATCATGGTGATGCATAGCAACGAGGGGAGAGTGTTGTCCACGCACTGTCGAGACCGAAGCGAAGCGCTATGACAACGCTGTTGATGTAGTCGACGCCTTCACGATCCGACCGATCCAAGCATCGAACGCACGGCACCTCCGAGTTCAGCACACGCTCAGCTCGATGACGATCCCTGACCGATCCAGAAAGTGTCGGGATGAGTTCCACAAGACGACGGCATGGTGACGATGTTGATGTTCTACCGACGCAGGGCTTCGCTAAGCACCGCAATGATATGACCGAGGTGGAATATGGTGGAGGGGGGCACCGCACACGGCTAAGGAACGATCACGAAGATCAACTTGTGTGTCATGGGGTGCCCCTGCCTCAGATATAAAGAAGGAAGGGGGGAGGAGGCCGGCCCTAGGAGGGGGCGCACCAAGTGTGGAGTCCTACTAGGACTCCCTAGTCCTAGTAGGATTCCACCTCCCATATGGAATAGGAAAAGAGGAAGGAAAAGGAGAAGGAAGGAAGGGGCGCCTCTTCCCTAGTCCAATTCGACCAGACCAAGGGGAGGGCGCCACCCTTGAGGCCCTTTTCCTTCTCTTACCGATGGCCCAATAAGGCCCAATACGTATTCCCAGAACTCTCCCAGACACGAAAAATACCGAATCACTGAACCTTCCGATGTCCGAATATAGTCGTCAATATATCGATCTTTACGTCTCAACCATTTCGAGACTCCTCTTCATGTCCCCGATCTCATCCGGGACTCCAAACTCCTTCGTACATCAAAACTCATAAACTCATAATATAACCGCATCGAAACCTTAAGCGTGCGGACTCTACGGGTTCGAGAACAATGTAGACATGACCGAGACTCGCTTCCAATCAATAACCAATAGCGGAACCTGATGCTCATATTGGCTCCTACATATTCTACGAAGATCTTTATCGGTCAAACCGCATAACAACATACGTTGTTCCCTTTGTCATCGGTATGTTACTTGCCCGAGATTCGATCGTCGGTATCTCAATACCTAGTTCAATCTCGTTACCGGCAAGTCTCTTTACTCGTTCCGTAATACATCATCTCACAGCTAACTCATTAGTTGCAATGCTTGCAAGGCTTAAGTGATGTGCATTACCGAGAGGGACCAGAGATACCCCTACGACAATCGGAGTGACAAATCCTAATCTCGAAATACGTCAACCCAACATGTACCTTCGGAGACACCTGAAGAGCTCCTTTATAATCACCTAGTTACGTTCTGACGTTTGGTACCACAAAAAGTGTTCCTCCGGTAAACGGGAGTTGCATAATCTCATAGTCATAGGAACATGTATAAGTTATGAAGAAAGCAATAGCAACATACTAAACGATCAAGTGCTATGCTAACGGAATGAGTCAGGTCAATCACATCATTCTCCTAATGATATGATCACGTTAATCAAATGACAACTCATGTCTATGGTTAGGAAACATAACCATCTTTGATCAATGAGCTAGTCAAGTAGAGGCATACTAGTGACATTAAGTTTGTCTATGTATTCACACATGTATTATGTTTAAGGTTAATTCAATTCTAGCATGAATAATAAACATTTATCATGAAATAAGGAAATAAATAATAACTTTATTATTGCCTCTAGGGCATATTTCCTTCATGATCGGCATGGATCTCTTGGAGGTCTTCCTCCGACGACGCATCCAGCTGCTTCAATATCGAGACCATCCAATGTGCATGTATTCTGGCACTGCAGACACCACTCGGATCCACCCGGAGGAGGTCGAGGATGCCATGCTGGAGAGGTGGATGACTACCATCACAGGGAACAAGGACAACCCCCGAGGAGCCAGGAGGATTCCTCCACTCGACCAATCATACGAAGTAGACAAGGTCCAATTCTGCATCTCCGACTGTGATCCTGTTTTCTTCACTCTGCTTTGCTTAAAATCAGTCGACTTACTTCTGTCTTGTTTGTTGTCTTCTAGGTCACGACTAAGATGTACTCGATGCCCAACGGGGCGCAAGAACAAGTCGAGGAGGAGGAGGCGAGCGGAGGTGAAAGTCAGGAGGAGTGGCAATCTGATGGTGAAGGGGATGAAGTTGATGACGGCTCCGGTGAAGAGGAGGAGGAGGAAGAGGAGGAAGAAGTCAACCCTCCTCGCACGGAAAGGCGATCCAAGCTCGCCCATGACCCCGCAGTTGAGCGTGGCAGGCTATCAGGTTTTTCCTAGCCGATTTAAACACCTCGGACGACCTCTCCGGCGCCGACTGAAAAAGCGCCGAAGCAACCCCGAGCGACGTCAACAAAGCCGACGAAGGCCCTGCCCAAGATGAGGATGGTGATTCCGACCATTTCCGGGTAATCATCAAAACTTGTGTTTTCTTGTTTAGCATGGATAAACTCTTGGTCGACTCGTTGGCTAACCGACTGATTTCTGAAATCTGCAGTGCTGCTACCTCCGAGACCTCAGTCAAGAATGAAGATCAAGAAATGGAAGATGCTGCCACCTCCAACCTTGGTATGATCTCTGTAGTTTCACTTTTGGTCGACTGGATCTTCATTTTTGACTTTGAATCTTTCCTGTAGCCCCACCTCATCTCATTGATCTCCCTGATGATGACGATGAGGCGTCGCTTGAAGGAAATATGCCCTAGAGGCAATAATAAAGTTATTATTTTTTCCTTATTTCATGATAAATGTTTATTATTCATGCTAGAATTGTATTAACCGGAAACATAATACATGTGTGAATACATAGACAAACATAGTGTCACTAGTATGCCTCTACTTGACTAGCTCGTTAATCAAATATGGTTAAGTTTCCTAACCATAGACATGAGTTGTCATTTGATTAATGGGATCACATCATTAGGAGAATGATGTGATTGACATGACCCATTCCGTTAGCCTAGCACTTGATCGTTTAGTATGTTGCTATTGCTTTCTTCATGACTTATACATGCCTCGTAACTATGAGATTATGCAACTCCCGTTTACCGGAGGAACACTTTGGGTACTACCAAATGTCACAACATAAGTTGGTGATTATAAAGGAGTACTACAGGTGTCTCCGAAGGTACATGTTGGGTTGGCGATTTCGAGATTAGGTTTTGTCATCCGATTGTCGGAGAGGTATCTCTAGGCCCTCTCGTAATGCACATCACTATAAGCCTTGCAAGCAATGTAGCTAATGAGTTAGTTACGGAATGATGCATTACGAATGAGTAAAGAGACTTGCCGGTAACGATATTGAACTAGGTATTGATACCGACGATCGAATCTCGGCAAGTAACATACCGATGACAAAGGGAACAACATATGTTGTTATGCGGTTTGACCGATAAAGATCTTCAGAGAATATCCGGGAGCCAATATGGGCATCCAGGTCCTGCTATTGGTTATAGACCGAAACGTGTTTCGTCATGTCTACATAGTTCTCGAACCCGTAGGGTCCGCACGCTTAAGGTTTCGGCGATGCTTTATTATGAGTTTATGCGTTTTGATGTACCAAGGAGTTCGAGTCCCTGATGAGATCGGGACATGACGAGGAGTCTCGAAATGGTCGAGAAATAAAGATCGATATATTGATGACTATATTCGAGTTCGGAAAGGTTCCGAGTGATTCGGTATTTTTGGAGTACCGAGAGTTACGGAATTCAGATGGGCCTCAATGGGCCATACGGGAAAGGAGAGAAAGGGCTAAAGGGTGGCCGCACTCCTCCCCTTGACTAGTCCGAATTGACTAGGAGGGGCCGCCTTCCTTCCTTCTCCTCTCTCTTCCTTTCCTTCTCTCCTACTCCTACTACATGGAAGGGTTCCTAATTTACTAGGAAAGGGGAATCCTACTCCCTGGGAGTAGGACTCCCTAGGGCGCCATAGAGAGGGCCGGCCCTCCCCCTCCTCCACTCCTTTATATACAGGGGCAGGGGGCACCCCATAGACACACAAGTTGATCTACGGATCGTTCCTTAACCGTGTGTGGTGCCCCCCTCCACCATATTCCACCTCGGTCATATCGTCGCGGAGGTTAGGCGAAGCCTTGCGCCGGTAGAGCATCATCATCGTCACCACGCTGTCGTGCGGACGGAACTCATCCCTGACAGTTTGCTGGATCGGAGTCCGGGGATCGTCATCGAGCTGAACGTGTGCTGAACTCGGAGGTGCCGTACGTTCGGTACTTGGATCGGTCGGATCGTGAAGACGTACGACTACATCAACCGCGTTGTCATAACGCTTACGCTACGGTCTCACGAGGGTACGTGGACAACACTCTCCCTCTCTGCTATACCATCACCATGATCTTGCGTAGCGAGGAATTTTTTGAAATTACTACATTCCCCAACAAAGGGCATCCGAGCCAGGTTTTATGCGTTGATGTTATATGCACGAGTATAACACAAGTGAGTTGTGGACGATACAAGTCATACTGCTTACCAGCATGTAATACTTTGGTTCAGCGGTATTGTTGGATGAAGCGGCCCGGACCGACATTACGCGTACGCTTACGCGAGACTGGTTTTACCACTGTGCTTTGGACACAGGTGACTAGCGGGTGTCTGTTTCTCCAACTTTAGTTGAACCAAGTGTGGCTACGCGCGGTCCTTGCGAAGGTTAAAACAGCACTAACTTGACGACCTATCATTGTGGTTTTGATGCATAGGTAAGAACGGTTCTTGCTCAGCCCGTAGCAGCCACGTAAAACTTGCAACAACAAAGTAGAGGACGTCTAACTTGTTTTTGCAGGGCATGTTGTGATGTGATATGGTCAAGACGTGATGAGACATAAGTTGTTGTATGAGATGATCATGTTTTTTTGAAGTTATCGGCAACTGGCAGAAGCCCTATGGTTGTCTCTTTGTTGCATAAAATGCAAGTGCGAAATAATTGCTTTACTTTATTACTATGCGATAGCAATAGTTGCAAGAGCAATAGTTGGCGAGACGACCATGTGGGGACACATTGATATAGATCAAGATGATGAAGATCATGGTGTTGTGCCGGTGACGATAGAGATCATGACAGTACTTTGGAGATGGAGATCAAAGGCGCAAGATGATCATGGCCATATCATGTCACATATTTTGATTGCATATGATGTTTATCTGTTATACATCTTATTCTGTTTTGTTTGATGGTAGCATTTTAAGATGATCTCTCACTAATTATCAAGAAGTTTTCTCCCTGAGTATGCACCATTGCGAAAGTTCTTCGTGCTGAGACACCACGTAACGATTGGGTGTGATAGGCTCTACGTTCAAATACAACGGGTGCAAAACAGTTGCACACGCGGAATACTCAGGTTAAACTTGACGAGACTAGCATATAACAGATATGGCCTCGGAACACGGAGACCGAAAGGTCGAACGTGAATCATATAGTAGATATGATCAACATAGTGATGTTCACCATTGAAACTACTCCAGCTCACGTGATGATCGGACATGGTTTAGTTGATTTGGATCACGTGATCACTTAGATGACTAGAGAGATGTCTGTCTAAGTGGGAGTTCTTAAGTAATATGATTAATTGAACTTAAATTTATCATGAACTTAGTCCTGGTAGTATTTTGCAAATTATGTTGTAGATCAATAGCTTGCGTTGTTGCTTTCATATGTTTATTTTGATATGTTCCTAGAGAAAAATATGTTGAAAGATGTTAGTAGCAATGATGCGGATTGGATCCGTGATCTGAGGTTTATCCTCATTGCTGCACAGAAGAATTATGTTCTTAATACACCGCTAGGTGACAGACCTATTGCAGGAGCAGATGCAGACGTTATGAACGTTTGGCTAGCTCAATATGATGACTACTTGATAGTTTAGTGCACCATGCTTAAGGGCTTAGAATCGGGACTTCAAAGATCTTTTGAACGTCATGGACCATATGAGATGTTCCAGGAATTGAAGTTAATATTTCAAGAAATTACCCGGGTTGAGATATATGAAGTCTCCAACAAGTTCTATAGCTAAAAGATGGAGGAGAATCGCTCAACTAGTGAGCATCTGCTCAGATTGTCTGGGTACTTCAATCGCTTGAATCAACTGGGAGTTAATCTTCCAGATAAGATAGTGATTGACAAAATTCTCTAGTCACCATCACTAAGTTACTAGAACTTCGTGATGAACTATAGTATGCAAGGGATGACAAAAACGATTCCCGAGCTCTTCGTGATGTTGAAATCGACGAAGGTAGAAATCAAGAAAGAGCATCAAGTGTCGATGATTGACAAGACCACTAGTTTCAAGAAAAGGGCAAAGGGAAAGAAAGGGAAACTTCAAGTAGAATGGCAAACAAGTTGTCACTCCCGTGAAGAAGACCAAAGCTGGACCAAATCCTGAAAATGAGTGCTTACACTTCAAAGGAAATGGTCACTGGAAGCGGAAATGCCCTAAATATTTGGTGGATAAGAAGGATGGCAAAGTGAACAAGGGTATATTTGATATACAGGTTATTGATGTGTGCCTTACTAGTGTTTATAGTAGCCCCTGAGTATTTGATAGTTGTTCGTTGTTAAGATTAGTAACTCAAACAGAGTTACGAATAAGCAGAGACTAGTTGAAGGGGAGTGACGATGAGTGTTGGAAGTAGTTCCAAGATTGATATGATCATCATCGCACACTCCCCTAAACTTTCGGGATAAGTGTTAAACCTAAATAAATATAATTTAGCGCTTATGCTGAGCATGAATATGATTTGATCATGTTTATTGCAATACGGTTATTCATTTAAAGTCGAGAATAATTGTTGTTCTGCTTACATGAATAAAACCTTCAATGGTCATACACCCAATGAAAATAGTTTATTGATCTCGATCGTAGTGATACACATATTCATAATATTGATGCCAAAAGATGCAAAGTTAATAATGATAGTGCAACTTATTTGTGGCATCGCCGCTTGGGTCATATCGGTGTAATCGCATGAAGAAACTCCATAAAGATGGATTTTCGGAATCACTTGGTTATGAATCATTTGATGCTTGCGAACCGTGCCTTTTGGGCAAGATGACTAAAACTCCATTCTTCGGAACAATGGAACGAGCAACAAACTTGTTGGAAATAATACATACTGATGTATGCAGACCAATGAGTATTAAGGCTCGTGGCGAGTATCGTTATTTTCTGACCTTCACAGATGATTTAAGCAGATATGGGTATATCTACTTGATGAAACATAAGTCTGAAATAGTTGAAAGGCTCAAAGAATTTCAGAGTGAAGTGGAAAATCATTGTAACAAGAAAATGAAGTTTCTGCGATCTGATCGTGCAGATGAATATTTGAGTTACGAGTTTGGTCTTCAATTAAAACAATGTGGAATAGTTTCACAACTCACGCCACCTGGAACACCACAACGTTATGGTGTGTCCGAACGTCGTAACCGCACTTTATTGGATATGGTGCGATCTATGATGTCACTTATTGATTTAGCATTGTCGTTTTGGGGTTATGCATTAGAGACAGCTACATTCACGTTAAAAGGGCACCATCTAAATCTGTTGAGACGACACCATATGAACTGTGGTTTAGCAAGAAACCCAAGAGGTCGTTTCTTAAAGTTTGGGGCTACGATGCTTATGTGAAAAAGTTTCATCCTGATAAGCTCAAACCCAAATCGGAGAAGTGCGTCTTCATAGAATACCCAAAGGAAACTGTTGTGTACACCTTCTATCACAGATCCGAAGGCAAGATATTCGTTGCTAAAAATGAATCCTTTCTAGAGAAGGAGTTTCTCTCGAAAGAAGTGAGTGGGAGGAAAGTAGAACTTGATGAGGTAACTGTACCTTCTCCCGAATTGGAAAATAGTTCATCACTGAAATCAGTTCCAGTGATTCCTACAACAATTAGTGAGGAAGCTAATGATGATAATCATGAAACTTCAGATCAAGTTACTACAGAACCTCGTAGGTCTTCCAGAGTACGGTTCGCACCAGAGTGGTACGGTAATCCTGTTCTGAAAGTCATGTTACTAGACCATGATAAACCTACGAACTATGAGCGAGCGATGATGAGCCCAGATTCCACAAAATGGCTAGAAGCCATGAAATCTGAGATAGGATCCATGTATGAGAACAAAGTATGGACTTTGGTGGACTTGCCCAATGATTGGCAAGCCATAGGAAATAAATGGATCTTCAAGAGGAAGACGGACATTGATAGTAGTGTTACTATCTACAAAGCTCGACTTGTCGCAAAAAGGTTTTTGTCAAGTTCAAGGTGTTGACTACAATGAGACTTTCTCAACTGTAGTGATGGTTAAGTCTGTCCAAATCATGTTAGCAATTGCCACATTTTATGAAATCTGGCAAATGGATGTCAAAACTGCATTCCATAATGGTTTTCTTAAAGAAGAGTTGTATATGATGCAACCAGAAGGTTTTTTGAATCCTAAAGGTGCTAACAAAATGTGCATGCTCCAGCAATCCATCTATGGACTGGTGCAAGCATCTCGCAGTTGGAATATACGCTTTGATGAGTTGATCAAAGCATATAGTTTTGTACAGACTTACGGTGAAGCCTGTATTTACAAGAAAGTGAGTGGGAGCACTACATCATTTCTGATAAGTATATGTGAATGACATATTGTTGATCGGAAATAATGTAGTATTATTCTGCAAAGCATAAAGGAGTGTTTGAAAGGAGTTCTTTAAAAGAAAGACCTTAGTAAAGCTACTTACATATTGAGCATCAAGATTGAGATAGACGCTTGATAAGTTTTTCAATAAGTACATACCTTGTCAAGATTTTGAAGTAGTTCAAAATGGAACAGTCAAAGAAAAAGTTCTTGCCTGTGTTGCAAAGGTGTGAAATTGAGTAAGACTCAAATCCCGACCATGGCAGAAAATGGAAAAGAGAATGAAAGTCATTCCCTATGCCTCAATCATTGGTTTTATAAAAGAATGCCATGCTATGGACCAGACCTATTGTATACTCTGCCCTGGTTTGGCAAGGGAGTACAATAGTGTTCTAGGAGTAGATCACTGGACATTGGTCAAAATTATCCTTAGTGGAATAAGGACATGTTTCTCAATTATGGAGGTGACAAATAGGTTCGTCGTAAAAGGTTACGTCAATACAAGTTTTGGCACTAATCCAGATGACTCTAAGTCTTAATCTGGATAAATATTGAAAGTGGGAGCAATTAGCTAGAGTAGCTCCGTGCAAAACATTGTAGAGATAGAATATTTGCAAAATACATATGGCTCTGAATATGACAGACCCGTTGACTAAGCTTCTGTCACGAGCAAAACATGATCACACCTTAGAACTCTTTGGGTGTTAATCACATAGAGATGTGAACTAGATTATTGACTCTAGTAAACCCTTTGGGTGTTGGTTACATGACGATGTGAACTATGGGTGTTAATCATATACAGATATGAATATTGGTGTTAAATCACATGGCGATGTGAACTAGATTATTGACTCTAGTGCAAGTGGGAGACTGAAGGAAATATGCCCTAGAGGCAATAATAAACTTATTATTTATTTCCTTATTTCATGATAAATGTTTATTATTCATGCTAGAATTGTATTAACGGGAAACATAATACATGTGTGAATACATAGACAAACATAGTGTCACTAGTATGCCTCTACTTGACTAGCTCGTTAATCAAAGATGGTTAAGTTTCCTAACCATAGACATGAGTTGTCATTTGATTAATGGGATCACATCATTAGGAGAATGATGTGATTGACCTGACCCATTCCGTTAGCCTAGCACTTGATCGTTTAGTATGTTGCTATTGCTTTCTTCATGACTTATACATGTTCCTGTAACTATGAGATTATGCAACTCCCATTTACCGGAGGAACACTTTGGGTACTACCAAACGTCACAACATAATCGGGTGATTATAAAGGAGTACTACAGGTGTCTCGAAGGTACATGTTGGGTTGGCGATTTCGAGATTAGGTTTTGTCACTCCGATTGTCGGAGAGGTATCTCTGGGCCCTCTTGGCAATGCACATCACTATAAGCCTTGCAAGCAATGTAGCTAATGAGTTAGTTACGGAATGATGCATTACGTAACGAGTAAAGAGACTTGCCGGTAACGAGATTGAACTAGGTATTGGATACCGACGATCGAATCTTGGGCAAGTAACATACCGATGACAAAGGGAACAACGTATGTTGTTATGCGGTTTGACCGATAAAGATGTTCATAGAATATGTGGGAGCCAAGATGGGCATCCAGGTCCCGCTATTAATTATTGACCGGAAACGTGTTTCGGTCATGTCTACATAGTTCTCGAACCCGTAGGGTCCGCACGCTTAAGGTTTCGATGACAGTTTTATTATGAGTTTATGAGTTTTGATGTACCGAAGGATTTCGGAGTCCCGGATGAGATCAGGGACATGACAAGGAGTCTCGAAATGGTCGAGACGTAAAGATCGATATATTGGACGACTATATTCGGTGTTCGGAAAGGTTCCGAGTGATTCGGTATTTTTCGGAGTCTGGAGAGTTACGGAATTCGTATTGGGCCTCAATGGGCCATACGGGAAAGAAGAGAAAGGGCCAAAGGGTGGCCGCACCCTCCCTGGACTAGTCCGAATTGGACTAGGGGGGCGCCCTTCCTTCCTTCTCCTTCTCTCTTCCCTTTCCTTCTCTCCTACTCCTACTACATGGAAGGGTTCCTAGTTCTACTAGGAAAGGGGGAATCCTACTCCCGGTGGGAGTAGGACTCCCCTAGGGCGTGCCATAGAGAGGGCCGGCCCTCCCTGAGGGAGTCCTGGACTAGGGGGTGTCCGGACAGCCGGACTATCATCGCCCGCCGGACTCCAAGACTACGAAGATACAAGATTGAAGACTCCGTCCCGTGTCCGGATGGGACTTTCTTGGCGTGGAAGGCATGCTTGGCGATACGGATATGTAGATCTCCTACCATTGTAACCGACTCTGTGTAACCCTAGCCTCCTCCGGTGTCTATATAAACCGGAGGGCTTTAGTCCGTAGGACACAACATACATTACAACAATCATACCATAGGCTAGCTTTAGGGTTTAGCCTCCTTGATCTCGTGGTAGATCCACTCTTGTACTACTGTATCATCAATATTAATCAAGCAGACGAGGGTTTTACCTCCATCGAGAGGGCCCGAACTGGGTAAAACATCGTGTCCCTCGCCTCTGTTACCATCCGCCTAGACGCACATTCGGGACCCCTACCGAGATCCGCCGGTTTGACACCGACATTGGTGCTTTCATTGAGAGTTCCTCTGTGTCATCACCGATTGGCTCGATGGCATCTACAACCAACAACGCTGTCCAGGGTGAGACTTTTCTCCCCGGACAGATCTTCGTATTCGGCGGCTTTGCACTGCGGGCTAATTCGCTGGCCATCTGGAGCAGGTCGAAGCTTCGCCCGACCGTCAGTCGATTCGAAGTCTAAACTTCACGGCCGGCGTCCGCGGAGACTTGATCTTGACGGGCTCGAGCCACGCCAAGCGAGCCGCCTTTATTACGATGGGCATGATCTAGCTCGCCACCGCGAGCGATTGCCGTGGTAACGCGACACGAATCCGCTTCGCCCTTAGCCCGGAGCCGATCGCCCAGATCGAGATCGGTGGATGGACACCACCTCGGGGGCTTCAACTTCCACGGCGATGGAGCCGAACGCTAATCTTGTCCCTCGCGAAACTCGTGATTCCAAGGTGCCGGACTCCTTGCTGGACTCCGGACCTCCCACGCCCCTACCAATCGAATCGGATTGGGCGCCGGTTATGGAATTCACCGCCGCGGACATCTTCCAATACTCGCCCTTTGGCGACATCCTCAATTCGCTAAAGCATCTCGTTATCGGGAGAGTCTGGCGGACTATGGCCAGGATGGTTGGGACACAGACGACGAAGAAATTGAGCCCACCCACCACCCACTTTGTAGCCACCGCCGATGATCTAACCGACATGCTAGACTACGGTTCAAGACATCGACGCTATGGATGGCGATGCCGGAGGCGAACAGAACCAGCGCCTCTGAGGCCTTGGAAGACCACCTCGTCATACGACATATACATGGTGGACACCCCAAAAGACGGGACGGAGAAGAAACAGCAGAGGCGATTCTTTAAAGAAACAGCCCAAGCGCCCGGCGTCGTGGCGCCGCTCTAAATCCCGCCACAAAGCAAGAATGGAGATTCCGCACAGAGATAATAATACCAGAAAGTGCGAAGGCAACCCCTCCAAAGAGGACTCGGTAGCGGGAGGATGTAGAAGCAAGCCCTCACGAGAGGGCGGCAGACGAAGAGGTTGAGGATTATAAGTATATGCCTCCCTCCGAAGACGAGGCAAGCCTCAACGACGATGAATTCGTCGTGCCCGAGGATCCCGTCGAACAAGAGCATTTTAAACGCAGGCTTATCGCCACGGCAAATAGCCTAAAGAAAAAGCAGCATCAGCTTCAAGCTAATCAGGACCTGCTGGCCGATCGATGGACCGAGGTCCTCGCGGCCGAAGAGTATAAACTCGAACGCCCCTCCGAAAGCTACCCAAGACGCAAGCTGCTCCCCCGATTAGAGGAGGAAGCATACATACCTCCATCACCAGCGCACGATACGGGTGACCGACCACCCCGTGGTCGTGACAGAGAGGCATCCAGGCCCCCAACCAAGACCGTACCCCGGCATCGCTCCAAAAGTACGAAGCCAAGAGGGAACGCGCCGGACTTGCGAGATATATTGGAGGACAAAGCAAGGCAATCCAGATCCATCTACGGATCACGTGGGCGCCCCACGACCCATGACGAATACCGTCACGCCGGATACAATAACCCCGGCCGGGCCGAACACAGCGAGCATAACGCTCTCGAGCTGCGTCGTGATATTGCTCAATCTGAGGCGCCAGACACCCACTATGCTTCAGCGACGAAGTAATGGATCATCAAATCCTCAAGGGTTTAAACCCGTAAACATTGAATCCTACAATGGCACAACAGACCCCGCGGTTTGGATCAAAGATTATCTTCTCCACATCCATATGGCCCGCGGCGACGATCTCCACGCCATCAAGTATCTCCCACTCAAGCTTAATGGACCAGCTCGGCATTGGCTCAACAGCTTGCCCGCAGAGTCAATTGGGTGTCGGGAAGACCTGGAAGCCGCATTCCTCGACAACTTCGTGGCGCGTATAATGCGACCACGGACACCGATGACCTAAGCCACATCATTCAGCAGCCAGATGAATCGGCCAGACAATTCTGGACACGGTTCTTGACAAAGAAAAACAAAATCATCGACTGTCCGGATGCAGAGGCCCTTGCAGCCATCAAACATAACATCCGCGACGAATGGCTAGCCCGGCACCTGGGACAGGAAAAGCCGAAATCCATGGCAGCTCTCACATCATTAATGACCCGCTTCTGCGCGGGAGAGGATAGCTGGCTAGCTCGCAGCAACAATCTCCATAAAAATTCTGGCAGTCCGGATACTAAGGACAACAACGGCAGGTCACGCCGAAACAAAAACAAATGCCGCATCAACAGCGACGATAAGGAGGATACGGCAGTCAACGCCGGATTCCAAGGCTCTAAACCCGGTCAGCGGAAGAAGCCATTCAAAAGAACTACTCCGGGTCCGTCCAATTTGGACCGAATACTCAACCGCTTATGCCAGATACATGGCACCTGAAAAGCCAGCTAATCACACTAATAGAGATTGCTGGGTGTTCAAGCGAGCAGTAAGTTAATTGCCGAAAACAATGACAAGGGGCTAAACAGCGACGACGAGGAAGAGACCCGACCGCCAAACAGTAGAGGACAGAAGGGTTTTCCCCCACAAGTGCGGACAGTGAACATGATTTACGCAACCCATATACCCAAGAAGGAGAGGAAGCGCGCACTAAGGGACGTCTATGCGATGGAGCCAGTCGCCCCGAAGTTCAATCCATGGTCCTCTTGTCCGATCGCTTTCGATCAAAGAGACCATCCGACCAGCATACGCCATGGCGGATTCGCCGCATTGGTTTTAGACCCAATCGTCGATGGATTTCACCTCACGAGAGTCCTGATGGACGGCAGTAGTAGGCTGAACCTGCTTTATCAGGATACAGTGTGCAAGATGGGCATAGACCCCTCAAGGATTAAACCTACAAAGACAACCTTTAAAGGTGTCATACCGGTGTGGAAGCCAAGCATGACAGCTCGATCACACCGCAAGTGGTCTTCGGATCCCGGACAATTTCGGGCGAGGAGTTAATCTTGACATAGTCCCGTTTGCAGCGGCTATCACGCTCTGCTCGGACGAACGCGTTTGCAAAATTCAACGCGGTGCCGCGACACGCATACCTCAAGCTCAAGATGCGAGCCCTCATGGAGTCATCACGGTCAGCGGAATACGGGCGCTCCCTCGAGCAGAGGAACATCTGGCGGCTCTCATGGCGAAATCTGAGCAGCCTTTTAAGGCAATTTCGAGTCCGGCCGTTAAGCGGCGGATACAGCAAAACGCGCCCGAAGCAATACCAACCAAGACCACCTGGCGCGATCAGAGCACGCGTAGCAATGCGGCCCCAACCCCCGCCCGCGCATGATTGCAATAACAACTCTCCGCGTACATCATTACGCTTTGGAGATACCATGGGCGCAGGGGAAGGGGCACGATCGCAATGGACCCAGAGTGCGGCTCGACCACACCAGGGGCTCGCAAGTGTGCCCCTCCTTTTTTATTATTATTTTCCTTCTTTGTGTACACAGGACTCCGTTAACCAGAGGCCCTGTCCGGCGGTGAACCTGCCGAACTCATGATGCAAGAACCAGGGAAGAAAGAAGGCTGCGACGAACACTCAGGTGGTCTCAATTACGAGCATTAAATTCGATTATATACACCAAGTCCGCAGCTCACCCCTGGAGGGGGACATGTTTAATTAGTCCAAATCCCTTGCTTACCGCACTATTTGTATCGGTCCGCACTCATAGCAGGCTTTCTTTAAAAAATAATGCAGCACCTTTTTTACTGCAATTACATTACCTTTTATATATATGTTCATTACATGACATCTTGCACCCGTATATTTTGGTACGGCCTAATACACCAGGGGCTTATGTTCCCCACACTATGGTGTGATAAGTCCGAACACTTTCATAAGTGCGGCACCCCGAACTTATAGCATTATATGAATCGGCTCCGAATCATGTCTTGGGTCAATAGTTGGGTTTGCCCGGCTCCCACGTTTTGGTGCCTTACGTTCCGTTTTGTCGGCTAAGGTGGCTTTGGGAGAACCACTGCGATTGCGCCCGGTTGAGCCGTGTAAGTGCCTCGATGGAAAGCTAAAACGACCGGCATGATAAGGCGAGAGGCTGTCGCTGTTCGAGAGGTTCTTCGGGTCCTTAAAGACTCACGCCGCTTGACGAAGTTAGGACAATGTCCGACGAAGGCGTGGATAGCGCCCAATTGACCTTCGAATACCGGGGCTTCACCAAATTTAAAATTATAGAATTCTATGGCTAAGTGAGAGTGTTCAAGCATTAAAAGTCTGGTTGCCTTGTTCGTTGTGTTGAGCGCCTCCCTAGATGGACCCAAAAATGGGAACAAGAGTGCTCAAGTTTTTCCCGAACACCCCAGCACTCGTGGCTCGGGGGCTGAAGCCAACGACTTGCCATCTCTCAGATTTTATAAACGGCCGGACAGAAGGTAATATTTTAAATTAAAACAAGCGTTGCTCAAGGCGCATATGAACGAAGTTTTCAGCGCACAGGATAATACATAGCAAGTTTACTCAAAGATTACATTACTGGGGCACTCATCCGCAATATCGCGGGCTCCCTTCAGGATAGTTTTATAATACATTTCGGCCGTGCGATACTCCTTGCCCGATGGCGGTGGGTCCATGAGAAGCTTCTCCGCATCCAACCTGCCCCAATGCACCTTTGTGCGGGCAAGGGCCCCACGAGCACCTTCAATCTGGCGGGGCGCTGACGACCTCCACCCGGGCACGATCCACCAGCCGCCAGACGAGGCGAAGTAGCTCCCCAGCACGGCTGTCGAGCACACCGGACTATAAGGCCCTTCATGGCCTCCTCGGCTACCTTGTGGAGTTCGACCAGCTGCTTCACTGGTCGCTTGGGGCTGCCGGATGGCGGCCTCGGCGTCTCGAGACCGAAGACCTTCTCCGTCGAGCTCCCTCCTCGCCACGATAGAATGCGGCGGCATCGGACGACTCTGGCAGATCTGCAAGCGCCTCGAGAGCTCCGAATGCGGGTAAGTGTCAGGTAGTTTACATTAACATGCCTGCTTTCCATGAAAAATGCCTTACCCGCCGCTATCTTCTTTACATCTTCAACCTCCTGAAGGGCCTTACGGACCTCGGCCTTGGCAGACTTGGCACTTTCGAGAGCCGAGGCAAGCTCGGACTCTCGAGTATTGGAGTCACGCTCCAAACTCTCATGCTTCTCCATGAGAGCCTGGAGCTCTTGCCGTACTTCCGCCACCCGCGCCTCCTACTTTTCTCGCTCTGCCCGCTCCATGGCCGCACTACGTTCGGCCGCAGACACAGCCTCCTTCAGGGCTGCCACCTCGTTCGTGGCCCCTGCAATACCCATATTATCCTTGTTAATTTTATTGCAACCAAAATCCTTTTCTGTAAGGTAACTATTCAAAGTAGTGTTACTCACCTTCTTTGTCCTCGAGCTGCTTCTTGGCATGGCGAGCTCTTGCTCGGACCGCTCGAGATCTGCTTCAACACCTTGACCTCCTTGATCGGTGTGGCAGAGGTCAGCAGCAAGAGCCTCGCAAACCCATATTGACATATTTTAAGCAACCCTCGTATATCTTGTTAGATCCTCGGTCCGCTTTTCTTTCCGAACACGGGCCGAGCATCGAAACTCTTGTCTATGCGGTATTACATTACATAATTTTAACTTCTTACCTCAAAGCCTGTTTGAAGGCTGCTGCAGAAGCTTCAGTCAGCCCGCTCTTGGCGGCTGTACCTTGAATCACCGCACTCATAATAGTGCGGTGTTCTTCCTGATGGAAGCGCCTTTAAGCGCCTCCAACAAGTTATCCGGCGCCTCGGTTGGGCGGAGGCCGCGGTGTCACGATCTTGCCCTTCTTTGAAGGGCGCTGCCGGACTCTAGAACCACTGCGGGTTCCGATGTAGAGTCGGCGCAAAGTCCGAGAGGCTGCCCGGCGGCGCGCCGGGGCCTCCTCTGATGGGTCCCTCTCGGGACCCCACCTTGGCGTCCTCGTCGGGCGGGGGTAGAGGCGGTGGAAGTGAATCCACATCCGACGGGCTAACGACCGCTTCGATGAAGCGGGAGATCATCATCGGCCGGACTACGGACGATGAATGCGGCATTAGAAGGACACTACGCGACATGAAAGAAATTGCATATCGAGGATCCGGATACTTACGATCTTGCGGGCCTTTGGCCCTTAAAGGCCCTCCTCCTCGCCAACGATGGTGTTGGCGAAACTGTCCGGGAATAGTTCTCCTCTCTTGGACCCTTGGCCTCCCCTATCGGGAAGCCTTCCTCTTCTTCTCTCCTCCTCCGGAAAGAGTCCTCTTCCTCCTCCTCGTCTCGGGAGGAGTCCGCCTCGTCGTCGGGCCTTTGATTCACGGAACTCTTTCGATTCCCCGCGCCACCTTCTTGGCCTTCTTCTCGGCACCACGTGCGGTGCGGAACCAGCAGCCCTGCTAGACGGGCATTCACTTGGTCTTCGGGCGGGAGCCGGGCTGATGAGCTGCTCGGCCTTCTCCATCCATTCTGTCAAAGGAAAAGAGAGAAATTGAAACCCTCTTAGAATCAATTTGATTACCACAAGTGTCCCGTAAAGGGTTGAATCACTTACCTCGTCGGCGGATCTGCGGCGAAATCGCGATCTTCCATCGCGGATGCGGGGGCTTCGGTGCCCTTAAACAACACCCTCCAGGCGCCTTCGTATGTCGTATCGAAGAGCCCGCTTAGCGCCTGGTGCTGTTCCGGATTGAACTCCCACAGATTGAATGCCCGTTCTTGGCATGGGAGGATCCGGCGGATTAACATGACTTGGACCACGTCGACGAGCCTGAGCTTATTGCTCACCAGCTTCTGGATGCAGGCTCGGAGTCCCGTCAGCTCCTTCGGATTGCCCCACAGCAAGCCCTTCTCTTTCCAGGAGGTGAGCTGCATGGGGATGCCAGATCTAAACTCGGGGGCCGCCGCCCATGTGGGCTCGCGCGGCTCGGTGATGTAGAACCACCCCGATTGCCACCCCTTGATGGAGTCCACGAAGGCCCCTTCGAGCCAAAGGACGTTGGGCAACTTACCCAACATGGCGCCTCCGCATTCCGCTTGCGTGCCCTTCACAACCTTCGGCTTGACGTTGAAGGTCTTGAGCCACAGTCAAGTAGGGCGGATGCGAGAGGAAGGCCTCGCACCCACGATAAATGCCGAGATGTTGAGGATGAAGTTGGCGCCGGATCGTGGAAATCCAGGCCGTAGTAAAACATGAGCCCCGGACGAATGGGTGGAGGGAAATCCCAGTCCGCGGAGGAATTGGGAAGGAAGGCGACCCTCTCACGGGGCCGGGGGTAGGGATGAGCTGCCCCTCGTCAGGCGGCCGATCGCGATATCGCCGGAGAGGTATCCGGCTGCGCAGCTTGGTGATGTGCTCCTCCTTAGCGGTGGAGGCCAGCCATTTGCCTCCCGCTCCGGACATATTCGGAGAAGGTCGGCGAGATCTGTGAGCTTGGGTGTTGGAGCTTGAGTCGCGGAGATGGATAAGCAAAGGAGGAAGAAGGCGTGGGTGAGAAGGTAAATCCTTATCCCTTATATATAGGCGGACGAAAACTATCGCCCCCATCGGCCCGGTAAACTCGCTTATCTCCCAAGCGCCACCATCAATGGCGCGTTGGGTTACCCACGTCCGTATTGATGAGAATCCGGAATAAGGGAACACGATCTCGCTCGACAAGGCGTGCCAAGGAAACCGCTTCGCTAAACGTGCTGAGGTGGTATAGTAAAAAAACGATTCAAGTAAAAACCTGGTAGTGTTGTGATGCCATGCCGCATAATACATCAACAGATTGGACTTGTGTGCATTTTATTCTCTCTACGGTGGACACTATCCTGGTGTCCATGATCTTCTCTGGATTATTCAAGGGAGGAACCCGCCTTGCAATGCCGAACATTATGCGCGTCGGACTTATCATCATTGAAGCCTGGTTCAGGGGCAACTGAGGGAGTCCTGGACTAGGGGGTGTCCGGACAGCTGGACTATCATCGTCCGCCGGACTCCAAGACTACAAAGATACAAGATTGAAGACTCCGTCCCGTGTCCGGATGGGACTTTCTTGGCGTGGAAGGCAAGCTTGGCGATACGGATATGTAGATCTCCTACCATTGTAACTGACTCTGTGTAACCCTAGCCTCCTCCGGTGTCTATATAAACCGGAGGGCTTTAGTCCGTAGGACACAACATACATTACAACAATCATACCATAGGCTAGCTTTAGGGTTTAGCCTCCTTGATCTCGTGGTAGATCCACTCTTGTACTACCCGTATCATCAATATTAATCAAGCAGGACGTAGGGTTTTACCTCCATCGAGAGGGCCCATCGTGTCCCTCGTCTCCTGTTACCATCCGCCTAGACGCACAGTTCGGGACCCCCTACCCGAGATCCGCCGGTTTTGACACCGACAGGCACGCTGAGTGCACCCACTGGGTGTAGTCCCCGAGACTACTGTTGAATGTTTTGATTTAGCTGTAGTCTTAAAAATGCTACAATTTTTTCTCTTAGTCACTCGGAAGCGACCTATCTTTGATGTCTGTCGACTGACCTTTCGCAGAAATCTTGCGAGCTTGTGGCTCGCTATACTGAATTGGAGAACAAACATATCCAGCTCGAACTTGACTTGAAGCTTGTCCAGGAGAACTTTACGAAGGCGAAGGAGGAAGCAAAAGGTATGTTTAATGAGAATCTTGACGACTGCCTTTATTTTTTTTTCGTTCCTGATTCTGATCTCATTGTCAGTTTGCAGATAAACTGAAGGAGGCTCTGAAGAAGAAGGACCTTGACCTCACCGAGGCGCGGAAAGCAGCTTCGGACAAGACGAAGCTCGCAGAAGAAAAGCTGGCTTTAGTCGGTAAACTTGAAGAGGAGAATACCAATCTGAAAGCTGCTCTCGACGCGGCCAACAAGGAGGTCAGCCGTCTGAAGAATGACAAGATAGCTCTGAGTGACAAGGCTAGCGAACTGGTGGGGAAGAAACGATCTGGAGGCTTATCTGGAAGGGCTCGCCAAGATGTTATTCCTCATGCTTGAAGGTAATCTCTTTTATCCGACTGACTCGTTATCATCGACTCATCGTAGAACTGTTGGCTTATCTTCAAACTGTGCTTACAGAATTCTGCCAAAACTTGGAGGAGGAGACCAGTCGACTGGAGACAAACTTGGACCCCATCAACTCTCCTGTGAAGGACGAGGCTGCTATGAACATGTTCCGTCTGTAGTCTCGCGTTGCTGGTGTGGTTGACTACCTCGCTCGACTGAAAGTTGCGGAGTCATGGATCAACACGGCACTCTGGCCAAGAGAGACGCTTCAAAATGACCTCGAGTCTTTAATGACTCGACTGAATGACGTTCCAGGTCGAGTGCAGGAATGGAAGAAGTCTTCCGCCAGGTGTGGTGCTGATGTTGCTCTGTCCCTGGTACGTGTTCACTGCAAGGATGCGCGAGAGGACAAGCTGGCGTCCATCAGGGTGGCCAATACCAAGAAGCATGACTTCCAATCTTTCATGGAGACCTTCATTGCTGCTGCCACTCGGATTGCTGACGGAATCGACCTGGACCAGTTCGTCGCGCCATCCAGTCCTCCACCTGAGGAGCAAAATACTTCTATGCTTTGTCTTAAATTTGCCTCGGAATGCCGAGTGGTTTTGTAACCGACAAACTTTTATAGGCTTGACGCCTGAGCACTTCTGAATCCGTTATCTGAACTTTGCTTATCATTGAAAATGCTTGCATTTGCCTTCGAGCAAACTTTGTTCTTCACTCGGAATATACTTTAATGCTTGAGATGCAGCTCTGAGGTGGAAAATCCAGTCGACTTGCACCTCGTCATCCTTGTAGAGCGCACGTTGTATTTGTGGCGTAGCTCAGAAGGGGAAGGTAGCAGTCGACCTGTACCTCGTCATCCTTGCAGAGCGGAATAGGTTAAGTACTTAGGCGAGCACTGGGCCACAGTTAAGCCCCCGAGTGGGAGGATTACTCTCGACTCGATGGGATTTTCAAATACTTAGGCGAGTACTGGACTGCAGCTAAGCCTCCGAGTGGGAGGTTTGCTCTCCACTCGGTGGGATTTTCAGATACTTAGGCGAGTAGTGGACTGCAGCTAAGCCCCCGAGTGGGAGGTTTGCTCTCCACTCGGTAGGGTTTTCAGATACTTAGGCGAGTACTGGACTGCAGCTAAGCCCCCGAGTGGGAGGTTTGCTCTCCACTCGGTAGGGTTTTCAGATACTTAGGCGAGTACTAGACTGCAGCTAAGCCCCCGAGTGGGAGGTTTGCTCTCCACTCGGTAGGATTTTCAGATACTTAGGCGAGTACTGGACTGCAGCTAAGCCCTCGAGTGGGAGGTTTGCTCTCCACTCAGTAGGATTTTTTGTGGCGTAGCTCCGAAGGAGAAGGCAGCAGTCGACCTGCACCTTGTCATCCTTGCAGAGTGCACATTGTATTTGTGGCGTAGCTCAGAAGGAGAAGGTAGCAGTCGACCTGCACCTCGTCGTCCTTGCAGAGCGCATGTTGTATTAAATACTTAGGCGAGTACTGGACTGCAGCTAAGCCTCCGAGTGAGAGACTGACTCACCACTCGGTAGGATTTCAAACACTTAGGCGAGTACTTGGACTGCAGCTAAGCCTCCGAGTGGGAGACTGGCTCACCACTCGGTAGGATTTTAAACACTTAGGCGAGTACTTTGACTGCAGCTAAGCCTTCGAGTGGGAGACTGGCTCACCACTCGGTAGGATTTTCAAGTACTTAGGTGAAACGGATTCGCAGCTAAACCCCCGAGTGGGAGGCTGGCTCACCACCCGGTAGGGATTTTTTTTACAAACTTAGGCGAAACGGATTCACAGCTAAGCCACCCAATGAGGGATTTCTCACGTAAACAAAAGTAACAACAATCACTGGGAAAATTATAACACTCTTGTCTTTGATAAACAAACTACAGAAGTACTTTTATTACATCTCATCCGAGTGAATACTTAAGTATAAAAGGGGCGGAGCAGCTCCACGTTCCAAGCTCGTGGCTCGTCAATCTGGTGATCGACATTGTAAAGACGGTACGCTCCATTGTGGAGGACTTTGGTGATGATGAAGGGGCCTTCCCAAGTAGGAGCAAGCTTGTGTGGCTTCTGCTGATCCACTCGGAGAACCAAATCTCCTTCTTGGAAGGCTCGACTCTTCACGTTTCTGGCATGGAATCGACGCAAGTCCTGCTGATAGATAGTCGATTGGACCATGGCCATCTCTCTTTCTTCTTCTAGAAGGTCGACCGCATCCTATCGGGCTTGCTCTGCTTCATCTTCAGTGTAGAGCTCGACTCGGGGTGCACTGTGAAGCAGATCACTCGGCAGGACTGCTTCAGCTCCATAAACCAGGAAAAATGGAGTTCTCCCAGTCGACCGATTGGGAGTGGTCCTTAATCCCCAAAGAACTGACAGAAGTTCGTCGACCCATGCGCCCGCTGCATGCTTGAGATCGCGCATCAGTCGGGGTTTCAGTCCTTTGAGAATTAGACCATTTGCTCGTTCTGCTTGTCCATTCGACTGGGGGTGAGCGACTGAAGCATAGTCGACTCGTGTGCCTTGAGAGGCGCAAAAGGCTCAATTAAATCGGAATCGAGTTTGACCCATTATCGATGATGATGCTGTGCGAAACTCCATATCTGAATACCAACTCTCGATGAAGGCGATAGCGGTGCGGCATCCGATTCTTGATAGGCTTAGCTTCAATCCATTTGGTAAACTTGGCGACTGCTACTAGCAAGTGAGTGAAGCCGCTCCTGCCAGTTCTCAGTGGTCCAACCATATCTAACCCCCAAACAGCGAAGGGCCAGACGAGTGGAATGGTCTTCAAGGCCACGGCGGGTTTGTGTGATAGATTGGAATAGAACTGACACCCTTCACACTTGTCGACTATTTCCTTTGCCATTTCATTTGCTCTTGGCCAGTAAAATCCTGATCGGTATGCTTTAGCCACAATGGTCCGAGAGGACGCATGATGACCATAGGTCCCCGAGTGGACATCGTCAAGGATTATCCGACCTTCTTCTGGTGTTATACATTTCTGACCGACTCCAGTCGCGCTTTCTCTGTACAATTGTCCCTTTATCACGGTAAAGGCTTTGGATCGACGGACGGTGTGTCGAGCCTCTTCTTCATCCTCTGGGAGCTCTTTCCTTAGGATATACGCGATGTATGGCTCTGTCCAATCGGGAGTGATGACCAAAACTTCCATGATCAGATCGACCACGGCTGGAACTTCAACTTCAGTCGGATCTGCGACACTTTTTGGCTGTGGAGCTTCTTTCGTGAAAGGATCCTCTTGAACTGATGGTGTATGGATGTGTTCCAAAAACACATTACTGGGAATGGCTTCTCTTTTGGAACCTATCTTTGCCAAATCATCAGCCACTTGATTTTTCAGTCGGGGTATATGATGGAGCTCTAACCCTTCAAATTTCTTCTCTAGCTTTCTCACTGCATTGCAGTAACCAGTCATGGCTGGACTTCTGATGTCCCACTCCTTCATCACCTGATTCACCACCAAATCTGAGTTGCCATAGAGCATGAGGCAACGGACGCCGAGTGAAATGGCCATACGCAACCCATACAAAAGTGCTTCATATTCTACTTCATTGTTGGAGGAATCAAAGTGGATCTGGAGCACATATCTGAGCTTATCTCCTCGGGGGGAAACCAACACTACCCCAGCACCGGAACCATTCAGCATCTTAGAACCATCAAAGAACATGGTCCAGTGCTCCTAGTGAACTTGAGTCGGTAGTTGCTGTTCAATCCAGTCGGCGATGAAATCTGCTACTGCCTGGGACTTGATGGCTTTCTTTGCCTCAAACTTGATATCAAGGGGAAGGAGTTCAATCGCCCATTTCGCCACTCAACCAGTTGCATCTCTGTTGTGCAGAATCTCTAACAATGGGGCGTCACTGACGACTGTAATGGAATGGTCAGAGAAGTAATGAGCAACCTTCTTCGTGGCCATATAAATCCCATATACAAGCTTCTGATAATGAGGGTATCTTTGCTTTGATGGGGTCAACACTTCAGAAAGATAATATACTGGGCTTTTCCTTCTTCTTCCCGCTCGACCGTAAGTACTGTACTGACGAGTTGTCATGTGGCTGCAATGTAAAGCAGCAAAGGCTCTTTGCTGATTGGGGCAGCAAGCACCGGCTGGGTGGAGAGCAGAGCTTTTAGCTCTGCAAACGCTGCCTCAGCTTTGGGAGCCCACTCGAACTTGTCTGACTTCTTCATCAGTTGGTAAAGAGGCAGTGCCTTCTCACCGAGGCAAGAGATGAATCGACTTAAAGCAGCCAAGCATCCAGTAAGCTTCTGGACATCATGCACACGCACAGGGCGTTTCATTCTGAGTATAGTACCAACTTTTTCTGGGTTGACGTTGATTCCTCGTTCGGAAACGAGAAAACCGAGTAACTTTCCGCCGGGAACTCCGAATGTGAACTTTGATGGATTAAGCTTGATATCATACCTCCTGAGATTGGCAAATGTTTTAGCGAGGTCAGTCAACAGGTCGGAACCCTTCCGTGATTTGACCACAATATCATCCATGTACGCTTCCACATTCCGACTGATTTGAGTGAGCAAACACTTATGAATCATCCTCATGAATGTGGCTCCGGCATTTTTAAGGCCGAATGGCATGGTGACATAGCAGAAGCACCCGAATGGAGTGATGAAAGCTGTTTTAATCTCGTCGGGTCCATAAAGACGGATCTGATGGTAACCGGAATAGGCGTCTAAAAAAGACAGGCGCTCACATCCCGCAGTTGAGTCGACTATTTGGTCGATGCGGGGGAGAGGAAAATGATCTTTCGGGCAGGCCCAATTGATATGTTTGAAATCAATGCACATGCGAAGTGACTTGTCCTTCTTGGGGACCATGACAACATTGGCGAGCCACTCGGAGTGGTAAATCTCTCGGATAAACTTTGCCGCTAAGAGCCGAGCCACCTCCTCGCCAATGGCTTTCCTCTTCTGGACGGCGGACCATCGAAGATGTTCCTTGACAGGTTTCACTTTTGAGTCGACTCGAAGACGATGCTCAGCCAGCCCCCTGGGAACACCCGGCATGTCAGCAGGCTTCCATGCGAAGATGTCCCAGTTCTCACAGAGGAACTGGATGAGCGCTTCTTCCTATTTGGAGTCGAGTGTTGTAGAGATATGAGTCGGAGCAGCACTGGGGTCGGTCGGGTGAATGTGTACCGGCTTTGTCTCACCGGACGACTGAAACGCTGACTCTGTAGCGGGCTTCTTGGCTCGCAACAAATCACTCGGTTCTGCAGTTTTCTGGTATTCCTGCAGCTCCACCACTGCCATCTGAGCATCGGCGATCTTTGAGCCTTTCCGAAAGCACTCTTCTGCCTTCTTTCGATTGCCAGTAATAGTGATCACACATTTGGGACCAGGCATCTTCATTTTGAGGTACACATAGCATGGTCGAGCCATGAAACATACATATGCTGGCCTGCCCAAAATAGCGTGATAAGCACTCTGGAAATCCACCACTTCAAATGTCAACTTTTCTTTGAGGTAATTCTTGGAATCATCGAAAACCACATCAAGAGCAATTTGGCCGAGTGACTCAGCCTTCTTCCCAGGAATGACTCCATGGAAACTCATGTTCTCGGTAATCGAGTCGGACATCGGAATGCCCATCCCTTTCAATGTTTCTGCATACAATATATTCAGGCCACTGCCACCATCCATCAAGACTTTAGTCAGTCGAGTGCCTTCAACGACTGGCTCGACCACCAAAGCTTGCCTCCAACGGGTGGCTATGTGTGTCGGATGATCGGACTGGTCGAATGTGATGGCAGTCTGAGACCACTTCGGATAACTAGGTGTCACCGGAGCAACCATATTCACCTCTCATTTGATAACTTTCAATTGACTTTTGCTTTCAACATCAGCAAAAATCATCAGGGTGGAATTGACCTGGGGATATCCATCATCACTATCTTCTTTGTCTTCAACTTTGTCTGACTCCTTTTCCTTATCTTTGGGATGTTTCCCTTGGAATTGCTGGATCAAGAGCCGACACTGTCGAGTGTTATGTTTCGGGTAAATGAATTTACCCTCCTCATCTTTCTTCGTGTGGATGTGGCACGGCAAATCCATCACGTCATTTCCTTCCTTGTCCTTCACCTTCTTAGGGTTCCAAGATCCTTTGGGTTTCCCTTTAAACTTTCCTTGAGTCACGGCCAAGGCTTCTCCAGGAGCAGCTGGCTCGGCCTTCCGCTTTTGCTTCTGACTGGAGTTTCCTCCCCCGGTTTCATGAGCGGCTGGCTTGTACTTGCCACTCCAGAGCCAATCCTCTTCTTCACCATTGGCATACTTGGTGGCAATCTCCATCATTCGACTCAGGATCATGTCTCCGGTCCGACCGAATTTCAAATCTAGCTCTCTGTTCTTAACGCCTTCCTTGAAGGCACAGACTGCCTGGTGATCAGATACATTCTCTACCGTGTGATGCAGTGTGATCCATCTCTGGATGTAATCTCTCAGAGTTTCATTCGACTTTTCCACACAAACCTGCAGCTCTGTCAAACCTGCTGGTCGCTTGCAAGTTCTTGCAAATGTTCTGACAAACACTTGGGCAAGATCTTCCCAAGTTTAAATGCTGCTAGGTGCCAACTGATTCAGCCATGCTCTAGCCGAGCCCTCCAACATAAGAGGTAGGTGTTTCATGGCCACCTCATCATAGCCGCCGCCAATCTGAACAGCCACTTGGTAGTCCTCAAGCCAAGTATCGGGCTTGGACTCACAAGTGAACTTACTGACTCCAGTCGCCAACCTGAAGTTGGGAGGAATCACCGCGGCCTTGATGGCTCTGCTAAAACACTCTGGTCCTGAGACGTAAAATCTGCTGCTGGTGGGCACATCTCTATCATGGCCTTCTCGGTGAGCTCTGTTTCGGTCGACCAAACCTTGAATGATAATGGACCTCGCATCAAAGCCTGGTTCTCTGGGGTCGACTGGAACCCTTCGCCCAACACTGTGCTGGCGTCTGTCATCTTGCTATCGAGGAGCATACGACCCACCCCTTGGGGGAGGAGTGGGCACTCGATGCCGATCATCGCGATCGAATCGGTCATCATACTCATCACGCCGGCCTCCACGTCCCTCACGCCTCGGGGGGCGATCTTGGGCTATGGGCCGATTGGACTGTATTCACAGTGACGGACCTGCTGTGAATCCTATTCTGCGACTGTGATACAGCTGAATTTTGATCTCCTGCTGCCCGGAGTAAATCCCTGATCTGAAGCAAGCCTCTGCCAGCCTCTGACTGGGAAGGCTGAATCGATTCTGCTATACGGGCTGCAGCTGTTAGATTCTGAATCAGAGTTCGATATACCTGACTCGGTGGTGGAAAGAGTTGACGTCGACTGGAGTCCGGAACCCGTTGCCACGCACGCTCGTCGAGTGCTCGCTGGAGGTTCTCCAGTCGAGTGCGCTCAGCCAAGTTGGCCAAACGCGCGTCCTCTAAGGCACGAGCCTCGGGGGTTTCTCCAACGATAGGAGTATGCAGCGCATCCATGTTCCGGCGGCGAAGCTCTTCCCTCTGTAGCGACACGAGGGACTCGGGCTGATATTCTTCGTGGGCGTGCGCTGGATCGCCTCCGCCATCAACTCCGTCGGTGCGGGGAAAACCAGGAGGACTGCGTGGTCCATTGACCATCAGAACCTCCGCCATCGATCCTTCTTTGTCGCTTTTCGGATGCGATCTCACGGAGCCGGTCGGCAGGTCGAACAGCCAGAGAGATTCGTCGGGCTCGATCGCGCGACTTGGGAGTGGCCGGTCGGTGAGCCACGCGTGCCTCACCCACCACGAAGCCTCTACCGGCGGGCGCTTGCGCCGGTAGGAAACAGAGGAGGAGGACGACACGAGGGTCGACCGATCTTCGGGTCGACGGTTGCCGCGAGGAGGACGCCATGACATACGCGACGAAGTCGTCGCCCACGGACGGGAGCGCGTCGATGTCGAGTGGAGCCAGCCAAGCGGAGTCGTCGGCGATGAACGTGAGCGCGCCAAGACGGATCTTGTGGCCCTCAACCAAAACTCCGCCTGAAACCATGATGAAGGGGATCGGAAAAATCGCAACTTCTCCAATAAGTCGCTAAGACACCAGTCCCAAGGTGGGCGCCAACTGTCGTGGTTCTAAGTCTGACAGTAGAATAGGGGGGTAGGAATGGAGAGGCAAGATCCTAGCTATGGAGTAGTTGTATACGCAAGATGTTTACGAGTCCAGGCCCTTCTCGGAGGAAGTAACAGCCCTACGTCTCGGAGCCCGGAGGCGGTCGACTGGATTATCTGCGTAAGAGTTACAGGGGTGCGAACCCTTTACACTGAGGAGGGGGGTGGCTTATATAGAGTCCGCCAGACCCCTCCGGCCCTCAGTTATGCAGGGTTTAAGGTACATTAAGATCTGGCGTTACTAGTAACGCCATACATAAAGTGCTATGATGATCATAAAGACTACTTAATGACCGACCGTTTGTGTGCAGAGTGACTCTAGATCTCCTGGTGGTCGAGTGAGTGGCTTCATGGTCGAGTGTCTTCGAGTCCGTCGAGTGAAATCCTTCCAGGTCGACTGAAAGGTAGTTTCTTCTAGATATGTCCTTGGGGAAGGTATCTTGGAGAGGTCCATGACCCTACCCTAGGTACATGGCTTCATCAATCGCCGCGCGCCACCCCGCGCCGTCGCGGTCACCTCCCAGCGCCACCCCGCGCCGCCCGCTCGCCGCCTGCCTCAGCGCCACCCTTGTGAGCACAGCGCGCCCTGCCCTGCCCTGCCCTTGCCGTTGTTTTTACATGTTTTAGATGTTTTATATTTTCATATATGTATGTACGTAGTTTTTTAGATATATGTATTTCTTATGTATGTTCATATATGTATGTATGTATTTTTTACATGTTTTTGTATGAATGTATGTATTTTTTCAATTGTGATATGCATGGTATTTTAAAAATACATTAATTTTAGTACATTAATATTCTCTGATTTAGTACATTAATTTTAGGTTAGTTTCATTTTTAGAAAAGTTTTATATATTTAGGAAGAAGAAAGAGAAGGAAGGAGGAAGAAGAAGAAGAAAAAGTTTTATATATGCGAAAGTTACATTTTTAGAAAAGTTTTATATATCTAGCTAGAAAGAAGGAAGAAGAAGAAAAAGGAGAGGAAAAAGGAATATAAGAAGCGGAAGAAAGGAGAAGAAGAGGAGAGGAAGAAGAGGAGAAATAAATAAGAAGAGGAAAAAAGAATAAAAATAAGAGGAGAAGAAGAAAGGAATAGAGGAGAAGAAGAAAAATAGAAAAATTCTATTTTTCTTCTTCTCCTCTATTCCTTTCTTTTTCGATCTTTTTTCTTTTTTTCGATATACCCCTCCCGATAACTTCAACACGAGGGATAAGAAGAAAAATAAGAGGAGAAGAAGAAGAAAGGAATAGAGGAGAAAGAAGAAAAAAAATACTATTTTCTTCTTCTTTCTCCTCTATTCCTTTCTTCTTCTCCTTTTTTTTCTTTTTTTTTCTTCGATTGCTTCTCTTCTATTCCTTTCTTCTTCTCCTCTTTTTATTTCTTTTTTTGTCTTCTTATTTATTATCGGGTATGTCGTTGTCGATATACCCCTCCCGAGAAACTTCAACACGAGGGGGGGTACCGATACCCCCTCCCCGATAACATTATTTTCCCATGTATATGTATGTCGCATCGTTGTCGATATAACCCCCTCCCGGATAACTTCGACATGATATATATACCCCCTCTCGACCGTGATAACTTATACCACGGCAGCACCCCCCTCGGCACCCAAACCCTAGAGAAAAAACGATGTTGGTCTCCTACCCCCTCCCGCCGCGCCCCTACCCAACAAACTCTCTCGAGGCCACCCAAATTTACCAAGTTAAAAGAGTGTTGTCGTTGAGGCCACCACAAGCCCTTGAAGCGTTGTGTCGAGGCCACCCCAAACCCTTGAAGCGTTGTCTAGGCCACCCCAAACCCTAGAGAAGCAGCGTCGAGGCCACTAACATGATTCCTTATTGTGATTAGCTAGCTAGTTCTACGTTTGCCACTAATATATATCCATCTGTACCATGTTTGAATAATAATTGACATGTTGTAAATATTTGCAAAAACTATGGAGCACTCCCGAGACGAAGCAATAGAAGCGATGTTGGGGGACATAATCGCACAAGGAAGTGATGTCGTTGCGTCATTTCTCAGCGACACCGATGGTCAGGAAGGACTGGGTGAAGAAGAGGGCTATGTTCATGATGGCTCCGACCCATTAATGACGGTACAAGAAGAGGGCTATGTTCATGATGGCTCCGGTGACCCAATGGAGGTACAAGAAGGAGACCGTGCTGACTGCTCCGGTGACCGAACCGAGTCCGGCCATATATATATATATATATATATATATATATATATATATATATATATATATATATATATATATATATATATATATATTAGTTAAGCCCGTAGTTAATTGATGCATTCATTGTTTTGGTATATGTACATATATTAATTAATTCTCGTCTTTCTTCCTTTTTCTAGCCCTCCAGATCGAGCACAACTTCGGTAAGGAGACGAGGCCTGAAGAAAAAGTTGAGCTCGGATGAAAGGTTTGAGATCACAGCAATCGCGCCCGATGGCGAACCGATCGAACCCATCCGGACAAAGAATGCATTTTCTGCTCAGTGCGGGGTTCTTGTTAGGGACAAGATCCCGATCAGCATCCAACAATGGTATAAGCCTAAGGAGGAAGACCCTGAGGTTTCTTATGTCAATGATATGCAGAAAGATGATCTTTGGACTGAGCTGAAGGCAAATTTCACCCTACCGCCAGAGGAGGATCCCGAGAAGCCAGTTAAAGAGCAATTAATCAAGTCTTGTGCTCTTAAGAAGATGGCAAGCCTATTCGGGAGGTGGAGGAAAGAGCTGAACAAGTTTGTCGACAAAGAAGAGTCACCAGAATTCATTGGCAAATATGAGAAGATCAAAGATCATTGGCCCACATTTGTGGCCCACAAGACATTGGAAAAGAGTAAGAAGATGTTGGCGACAAACAAGAAAAATGCTGCGAAGAAGCAGTTTCACCACCGCAAGGGGTCAGGTGGCTACCTCAAAGCCCGGCCTAAGTGGTCCAAGGCTGAGAATGATCTGCTTGATAAAGGGATCGAACCAGAGACAATGAACTGGCCAGACCGTTGCCGGACTTGGTTCTTTGGGGCTGGCGGATGACCCTGTATCAGGGAAGTGCCGTTGGACGGACGAGCAACTGAAAATACCAGTCACCAAGCTTCGGCACTATATCGATGCAGCGCAGCAAGGGACGTTCGTTCCAGATAGAGAGAAGGACGAGCTCACAATGGCCCTCGGGAATCCTGAGCACCCTGGACGGACACGAGGCACGCCAGGCTCCATTCCGTGGAAGGTTGGTTTTCCGGACGCAGGGTGTTACAAAACCCAGGAGAGGAGGAAGAAACTGGAGCAGAGACAACTGCAGGCGCTGCACGAAAGGGTAATGGGGCTAGAGGAACGAGAAGCAGATCGCAGCAAACGACCTGCCAAAGCTTCCCCCGAAGCTAGCCCTCCATCTCAGCGGAGAAGCAGCGTGTCTTCCATCGAGCTGCTTCAGCCAGAGCATGTCTTGACGGCTCCTGCTAGCTATCCCGTGGATGCTATCATGGAGTCTCAAAATTGCCACATTATGACGCGATGGATGAATTTGAAGGTCAAGGCGGCTATTAGCTCTGTTTATCCTACTGAACCCGACGCAACTTTGCACTGCCGGCCGATTCCAGAAGGATAAGCTAGGATTTGAGGACCTCCAGCTTGACCACCCTACCGGTGAAGGGGAGACTAGGATAGGTTCTGCTCTGAAGACTCCATGCCTATGGCGGAAGGAGCTCATCAACCTTCCGAACTAGACGCCTCCGCCTCCTCCTCCTCCTCCGGTGAGTCAAGGCAATCCGCCTCCTCCACCGCCTCCTCCTCCGGCGAGTGACAATCAGGGCACTGGGCCTCCTTCTCCGGCGCGTGGCGGCACTCCGCCTCCTTCTCCGCCTGCACCGACGCGCCCGAGCAGCCAGCAGCCTCCTCCTTCTCCGCCTCGCTTGTAAGGGCGAAAGAGACCCGCCGCCACCCCGGCTGCTCCGGCGCGTCGTAGTCCTTCTCCTCCGCCTCGTAAGCAAGTACGAAAGAAGACAGACGCCGCAGCCGCTCCGTCCACTCCGGCGTCTAGCAGTACAGCCAGAGGCGGGAGGCAATACAGATACGGTCCTCCTCTCAAGCCTCTAGAGAAGTTACCGTACGAGAGGACCAAGGAGGAAAACGTGAAGATCGTGCGGGCCGAAGTGGACGACTTCTTTGAAGGGTTGAAAGCAAAGAGACATCCACCTCCGGAGGAGAAGGTAGATCCGGTGAAAGCAAAGCGCACTCTCGTGCCCTGAGGAAACTGGCAAAGTCTCCGCCGAGAACCAACTATGAGCGCATTACTGAACAGACATATCTCCAAGCGGAGCGGTCGGGAAGTAATGTCAGACATCAAAGGTCAAGAGAATGAGCAGCTGTGAAAAAAATTGCCCAGCTCGGCGAACAAGCAAATCAATCGTGCCCCCCGCTCAGTGTGTCTAGCAGCGACATCGTTGCTAATGCTCCGGGGACGGTGGCCGGTTATGGCAATCTTGCAGATTACCTGCCTGACGATCAACTTTTTGATTTCCTGGAGGTGGACGAACACAGATACGAGTACGGGAAGCCTCTCGTCAAAGATGAAAAATCTCTAACAATGATGATGCGAAGATTCCATAATTGGTACATGAAAACCTGCAAAGAGTCTGGGGGGAGGAATAGTTTGTATCTGAACATTAAAGAGGAGCACGACCTCGTTGGAACTGATCTGTTGCCTGTTCCATTTGAGGAGTTCTTCGTGTTCTTCAATCAAAAGGCCCTCAATAAATTAACGGTCTTTTGCTACTGTCTGTAAGTACTATTTCTGTCATTAAGTCTCTATACATAGCTCAGCTCTGTCATTGCATGTATTTATAATTAATTATCCTCACTATATTATGCAGATTGAAGATCGTCGAGTGCAGAAAACAATAAATGTATGATATTGGGTTCATTAACACAAATATCATAGATGAAATTCAGGTTAAAAAGCACGCCGAAGAGGCCGAGGCCAACTTGCTACAATCGTTGATCAAAAATCAAAACAAAGATACCATACTCTTTCCTTACAACTTCAAGTGAGTGTTACTGTCGTGTGCATATTCGGTTTCCCTTATTACTCGAGCGAGGTTATAGTAATGTAATTGATGAGTTATGCATGCGTGCACAGCTTCCACTATGTTCTTCTGGAGATTAAGCTTGAGCGGGGACTAGTAACCGTCTTAGACTCGAGACGAAAAGATCTCGAAACCTATGCGGACATGACTAAATTGCTCAACAAGTAAGTTCAATCGATCATTATCACACCATATCGGCAACTTTTTGTTCATTTCCTGATATCTCAAGTAATAATAATTATTTTCTTTGTCTTGCAGGGTTTGGAAATAGTTCACCGCAGAAGCTCCGGGACTGCCGAAGGGGCTGCGATATACATACCCGAAAGTAAGTACTCTTGGCTAGCTAGTTGCGCATCTCCGTTGATTCTATAGCTATACTTTCATCAATGCCATTTATAATGCTTCATTATCAATTTGATTGACCTCTATTTCTCGTAAAGTGCTTGTGGCAGGAACAAGGGAATGATTTTTGTGGATACTACGTGTGCGAGTTCATCTACAACGCGACTTTGAAAAATAAGCGGGTCTACTCTAAAAGACAATATGAAGTGCGTAAGCAATAATATTCACAATTTCATTTTATTACACCATCATTTCTGTTGAGTTTCATTCATATATATGTATTAGTTAACCCCCTTCTTCAAATTAGACGTGGAAGATGCGGAATGAACTCCTAGAACAAGATCGCATGAAAGCAATTCAAGAGGAATTGGTGGGATTCTTTCTTGACCACGTCATCAATAAAGCCGGAGAATACCATGTGGAAGTTGATTTCAATTGCTAGGGGACTGTAATTAAGAGATCTTACATATTATATATGTATGTAGCCAGTAGCGTCGGATAGATAATACGAAAACTTGTTGTTCGACCAATCTCTCGGAGAAGGAGAGGTCGATCGATCACTTCTCTCGGTATGCATGACGAACTTCTGTACTTAATGGTTCCCTTCATTTTCTTACTAGCTAGCGTGTCGAGGGCCTCTCTATGTATAGCACGTAGCGTCGACCAAGCACAGACATAAGAGAGGACACTTCTCTCAATTAATTAGTTAGCTAACACAACATATGAAACACCTAAATTAACCCCCTAAACCCCCAACCCCCCACGTTAAAAAAACAAAAACCCCAGCTAATTGAAATCTCGTGGCGTGGATGCCTTTTGGTCCCGGCTGGTGCCACCAACCGGGACCAAAGGCCCTCTTGCATGGGCTCGGCGCACCGGCCACGTGGAGGCCCATCTGTCCCAGTTCGTGTTAGAACCGGGACTAAAGGTCTAGGGCATTAGTAACGACCCTTTAGTCCCCGTTCATGAACCGGGACAAAAGGCCCTCACCAACCGGGACTAGTAGGTGTTTTTCTACTAGTGTAATCAAGCATGGCACAAGCAACTATAATCTCTAAATGTCATTGCAAATATGTTTACTTCATAATAAGCCAAATCAGAAATGATGAACTCATCATATTTACAAAAACAAGAGAGGTCGAGTTCATACCAGCTTTTCTCATCTCAATAAGTCCATCATATATCGTCATTATTGCCTTTCACTTGCACGACCGAACGATGTGTATAATAATAAGAGTGCACGTGCATTGGACTAAGCTGGAATCTGCAAGCATTCAACACAAGAGAGAAGACAAGTAATATGGGCTCTAAGTTAAATAAACAATCATGCATATGAGAGCCACTAAACATTTTCAATATGGTCTTCTCGACCCCCAAAGGAAAGAAAAGAAAATAAAACTATTTACAAGGGAAAGCTCCCAACAAGTAAGAAGAAGAACTAGAAATCTTTTTGGGTTTTCATTTTAATTACTACTACAAGCATGGAAATTAAACTAACTATTTTTTTTGGTTTTTCTTAAGGTTTATCAAACACACAAGAAGAAAACTAGAAAAAGAAATTTAAACTAGCATGGATAATAGAATGAAAGAGTATGAGCACCGACGACTAGTGTGTGAACACGAATGTAAAGTTGGTGAGAAATACATACTCCCCCAAGCTTAGGCTTTTGGCCTAAGTTGGTCTAGTACCAAGGACCACCGCTACTCTCCCTGGTGTACTAGGAGGTATAATCTGGATACCACTGGCCGGTCATCTCCGGATCCCACTGGATAGATGATGCATGATAAGGGTCCAGTTCAGGTTTCGGCTCAGGTTCAGGTTCTGGAGTGAAAGCTTGGGCTTGATGATTGTTCACCGCTTCTGGTGTGACAACATAATTTTCTGCAAGCAAAGCAAACAACAGAGGCGTAGGCAAAATAATAATCTCAATGTGCTTCATATTAAATCTAAGTTTATACAAGAGCATCTTCTCTTCGTTGTCAACAATAAACTTGTGTGCTACCATGCTCTTGTAATCTAAAATGTGAGGAGGCAATTTTGTCTCCTATTTCTCATGGTGCCTAATGGGTATCTGAAAATGTCTAGCGAGACGTGCAACATAGATACCTCCAAATATGGGGCCTTTGTACGATTCAGGGCTAGCCGTTTAGCAATGACGGCACCCAAACTAAAAGTATTGTCTCCAAGCAAGGCATGTTGAAGAATGATAATATCAGGAACACTAAAGCTTCCACTATTTCCACGACCAATCAAGCATATACTAGCAAATATGGCAAAGTAGCATAAAACAGGAAAGTGTATGCTAGAGAATTTTGCCTCGGAACCCTTCTTTGGCTCCTCTACAGCGATAGTATTAACAAAGCCATCCACATCTTTACGATGGGGTTCTTCTAATTCTCCATCGTAAGGTATCCTACACACCGCGCAAAAAATACGTAAAGACATTTCTCTAATTTCATCATATAAATGAAATGATACTACAGGCGGTGACTTCTTAGGATAATAATAAAAGTTTTGCATGGAAGAATTAGTGAGTAAGAGATACTGATCGATCCGGTCGTTGATGAAACCGGTGAGGCCTGCAGTCTCGATCAAAGAATAAAAATCTTCATAAATTCCAGCTTCTTTCAAGAAATCCTTACATGGCCATTCACACGACCGTACTTCCGCTAAGCGAGGAAGATTATACTTGGCTTTTTCCTTCTCTTTGGCTTGATTTTCCTGAGAGCTTTGGCTAGAAGAGCCCCTCAAAAACTTCCTTCACATTTTTTGAAAATTTCTGAAATTTTAGTAACTTCAAAATAAAAGTGAATAAAACTAAACAAGATTGGTAGCGACTACTCCTACAAGTGCCTAGAGCCTATATCATGCATTAGAATTGCTTGGGACCTCATAAATTTAACATGCAAGCTCAAGAACATGGTCAACTATGCAGCAAAAATTTGCAATGAATAAAGCACTAGAACAAAAACTAATTGGACCAATGGAGGAGTCACATACCAAGCAACAATCTCCCAAAGCAGTTTTGTGAATGGAGCTTTGAGCAAGGAGATCGAAAATCGCAGCAAAATGAGCTAGAACTCGTGCTTGAGCTGGATGGGGATTTTTTGGGTAGAAGATGAAGTGTGTGGGTGCTGGCATAAGTGGAGGGGGCCACCAGGGGCCCACGAGACAGGGGCGCGCCAGGGGGGTGGGCGCGCCCTCCACTCTCGTGGCCTGGTGCTTGCCCCTCCTGTAGTGATTTCAGTGCCTAAAATCCTCAAATATTCCATAAAAAATCATACTAAATTTGCAGGGCATTTGGAGCACTTTTATTTTCGGGATATTTTTGAATGCACGGATAATTCAGAAAACAGACAGATAAAACTATTTTTGCTTTATTTATTCCAAATAACAGAAAGTAAAAAAGAGGGTACAGAAGGTTGTGCCTTCTAGTTTCATCCATCTCGTGATCATCAAAATGAATCCACTAACAAGGTTGATCAAGTCTTGTTAACAAACTCATTTCGAATAACACGGAACCGGAGAAATTTCGAATAACACTAAGTTACCTCAACGGGGATATGAAAATCCCTAACAATAAGAATATCATATTTTTTCTTGACAGTAGGGAGAGGAAATTCAAAACCTCCAATAATAATAGTTGGAACTTTTCCAATAGAATTGATGCTATGAACTTGAGATTGTTTCCTCGGAAAGTGTACCGTATGCTCATTACCATTAACATGAAAAGTGTCATTGCCTTTGTTGCAATCAATAACAGCCCCTGCGGTGTTCAAAAAAGGTCTAGCAAGGATAATCGACATACTATCGTCCTCGGGAATATCAAGAATAACAAAGTCCGTTAGGATAGTGACATTTGCAACCACAATAGGCACATCCTCACAAATACCTACAGGTATAGCAGTTGATTTATCGGCCATTTTGCAAAGATATTTCAGTAAGTGTCAACTTATTCAATTCAAGTCTACGATATAAAGAGAGAGGCATAACACTAACACCGGCTCCAAGATCACATAAAGCAGTTCTAACATAATTTCTTTTAATGGAGCATGGTATAGTTGGTACACCCAGATCTCCAAGTTTCTTTGGTATTCCACCCTTAAAAGTGTAATTAGCAAGCATGGTGGAAATTTCAGCTTTCGGTATCTTTCTTTTATTTGTGATGAAATCCTTCATATACTTATCATAAGGATTTACTTTGAGCATATCAGTTAAGCGCATACGTAAGAAAATAGGTCTAATCATTTCAGCAAAGCACTCAAAATCCTCATCATCCTTTGACTTGGATGGTTTAGGAGGAAAGGGCATGGGTTTCTGAACCCATGGTTCTCTTTCTCTACCGTGCTTCCTAGCAACAAAATCTCTCTTATCATATCGTTGATTCTTTGATTGTGTGTTATCAAGATCAATAGCAGGTTCAATCTCTACTTCATTGTTTTTTCTAGGTTGAGCATCAACATGAACATTATCATTAACATTATCACTAGGTTCATGTTCATCACCTGATTGTGTTTCAGCATCAGAAATAGAAATGTTATTGGGATTCTCAGGTGTGTCTACAGCAGGTTCAGTAGAAGCATGCAAAGTTCTATCGTTTTTCTTTTTCTTCTTTTTAGAAGAACTAGGTGCTTCTAAATTATTTCTCTGAGAATCTTGCTCGATTCTCTTAGGGTGGCCTTCAGGATACAAAGGTTCCTGAGTCATTCTACCAGTTCTAGTAGCGACAACAACAACAAAAACATTTTTATTATTTAATTCGTCAAGCAAATCATTTTGAGCTTTAAGTACTTGCTCAGCTTGAGTAGCAACCATAGAAGCATATTTGCTTATGAGTTGCAGTTCACCTTTAACTCTAGCCATATTATCAATCACACGTCCTACCTCGAAAGCATTATTCTTTAACTCTCTACCAACATAAGCATTAAAACTTTCTTGTCTAGCCACAAAGTCATCAAATTCATCTAAGCATGGGCTATGAAATTTCGTAGAGGGGATTTCAATTTTATCATATCTATAGAGAGAATTTACCTGTACTACCGGTGTCGGGTTATCAAGACAATGTGGTTCTTCAACAGGCGGTATATTAAGACCATGTATTTCTTCAATGGGGGGTAAATTCTTAACATCTTCAGCTTTAATACCTTTTTCTTTCATTGATTTCTTTGCCTCTTGCATATCTTCAGGACTGAGAAATAAAACACCTCTCTTCTTTGGAGTGGGTTTAGAAATAGGCTCAGGAGTTGACTCAATTGGTTCAGGAATTGGCTCAGGAAGAGTCCAATTATTTTAATTAGTCAACATATTATTCAATAGTAATTCAGCTTCGTCGATTATTCTTTCCCTGAAAACACAACCAACACAACTATCCAAGTAGTCCTTGGAAGCATCGGTTAGTCCATTATAAAAGATATCAAGTATTTCATTTTTCTTAAGAGGATGATCAGGCAAAGCATTAACTAACCGGAGAAGCCTCCCCCAAGCTTGTGGGAAACTCTCTTCTTTGATTTGCACAAAATTATATATTTCCCGCAAGGCAGCTTGTTTCTTATGAGCAGGGAAATATTTAGCAGAGAAGTAATAAATCATATCCTGGGGACTACCCACACAACCAATAGCAAGAGAATTATACCAAGTCTTAGCATCACCCTTTAACGAGAATGGAAATATCTTAAGGATATAAAAATAGCGAGACTTCTCATCATTAGTAAACAGGGTAGCTATATCATTCAACTTGGTAAGATGTGCCACAAAAGTTTCAGATTCAAGGCCATAAAAAGGATCGATTCAACTAAAGTAATAATCTCAGGATCAACAGAGAATTCATAATCCTTATCAGTAACACAGATAGGTGAAGTAGCAAAAGCAGGGTTAGGTTTCATTCTAGCATTAAGAGACTGCTGCTTCCATTTAGCTAATAATTTCTTAAGATCATATCTATCATTGCAAGCAAAGATAGCTCTAGCAGCTTCTTCATTCATAACATAATCCTCAGGAACAATAGGCAATTCATAATCATTGGGAGAATTTTCATCATCACTATCATCAATAATAGCATCTTCAATATTTTCATTCCCGCTAACTCTAGCAAGTTGTTCATCAAGAAATTCACCTAATGGCAAAGTAGTATCACGCACAGAAGTAGTTTCATCATGCATAGCAGAAGTGGCATCATCAATAACATGCGACATATCAGAATTCATAGCAGTAGCAGGTTTAGGTGTTACAAGCTTACTAATAATGGAAGGAGAATCTAGTGCAGAGCTAGATGGCAGTTCCTTACCTCCCCTCGTAGTTGAGGGCAAAATCGTAGTTCTGTCGTCTTTCAAGTTCTTCATAGTGATCAACATATAAAAAACCCAAGTGACTCAGAGAATAGAGCTATGCTCCCCGACAACGGTGCCAGAAATTAGTCTTGATAACCCACAAGTGTAGGGGATCGCAACAGCTTTCAAGGGTAAAGTATTCAACCCAAATTTATTGATTCGACACAAGGGGAGCCAAAGAATATTCTTGAGTATTAGCAGTTGAGTTGTCAATTCAACCACACCTGGATAACTTAGTATCTGCAGCAAAGTATTTAGTAGCAAAAGTGGTATGATAATAAAAGTAACGGTAGCAAAAGTAATGTTTTGGGGTTTTGTAGTAATTGTAACAGTAGCAACAAAAAAGTAAATAAGCGAAGAACAATATGTGAAAAGCCCGTAGGCAATGGATCAGTGATGGATAATTATGCCGGATGCGATTCCTCATGTAATAGCTATAACATAGGGTGACAGAGAACTAGCTCCAGTTCATCAATGTAATGTAGGCATGTATTCTGTAAATAGTCATACGTGCTTATGGAAAAGAACTTGCATGACATCTTTCGTCCTACCCTCCCATGGCAGTGGGGTCCTAGCGGAAACTAAGGGATATTAAGGCCTCCTTTTAATAGAGAACCGGAACAAAGCATTAGCACATAGTGAATACATGAACTCCTCAAACTACGGTCATCACCGAGAAGTATTCCGATTATTGTCACTTCGGGGTTGTCGGATCATAACACATAATAGGTGACTATAGACATGCAAGATAGGATCAAGAACACACATATATTCATGAAAACATAATTGGTTCAGATCTGAAATCTTGGCACTCGGGACCTAGTGACAAGCATTAAGCATAGCAAAGTCATAGCAACATCAATCTCAGAACATAGTGGATACTAGGGATCAAACCCTAACAAAACTAACTTGATTACATGGTAAATCTCATCCAACCCATCACCGTCCAGCAAGCCTACGATGGAATTACTCACGCACGGCGGTGAGCATCATGAAATTGGTGATGGAGGACGGTTGATGATGACGACGGCGACGAATCCCCCTCTCCGGAGCACTGAACGGACTCCAGATCAGCCCTCCCGAGAGAGATTAGGGCTTGGCGGCGGCTCCGTATCGTAAAACGCGATGAAACTTTTTCTCTCACTTTTTTCTCCCCGAACGTGAATATTTGGAGTTGGAGTTGAGGTCAGTGGAGGTCCATGGGGCCCACGAGATAGGGGGGCGCGCCCAGGAGGAGGGGGCGCGCCCCACTGTCTCGTGGACAGGGTGTGGGCCCCCTGGTGTACTTCTTTCGCCCAATAATTCTTATTAATTCCAAAAAGTGCCTTCGTGGATTTTCAGGACATTCTGAGAACTTTTCTTTTCTACACATAAAACAACATCATGGCAGTTCTGCTGAAAACAGCGTCAGTCCGGGTTAGTTTCATTCAAATCATGCAAGTTAGAGTCCAAAACAAGGGGAAAAGTGTTTGGAAAAGTAGATACGTTGTAGACGTATCAATGAGCAGGGAGCGAATCCGCTTTACCTATCTCTCGAGTTATTATTTCTTGTCCCTGAACCGCCGTTGGGTCGTCCCTTTATATACACAGGTTGACGCCCGGCGGTTTACAGAATATCGAGGCCGGCTCATACACGTGTCCAGCTCGGTTTCTACCTTTCCTAACTTACAACACAAGTTTACACATCTCATACCGGTTTACGTATATGGGCTCTAAACCGCCTTTGGGCCCTGGGCCTCTAAGCTTCAATGGTAGAGCGCCATACTCCTTGTCTTCATGGGCTTCAATACGGATGAGCGTAAACCGGCCCCTCCTGGGCGGTTTACACTCAGTAGTTATATCCCCAACACTACGGGTCCATAATTAGTAGCTATATGGCTTCTTCTCTCTCGATGTTCTTCAATACAATGTTCTTCTTGATGTTCTTGGAGTTCTATTCGATGTAATGACTTTTCGCGGCGTGTTTGTTGGGATCCGATGAATTCCAAGTTTATGATCCGATTATCCATGAATATTATTTGAGTTTTGTCTGAACTCTTTTATGCATGATTGCTATAGCTTCGTATTTCTTCTCTGACTTATTGGTTTGGTTTGGCCAACTAGATTGATTTATCTTGCAATGGGGAGAGGTGATTTGTAATGGGTTCGATCTTGGGGTGCTTAATCCCAATGAAAGAAAGGGACATGACATGTATGTATTGTTGCTATTAAGGCTAAAAATATGGGATTTATTCATACGTGAGTTTATCTTGTCTACATCATGTCATATTGCTTAAGGCATTACTCCGCTCTTTATGAACTTAATACTCTAGATGCATGCTGGATGGCGGTCGATGTGTGCAGTAATAGTAGTAGATGCAGGCAGGAGTTAGTCTACTTGTCTCGGAGGCTGGGCGGGAGCTTGGGTGGCTGAGGGGAGTGGAGTGAAGTGGCTAGGGTTTAGTGTGGAGAGTAGACAGAGAGGAATGTATGTGGGGTAGGGTAGTCCAGCGTGGGCCGGTTTCACCGTGGCAGGTGTGCCCAAGCGCCCCCATATCCACCCCATTTTTGGGGTACATATGAGGGTGTCGCTCAGCCCTGGCGTTTGAAGTGCCCATCAGGTCGTATAATAGTGACCGGTCAGTGACTAGGCCGTTCGTCCCGGTCGTTTGAGGCGGGTTTGGGGTATCCGGATGTAGATGCTCTGAGGGCATCTTCAATGCTGGCCCTCAAACTATCTGCATACCTCCAGACCACGCGGTTCGGGCGTATTCTGCCGTCTAACATGGGTATGTATCGGTCCGCCAACCGGTTCGAACACAGTTTTTCTCGCAAACTGAGTCAAAGTAGGGGGAGCGGGACTTTGTCGGTGTTCAGACCGTTGTCACGTCCGCGTCTGAGCGCCCGGGCCCACCCGAAACATCCAACGCCTGCGCTGCTTGACGTGCCGCATTCCTGCTAGCCCAAAGCAAGGAGCGGGCGACATTAATGCCTAGCGATGTGCCCGAACGTGAAGGCAACGCTGACAGGCGCAATATTTCGGGTGTTGCTGCTTCAATGCAGATGTCACGTTCTGAGAAACCAACTTCGTCTGCTACACCGTATTGAAGCGGGAAGACCGACCCTTCGCATGGCCTGCTCGCGGCCATTTAAGGCGTGCACCAGCAATTCACATCCGCACTTTCTTCTCTCCTCCTCTCCGAGCCCCTCCAACTCCAACGACAATGCCGAAGTCTTGGTTCTCCGTGTCGGTAGGCGGAGGCGCTGGCGGCAGCAGTTCATCGTCAGGCAGATCTTGGCGGCGCCGCTCTCGCTCTAGGACCCTTGGCTTCCACTTTGGCCGGCTCCTCAAGCGACGAGGAAGACCAAAATCCGCAGCAGCAGCTAGAGTAGTGGTCGCGCCTACTCGGGGAGGCAGTTCTGACAGACGAAGGGTTCGTCCGTCAGATGGGGCTCACGCCACCATCATCGGCGCAGGTCAAGGAGGAGCCACCATCCCCGTTGGGCTACCACTTCAAGCTGGAGCCCGCGTCCCCACTCCAACGGGTCAAGGAGGAACCTGCATTCCCCTGGGAGACCGCGACACCGTCCAGATTGGAAGTCGTGTTAAGGATGAGCCGGCCTTGCCCTAGCACAACAGCAGCGTCCAGATCAGACGCCGCATCAAGGACCAGCCGGCCTCGCCCCCGCACAGCCGGTACACCCACGCTGACGGGCCTGTCTCGCCGCCCCGCCGCAACCGCCATCTCGTCAAGGAGGAGATATCGCCCGCGATCATGAAGGTGTGGGGCTGCATCCTCAACTACCTCAGAGACAGTGGTCCCTTGGGCTGGAGGGCCGTCGTCTCCAAGTAGGAGCGCATGGCGCGGCAGCAGGCGCGGTACGACCCGCGCACTACGACCCGTCGCAAAGACCGACGTGGCGTCGGAATGGGTCCACAACGACTCATACCTCGCTGCCACGTGGGCCCTCAACCGCTCTATCACCACCGTGGAGACGGCTGCTAGGCGTCGCCGCCGCCATGTCGGTAAGCTCGCCGCGGCGGCGATTGGTTGCTTAGCGACTCCTCCGCCAATGCCAGTAGGGGCCAGGTTGCCGCCATGGCTCTACTGTCAGCATTGGCCGCGGCTGCCCTCCGTGACATGAAAAAAAAAAGAAACATGAAAGTAAAAGAAAAAGAAAACGAAAAGACCATCAACTAAAAACACAAAAACCTAACGAAATCACGATTGTTTTTTTGGAAGGTTCTAGAACCTTCCCAAAACAGGAAGAGTGATCATGCAATACTTTGGCCCCAATCATTTTGTGAGCACGGGGGGTGCACGTTTGGTCGACAACTATGGAGGAGCACCTATGGAACGCTCATTGCATGCAATAGCGCGTCGATGCATGGGAAGTGTTTTTATATAGCGCAAAAATGCCAAAAAAAATCACGACATTCCAGTACTCTACTGCATGTTGATAGCCAGTAGAACTAATGACGGCTTGCGACAAATGGCATCATATATTTCTTAAGAACTATGCATAGCTGGATATTAGCTGTAGAACGATATTTATTGTACCATAAAGTTTTTTTGAATCATTCGAACACTTTTTGGAAAGCATGAACAATTTTCTAGAAAAAGGTGTGTAAACAATTTGAATTCCAAAATAGTTTTTGAAAACCCCAACAAAATTGGAAATTCGAATAATTTTTTGGAAAAAGAACAATAAGTTAAACATGATTTTTTAAATGACTTTTGTTTTAAAAAATTGGACAAATTAATAAATCACGATTTTTTTTTAAAAAAGGATCATATTTTGGAATTATTTTTAAACTCTAGAACATTTCCGGAAAATGCGAGCATTTCTTGAATTTACAAACAAAATTTGAACAAACTTCCTGAATATTTTTATTTTACTTTTCCTTTTTTTTAAGTTAATTTTCCATTTAAAAATGTTACGAATCTACAAACAACTGTGTTTTGAAAAAAATGTTCGTTTTCCAATAATGTTGTTCATAAAATGTTTTATTTTACAAGAAAAGTTTCATTTAGAATTTTGTTAAGGTTTATGTTTTCATAAACTGTTTAAATTTTGATTTTTTTTTGGGATTTTCAAATACTCCGCCTGTTTTGTAAAAACACCACATATTCAAAACATGTTCGCTTTTGAAAAATAGTTCGCGTTTTGATTTTTTTGGGGAGTTTCAAAATAAAATCCTTTTCCAAAAAATGTTCATGGTTTCCAAGTTTTGTTCGGGAGTTTGAAAAAATATTCTCAGATAAACATTTTGTTTGAGGGCTTGATTTTTTTTAAGTTTTTTAGAAAAATCTTCACAAATTCGTATAGTATTCATGTTTAAAAATCCACTTTTTTCAATAAATTTTTTATTTTGAAAATTCAGAAAATTGTTCGGAACTACCGCTGCCATGTAGTAGTTCTTTGATGTTTGTCACTGTGGTGTACTTTCGACATGCTAATAAGGTGAAGTGGCTAGCAAAGCACACACTTGAGCATTTGAGCTGATGAGCTGAAGGTCATGTGTTCAATCCCTCTCAAGCACATCATTTTGTTCGTGGAATTGAAGTGTTTTGCGCTATACACCATTCGATGCAGTCAGTCACATGATGGCGAATTCGTGATTGGTGCCTGTACCTATCTCTCACATACGTAGTGTAAATCTGGACGGCGTCATCTCGTCTTAAATGGCGGCTGGCATAACTGAAGCGAGTGCGTACATGGATGGACGGATCGACCGATCGTCCCACGTAGGCCGAATCACACGGGCTGACGTTTTCCGGCCCGGACAGGCCCACGCCATCCGCGAATGCCCAAAATGACCATGTTGCCAACATGATCTCTACTCCTATAAAAGACCAACTTGGTGGCGATTTCGACCGTCGGATCTGTATCTAACGCATCTGGTGGGAGCTTTGACACTTTTGCAAAACGACGCCCGCCAGCCACCCTCTTCATATTCTTTCATATTCTTTCGAGAAAAAACTCCTTGGGCTCTCCATTCCAGGCCCATCCAGTCCGCCACCACCATCCTCCAGCTAGCAATGGAACTCCGATCTGCCGTGCTGGCCGTCGCCGTCGCCATCCGCCCCAATGCCTCGGATGCCTTCTGCCGCCGCAGCCACTACCACCACGACCTCCCCTCCGCCGCCCCTTTCCCGTCTCCTCCGCCCCTTCCCAATCTCATCATTGTCGTCTCCTCCGACCCCCCCCCCCCTCCCGCATCTGCCCGGACGCCGGCAGCTGCAAGTGCACCGCGGGCTACGCGTTGCTCATACTCGCCGGCGGCAGCGCCACATGCTACACATTCTTCTTCATCGACGCGCTCTACGGCCGCCCACTTCAGGTATGCGCTGCTCCCCGAGTATCTCCAAACCGTTTGCACAAAGCTAGGGTCAGATCGTCGTCAGCGTCGCCGCCGGCCGTTAATCAGTTTGCTATGCTGTCTCTCACACCCGTTGTTCCTCACACCTACTTAGCCTGATCTATCAAATCACGGTATTAGCACTTTCTGTGATCTCACATCACAGTTTTCTCTGCCCAACCGCAGGAGGCATGAAGAGATTGGCTATAGACCACACAAGAGAATAGGAGCTAGGGAAAGGCAGAAAACTATCAGGCAAGAAGTGTTCTACTGCACGTTTGAATCATGATTTGGATTCTCGTACAAATTTGTTTCTTTTTATCATACCAATTAGTTGTTATTTTGTTCATGATTATAATGATATGTCTGATGCCCAAGGCTGTGCTTTTCCTCCACATTGTCCAAGTTACTCAAAAATAAATAGCATGGCCCTGGATTTGGTTGCAGTAGAAGTATCATAGATTCATCTCCACCTATACCCCATCTGTGGGTGTCAATGCCAATCACTCTGATTCCTATATACTAGCCTGAGCTGTGAATCGTTGTCTCATTGGGACTAATAACCTAGAAATTCTCAAAATAAAGCAAAACATCGAGCCCTTGATCATGTGGACCCTTACTTAAAAAGGCATGGATGTGATCTAATATAAGATTATTCCTTGATTTTCTAAGGTTCCTCGCGATGTGCACACATGAAGGTTGTTGGACCGTTCAGATGCTCCTTCAGCGCGCCGTCATCCTTTTGTCCTCTAGCCAACGTCGATGAACTTTGACATTGAGGAGAAAGTATTGCATCACACATATGGATGCTGCTTGATTCCCTGGATTCTGGATCTCCTTGGGAAAAAGTAGGTGAAGGCTTTGTAAAGATGCAGATTAATTGGGCATGATAACCCTGTGCTTATTCTTCAGTTTATTTTGATCCTATGCATTAGAAAGATTTCCTTTTTGGCTGCTATGCTAGGCATTATAGAAGGATTGCATTTTTTATTGGTGTGCCTGCTCTTCACCATTATCTAAAAAATCCTAACAAGAGTATGCATGTAGCTTGCTTTCCCATGCTTCTGTTTTGGGAAACGTAGCAACAATACATCATGTGTCCCTATGTCCTGCATATGGACGTGAGAAGAATCTCAAGCAAACCCTACTGAATTATGACCGTTGAGGCGGTGACCCATGTTCAGCTAATTGTTTTACACACTTTTGTATGGGCACTGTTTAACATCGTATTGGATCTTTTTATTCCCTGCAAAAATAATAATGTAGGATATAAGATTGTCCAGTAAAATAGAGTAGGCTAATTTATAGACCGAAGTAAATTAATTTTGTTTTATTCACAGGAACACATGTGTTTCATCACTCTCCATTAATTATATGGGGTTTTCACATTTACAATTGTTGCGTTTAACGGGATTCGAGAGGAAAGAGGTTTGTATCTCTTTTGTCCCATACAAAAGTATATTTATCATCACTCTTCTGGATTTGATATAATACTATACTTGGATTCATGGGATTCTCTAACAAGGTGAAAGAGCTAACTCTTGGTGTTGTTTTACAGCAGTACTGTTTGTTTACTTCAATGTTAAACGTGGTTCCGACTGAAAACGCAAGTTGACAGAGGAGTTTCAGTTTCTTGTGAGGCAGCATGCTACTGAATGGAAAAGCCAAGTTAATACACAGGAACCTGCCGCCCCAAGCACTAGCCAGAAATGATGGAGCTTACTCAAAAAGCACTTTTGAGGAAGGGTAGGGTGTAGCAGCTTGTGATCATGAAGGTGACTTTGCCGCTTCTGGACAGCAGAGTCAAGCAAGTCAAGCTATGCATGCCGAAGCATTCACGGTCAAAAAGGCGCTGTTTTTAGCCGAGCAGAGGCAGATTGGAAGGATCATTTTGGAAACTGATTGCAGGAACCTGATTGCGGCTGTGAAATTCAATGCCTACAACAGTTCAAGCCTTGGTCAGTTATTCTTAGAGATCAAATACTACATGTTTTCTTTGTCCTTTATTCAGTACCGAGTTGAATTTTGCCCGCGGTTGTGTAATCAGGTACCCATTTGCTAGCAGCAAACGATGCAGGGGAAAGCCACGGTTTCCATGCTACTTGGGAGTTGGGAGGAGATGATGTAAACCATTTGGTGGCCTGTTATAAAATTGGGCCTTAATGGAATAGTACGAGTGTTCCATTAAAAAAAAAGGATGTGGTTCGACGCCAAATTGCATTTTAGTATTTCACGGTGGAGCACTTTGAAGGTGGGTGTATTAAAGAGGAGACCCGGCAGGCTGAGGCCCTCTTGGCACATTTGAACAACGCAAAGATGAGGATGATATGGAGCGGTGCAAAGGAGAATACTATTGTGGCGTTAAGTTTGTCTTTGAGTCAGAATACTATTGAGCGGATGGACCTTAAGTTAAAATAGAGAATGGATGCCATGTCTTGGTTTACTTTCGTTACCTACTACCTGGACACGTTTAAGGATAGGAAACAACCGAGTTATGCACTGGCCTTGCGGTATATAAGTTGCCACTCTCGAATGTTATATAGATTTCATCCATGTTATTTAATCACCCGCTTGATCATTTAGTTACATTATTGCCCGTAGCAACGCGCGGGCATTTAACTAGTGATTGATGAAGTGTTACTCAAAAAAAAATGATGATTGATGAAGTAGGGTCGTTGTAACGTACACCTAGTACTATAGTATACGTACTCCTCTGACGACGGTCAATGTTTTTTATGACCTAGACAAAAATGGATTATTAGGTGGGGGGTGAAACAGTGAACCCCGTCGAATGCCACGCTGGCCATTGTCTTGTTCAGGTAGCCCGAGCGTTACTGTGCAAGCGCTGGAGACCTAGTAGTAGTATCACACAAGTGACAGGTCCCGTTTCGTTCAGCCTCATACGCCGCGTGCTCAGCCCTCCACCGAGCGCGCACAAAGATACAAATCTGCATCTGTTTACGCCCTCGGCTCGTGTGTACGTGCGTACGATGTGTGCGCGCATGCAGCGAGACAAACAAACAGAGGCGCAGTCAGCCTCAGCCTCACGTCGCAGGCAACGGAAGAGCTCGAGACAAAGACGCAAACAGCGCCTGGATAGGGCCGTACCGCGCGTAGCACTGTGGCGTACCACCACGAGTCCACGACCCATCGGTAGGCGGGCACGCACGTAGCTGATGATTGGGGCGGCGCCTGCCGTTCCACTGCACAAATCGCTCACAGGCTGCTCCCGGGCCCCGGCCATGCGCCTCAGCCGCGGCAAAATCCCGCCCCGCCCGCGCCGGTGCACGCTGGCCCAGCCTATCCTACAACAACGCAGCAGTGTATCGCGACAGTCCCATGGAGCCAAGCGGCAAGCGGCGAGCGCGGGCAGACGACGACGTAGCAGGAGAGGAGAGGAGAGAGGAGCAGCGCGGGCATGGGCTGAGGCCGATCGAGCGAGCAAACCGGCCCATCTCCGTGAGAGCGCCGGTGCCATCGGGTATCGGCTGATGGCTGATGCAGACCCCGACTCGTGTGTTGGTGTTTTGACTTTGTGGCGGGCGCTCGTCACGCTGCTGACAGCATGACCTGCGCTGCCGGCATCATGTGCCAGTCAGCCACTGCCATAGGTCAAGAGAACTTCATAGATGAGCTGGCGCGTCGCTGCCTGCCATCACTACATGAGAGACCTTGCACGCCGGAGATCGATGGCAACATCCATTTTGACTAGGCCGGCTTGATCCTTTGCCCAAACGCGGAATGCCGTCAATAGTTGCGGCCGGGCAGCGACCAAGGATCTAACGTAGAGAAGCGGAAACATCATGCCTCAGTATCTATACCATTGCACCAGTTAGGCCTTGTACAATGGGAGGTGCTTAGAAAAATAAACCGGATTTTTTTGAAGTACCGGTGCCTATTTCTACAGAAGAGACGCTTAATTAAGCATCTATCCGGTACAAATAAGCACCGGTGCTTAAGAAAAGCCTGATTAATTTCTATAAGCACCTCCCCTAAGCGCCTTTCATTGTACAAGGCCTTAGAGACTTAGAGTACCAGCTAGACTCGAACAAGGTTAAACGAAAAATGACTCCAGACCAAGGTTTCATATTTCGACGGCAAGAAAATGTCGCTGATCTCAAAACCGTCGAAATTTCTGAAATTTCAAAATTTGCCTCAGACAAGTCAACGAATTTTTTTCATTAAATTTGGATTTAAATGTATATATCTCTGTTGTAGCAATGCTATAACGTAGAAATCCAATTCGGCTCTTGGGAGCTTCTGCTCCTGCCCGCCAAAAATGCTTTTTGCAAATGTCAATTTTTTTACGAAACAAAAATTAGTTGCTTTCATTGTCACACCCAAATGCTACCTGCAAATTTATGGTTGAAAAGCTTAAGCATTTAGACCCGTGAAAAAAAAAACAAATCCAACGCCAAATGTTACCTACAAATATTACACTTAATTTTGGTTGCAAGCCCCTTGGCCAAACCCCATGTGCCAAACAAGCCCTAATTGTGTCCATCGACTTCGTGCTCCTTGCGTATCATCCTAGAGAACAGATAAATTTGAGGTTGAGGGTTACTTGACTGTGAAGATTGAAGGAAATATACCCTAGAGGCAATAATAAAGTTGTTGTTTTATATTTCCTTATTTATGATAAATGTTTATTATTCATGCTAGAATTATATTAAACGGAAACTTGATACATGTGTGAATACATAGACAAAACACCGTGTCCCTAGTATGCCTCTACTTGACTAGCTTGTTGATCAAAGATGGTTAAGTTTCCTAGCCATAGACATGTGTTGTCATTTGATGAATAGGATCACATCATTAGGAGAATGATGTGATGGACAAGACTCATCCGTTAGCTTAGCATAATGATCGTTCAGTTTTATTACTACAGTTTTCTTCGTGTCAAATACATATTCCTCCGACTATGAGATTATGCAACTCCCCGACACCAGAGGAATGCCTTGTGCGTTATCAAACGTCACAATGTAATTGGGTGATTTTAAAGATGCTCTACAGGCATCTCCGAAGGTGTTTGTTGAGTTAGCATAGATCGAGATTAGGATTTGTCTCTTCGGAGTACCGAAGAGGTATCTCTGGGCCCTCCCGGTAATGCACATCATATGAAGCCTTGCAAGCAATGTGACTAATGAGTTAGTTACGGTATGATGCATTACGGAACGAGTAAAAAAACTTGCCGATAATGGGATTGAACTAGGTATGAAGATACCGACGATCGAATCTCGCGCAAGTAACATGTGACAAAGGAAATAACGTATGTTATCATAGCGGTTCGACCAATAAAGATCTTCGTAGAATATGTAGGAACCAATATGAGCATCCAGGTTCCGCTATTGGTTATTGGCCGGAGAGGTGTCTCGGTCATGTCTACATAGTTCTCGAACCTATAGGGTCCGCACGCTTAATGTTCGATGACAATTTGTATTATATGCGTTATATGATTTGGCGACTGAATGTTGTTCGGAGTCCCGGATGAGATCACATACATGTTGAGGAGTCTCGAAATGGTCGAGAGGTAAAGATTGATATATTGGAAGGTAGTATTCGGACACCGTAAGTGTTCCGGAATGTATCGGGTACATATCGGAGTACCCGGGGGGTTACCGGAACCCCCCAGGGGAAGATAGGGGCCATATGGGCCATAGGAGGGAGGCACACCAGCCCACAAAGGGGTATATGCCCCCACAGGGAAGGAGGCCAAATTGGACTAGGGGAGGGGGCGGCGCCCCCCTTTCCTCCTCTCTCTCTCTCTCTCTCTCTCTCTCTCTCTCTCTCTCTCTCTCTCTCTCTCTCTCCTTTCCCCCTCCGATAAAAGGAAGGGGGGGGGCGAATCCAACTAGGAGCCGAAATAGGATTCCTCCTACTTGGGGCGCGCCTACGGCCGGCCCTCTTCCCCTTCCTCCTTTGTATACGGGAGGGGGCGCCTACAACACACATCAATTGTTCCATCCCGTGTGCGGCGCCCCCCTCCACAGTTTACCCCTCCAGTCATATTCTCACGGTGCTTAGGCGAAGCCCTGCACGGATCACATCACCATCACCATGCTGTCATGCTGACGGAACACATCTACTACCTCGACCCTCTACTGGATCAAGAGCTCGAGGGACATCATCACACAGAACGTGTGTAGAACTCGGAGGTGCCGTACGTTCGGTACTTGATCGGCCGGAATGAGAAGACGTTCGACTACATCAACCGCGTTTTGCAAACGCTTCCGCTTTCGGTCTACAAGGGTACGTGGACACACTCTCCCCCTCTCGTTGCTATGCATCTCATAGATAGATCTTGCGTGAGCATAGGAAATTTATTGAAATTGCATGCTACGTTACCCAATAGTGGAATCCGAGCCATGTCTATGCGTAGATGATATGCACGAGTAGAACACAAAGAGTTGTGGGCGGTGATCGTCATACTGCTTACCACCAATGTCTTATTTTGATTCGGCGGTATTGTTGGATGAAGTGGCCCGGACCAACTTTACATGACCGCGTTCATGAGACTGGTTCGACGGACAGACATGCAACTAGTTTTGCATAAAGTTGGCTGGCGGGTGTCTATTTCTCCAACTTTAGTTGAATCAAATTTGACTAGAGCCAATCCTTATTAATGGTTAAAACACAAACTTGATAAATCACCGTTGTAGTTTTGTGCCATAGGTAAGAAAGGTTCTTGCTAGAAGCCCGTAGCAACCACGTAAAACTTGCAACAACAAAGTAGAGGATATCTAACTTGTTTTTGCAGGGCATGTTGTGATGTGATATGGTCAAGACATGACGTGATATACGTTGTTGTATGAGATGATCATGTTTTATAAAAGTTATCGGCAACTAGCAGGAGCCTTATGGTTGTCGCTTTATTGTATGAAATACTAACGCCATGTAATTGGTTTACTTTATCACTAAGCGGTAGCGATAGTCATAGAAGCAATAGTTGGCGAGACAACCACGACACTACGATGGAGATCAAGGTGTCAAGCCGGTTATGATGGAGATCATGACGTTGCTTTGGTGATGGAGATCAAAAGCACAAGATGATGATTGCATGTGATGTTTATCTTTATGCATCTTATTTTGCTTAGTACGGCGGAAGCATTATAAGATGATTTCTTAACTAAATTCCAACGTATAAGTGTTCTCCCCGAGTAAGCACCGTTACAAAAGTTCTTCGTGCTGAGACACCACGTGATGATCGGGTGTGATAAGCTCTACATTCAAATACAACGGGTGCAAGTCAGTTTTACACATGCGGAATACTAGGGTTAAACTTGATGAGCCTAGCATGTACAGACATGGCTTCGATAAAACTGGAGACTGAAAGGTCGAACGTGAACAATATAGTACTCCCTCCGTTCCTTGATATAAGGTGTATAGACTTTTGAGAAAACATCCAAAATATAAGGTGCCTTACATTGCACCACCCATTTGGATAATTTTTTTTAAAGATTTGATTACATTTACTTATATTAGGCAACCTCCTCTATTTTCTCATGTCAATTAGTCAGGTGTAATCTCTCCCAAAACTTGTGAAATTTTCATTCCACAAGCGTTCTTTAATTTCCGTGCCAAAAACTATACACCCTATATTTAGGAATGGAGGGAGTAGATATGATCAACATAGAGATGTTCACCATTGATGACTACTCCATCTCACGTGATGATCGGACATGGTTTAGTTGATTTGGATCACGTATCATTTAGATGATCGGACATGGTCTATCTAAGTGAGAGTTCTTAAGTAATATGATTAACTGAACTTAATTTATCATGAACTTAGTCCTGATAGTTTTTGCATATCTATGTTGTAGATCAATGTCCCGTGCTACCGTTCCCTTGAATTTTAATGCGTTCCTAGAAAAGCTAAGTTGAAAGATGATGGTAGCAACCACACGGACTGGGTCCGTAACTTGAAGATTATCCTCATTGCTGCACAGAAGAATTATGTCCTTAATGCACCACTACTTGACAGACCTATTGCAGGAGCAGATGCAAACGTTATGAACGTTTTGCAAGCTCGATATGATGACTACTTGATAGTTTAGTGCACCATGCGTTACAGCTTAGAACCGAGACTTCAAAAATGTTTTGAACCCCACGGAGCATATGAGATGTTCCAAGAGCTGAAATTGGTATTTCAGACCCATGCCCATGTCGAGAGGTATGAGACCTCTGACAAGTACTTTGTCTACAAGATGGAGGAGAATAGCTCAGCTAGTGAGCATGAGCTCAAAATGTTTGGGTACTACAATCGCTTGAATCAAGTGGGAGTTAATCTTCCAGATAAGATAGTGATTAACAGAGTTCTCTAGTCACTATCACCAAGCTACTAGAACTTCATGATGAACTATAATATGCAAGGGATGACGAAAATGATTCCCGAGTTTTTCGCGATACTGAAATTGACAAAGGTAGAAATCAAGAAACAGCATCAAGTGTTGGTGGTTAACAAGACCACTAGTTTTAAGAAAAAAGGGCAAGGGAAAGAAAGGGAACTTCAAGAAGAATGACAAGCAAGTTGTCACTCCCGTGAAGAAGCCCAAAGCTGGACCTAAGCCTGAAAAGGAGGCTTCTACTACAAAGGAAATGGTCACTAGAAGAAGAACTACCCCAAATATTTGGCGGATAAGAAGGATGGCAAAGTGAACAAAGGTATATTTGATATACATGTTATTGATGTGTACCTTACTAGTGCTCGTAGTAGCCCCTGGGTACTTGATACTGAAGGAAATATGCCCTAGAGGCAATAATAAAGTTATTATTTATTTCCTCACATCATGATAAATGTTTATTATTCATGCTAGAATTGTATTAACCGGAAACATGATACATGTGTGAATACATAGACAAACATATAGTCACTAGTATGCCTCTACTTAACTAGCTCATTAATCAAAGATGGTCATGTTTCCTGACCATAGACATGTGTTGTCATTTGATTAGTGGGATCACATCATTAGAAGAATGATGTGATTGACATGACCCATTTTGTTAGCCTAGCACTTGATCGTTTTAGTATACTGCTATTGCTTTCTTCATGACTTATACAAAGTTCCTGCAACTATGAGATTGTGCAACTCCGTGTACCGAAGAACACTTTGTGTGCTACCAAACATCACAACGAATCGGGTGATTATAAAGGTGCTCTCTGGTGTTTAGAAGGTTCATGTTGAGTTGGCATAATTCGAGATTAGGATTTGTCACTCCGATTGTCGGAGAGGTATATCTGGGCCCTCTCGGTAATATTCATCACTTAAGCCTTGCAAGCATATAACTAATGAGTTAGTTATGAGATGACGTATTACAGAACGAGTAAAGAGACTTGCCGGTAACGAGATTGGACTAGGTATTGGATACCGACGATCAAATCTCGGGCAAGTAACATGCCGATGACAAAGGGAACAAAGTATGTTGTTATGCGGTTTGACCGATAAAGATCTTCGTAGAATATGTAGGAACCAATATGGGCATCCAAGTCCCTTGGTTATTGACCAGAGACGTGTCTCGGTCATGTCTGCATTGTTCTCGAACCGTAGGGTCCGCACGCTTAAGGTTTCGATGATGTTATATTATGAGTTTATGTATTTTGATGTACGAAGTTTGTTGAGTCCGGATATAATCACGGACATGACGAGGAGTCTCGAAATGATCGAGACATAAAGATTGATATATTGGACGGATATATTTGGACAGGAAAGGTTAGGAAGAGTTTGGGAATATCTTGGAGCTCCGGAGGTTACCGGAACCCCAGGAAGTATATGGGCCTTATTGGGCCCATGTAGGAGGAAGGAGAAGGAGCAAGGGAAGGGGCGCCCCCAAGCCCAATCCGAATTGGGGGGGGGCCCCTTTCCTTTCTCCTTCCCCTCTTCCTTTCCTACTACTAGTACTACTTCCTAATACTAGTACTCCTTCCTTCCCCTCCAAATAAGATAAGGAAAGAGGAAACCTACTTGGAGTAGGTTCCCCCCCTATGCGCGCCCCCCTTGGGCGGCCACTTCCTCCCTCCCTCCTTTATATACGGGGTAGGGGCACCCTAGGACACACAAGTTGATCATTGATCATTCCTTAGCCGTGTGCGGTGCCCCCCTCCACGATATTACACCTCGATCATATTGTAGCGGTGCTTATGCGAAGCCCTGCGATAGGAGAACATCAAGATCGTCCACCACGTCGTCTTGTGGAACTCCCCTCGGAGCCTCTCTTGGATTGGAGATCGAGGGTGCGTCATCGAGCTGTCGCGTGTCAAGAACTCGGAGGTGCCGAATGCGGTGCTTGGATCGGTCGGACCGGGAGGACGTCGACTACTTCCTCTACGTTGCGTCAGCGCTTCGCTTCGGTCTCGAGGGTGCGTAGACAACACTCTCCCCTCATTGCTATATCATAACCATGATCTTGCGTGTGCGTAGGATTTTTTGAAATTACTCGTTCCCCAACGATGGCATCCGAGCCTAGGTTTTATAGTTTGATGTTATTTGCACGAGTAGAACACAAGTGAGTTGTGGGCGATATAAGTCATACAGCTTACCAGCATGTCATACTTTGGTTCAACGGTATTGTTGGATGAGGCGCCGGACCGACATTACGCCAGACGCTTACGCGAGACTGGTTTACCGCCGTGCTTTGCACCACGGTGACTAGCGGTGTCGGTTTCTCCAACTTTAGTTGAACCGAGTGTGGCTACGCCGGTCCTTGCGAAGGTTAAAACAACATCAACTTGACAAACTATCGTTGTGGTTTTGATGCGAGGTGAGATTGGTTCTTGCTTAAGCCCGTAGCAGCCACGTAAAATTTGCAACAACAAAGTAGAGGACGTCTAACTTGTTTTTGCGGGCATGTTGTGATGTGATATGGCCAAGGCGTGATGCTATATTTTATTGTATGAGATGATCATGTTTTGTAACGAAGTTATCGGCAATGGCAGGAGCCATATGGTTGTCGCTTTATTGTATGAAATGCAAGCATACGTAATTGCTTTACTTTATCACTAAGCGGTAGCGATAGTCGTAGAAGCAATAGATGGCGTAACGACAACGATGTTACGATGGAGATCAAGGTGTCGCGCGGTGACGATGGTGATCACGGCGGTGCCGGAGATGGAGATCACAAGCACAAGATGATGATGGCCATATCATATCACTTATATTGATTGCATGTGATGTTTATCCTTTATGCATCTTATCTTGCTTTGATTGACGGTAGCATTTTAAGATGATCTCTCACTAAAATTATCAAGTAGTGTTCTCCCTGAGTATGCACCGTTGCCAAAGTTCATCGTGCCGAGACACCACGTGATGATCGGGTGTGATAAGCTCTACGTCCATCTACAACGGGTGCAAGCCAGTTTTGCACACACAGAATACTTAGGTTATACTTGACGAGCCTAGCATATGCAGATATGGCCTCGGAACACGGAGACCGAAAGGTCGAGCGTGAATCATATAGTAGATATGATCAACATAATGATGTTCACCATTGAAAACTACTCCATCTCACGTGATGATCGGTTATGGTTTAGTTGATTTGGATCACGTGATCGCTTAGATGACTAGAGAGATGTCTGTCTAAGTGGGAGTTCTTAAGTAATATGATTAATTGAACTTAAATTTATCATGAACTTAGTACCTGATAGTATCTTGCTTATCTATGTTTGTTTGTAGATAGATGGCTCGTCTTTGTTGTTCCGTTGAATTTTAATGCGTTCCTTGAGAAAGCAAAGTTGAAAGATGATGGTAGCAATTACGGATTGGGTCCGTAACTGAGGATTATCCTCATTGCTGCACGAAGAGTTACGTCTGGAAGCACCGCTGGGTGCCGAACTGCTTCTTGATGCAACCGACGGCGTTAAGAACGTCTAGCGAGCAAAGCTGATGACTACTCTATAGTTCGATGTGCCATGCTTTACGGCTTAGAACCGGGTCTTCAACGGCGTTTTGAGCGTCATGGAGCATATGAGATGTTCCAGAGTTGAAGTTAATATTTCAAGCAAATGCCCGGATTGAGAGATATGAAGTCTCCAATAAGTTCTACAGCTGCAAGATGGAGGAGAATAGTTCATCGGTGAACATATACTCGAATGTGCGGGTATAACAATCACTTGATTCAAGCGGGAGTTAATCTTCCGATGATAGTGTCATTGATGAATTCTTCAATCACGCCACCAAACTACAAGAGCTTTGTGATGAACTATAATATGCAAGGGATGAACAAGACTATTTCGAGCTCTTGGCGTTCTTTGAAAGCAGCGGAGGTAGAAATCAAGAAGGAGCATCAAGTGTTGATGGTCAACAAGACCACTAGTTTCAAGAAAAGGGCAAAGGAAAGAAGAAGGGAACTTCAAAAGAGCGGCAAGCAAGTTGCTGCTCAAGAGAAGAAACCCAAGTCTGGACCTAAGCTGAAGCCGAGTGCTTCTCTCGCAAGCGGATAGTCCTCGGAAGCGGAACTGCCCCAAGTATTTGGCGGATTAGAAGGATGGCAAAGTGAACAAAGGTATATGTGATATACATGTTATTGATGTGTACCTAACTAGAGCTCGTAGTAGCACTGGGTATTTGATCTGGTTCATTGCTAATATTTGCAACTCGAAATAGGGACTTGAATAAGCGAGCACTAGCCAAGGGCGAGGTGACGATGCGCGTGGGAAGCGGTTCCAAAGTCGATGTGATCGCCGTCGACACGCTACCTCTACATCTACCATCGGGATTAGTTTTAGACCTAAATAATTGTTATTTGGTGCTGCGTTGAGCATGAACATTATATCTGGATCTTGTTTGATGCGAGGCGGTTATTCATTTAAATCGAGAGAATAATGGTTGTTCTATTTATATGAGTAATATCTTTTATGGTCATGCACCCTTGAAGAGTGGTCTATTTTATTGAATCTCGATAGTAGTGATACTCATATTCATAATGTTGAAGCCAAAAGATGCAGAGTTGATAATGATAGTGCAACTTATTTGTGGCACTACCGTTTAGGTCATATCGTGTAAAACGCATGAAGAAACTCCATCTTGATGGACTTACGGAATCACTTGATTATGAATCACTTGGTACTTGCGAACCGTGCCTCATGGGCAAGATGACTAAAACGCCGTTCTCGGTACTATGGAGAGAGCAACAGATTTGTTGGAAATCATACATACTGAGATGTATGTGGCCCGATGAATGTTGATGCTCGTGGCGGATATCTTTATTTTCTCACCTTCACAGATGATTTGAGCAGATATGTGTATATCTACTTAATGAAGCACAAGTCTGAAACATTTGAAAAGTTCAAAGAATTTCAGAGTGAAGTAGAAAATCATCGTAACAAGAAAATAAAGTTTCTACAATCTGAGCGTGGAGGAGAATATTTGAGTTACGAGTTTGGTTTACATTTGAAACAATGCGGAATAGTTTCGCAACTCACGCCACCTGGAACACCACAACGAAATGGTGTGTCCGAACGTCGTAATCGTACTTTACTTGATATGGTGCGATCTATGATGTCTCTTACCGATTTACCGCTATCGTTTTGCAGTTATGCTTTAGAGACAGCCGCATTCACGTTAAATAGGGCACCATCAAAATCCGTTGACACGACACCTTATGATCTATGGTTTGGCAAGAAACCAAAGTTGTCGTTTCTTAAAGTTTGGGGCTGCGATGCTTATGTGAAGAAACTTCAACCAGATAAGCTCGAACCCAAATCGGAGAAATGTGTCTTCATAGGATACCCAAAGGAAACTGTTGGGTACACCTTCTATCACAGATCCGAAGGCAAAACATTCGTTGCTAAGAATGGATCCTTTCTAGAGAAAGAATTTCTCTCGAAAGAAGTGAGTGGGAGGAAAGTAGAACTTGATGAGATAACTGTATCTACTCCCTTGTTGGAAGGTAGTTCATCACGAGAACCGGTTCCCGTGACAACTACACCAACTAGTGAGGAAGCTAATGATATTGATCATGAAACTTCAGATCAAGTTTCTGCTGAACCTCGTAGGTCTACCAGAGTAAGATCCGCACTAGAGTGGTACGGTAATCCTGTTCTGGAAGTCATGTTACTTGACCATGATGAACCTACGAACTATGAGGAAGCGATGATGAGCCCAGATTCCGCAAAATGGCTGGAGGCCATGAAATCTAAGATAGGATCCATGTATGTAAACAAAGTATGGACTTTGGTTGACTTGCCTGATGATCGGCAAGCCATTGAGAATAAATGGATCTTTAAGAACAAGACTGACGCTGATGGTAATGTTACTGTCTACAAGGCTCGACTTGTTGCAAAAGGTTTTCGACAAGTTCAAGGGCTTGACTACGATGAGACTTTCTCACCCGTAGCGATGCTTAAGTCTGTCCGAATCATGTTGGCTATTGCTGCATTTCATGATTATGAAATTTGGCAAATGGATGTCAAGGCTGCATTCTTGAATGGATTTCTAGAAGAAGAGTTGTATATGATGCAGCCTGAAGGTTTTGTTGATCCGAAAGGTGCTGACAAAGTGTGCAAGCTCCAGCGTTCCATTTATGGACTGGTGCAAGCATCTCGGAGTTGGAATAAGCGCTTTGACAAAGTGTGATCAAAGCATATGGTTTTATCTGAGACTTTTGGAGAAGCTTGTATTTACAAGAAAGTGAGTGGGAGCTCTGTAGCATTTCTAGTTTTATATGTTGATGACATATTATTAATTGGAAATGATATAGAATTTCTGGATAGCATAAAGGGATATTTGAATAAAAGTTTTTCGATGAAAGACCTCGGTGAAGCTGCTTACATATTAGGCATCAAGATCTATAGAGATAGATCAAGACGCTTAATAGGACTTTCACAAACACATACCTTGACAAAATATTGAAAAAGTTCAATATGGATCGAGGCAAAGAAAGGATTCTTGCTGTGCTACAAGGTGTGAAGTTGAGTCGAACTCAATGCCCGACCACAGCAGAAGATAGAGAAAATGAAAAATGTTCCTATGCTTCACCCAGGCTCTATCATGTATGCAATCTTGTGTACCAGACTGACGTATGCTTAGCAATAAGCTTAGCAGAAGGTACCAAAGTAATCGAGTGGATCATGGACAGCGGTCAAGAACATCTGAAATACGAAAAGGACTAAGGATATGTTTCTCGTATATGGAGGTGACAAAGAGCTAGTCGTAAATGGATACGTCGATGCAAGCTTTGACACTGATCCGGACGATTCTAAATTGCAAACCGGATCGTGTTTTTATTAAGCGGTGGAGCTGTAAGTTGGTGCAGTTCTAAACAAAGCATCGTAGCGGGATCTACATGTGAAGCGGAGTACATAGCTGCTTACGAAGCAGCAAATGAAGGAGTGCGGATGAAGGAGTTCATTTCCGATCTAGGTGTCATACCTAGTGCATCGGGACCAATGAAGATCTTCGTGACAATCTTGGTGCAATTGCCTTGGCAAAGGAATCCAGATTTCACAAGAGGACCAAGCACATCAAGAGACGCTTCAATTCCATTCGGGACCAAGTCCAAGTGGGAGACATAGAGATTTGCAAGATACACACGGATCTGAATGTTGCAGACCCGTTAACTAAGCCTCTCTCACGAGAAAAACATGATCAGCACCAAGACTCCATGGGTGTTAGAATCATTACTATGTAATCTAGATTATTGACTCTAGTGCAAGTGGGAGACTGAAGGAAATATGCCCTAGAGGCAATAATAAAGTTATTATTTATTTCCTCACATCATGATAAATGTTTATTATTCATGCTACAATTGTATTAACTGGAAACATGATACATGTGTGAATACATAGACAAACATATAGTCACTAGTATGCCTCTACTTAACTAGCTCATTAATCAAAGATGGTCATGTTTCCTGACCATAGACATGTGTTGTCATTTGATTAGTGGAATCACATCATTAGAAGAATGATGTGATTGACATGACCCATTTTGTTAGCCTAGCACTTGATCGTTTTAGTATCTTGCTATTGCTTTCTTCATGACTTATACAAAGTTCACTGCAACTATGAGATTGTGTAACTCCGTGTACGGAAGAACACTTTGTGTGCTACCAAACATCACAAGCGTATGCTGGGTGATTATAAAGGTGCTCTCTGGTGTTTCGAAGGTTCATGTTGAGTTGGCATAATTGAGATTAGGATTTGTCACTCCGATTGTCGGAGAGGTATCTCTGGGCCCTCTCGGTAATATTCATCACTTAAGCCTTGCAAGCATATAACTAATGAGTTAGTTATGAGATGGCGTATTCTGAGCGAGTAAAGAGACTTGCGATAGCGAGATTGGACTAGGTATTGGATACAAGCGATCAAATCTCGGGCAAGTAACATACCGATGACAAAGGAACAAAGTATGTTGTTATGCGGTTTGACCGATAAAGATCTTCGTAGAATATGTAGGAACCAATATGGGCATCCAGGTCCGCTATTGGTTATTGTCGAGGCGTGTCTCGGTCATGTCTGCATTGTTCTTGAACCGTAGGGTCCGCGCTTAAGGTTTTGATAGCGGTTATATTATGAGTTTATGTATTTTGATGTACGAAGTTTGTTGAGTCCGGATATAATCACGGACATGACGAGAGTCTTGAAATGGTCGAGACATAAAGATTGATATATTGGACGGATATATTTGGACACGGAAAGGTTCGGAAGAGTTTGGGAATATACGAGCTCAGGGAGGTTACGGAACCCCAGAAGTATATGGGCCTTATTGGACCCATGTAGGAGGAAGGAGAAGGAGCAAGGGAGGCGCGCCCCAAGCCCAATCCGAATTGGGGAGGGGCCCCCCCTTTCCTTTCTCCTTCCCCCTCTTCCTTTCCTACTACTAGTACTACTTCCTAATACTAGTACTCCTTCCTTCCCCCTCCAAATAAGATAAGGAAAAGAGAGGGAAACCTACTTGGAGTAGGTTTCCCCCTCCCTATGGCGCGCCCCCCTTGGGCTGGCCACTTCCTCCCTCCCTCCTTTATATCTGAGGGGTGGGGGCACCCTAGGACACACAAGTTGATCATTGATCGTTCCTTAGCCGTGTCGGTGCCCCCTCCACGATATTACACCTCGATCATATTGTAGCGGTGCTTAGGCGAAGCCTGCTGACGAGAGAACATCAATATCGTCACCACGCCGTTGTAATGTGAAACTCCCCTCGGAGCCTCTCTTGGATTGGAGATCGAGGGTGCGTCATCGAGCTGTCTGGCGTGTCAAGAACTTCGGAGGTGCGAGTAATGCGGTGCTTGGATCGGTCGGACCGGGAGGGCGTCGACTACTTCCTCTACGTTGCGTCAGCGCTTCGCTTGGTCTCAGGGTGCGTAGACAACACTCTCCCCTCATTGCTATATCATCACCATGATCTTGCGTGTGCGTAGGATTTTTTTTTTGAAATTACTACGTTCCCCAACAGATACATGTTCGATCGCTAAGATTAGTGACTCGAAATAGGAGTTACAGAATAAATGAAGACTAGTTGAGGGTGAAGTGATGAAGTGTGTTGGAAGTGGTTCCAAGATTGATATGATCATCATTGCACACTCCCTATACTTTCGGGATTAGTGTTGTGTTGGGGAACGTAGTAATTCCAAAAAAAAATCCTACGCACACGCAAGATCATGGTGATGCATAGCAACGAGAGGGGAGAGTGTCATCTACGTACCCTCGTAGACCGAAGCGGAAGCTATCACATCGTAGAGGAAGTAGTCGTACGTTCTCCTCGCGATCCAACTGATCCCAGCGCCGTTACTCCGGCGCCTCCGAGTTCTTGACACACGTACAGCTCGGTGACGCTCCTCGGGCTCCGATCCAGCAAAGCTCCGGGAGAGAGTTCACAAGACGACGGTGTGGTGACGATCTTGATGTTCTACCGACGCAGGGCTTCGCCTAAGCACCGCTACGATATGACCGAGGTGGAATATGGTGGAGGGGGCACCGCACACGGCTAAGGAACGATCTCAAGGATCAACTTGTGTGTTCTAGGGTGCCCCCTGCCCCCGTATATAAAGGAGCAAGGGGGAGGGCCGGCCGGCCCTAGGAGGCGCGCCAAGGGGGGCAGTCCTCCTCCTAGTGGGAGTAGGACTCCCTTTCCTAGTCCAACTAGGAAGGAGGAAGGGGAAGGAAGGAGAGGAAGAGGAGAGGAAGGGGCCGCGCCCCCTCCTTGTCCTATTCGGACTCCCCTGGGGCGCGCGCCACCCTCTGGTGCGGCCCTCTCTCTCCCTATTGGCCCACTAAGGCCCATAACTTCCCGGGGTTTGGTAACCCCTCGGCACTCCGGTTTTCTTGAAACTTCCGGAACCTTTCCGGTGTCGAATATAGCCGTCAATATATCAATCTTTATGTCTCGACCATTTGAGACTCCTCGTCATGTCCGTGATCACATACGGGACTCGAACTTCTTGGTACATCAAAATACACAAACTCATAATATAACCGTCATCGAAACCTTAAGTGTGCGGACCCTACGGTTCGAGAACAATGTAGACATGACCGAGACACGTCTCGGTCAATAACCAATAGCGGGACTGGATGCCCATATTGGTTCCTACATATTCTACGAAGATCTTTATCGGTCGACCGCATAACAAAATACGTTGTTCCCTTTGTCATCGGTATGTTACTTGCCCGAGATTCGATCGTCGGTATCCAATACCTAGTTCAATCTCGTTACCGGCAAGTCTCTTTACTCGTTCCGTAATACATCATCTCATAGCCAACTCATTAGTTGTAATGCTTGCAAGGCTTAAGTGATGTGTATTACCGAGAGGGCCCAGAGATACCTCTCCGACAATCGGAGTGACAAAACCTAATCTCGAAATACGCTAACCCAACATCTACCTTTGGAGACACCTGTAGTACTCCTTTATAATCATCCAGTTACGTTGTGACGTTTGGTAGTACCTAAAGTGTTCCTCCGGTAAACGGGAGTTGCATAATCTCATAGTCATAGGAACATGTATAAGTCATGAAGGAAGCAATAGCAACATACTAAACGATCGTGTGCTAAGCTAACGGAATGGGTCATGTCAATCAGATCATTCAACTAATGATGTGACCTTGTTAATCAAATAACAACTCCTTGTTCATGGTTAGGAAACATAACCATCTTTGATTAACAAGCTAGTCAAGTAGAGGCATACTAGTGACACTGCTTGTCTATATATTCACACATGTATTATGTTTCCGGTTAATACAATTCTAGCATGAATAATAAACATTTATCATGAAATAAGGAAATAAATAATAACTTTATTATTGCCTCTAGGGCATATTTCCTTCATCTCCCACTTGTACTAGAGTCAATAATCTAGATCACATCACCATGTGATTAACATCGATAGTTCACATCATCATGTGATTAACACCCATAGTTCACATCGCCATGTGACCAACACCCAAAGGGTTTACTAGATTCAGTAATCTAGTTCACATCGCTATGTGATTAACACCCAAAGAGTACTAAGGTGTGATCATGTTTTGCTTGTGAGAGAATCTTAGTCAACGGGTCTTTCACATTCAGATCCGTTATGTATTTTGCAATTTTCTATGTCTACAATGCTCGCATTTAAGCTACTCTAGCTAATTGCTCCCACTTTCAATATGTATCTAGATCGAGACTTAGAGTCATCCAGATTGGTGTCAAAACTTGCATCGGCGTAACCCTTTACGGCGAACCTTTTTCACCTCCACAATCGAGAAACATATCCTTATTCCACTAAGGATAATTTTGACCAATGTCCGATGATCTACTCCTAGATCACTATTGTACTCCTTGCCAAACTCGGTGTAGGGTATACAATAGATCGGTACACAGCATGGCATACTTTATAGAACCTATGGCCAAGGCATAGGGAATGACTTTTCATTCTCTTTCTATCTTCTGCCGTGGTCGGGTTTTGAGTCTTACTCAATTTCACACCTTGTAACACAGACAAGAACTCTTTCTTTGACTGTTCCATTTTGAACTACTTCAAAATCTTGTCAAGGTATGTACTCATTGAAAAAACTTATCAAGCGTCTTGATCTATCTCTATAGATATTGATGCTCAATATGTAAGCAACTTCACCGAGGTCTTTCTTTGAAAAACTCCTTTCAAACACTCCTTTATGCTTTGCGAGAATAATTCTACATTATTTCCGATCTACAATATGTCATTCACATATACTTATCGAAATGCTATAGTGCTCCCACTCACTTTCTAGTAAATACTGAGGCTTCTTTGCAAGTCTCATAAACTATATCTTTGATCAACTTATCAAAGCGTATATTCCAACTCGAGATGCTTGCACCAGTCCATAGATGCACATTTTGTTAACACCTTTAGGATCGACAAAACCTTTTGGTTGCATCACATACAACTCTTCTTTAATAACTCCATCAAGGAATGCAGTTTTGTTTATCCATTTGCCAGATTTCATAAAATGCGGCAATTGCTAACATGATTCGGACAGACTTTTAAGCATCGATACGAGTAAGAAAATCTCATCGTGTTCAACACCTTGAACTTTGTCAAAAACCTTTTTTCGACAAGTCTAGCTTTGTAGATAGTAACACTACTATCAACGTCCGTCTTCCTCTTGAAGATCCATTTATTCTTAACGACTCACCGATCATCGGGCAAGTCAATCAAAGTCTACACTTTGTTCTCATACATGGATCATATCTCAGATTTCATGGCCTCAAGCCATTTCGTGGAATCTGGGCTCATCATCGCTTCCTCATAGTTCGTAGGTTCATCATGGTCTAGTAACATGACTTCCAGAACAGGATTACCGTACCACTCTGGTGCGGATCTCACTCTGGTTTACCTACGAGATTCGGTAGTAACTTGATCTAAAGTTACATGATCATCATCATTAGCTTCCTCACTAATTGGTGTAGTAGTCATAGGAACAGATTTCTGTGATGAACTACTTTCCAATAAGGGAGAAGGTACAATTACCTCAGCAAGTTCTACTTTCCTCCCACTCACTTCTTTCGAGAGAAACTCCTTCTCTAGAAAGGATCCATTTATTAGCAACGAATGTTTTGCCTTCGGATCTGTGATAGAAGGTGTACCCAACAATTTTCCTTTGGGTATTCTATGAAGACGCACTTCTCCGATTTGGGTTTGAGCTTATCAGGATGAAACCTTTTTTTTTCACATAAGCATCGCAGCCCCAAACTTTAAGAAACGACAACTTTGGTTTCTTGCTAAACCACAGTTCATATAGTGTCGTCTCAACGGATTTAGATGGTGCCCTATTTAACGTGAATGCAGCTGTCTCTAATGCATGATCCCAAAACGATATTGGTAAATCGGTAAGAAACATCATAGATTGTACTATATCCAATAAAATGCGGTTATGACATTCGGACACACCATTATGATGTGGTGTTCGGTGGCATGAATTTGTGAAACTATTCCACATTGTTTTAATTGAAGACCAAACTCGTAACTCAAATATTTGTCTCCGCGATCGGATCGTAGAAACCTTATTTTCTGTCACGATGATTTTTCCACTTCACTCTGAAATTCTTTGAACCTTTCAACTATTTCAGACTTATGTTTCATCAAGTAGATATACCCATATCTGCTCAAATCATCTGTGAAGGTCAAAATAACGATACCCGCCATGAGCCTTAACACTCATTGGATCGCATACATCAAGATGTATTATTTCCAATAAGTCGATTGCTCGCTCCATTGTTAGGAGAACGGAGTCTTAGTCATCTTGCCCATGAGGCATGGTTCGCAAGCATCAAGTGATTCATAATCAAGTGATTCCAAAATCCCATCAGCATGGAGTTTCTTCATGCGCTTTACACCAATATGACCTAAACGGCAGTGCCACAAATAAGTTGCACTATCATTATTAACTTTGCATCTTTTGGTTTCAATATTATGATTATATGTATCACTACGATCGAGATCCAATGAACCATTTTCATTGGGTGTGTAACCATATAAGGTTTTATTCATGTAAACAGAACAACAGTTTATTCTCTTACTTAAATGAATAACTGTTTTGCAATAAACACGATCAAATCATATTCATGCTCAACGCAAACACCAAATAACATTTATTTAGGTTCAACACTAATCCCGAAAGTATAGGGAGTGTGTGATGATGATCATATCAATCTTGAAACTACTTTCAATACACATCGTCACTTCACCCTTAACTAGTTTCTGTTTATTCTGCAACTCTCGTTTCGAGTTACTACTCTTAGCAACTGAACCAGTACCAAATACCGAGGGGTTGCTATAAACACTAGTAAAGTACACATCAATAACATGTATATCAAATATACCTTTGTTTACTTTGCCATCCTTCTTATCCGCCAAATACTTGGGGTAGTTACGCTTCGATAACAGTCCCTTTGCAGTAGAAGCACTTAGTCTCGGGCTTAGGTCCGGACTTGGGCTTCTTCACTTGAGCAACAACTTGCTTGCCGTTCTTCTTGAAGTTCCCTTCTATCCCTTTGCCCTTTTCTTGAAACTAGTGGTCTTGTTAACCATCAACACTTGATGTTCTTTTTTGATTTCTACCTTCATCGATTTCATCATCATGAAAAACTCGGGAATCATTTTCATCATCCCTTGCATACTATAGTTCATCACGAAGTTCTACTAACTTGGTGATGGTGACTAGAGAATTTCATCAATCACTATCTTATCGGAAGATAACTCCCACTTGATTCAGCGATTGTAGTACCCGGACAATCGAGCACATGCTCACTAGTTGAGCGATTCTCTTCCATCTTTTAGCTATAGAACTTGTTGGAGACTTCATATCTCTCAACTCGGTATTTGCTTGAAATATTAACTTCAACTCTGGAACATCTCATATGGTCCATGACGTTCAAAACGTCTTTGAAGTCGATTCTAAGCCATAAAGCATGGTGCACAAAACTATCAAGTAGTCATCATATTGAGCTAGCCAAGCGTTCATAACGTCGCATACGCTCCTGCAATAGGTCATCACCTAGCGGTGCATTAAGGACATAATTCTTACATGCAGCATTGAGGATAAACCTCGGATCACGGATCCAATCCGCATTATTGCTACTAACATTTTTCAACACAATTTTCTCTAGGAACATATGAAAATAAACATATGAAAGCAACAACGCGAGCTATTGATCTACAACATAATTTGCAAAATACTACGGGACTAAGTTCATGATAAATTTAAGTTCAATTAATCATATTACTTAAGAACTCCCACTTAGACAGACATCTCTCTAGTCATCTAAGTGATCACGTGATCCAAATCAACTAAACCATAACCGATCATCACGTGAGATGGAGTAGTTTTCAATGGTGAACATCTCATGTTGATCATATCTACTATATGATTCACGCTCGACCTTTCGGTCTCCGTGTTCGAGGCCATATCTGCATATGCTAGGCTCGTCAAGTATAACTGAGTATTCTGCGTGTGCAAAACTGGCTTGCACCCGTTGTAGATGGACGAGAGCTTATCACACCGATCATCACGTGGTGTGTGGGCACGACGAACTTTCGCAAGTGCATACTCGAGGAGAACACTACTTGATAATTTTAGTGAGAGATCATCTTAAAATGCTACCGTCAATCAAAGCAAGATAAGATGCATAAAGGATAAACATCACATGCAATCAATATAAGTGATATGATATGGCCATCATCATCTTGTGCTTGTGATCTCCATCTCCGAAGCACCGTCGTGATCACCATCGTCACCAGCGCGACACCTTGATCTCCATCGTAGCATCGTTGTCGTTTCGCCACCTATTGCTTCTACGACTATCGCTACCGCTTAGTGATAAAGTAAAGCAATTATAGGGCGTTGCATTTCATACAATAAGCGACAACCATATGGCTCCAGCCGATTGCCGATAACCGGTTACAAAACATGATCATCTCATACAATAAAATATAGCATCACGTCTTGACCATATCACATCACAACATGCCCTGCAAAAACAAGTTAGGCGTCCTCTACTTTGTTGTTGCAAATTTTACGTGGCTGCTACGGGCTTAAGCAAGAACCAATCTCACCCACGCATCAAAACCACAACGATACTTCGTCAAATAGACTCGTTTAACCTTCTCAAGGACGGGCGTAGCCATACTCAGTTCAACTAAAGTGAGAGAGACAGACACCCGCCGGTCACCTTTAAGCACGAGTGCTCATAGCGGTGAAACCAGTCTCGCAGAAGCGTCTGGCGTAATGTTGGTCCGGGCCACTTCATCTCACAATACCGCTGAACCAAAATATGACATGCTGGTAGGTAGTATGACTTGTATCGCCCACAACTCACTTGTGTTCTACTCGTGCAAAACATTAAACCATAAAAACCTAGGCTCTGATACCACTGTTGGGGAACGTAGTAATTTCAAAAAAAAATTCCTACGCACACGCAAGATCATGGTGATGCATAGCAACGAGAGGGAAGAGTGTCGTCTACGTACCCTCGTAGACCGAAGCGGAAGCGATCACATCGTAGAGGAAGTAGTTGTACGTTCTCCTCGCGATCCAACCGATCCCAGCGCCGTTACTCCGGCGCCTCCGAGTTCTTGACACACGTACAGCTCGGTGACGCTCCTCGGGCTCCGATCCGGCAAAGCTCGGGAGAGAGTTCCGTCAAGACGGCGTGGTGGCGATCTTGATGTTCTACCGACGCAGGCTTCACCTAAGCACCGCCACGATATGACCGAGGTGGAATATGGTGGAGGGGGCATCGCACACGGCTAAGCGATCTCAAGGATCAACTTGTGTGTTCTAGGGTGCCCCCTGCCCCCGTATATAAAGGAGCAAGGGGAGGGCGGCCGGCCCTAGGAGGCGCGCCAAGGGGGGAGTCCTCCTCCTAGTGGGAGTAGGACTCCCTTTCCTAGTCCAACTAGGAAGGAGGAAGGGGAAGGAAGGTGAGGGAGAGGGAGGAAGGGGCGCGCCCCCTCCTGTCCTATTCGGACTCCCACAGGGCGCGCCACCTCTGGTGCGGCCCTCTCTCTCCCTATTGGCCCACTAAGGCCCATAACTTCCCGGGGTTTGGTAACCCCCCGGCACTCGGTTTTCTCCGAAACTTCCGGAACCTTTCCGTGTCGAATATAGCCGTCAATATATCAATCTTTATGTCTCGACCATTTGAGACTCCTCGTCATGTCCGTGATCACATCCGGGACTCGAACTTCTTGGTACATCAAAATACACAAACTCATAATATAACCGTCATCGAAACCTTAAGTGTGCGGACCTGCGATTCGAGAACAATGTAGACATGACCGAGACACGTCTCCGGTCAATAACCAATAGCGGGACCTGGATGCCCATATTGGTTCCTACATATTCTCTGAAGATCTTTATCGGTCGACCGCATAACAACATCGTTGTTCCTTTGTCATCGGTATGTTACTTGCCGAGATTCGATCGTCGGTATCCAATACCTAGTTCAATCTCGTTACACGCAAGTCTCTTTACTCGTTCGTAATACATCATCTCACAGCTAACTCATTAGTTGTAATGCTTGCAAGGCTTAAGTGATGTGTATTACCGAGAGGGCCAGAGATACCTCTCCGACAATCAAGTGACAAAACCTAATCTCGAAATCGCTAACCCAACATCTACCTTTGGAGACACCTGTAGTACTCCTTTATAATCATCCGATTCGTTGTGACGTTTGGTAGTACCTAAAGTGTTCCTCCGGTAAACGGGAGTTGCATAATCTCATAGTCATAGGAACATGTATAAGTCATGCAGGAAGCAATAGCAACATACTAAACGATCGTGTGCTAAGCTAACGGAATGGGTCATGTCAATCAGATCATTCAACTAATGATGTGACCTTGTTAATCAAATAACAACTCCTTGTTCATGGTTAGGAAACATAACCATCGTTGATTAACAAGCTAGTCAAGTAGAGGCATACTAGTGACATTCTGTTTGTCTATATATTCACACATGTATTATGTTTCCGGTTAATACAATTCTAGCATGAATAATAAACATTTATCATGAAATAAGGAAATAAATAATAACTTTATTATTGCCTCTAGGGCATATTTCCTTCATGTTGAACCTAAATAAACGTTATTTGGTGTTTAAGTTGAGCATGAACAAGATATGATCGTGTTTATTGCAACACGGTTATTCATTTAAGACAGAGAATAATTGTTATTCTGTTCACATGAGTAAAACCTTCTATGGTCATACACCCAATGTTAATGGTTTATTGAATCTTGATCGTAGTGATACATATATTCATAATATTGATACCAAAAGATGCAAAGTTGATAATGATTGTGCAACATACTTGTGGCACTGCCGTTTAGGTCATATTGGTGTTAAGTGCATGAAGAAACTCCATGCTGATGGGCTTTTGGAATCACTTGATTATGAATCATTTGATACTTGCGAACCATGCCTCATGGGCAAGATGACTAAAACTCCGTTCTCTAGAACAATGGAGCGAGCCAATGACAAATAATACATACCGATGTATGTGGTCTGATGAGTATTGATGCTGGTGGCGGGTATCGTTATTTTCTGACCTTCACAGATGATTTGAGCAGATATGGGTATATCTACTTAATGAAACACAAGTCTGAAACATTTGAAAAGTTCAAAGAATTTCTAAGTGAAGTTGAAAATCATCGTAACAAGAAAATAAAGTTTCTACGATCTGATAGCAAAGGCGAATATTTGAGTTACGAGTTTGGCCTTCATTTAAAACAATGTGGAATAGTTTCACAACTCACGCCACCTGGAACACAACAGCGTAATGGTGTGTCCGAACGTCGTAACCGCATTTTATTAGATATGGTGCGATCTATGATGTCTCTTACCGACTATCGTTTTGGGAGTTATGCATTAGAGACAGTTGCATTCACGTTAAATAGGGCACCATCTAAATCCGTTGAGAAGACACCGTATGAACTGTGGTTTGGCAAGAAACCTAAGCTGTCATTTCTTAATGTTTGGGGTTGCGACACTTATATGAAAAGGCTTCAGCCTGATAAGCTCGAACCCAAATTGGAGAAGTGCATCTTCATAGGATACCCTAAGGAAACAATTGGGTACACCTTTTACCACAGATCCAAAGGCAAGATCTTTGTTGCCGAGAATGGAACCTTTCTAGAGAAGGAGTTTCTCTGGAAAGAAGTGAGTGGGAGGAAAGTAGAACTTGATGAGGTAATTGAACCTTCTCTCAAATTGGAATGTAGCACATCTGCGAAATCCGTTCTCGTGATGCCTACACCAACAAGAGAGGAAGCTAATGATGATGATCATGAAACTTCGGATCAAGTTACTACTAGACCTCATAGGTCGAACAATGCATGTTACGCACCAGAGTGTTACAGTAATCTTGTCCTGGAAGTCATGTTATTAGACCATGGCGAACCTACGAACTATGAAGAAGCTATGATGAACCCAGATTCCGACAGATGGCTTGAGGCCATTAAATCAGAGATAGGATCCATGTATGAGAACAAAGTGTGGACTTTGGTGGACTTGCCCGATGATCGGCAAGCCATTGAGAATAAATGGATCTTCAAGAGGAAGACGGACACTGATGGTAGTGTTACTATCTACAAAGCTCGACTTATCGCAAAAGGTTTTTGACAAGTTCAAGGTGTTGACTATGATGAGATTTTCTCACTCGTAGCGATGCTTAAGTCTGTCCGAATCATGTTAGCAATTACCGCATTTTATGAAATCTGGCAAATGGATGTCAAAACTGCATTCCTTAATGGATTTCTTAAAGAAAAGTTGTATATGATGCAACCAAAAGGTTTTGTTGATCCTGAAGGTGCTAACAAAGGGTGCAAACTCCAGCGATCCATCTTTGGACTGGTGCAAGCATCTTGGAGTTGGAATATATGCTATGATAAGGTGATCAAAGCATATGGTTTTATAGAGACTTATGGTGAAGCATGTATTTATAAGAAAGTGAGTGGAAGCTCTATAGCATTTCTGATATTATATATGGATGAAATATTGTTGATTGGAAATGATATAGAATTTCTGGATAGCATAAAAGGATACTTGAATAAGAAATTTTCTATATAAGACCTTGGTAAAGCTACTTATGTATTGGGCATCCAGATCTATAGAGATCAATCGAGACGCTTAATAAGACTTTCACGAAGTACACACCTTGAAAAGTTTTGAAAGAGTTCAAAATGGATCAGTCAAAGAAGGAGTTCTAGCCTGTATTGTAAAGTGTGAAGTTGAGTAAGACTCAAAGCCCGACCACGGCAGAAGATAGAAAGAGAATGAAAGGCATTCCCTATGCCTCAGCCATAGGTTCTATAAAGTATGACGTGATGTGTACCAGACCTGTTGTGTGCCTTGCTATGAGTTTGGCGAGAGGGTACAATAGTGATCCAGGAGTAGATCACTAGACATCAGTCAAATTTATCCTTAGAGGACTAAGGAAATGTTTCTTGGTTATGGAGGTGATAAAGATTTCGTCATAAAGGGTTACGACGATGCAAGCTTTAACACTAATCTAGATGACTCTGAGTCTCAATCTGGATACGTATTGAAAGTGGGAGCAATTAGCTAGAGTAGCTCCATGCAGAGCATTGTAGACATAGAAATTTGCAAAATACATACAGATCTGAATGTCCCAGACCTGTTGACTAAACTTCTCTCACAAGCAAAACATAATCACACCTTAGTACTCTTTGGGTATTAATCACATAGCGATGTGAACTAGATTATTGACTCTAGTAACCCTTTGGGTGTTGGCCACATGGCGATGTGAACTATGGGTGTTAAATCACATGGCGATGTGAACTAGATTATTGACTCTAGTGCAAGTGGGAGACTGAATGAAATATGCCCTAGAGGCAATAATAAATTTGTTATTTTGTATTCCCTTATTCATGATAAATGTTTATTATTCATGCTAGAAAATTGTATTAACCAGAAACTTAATACATATGTGAATACATAGACAAAACACTGTGTCCCTAGTATGCCTCTACTTGACTAGCTCGTTGATCAAAGATGGTTAAGTTTCGTAGCCATAGACATGTGTTGTCATTTAATGAATAGGATCACATCATTAGGAGAATGTTGTGATGGACAAGACCCATCCGTTAGCTTAGCATAATGAGCGTTCAGTTTTATTGGTACTGCTTTCTTCATGTCAAATATATATTCCTCCAACTATGAGATTATACAACTCCTGGACACCGGAGGAATGCCTTATGTGCTATCAAACGTCACAATGTAACTAGGTGATTATAGAGATGCTCTACAGGTATCTCCGAAGGTGTTTGTTGAGTTGGCATAGATCCAGATTAGGATTTGTCACTCCGAGTATCAGAGAGGTATCTCTGGGACCTCTTGGTAATGCACATCATATGAAGCCTTGCAAGCAATGTGACTAATGAGTTAGTTACGGGATGATGCATTACGGAACGAGTAAAGAGACTTGCCGGTTACGTAGATTGAACTAGGTATGAAGATACCGACGATCGAATCTCGGGCAAGTAACATACCGATGACAAAGGAAATAACGTATGTTGTCATAGTGATTCGGCTGATAAAGATCTTCGTAGATTATGTAGGAACTAATATGAGCATCCAGGTTCCGCTATTGGTTATTGACCGGAGAGATGTCTCGGTCATGTCTACATAGTTCTCGAACCTGTAGGGTCCGCACGCTTAACGTTCGATGGCGACTTGTATTATATGAGTTATGTGATTTGGTGACCGAATGTTGTTCGGAGTCCCGGATGAGATCACTGACACGACGAGGAGTCTCGAAATGGTCGAGAGGTAAAGATTGATATATTTTAAGGTAGTATTCGAACACCAGAAGTGTTCCGGAATGTATCAGTACATATCGAATACCGAAGGGTACCGAACGCATGGGGAAGATATGGGCCATAGGAGGGAGGCACGCCAGCCCACAAAGGGGTGCGCGCTTCACAGAAGGAGGCCGATTGGACTAGGGAGGGTGGCGCCCCTTTCCTTTCCCCTCTCCTCTTCCCCCCTTTCCCCTCCGGTAGAAGGAACGGGCGGGGGGGGGGGGGGGGGAAAACCAACTAGGAGCCCAAGTAGTGTTCCTCCTACTTGGGGCGCGCCTAGGGCCGGCCATCTCCCTTCGTGCCTTTATATATGCGCGGTGGGGGGGGGGCGCCTACAACACACATCAATTATTCCAAGCCGTGTGCGGCGCCCCCTCCACAGTTTACGCCTCCAGTCATATTCTCGCGGTGCTTAGGCGAAGCCCTTCACGGATCACATCACCATCACCATCACCACGCCGTCGTGTTGACGGAACTCGTCTACTTCCTCGACCCTCTGCTGGATCAAGAGCTCGAGGGACGTCATCGTGCTGAACGTGTGCAGAACTCGGAGGTGCCGTACATTCGGTACTTGATCGGTCGGAACGAGAAGCCGTTCGACTACATCAACCGCGTTTAGCAAATGTTTCCGCTTTCAGTCTACGAGGGTACATGGACACACTCTCCCCCTCTTGTTGCTATGCATCTCCTAGATGGATCTTGTGTGAGCGTAGGAGAGGGTTACATACCTTCATGTTCCCGCACAACATTCTCCCTACATTGGTTGATCCCATTCCCTCTGGCCACTTCTTTCCTTGCTCATTCAAGAGTCTTGCATCCGCCAACATAATCCTTGAACCCTCCGTGTCTCAACCGAGTTGCAACCTCTTCTTTTCAAGCTCTATTTGTCGAAAGGTCTGGATTTTCTCGAGCTCCCATTTGAGACAGAACTCTCTCTTCTCCAACTCTATCTTCCCCTCTCAATTTCCAACTTGTTGCTCTCAGTTCACATTTTTTGATTACCCTCTCTTGGTCCCAATCCATCATTTCTTTTGTGCATCTAACATAAGCTTGTACCTCTCCTTTTCCCCTTGTGGACAAAATGCCCATCCATGCGGTGGACAATTTTGTCACCGTGGCGTCATGGGCGGCCCTCCCTTCTCCCACTTTTTTCCCATCACTTGCCGGTTATTCTTTGGCACGATGGCTGTTCCATTCTCCTCTACAACTTCTTCCTCTTGATCATCCACTCCAATGTATTGGTGGAAGGTTGAGCCATCATTCGTCTTCAACCTCTCTTTGCCTTTCTTGAGGTCTTCCACAAGTTGGTCCCACTTTGGTTGGCCATTCAATTCGAGCCAACAACGGCTAAAACCGAATTGCTTCTTCTCGACTTGTTGAAACAAAGCGACGGCCAACACCATCTATCAAACAATAAAGCAATCATGAGAATCCGACATTAAAAACTAGCAATGCAAATTATGATCAACTTTGCAATTCAACTTACGTGACTTTGGACTCCAATCCACTCTAATTCCGGCCAAGCACGGAAGAATAGTGGCCGACAACTTGTTCACATATTCTTAGATGATGGACCATCTATGTTGAAGAGAGGCCACATTGCGGGTGATAATGATTGAATGCGTCTCCACATATTCATTGTGTTCATTATAGTGCTAATGGATCTTCTCACAATACTTGTTCTCCTTTTGCTCCATGCCACATATAGGGTCCATTCTTGTGGCCAAACAAGCTTTGACCAACAAAAATATCTTAAATGTTGTAAATGCCAAACCTTTTTGCCTTGGGTGTCCTTGTCCTTTTTTTCTTCTTAGTACGATGTTTCCCCAACATCAAATGTAGGACAATTTCGGTCCTCAACTGATATTCTACACCGTCTGTAGGCTCCTTACCCTCTGAAATCATCTCAGTTGTGTGATCCTCATAAAATGATCATGATTCTAAATAAACTAAGGGAATATGCAATGGATTCATTCAATGGCATATGCAACTAATTGATCCATGTAACGAACAAAGGGATACAAAATGGAGCAGAAGTTCTATTATCTCCTGCTAGGACATTCTGCGGAGTAGGAGCTGGGCAGACCAGACGCTCCGACGGTGGTTGTGCTTGTCCTTGCCCGTTGGAGTTGCGGCGAGCCACACCCCTCATCAGCCTTAGAGCTCGTTGCCATGGGCGAGAGCCACATAAATAACGCCGAGGCAACATCAGTGGCGGCGGTGGGGGATGGGGTATCCGCCGATGACATCTAGGGCAGCGAGTCAAGGCAACGGTGTTACGGGGGAGCAAGGGTGAATGAGGGCGACAACTAGGACACGGGAAATGGAGAAGGGACGCGGGAGGGGCCTCCTCATATTTGCCCTAAATTTAGCTGTAGCTAGTCAACGCACCAACGTTGCAGTTGCAGTACCTATAGCTGTAGCTAGTCAGTCTATAGACGCGCAGCCAGGGCCGCACACGCACGGGACGACACGGCACGGCGCGGCACGGTACAGCCGGGCAGGGCAAGCGCACGCCGATAATGATCGAGGCTAGGCGCGCGGGGAAGTGGATCCTCTAACATACACAAGGAATGTTAGAGAAGCTACAGTACCCTAACTTTCCTTCTGTTAATCCATACAATTAAGTCTAAAATAACTTAAATTATTTTTTAAATTACAGATCTAGTATGCACATTCATAGTAATTACATACAAACAAGTTGATGATGAGATAACATTAATTTTAGATTTTTTATATCTACAGTAATTACCAAAAGTAAATAACTTGCTAATAGTCCGTAACATTCCTTCTTCATTTTACACTAGACACGCACTGTAGCACTATGACATCCCTTCTCTAAGTTAGAGGATCCGGCTCCGGCGCGCGGGATCAGAAGAGAAACAGAATCGAATCGGCTATGGCGAAACCAAAAGCTCTCGCGTCACCAGCAATGATGGAACAGCACAGGGCAGGGCAGGCATTGACCCGCCGAGCGTGTCGCGTAGGGCTACGCACAGGCACAGGCACAGGCACAGGCACAGCTAGCCTGATGCCGATAGCCCCCTCCCAAAGGCAAGGGCCAGCGCTAGAGTACACGGCAACAGCGCCCGATGAGGCAAAGCCTGCTCCTCCTCCCGGAGAGGGGCAGGGCAGAGGCAGAGCCCGGCTGCAGCGACAGCGCAGGACGAGCGCGCGGGCAGGCCAGGGCAGAAAGCCGCATGCATGCGCCGCACGGAATGGAACAGCGATTTCAGAATCGTGGTACGTACGATAGAGAATGGATGGATGTAACCACACGGCGACCGGAGCGCAAAGCCAAGCTCGAGGACCGAGCAAGAAGAAGAGGAAAAAAAGGAAAAAAAAAAGATGCACTGTTGCTTGCTCTTCTCCCCTGTCCGTGTGAGCAGCGGCCGTGCATGTTAGTACTACAGGCTAGCAGCAGTAGAGCTAGCATGCAGTCGTGGCCGGGGGCCCGCCGCGCCCTGACGCCATCGCCGTCGCGGCCTCCTCCGTGCTCATCAGCTCTGCCACTTTGACTTATCGTCGCCCACTACGTGTTGCATGCCCATCTGCTCGCTCAGGCCCCTTGAACTACGGGGTAGTACATGTTAGCTTCGGCGTCCTCGTCGCCGCCCACTCGCCGGCCGGCCGGTGCGCGCCTCAGCTAGCAGCATGAGCCGGCGGCGTAGGCGAAGATCTGGTGCACCACCGTGGCCACCTCGTCCGCCGTCGACACCTCGCACCCGTCCTCCATCTGCACGGTCAGAGGCACACACAGCATTAGAAGCAATCACAAAATTCACCGTAGAAAACCACCCTACACGTCGGGGAAACATGGCACTGGCCACTGGGGATACGTACAAAATTTGTTAGGTCTGGCATGCATGCATGCTGCATGCATGTAGTCAGTGTATTTAGGTTGTTTTGTTCGTTTGATCCATGACAAGAGGAAAAAGACACTGGACGAAAGCTGGGGCTTGTAACCACGTAGTTGTCCATTAAGCAGAGCTGTCTGTAGTCTGTACGGTGTACCCGGCGGCGTCCATCGTATTCCAGACGCTCCAGCTACATACTCCAACCTACACCATCTCTAACGGAAAAGTGTACGTACGTACGTACGTACGTACGAATGGCCACGGCCGATCTCGCACGAAATCCCACGCCACGCTCCAGTCCATCCGCAAAAACGGCGAGTTCGCTTTCCGGATGCCGGTACCACACACGATGACACGACACATCATGCATCATGGAACCCAGACACATCTCTAGTGTAGTAGTATTAAGTTTTGTCAATTTTGATTCTAGCTTTTTATCCAACGAAAACCAAGACTCATTGACTGTACTCAGTAGAAGTAGCAACCAACTTCAATCTATTTTTGAATTAGCTAATTTTTCTCAAACCTCGTTCACATTTCTAAGGGCATGCGTTCAACTGTTGATCAAGCTACGGACCAAAAATAGGTAGCCTTGTTTCCTAGTAATCAAATGGTTAAGGCAACTATCGTCTGTAATGAGAACAAAATGGCGACTATTTGCGGCAGTGAAATGCAGTGAAGAACGAAAACGCTGGAGCACGAAAGCAACGGGCGGACGGTTAAAGTTGAGCAAAGTCAAGACGAGACGTTAAACTGGTGTGGCTTTGAGATGACTGATTAGCTACCTTGAGGTTGAAGCAGTAGACGACGGCGTCGTGGCCCACGGAGGTGACGGCGAGGTGCAGCACGGCCATGCGGAGGTTCTCCATGGCGGCGACGGCGCGCACGAGCCGCCCTGGCCACCGCCTCCCCGCGACGCGCAGCCGCACGTGGCCCCCCACCGCGGCCATCGCCTCCACGTCCACGCCGCTGCCGACGCCGCCGGCCTGGGAGAAGCTCGTGTACTGCGGCGACACGAACACGCTGTCCGACGCCGCCGTGGCCGCCGTCCCCACGGGCCCCTCGCCGCGCTGCGCCGCGGCTAACGCCTGCAGCGCCACCAGCTGCTGCTCCAGCTGCTTCACGTAGTCGATGGCTCCTCCCACCACCGTCGCTTGGTCACCCTAGGGCGCATTCATTGCAAAAGTACGTAAGACCGAGGAGTGTTCTTGCGGCGATAAATTAATCTCATTTGATGAGTGCGCCATGGCTTACTCGTGGGATGTAATCCGAGGGGATGAGGGCGCGGAGGGAGGCGAGGTGGTCGTTCATGAGGCGGCGGCGGTTGCGCTCGACGGCGATGTGCGTCATCCGCTGGCACTCGGCCTCCTCCGGCTTCTTGCGCTTCTCCGGCGGAGGCGCGCGCGGGCGCGCCCGCGGCCGCTTCCTCCGCTTCGCCGCCGGCGCCTCGACCACCGGGGGCGCCGGCAGCTGCGTGACGCAGCTCTCGAGCAGGTCGGCGTCGGACGCAGCCGGCCGGCACGCGAAGCCAGCGGCGGCGCCGTAGGACTCCCGCTTCACCCCTGGTCCGCCGTCCCCCATGGCGGCGCCCTGGAGCAGCGCCAAGAAAGGCACCTGCGCGGCGCTGGCGCTCGCCGCGGCCTGGTCCGCCCAGCACTGATCCATGACCACCACCACCACCATGAGCCGAGAAGAAGAACCGGCAACAGCACAGGGAGGAAAGCAACACGTTAGCAAGAAGAAGCAACCGGGGCAACGCCATAAAAGAGACGCTACGACGAGGCATTGAATGGCGCGAGCGTGCGCGGACAGGGCTAGTTAGGCTAGCCATCACCAGGCAGGGCCATTGGAGCAGCACTAAACTAGAGTAAACGCACGCAGGAGAAGGGAAGGGAAGGGAAGGGAAGCTGTCATGCCGCAGCGAGCGCCGAGCGAGCAGTGGCAGTTAAGACGACGCTCGCTCCACACCAGAGACCTGGAATGGAAGCTGCGCGCGCGCACGCACGCTCAAATACTGAGGCGAATTGAAGGGGAGGACGGAGGTGTAGTGCGGGGCTTACCAGGGAGGTGATGATGGGGCCTTGCAGCTGCATCCTCTCCATTACTGTTAGATGGAGTGTGTCTCCACACCAAACAGGGGTGGCAATAACTGCGCTAATGAGTAATGAGCCCCTGGGGCAGCGAGCGAGCGAGCGAGCAACAGCAGCTCCTTCTCCTCTCTCGCTGCTCCTCTTCCTTCTTCTCCAGTGTAAGTGGAGCAGCTCTGTTGCAATAAATATGGGCTCCCCTCCCTCCCTCCCTCTCCACTCTACAGCTGGTGCTACTTGTAGCAGCAGTGGCAAGGCAAAGGCAAGGGAGGGCAACAACCTAAGATAGGGGACGGAGGAGTTGTCTCTTGTTGCATGTGTGGGGGTGAGAGGGAGAGAGAGATGGATGGATGAAGCTGGTAGGCCATGGCAATGGCAGGAGGGATTAATTTGAAGCGATTGATCGGTGTAACAAGGTAATGAGTTATTGACGGTGCAGGCAGCGGCAGGGGACTGAGGAGGAAGAGGGTCTGGAACGGGGATTGGCGCGGGGGGTTTGTCCGGCCCGAGGATAGCGGCAGGCGACGGGTGGGGCCCGGCAGCTCCGCCCGCTTTGCGCCCCTGGGCTCGCCGCCGCCCAGCTCTCTCTCCCTGTGCTGCTCCTTCCGTTCCTATGATTTATTTGGGTGTATATTTTTGAACGGCTACATCAAGGGAAACCTACGGTCAAAATATAGCTTCCCCTGCTCACTAACAGTATAGCCAGGCGCCTCAAACTAGTCATAGGGCAGGCCGGTCGCTCATCGGACAAAAAACACAAACCACTCGGGCATCTCAAACCGGCCTCAAACGTCTGTGCTATCCGACGCCTCTCATATCCAGCTCAAATTTGAGACGGATATGAATAGGCCCGAGAACGCCCGGGCGCGTACGCCCAATATTGCCCACAATGACCCCACTCCTACCCCATAATATCTGAAGGCAGACGTGCATACCCTAGTCAAACTCAGTCCTTACTCGACCCACTTCGTCTCCACCCAAATCCACTCCCCGCCCACCATTTTCGATAGTGATTCCGACTGCCTGGAGTGGGAGAAGCCTGCCGTGGGGGTCCAATGGCTTGTCGGTGCCCGGCGAGAAGGAGCTAGCTAGCACTCCGCATTGCCCTTCGTTGGGCACGGCTGGACCGAGGTGGTAGCTCCTCTTCTGGGGTGTCGGCGGCGCGCTAGGTGGGTAGCTGGATATACACGGCACCCCGCGCTCGTCCGACGCAACTCTGCCGTCCCCTGTCAGGCGGCGCCCAGCATCGCCCGCACATGCCCCTCAGGGGCGCCGCTAGGTGTTGGTATTGGCTAAATCGCAACCAGAGTCGGTGGGCCACATCGCCTTGCAAGGAAGCGAGCAGCGGAGGCGGCTACCAGCCACTCCAACGGCGGATCAAGTAGATCTGTGCTGGAGCCAACAACCCCCCCGGCCAGCGATGATGACACGCGGCCCTCTGCACCGCCATCCACTGCTCTTTGCGGAGACGGGTGCCCGTAGTCATCGCCGCAAAAATGCCAAGGCGATCTGCATGGCGCTCAAGGAGTCGGGGCGGTTAGCGATGCAACGGGAGACGACGGCGAGAGAGTCGTATGGCTCCCGGAGGATTAGACTCACTGCTCGTTGCATGGTGGGTAGAGATGAAAACGGAGCAGAAACGGGCGGAACTAGGTGCTAGCACATTTGTTTTCATATTTTTTTGCAGAAGAAAAAAAAATGAGTAATGTATCTGAACATATAGTCTTCCACCAAATAAACCAGGGTTTGAGAGGAGTTGGTGCTGTGAAGATGTTGATGAAGATAGCCCTCCCCAAGATGGGAGAGTTGTTCGTGATGATGATGATAATTTCCCCTCGGGCGTTCTCGCCAAATCGCTCGCGGAGGGCAAAAGTACTCCTGCCTAAGTCCCGCCTCGAGGCGGCGGCGCTTCGTCCCGAATGTCCACCCCTTATTTTTTGTAGGTCAAAATGACTTATATACCAGAAGATGGGCACCGGAGGTGGGCCGAGGAGGGAAACACCCGCCAGGGCGCGCCCAGGTGGGTTGTGCCCACCTGGTGGCCCTCCTCTGGTACTTATTTGCTCCAATATTTATTAAATATTCCATAAAAATCCTCGAGGAGTTTCAGCTCATTTGGAGTAGTGCAGAATAGGTAGCTTGACGTAGCTTTTTCAAGTCCAGATTTCCAGCTGCTAGAATTCTCCCCCTTGGTGCATACCTTGCATATTATGAGAGAAAAGGCATTAGAATTACTCCAAAAAGCATTATTATACAATAAAACAACATAAATAACAATAGGAAAACATGATGCAAAATGGACATATCAACTCCCCCAAGCTTAGTTCTTGCTTGTCCTCAAGCGAAAACCGAAATCGGAAAACATGCCCACATGCTTAGAGAGAGAGGTGTCGATAAAAACAAAAATACGGACATATCAGCATCATGTGACTTATTATAATAGCAGCACACTTTAATATAAAACTTTTATCATGGAACTTTTATCATAGACTTCTTATGAACAAGTGACAATTCATCACAACATCAAAGTATAAAGCATAAACTCTATTGGAAACCGACAAACTATGTTCTTAGTCAACTTTGCAACTAATTCATCATCTTTTCAGGAAGGATCACGTATTGGAGCCTTTAGGCAAGTCCACATACTCAACCATCATTTAGTCTTCTATGATTGCTAACACTCACCGCGTACACATGAGCAAAACGTTTCAACCGGACACATAGAAAGATAGGCGCTTATAGTTTCGCCTCCCAACACATTCACGTCAAGGGTGATGTCAACAATAATAACTTATGCTACCCATATTCAACTGGAAATATGTGCATAGATCTTTCCTCACCACATGATGCTTGCCAAAGGAGAAAAATAAAAGGAATAGAGGGAAAAACTTTGACTCTTGTATAAAAGTAAATACATGAAAGTAAAAGATAGGCCATTCGTAGAGGGAACCAGAGGTTGTCATGCGCGTTTTGTTTGTATGCTCAACCCCTTAGTTCAAGAGAACGTCATGTTATATTGCCCCTTGTGATGGCAACCTTTATTATGCAGTCTGTTGCTTTTATTCTTCACCATCACAAGTTCGTACAACGCTCAATTTTCCCTTACACTAAATGATCTCACATTTTTATAAGCAATTTTTATTGCCCTTTTTGCACCAATGACAACTTACTTGAAGGATCTTACTCAATCCATAGGTAGGTATGGTGGACTCTCAAACAAGATAGGGTTTAAGGGTTTTGGATGCACAAGTAGTATCTCTACTTAGTGCGGAGTTTTTGGCTAGCAAAGATAGGGGCAAGCACCACATGTTGAAGGATCTATGACAATATGACTTCTGTGTGAATAAGAACAAACATAAATCATTAGGTTGTCTTCCTTGTCCAACGTCAATAATTTTGGCATATAATATTTCGATGGGTGCTCACAATCACAAAAGATTTCCATGATAGTATATTTATATGTGATTCTTTCATGTGCTGCATCATTGGCCAATGCTATGTTTGTCAATCTACAATAAAAATTTCTACTTATAATTTTCCTTGTGTAATGTCATCACTTACCATAAGATTAGCATATGACCTTTTTCTTTTATTTCCTTTCTTTTTATTGCAGCAAGAAAATAAAGAAGGCAAAACTCAAACTAGACTTTATTATATCTCGCACACGATTACAAGGATTGATCACTAAGCAAACTCACAAAAAGAAAGGATCCAACTAAACTTTTATTCATCTAATAGCAAAAGATAGCCATTGATTGAACTAAGAAAATAAGGCAAACGATAGTGGAGATTGATATGTTACCGAGGCACCTCCCCCAAGCTTGGCAAAAGCCAAGGGGAGTGCCCATACCCAATACTCAGTTTTCTTTTGGTGGTGATGAAGAAGACGGTGGTGATGAAGTAGATGGTTTCTTGTCCTCGGGTTTCCACGGGAGAGGCTCACCATCATAAGAGGAGGAGTGAGTCTCCCAGATCCTGCAACTAGCAGCCAAACTCATACCTTTAAATCTTGCCTCATATTCAAAGACTTGGCTCTGAAGGTCGTGGATCTGGCTATGGAGGAAGTTGATTTGCTCGTTGAGGGAGAAGATGACACTAGTGCAGAACCGGGCTATAGCCCCAGTTCGTAAGGGGCTTTAGTGCCGGTTATGTAACCGGCACTAAAGGGTGGGGACTAAAAGTCCCCCCCCCCCCGCTTGAGTACCGGTTCGGCTCTAACCGCAGCTAAAGGGCCACCACATGGCATGAGCCAGGGCCGGGTGTGGCGAGAGCTTTAGTACCGGTTGGTGTTACCAACCGGTACTAAAAAGTTTGGGGGGTTTTGGTTTTATTATTTATTTTTCCTTTAATTTTGTGTTTTCCATTTAATTCTTTTTGGTTTGCTGGTATTTTACGATACTACATATTGTACACGTTATGCACACACACACACACACACACACACACACACACACACACACACACATATATATATATATATATATATATATATATATATATATATATATATATATATATATATATATATAGGACAAATGTTTCTACAAGCAGTGGTAGTTACCACCACTTGCGTTTTCTATGTTGTATGTACTATCTGTCGAAACCGACAGTATATACGTGTAGTATGTAGTATATAACAATGATTACGTAGTATATATAATAATGTTTAGGTAGTATGTATCATTTTTTGAGTATTCTCTTTTTTACGTATAAATATGTACGTATTTCACAAATATAACAAATACTATAGGCTCATATGCAATTTTTTCATGTAACTTGCTTTGAAATATCTTAGATATAGTATATGAACATATTTAAAATAATAAAAAATATATAGTACCAAATGGTAGTATATGAGACATGTGGGGTAACTACCACCGGGTGGTAGGATGGATTTTCCCTATACATATATACAGTTTTTCCTACATGTAGCTTTTCAGAGCCAGTGGCATTTACCTTGGTGCCTTCGGAGCACAATGATAATTGAGAGTAGTTCATTGGGGCGGTAGCGGGTAGTAGAATTCCCCTTTGGGATCTATGACCTCGTCGAGCAAAAATCCCGATATTTCATCTTGAAGTGGTCGTATGCGCTCCTCTGGTAGGAGCGTCTCCCGCACCGATTCGAACTGTTAAGAAGGAGATCAATATGCATGTGTATTAGTTATGTGACTAGATATCGATAATGATGTAAAAATTATGAATAGTGTTCTGTCAAGCGCGCGTACCCATAGCTGTCTATCAGTTTTGGTCCTTTCGGACGTCATCATGCGAATGTTCTCAAAAACGTAGTATGCACAATGATCTCTCCCCTGCGCCTGCTTCAGGGCCTTTACGAGAATAGAATTTAATCATATAATAATTAATCAAGCATGATAATTAATGGTATTGAAACTAGAATTAAAGAGATGAACTAGTGCAGAACCGGGCTATAACCCCGGTTCGTAAGGGGCTTTAGTGCCGGTTCTATATCCCGGAATTAAAGAGATGCATGGTAGCTAGCTAGTACTACTTAATTAATTATACCTTGGGTCGAAACCAATACAACCTTTCTCTCCATTCGCCTGGAACATCTTTCGAATTCCTGAACTTTGCCCAAGCCCTGCCCGCTGGCAAAGAAAATGAATAAATGAGTTATTAAATAGTTGATATCAGGAAATGACGAACTAAAGAGGCCGACATATAGTTAATAATGATTGACTCTTCTCTTTAAGTAGTGAGTCCAGTACTTCAACTGTTCCTTCGTCAACTTTAATGATTAACAAGATTCAATGGAAACTGCATGCACACTCATCAACTACCCTAAACCCTATACACTTAATTATTAATATCTAGCTAGCTAGTAAGTAAAAACAGAATTTGAAGTACAAGACAGTGTGACTCACGTGTAGTTGTAAGGAAGTAGTATATGTTCATTGGTATTGAGGCGCTTCAAGAACTCTAGCATGTTTTTCTCTACCTCTGTTTGATACCATGGATATGTCCATGTTTCTTCATTAATTGTATTTGGGTCAATGAACCCAATGCCATAGCGTCCAACTTTTTTCATTTCATACATCTTCATCCTGCATAATATACCACAGAAAAGAATATAGCGAGGATAATTACAGGTAATGATCGATCAATGAGCAGTACAGCTAGCTTGAGACTTGAATTACAGAAAGAAATCACTTAGAAACAATACAAACTGACGATGAATTTGTCGAGTGCGTCCTGATGGAATAACTGAAATAGTTCTGAATACTCAATGGACAGAGCTAGCTTATGGAAGTAATACTCTTCCTTGACTTTCACCATGAGGCCCTCTCAATTGCTACTCTTGATAATTTTCATGTACCAATCATGCAATTGATACGTTCTCGTTGGGAGGTTCTTGACCTCCTCAGGCCTTACCAAAGGTTGGCCGCGGGCATATTTCCATTTTATCTCGTCCTCTTTAAGCTTAGGCATGGGCTCAATCTCGAGGAGTTGTCCAACAGTGATGCCGAGCATTTCAGCATTCCATCTATGCTCCTCGGTTATTACCAGACCGGCACCGGTACTCTCATGTGTTGGTACAACAAGCGGGGGGATCGATTGCGCCGCCTGTTCTCCTAGCTGGGGAACGGTTTTCCCGCATTTTTGGCCAGCTGCTTGGCTCGAGCTCGAGCTAGACCCGGCCTGTTGTCGTACTCGATGTGCCTTCCTAATTTGGCGCCCATAGTCTGAGTCAACAGGCTTGGGAGCTGGTGGTTGCGCCATACGAATAAAGTGGTCAATCTTCTCCTCGGGCACTTTCTTGGTGGTGGTGCCGGTTTTGGTGCGAAATGGGCCTCCACTTGGGCCTTCATTATGGCATAGTTTTGCTCCTTGGTCATGTCGTAAGGCCTCTGCGGAAGAGGCGCGAGGATTTTTGGACCATATTGAAATTGCTTGCCTCCGCCTGTACCTCCTGTACTACCTCGACTTGTAGCACTACACACCATAGCTGCAACGGCTCTCTTCCGCGATTGCTGAGGCAGCGGAGACGGCTGACGCGGTGTCGGACTTGGAGGAGGAGTGGCACGTGTTGGTGGACTTGGAGGAGGGGGAGTGGCCTCACGCGTTGGCTGAGTTGAAGGAGGAGGAGTGGCCTCGCGCGTTGACTGAGTTGAAGCAGGAGGAGTGGCCTCATGCAATGGCTGAGTTGAAGCAGGAGGAGTGGCCTCACGCGTTGGCTGAGTTGAAGCAGGAGGAGTGGCCTCACGTGTTGGAGGAGCGTGAGTCGTCTGCTCCTCGTCACCTCCTGGAATTTCAAGCTCTAGCTGACGCGGTGTCGGTGGCCTTGGAAAGATGATGCAATCCTTTCTCCATAGGATGATATGATGTATGCCCTCTCCCAGTGTGTGCTCCTCGTCACCTCCAGGAATGTCAAGCTGTAGCCCTGAATAATGGTCCACCACCTCATCAACCACGACACGAGCATAGACGGTTGGAATTGTTTGGCAATGGTACGTTGCTTCGGGGGGATTTGTATAAGCAACGGCGTCCGCCGCCTTCACGGATATGTTCTTTACTTTGAAGTGTAGCGCATAGTTAGTGTTCTCCTTGATGTCATCCACAGGGTATCTATCCAGCAGTGCGTCGCCCGGGGCAGAACCGACGCTACTTCTCGACATGGATGGGACGGTTCTATCCAATGCTGGATCATGCGCTAGCTGCGGCCGCTGCTGAGACCCCCTTTCCTGGCTAAGCGAGTCGATCTGCTCCTGCTGCCTCTGGAATTTGAGTGCCAAGTCCGTGTGCGCTGATTCTAGGCCTTGAAGCCGTTCTGCTTCCTGCTTCCTATGCTCGTCCTCCAGCTTCTTCTTCTTCTCCTCCTCCATCTTCCTTCTCGCACGGCTTCTGTAGTCCGCGTTCCACTCAAAAAAGCCCTCATACCACGGAACAACGCCCTTGCCTCATGTTCTTCACCGGTGTTCAGATTTCCTGTATGCGTAGCGTAAGCTCGTCGTTCTCTCTGTTGGGCGTGAACACCCCCGTTCGAGCTTCTTCTATTGCTTCAACTAACTTTTCATCAGCTCTTTAAGATTTGCCTTCTTCGAAACCAAGCCTGTCTTCGGGTCCAATGCCCCCCCATGCGCATAGAACCAACTTCTGCACCTGGGGGCCCAGCTCCTAGTAACTGGAGTGACCCGTGCATCCACCATCTCTTGCTCAGACTTATCCCACTTAGGCATTGCCACCGCGTAGCCACCTGGCCCCAGCCTATAGAATTGCTCCTTTTTGGCGGCATTGGCCTTGTTTTTTCTGGACCGTTCCTTAGATAATCTTGATTCCTTGAATTTCACGAAATCATCTCAGTGTTCTCTTTGGTTCTCAAGTGTTCCCTTGAATTCTGGAATCTTCTTTCCTGCCTTGACGTAGTCCTTCCATACAGTTTTCTTGTGGTTGTTGAATGCAATTGCCATCTTCCTAAGAGCAGCGTCCTTGACTTTCTCCACATCTGCAGCTGTGAAATGATCTGGTAGGGTGAAATGTTCCATGAGTTCTTCCCAAAGCTCATTTTTTGCTCTATCATTGACAAAAGTAAGATCTGGACGGGGCTTTGATGGCTTTTTCCATTCTTGTAGGGAGATCGGGAGTTTGCCCTTCACAAGAACTCCACACTAACGAACGAACTTGTTCACAATGTTCTTAGGCTCTATTGGTTCGCCATTAGTCTTGGTGGCCTCGATGTTCTACTTTATGCCCTCCTTCAACTTTTTTCCCTTGCCTCGCACTCTGCCTGTAGAAGATTTGCTCGATCCGGAGGGCCGAAAAGAAGAAAGATCGATCTGTTAATATATCGTCAAATCATTTAAAACATGTGATGATCACCGGATGCCTGCTTATATAAATATACCTCGCACGTCTCTGTTTTATCAAGATCAACATTTTCTTCGCCCTCATAATCATTAATTTCGTCGTCATCATAATCATTAATTTCGTCGCCATCATAATCATTAATTTCTTCGCCATCATAATCCATGACTTCATCAATTCGGTCGTCGCGATCGAATATCATATCATCACCCACATCGGTATTGTTCAGATATTGGGAGCCGTCATCTTCTTCATTTCGATTATCTGGCGCGCGTGGGGAGCGTATGATATCGAACATGGCCTCTTCTCCCTCTCTGCCGGTATTGTCCGCCATAGCTTTTATTTAACAAATCTAGAAGAAATATAAAACAATTTAGTATTCAAATTACAATATGCATGCATGCAATCAATAAGAGGAAATCCTGAATCATAGTACATAATATGCATCGTCTCGAATAATATATAATCTTGAATACATCGTCTCGAATATTATATATCTAATACATCACTAGCTAGCTAGCTAATAAAGATTGGATACTACAGAATAATCTAGGCCACTCGCGGTTCCTGAGGCACGGGCGGTGGACACCCAATGAGAAGGAACCATCACAGGATCATAGCTCCGGTCATCTCCCCAAAGACCCTGTCAGGTATTAGAGAACCCGACATCCATAGCAGCCATGTAGCGACGGACGTGCTCGTCCTCCTCCCTGACACGGCGACGCACCACCTCCGGCGGGGCCGGCTCCCTCCGCACCGAAAGTGGCCCACGGGAACGCAACCAAAGGAGCTCAGGGTCGACGACGGGACCCGGGTTCCTCACCAAGCGGCGAGCCCCTGAAGGTAGCACCTCCCAGTGCCAGCCTGGCGGAGCCCAGTCCCAGACATGGGTCTTCTAAAGCAGGACATCATCGCTAACGGGTCGACGGCGAGGATGCGGGCCGGGCATCGTTGAGAACAAATATTATACGCCGCAAAACGGCAAAAGAAACATTTTTTTAAATGATTGGATTGTGATTTCTTATATGCAAATTCTAAATTTGTATAACTAAAATTATACGAAACTAAAAACTAACATTTCTATAACATTTCTATAACAATTTGAAATTAATCTAATTTATCTAGCTAAAACTAACATTTCTATAACATTTCTAACATTTCTATATACTATTTCACATTAATCTAATCTAATTAATTAATTCATCTAAAACATGTGTATAAAAAACAGAAAAAATAGAAAAAATTAAAAACTGAAAAAACTAAAAACTAAATGTGTGTGTACACAGGAGCTGGCATGCTGGCTGCTTGTTTGGAGGAGGAGAGGGGTTGGGCAGAGGGGCTCACAACGCGGGCGACGGCGAGGCGACGACAACGGCGAGGCGCGCGACGGGACGGCAAGGCAGAGGGGACGGCGACGGGGGCGGCAGCGACGGCGACAGACGGTGACGGGGACGGCGACAGGGGCGGCGATAGGGGCGGCGACGAGGGGAGGCGGCGACGGGGCAGATGAGGAGAAGAAGCAGAGGGAACGAACTGACGAATTTTGAAGTGTTCTCTTATATAGAACCTACCTTTAGTACCGGTTGGAGCCACTAACCGATACTAAAGGTCTGTTTTGGCCAGGTGAAGCGGTGGGGAGCGCACCCCCTTTAGTACCGGGTGGTGGCTACAACCGGTACTAAAGCCCCCCCCCCTTTAGTACCGGTTGGGGCCATGACCCGGTATTAAAGGGGGTGAGCTGGCTCCAAGCGGTGCGCAAGTTTAGTCCCACCTCGCTAGTCGAGGAGCACCGAGGCCAGTTTGTAAGCCTCGGCGCGGGCACTGCATTGAGCTCCTCTCTAATGCAGGCCTTCTAGGCCTACCTGTGCTACTCTGCCCTGTTGGGCCTACTGGGCTAGCGGGCCTGCATCCTAGCCCAACTACAGGTTGGGTTTCTAGTCGTATGCAGGCCACTATGGCCTAGTAGGTGGGCTTTTTTTATTTAGTTTTTGTCTCAACAAAAAATTAGTTTTTTTCTTTTCTACTTTATTTATTTTCATTTATTTATTTCTGAATATTTTTTCTTTAGGTACAAAAAATTACAAACTTTCTATTAGTGCGAGTAGTTTTCAAATTTGAATAGTTTATTTTTTTAATTTTAGTGTTTGTCTCAACAAAAATTTAGTCTTTTTCTTTTCTACTTTATTTATTTTCATTTGTTTATTTCTGAATATTTTTTCTTTAGGTACAAAAAATTACAAACATTTTGTTAGTGCGAGTAGTTTTCAAATTTGAATAGTTTAATTTTTTTTTAATTTAGTTTTTATCCCAACAAAAATTTTGTTTTTTTCTTTTCTACTTTATTTATTTCCATTTATTTATTTCTGAATGTTTTTTCTATAGTTACAAAAAAATACAAACTTTCTGTTAGTGCGAGTAGTTTTCAAGTTTGAATAGTTTAAATTTGAATTATTTGACGAACTAATTTGTAGACGAAGTGCATCCAGGTTTTTGCACATAAAATTTGATCGCGTTTCAAGTACCAAAACACATAAGTACCCTAACTATTATAAAGATTCCTTCCAGTTTGTTCGAAGCGACACTTTCCAGATATATAAGTCTAGAAAGTCACTACAGAAGAAAGTGATGACGGTGAAGCCTATCACATGCCAGTGTGGGATCTTTGGGTGTGAAACTTTTTCTTCGCGTGTGTCCCTTTGCGCCGTAACCATGGACAATCTTCATCATTTAATTGGATGCTCAGATCAATATTCACTTTGAATGGAGCAATTTCATCCAACTTTTCATAATCTTCTGACATGTCTGTCTTGTCATCCACTTCCACGATGTTTCTTTTCCCTTAAAGAACTATGTGGCGCTTTGGCTCATCGTATGATCCATTCACTTCCTTATTTTTTCTTTTTCTCGGCCTGGTAGACATGTCTTTCACACAGAAAACCTGCGCCACATCATTGGCTAGGACGAATGGTTCGTTTGCATACGCAAGATTGTTGAGATCCATTGTTGTCATTCCATACTGCGGGTCTTCCATTACCCCGCCTCGTGTCATATTGACCCATTTGCACCAAAACAAAGGGACCTTCAAACCACCTCCATAGTTAAGTTCCCATATGTCCTCTAGGTAACCATAATATGTTTCCTTTCCCATGTTGGTTGTTGCATCAAAGCGGACACCACTGTTTTGGTTGGTGCTCTTCTTATCTTGGGCGATCGTGTAGAATGTATTCTCATTTATCTTGTACCCTTTGAAAGTCATTATATTGGAAGATGGTAACTGGGACAGTGAGTACAGGTCATCTTCAATATCGCCATCATGCATGGCACGTGTCTGCAACCAACCGGCAAAAGTCCTCGTTTGTTCATGTGTAATCCAGTCGTCAGACTGCTCTGGGTGTTTGGAGTGTAGAAAATTCTTGTGTTCCTCCATATATGGAGCCACGAAGGCGGAATTCTGTACAACTGTGTAGTGTGCTTCAACGAGAGAATGCCTGTCCATACATATTCTTTGATCCCCTCCTAGCGTGCCCTTTCCATCCAGTCTGCCCTTATGCCGCCATTCAGGAACACCGATCGGCTTAAGGTCAGGAATAAAGTCAATACAAAACTCAATGACCTCCTCATTTTCGTGGCCCTTCAAGATGCTTCCTTCTGGCCTAGCACGATTATGAGCATATTTCTTCAAGACTCCCATAAACCTCTCAAAGGGGAACATATTGTGTAGAAATACAGGACCCAAAACGTTAATCTCTTCGCAAAGGCGAACTAGGACGTGTGTCGTGATGTTGAAGAAGGATGGTGGGAACACCAACTCGAAACTGACAAGACATTGCACCAAATCATTCTGTAACCTTGGTATGATTTCTGGATCGATTACCTTCTGAGAGATTGCATTGAGGAATGCACATAGCTTCACAATGGCTAATCGAACATTTTCCGGTAGAAGCCCCCTCAATGCAACCGGAGGCAGTTGCGTCATAATCACATGGCAGTCATGAGACTTTAGGTTCTGGAACTTTTTCTCTGCCATATTTATTATTCCCTTTATATTCGACGATAAGCCATACGGTACCTTCATACTGAGCAGGCATTCACAGAAGATTTCCTTCTCTTCTTTGGTAAGAGCATAGCTCGCCTGACCCTGATGTATGCCGTCTTTTCTGTGCATACGTTGCTTGTCCTCCCGTGCCTCTGGTGTATCTTTTGTCTTCCCATACACGCCAAAGAAGCCAAGCAGGGTCACGCGAAGATTCTTCATCACGTGCATCACGTCGATTGCGGAGCGGATCTCTAGGTCTTTCCAATATGGCAGGTCCCAAAATATAGATTTCTTCTTCCACATGGGTGCGCGTCCATCAGTGTCCTTCGGAACAGGTTGTCCGCCAGGACCCTTTCCAAAGATTACCTTCAAATCCTTGACCATATCATGTACATCAGCACTAGTACGGTAGCGAGGCTTCGTCCGGTGATCCGCCTCACCTTTGAAATGCTTACCTTTCTTTCTTACAGGATGCCTGCTCGGAAGAAATCGACGATGTCCCAGGTACACATTCTTCCTACAACTATCCAAATATATACTGTCGGTGTCATCCAAACAGTGCGTGCATCCGCAATATCGCTTGTTCGTTTGTCCTGAAAGGTTACTGAGAGCAGGCCAATCATTGATGGTCACGAACAGCAACGCCTTTAGGTCAAATTCTTCCTGTTTGTGCTCATCCCACGCACGTACACATTTTCCATTCCACAGCTGTAATAGTTCTTCAACTAACGGCCTTAGGTACACATCAATGTCGTTGCCGGGTTGCTTAGGGCCTTGGATGAGCACTGGCATCATAATGAACTTCCGCTTCATGCACAACCAAGGAGGAAGGTTATACAAACATAGAGTCACAGGCCACGTGCTATGGTTGCCGCTCTGCACCCCAAAAGGATTAATGCCATCTGCGCTTAGACCAAACCATACGTTCCTTGGGTCACCTGCAAACTCCTCACTGTACTTTGTCTCGATTTTTCTCCACCGCTACCCGTGAGCGGGTACTCTTAACTTTCCGTCTTTCTTATGGTCTTCTCTGTGAAATCGCATCGCCTTTGCATGCTCTTTGTTTTGGAACAAACGTTTCAACCATGGTATTATAGGAGCATACCACATCACCTTCGCAGAAATCTTCTTGCTGGGGCGTTCGCCCTCGACATCACCAGGGTCATCGCGGCTGATCTTGTAGCGCAATGCACCCCATATTGTGCACACGTTCAAATCCTCGTACTCATCGTGGTAGAGGATGCAGTCATTAGGGCATGCATGTATCTTCTGCACCTCTAAACCTAGAGGGCAGACATCCTTCTTCGCTTCGTACGTACTCTCGGGCAATTCGTTGTCCTTTGGAAGCATATTCTTAATCATTACCAGCAACGTTCCAAATCCCTTGTCAGATAGACCATTCTCTGCCTTCCATTGCAGCAATTCCAGTGTGGTGTGATACGTCTCCAACGTATCTATAATTTCTGATTGTTCCATGCTATTATATTACCCCTTTTGGATGTTTATGGGCTTTATTTTACATATTTATATCATTTTTGGGACTAACCTACTAACCGGAGGCCCAGCCCATATTGCTGTTTTATTGTCTGTTTCAGTATTTCGAAGAAAAGGAATATTAAACGGAGTCCAAATGGAATGAAACCTTCGGCATCGTGATTTTTCGGAAGAATATCATCCTGGAGGGAGATCAAGTCAGAAGATATCGAGGATCCTACGAGATAGGGGGCGCCCCCCCTACAGGGCGCGGCCCCCTGTCTCGTGGACCCCTCGAGCACCCCCCGACCGACTTCTTTCGCCTATATAAGCCTACATACCCTAAAACCATTGAATATCAAGATAGATCGGGAGTTCCGCCGCCGCAAGCCTCTCAGAGCCACCCAAAACCTCTCGGGAGCCTGTTCGGCACCTGAGGGGGAACCCATCACCGGTGGCCATCTTCATCATCCCGGCGCTCTCCATGACGAGGAGGGAGTAGTTCACCCTCAGGGCTGAGGGTATGTACCAGTAGCAATGTGTTTGATTTCTCTCTCTCGTGTTCTCTCTATGGCACGATCTTGATGTATCGCGAGCTTTGTTATTATAGTTGGATCTTCTAATGTTTCTCCCCCCTCTACTATCTTGTGATGAATTGAGTTTCCCTCTTGAAGTTATCTTATTGGATTGAGTCTTTATGATGAGAACACTTGATGTATGTCTTGCCATGTTTATCTGTGGTGACAATGGGATATCATGTGCTACTTGATGTATGTTTTGGTGACTAACTTGCGGGTTCCGCCCATGAACCTATGCATAGGGGTTGGCACACGTTCTTGACTCTCCGGTAGAAACTTTGGGGCACTCTTTTAAGAATTTGTGTTGGTTGAATAGATGAATCTGAGATTGTGTGATGCATATCGTATAATCATGCCCACGGATACTTGAGGTGACAATGGAGTATCTAGATGACATTAGGGTTTTGGTTGATTTGTGTCTTAAGGTGTTATTCTAGTACGAACTCTTTGGTAGATTGATCTGAAAGAATAGGTTTGAGGTGGTTTCGTACCCTACCATAATCTCTTCATTTGTTCTCCGCTATTAGTGGCTTTGGAGTGACTCTTTGTTGCATGTTTAGGGATTGTTATATGATCTATCTGTGTTATTATTGTTGAGAGAACTTGCATTAGTGAAAGTATGAACACTAGGCCTTGTTTCCTACCATTGCAATACCGTTTACGCTCACTTTTATCATTAGTTACCTTGCTGTTTTTATCATTTCAGATTACAAAAACCTATATCTACTATCTCTTTTGTACTTGTATCACCATCTCTTCGCTGAACTAGTGCACCTATATAATTTAACATTGTATTGGGTGTGTTGGGGACACAAGAGACTCTTTGATATTTGGTTGCAGGGTTGTTTGAGAGAGACCATCTTCATCCTACGCCTCCCACGGATTGATAAACCTTAGGTCATCCACTTGAGGGAAATTTTCTACTGTCCTACAAACCTGTGCACTTGCAGGCCCAACAACGTCTACAAAAAGAAGGTTGTGTAGTAGACATCAAGCTCTTTTCTGGCGCCGTTGCCGGGGAGGCTAGGTAAGCGGCACTCACTCACACCCCGTCAACTAAGCTCTTTTTTGGCGCCGTTGCCGGGGAGGTGAGTGCTTGAAGGTATATCTTTAGATCTTGCAATCGAATCTTTTTGTTTCTTGTTTTATCACTAGTTTAGTTTATAAAAGAAAACTACAAAAAAATGGAGTTAAGTTTGTCTCATACGCTTCGTCTTTTTAATATCTTTCGTGAGAATGATGGAAAGGAAAATTGTGCTCAAGTGCTAGAAGAAGAATGCATTAAATTGCTTGGTACTAGATCTTTGTATGATGAGCATGATTGCAATGTTGTTAGTATGAATTCCTTGAATATCCATGATGCTGATGATATGCAAAGTTGTTATGATGATAGCATGCCTCGTACTTATGATAATTATATTGATGAAAGTGGGTTTGGAAGAGTGTCAACTTTAGGAAGTAGTGATCCCACTATTCTGGAGGATGTTGAATTTTATTGTGATGAATACGAAAGTGGGTTTGGAAGAGTGTCTACTTTATTTAGTGATTCCACTATCTTGGGAGAGGTTTCAATTGATTATGATGAGAACGAAGTTGCTACTTATGATGATTATTGTGATGAAACTTATGCTATAAAAAGTAGTGATGATTATATTTACAAATCTTGTCATGATTATGATTACCCTTTTTCTGAACATTACTCTTTTAATGTGGAAAAAAAATTTAGTGTTCAAGTCTCTTATGATACTCCTACTATTCCGAATGAGAAGAATTTTGTTTATGTGGAGAGTAGTAAAAATTCTATGCTTGTAGATCATGAAAAGAATGCTTTAGGTGCTGGTTATATTGTTGAGTTCATTCATGATGCTACTGAAAATTATTATGCGGGAGGAATATATGCTTGTAGGAATTGCAATAATGTCAAGTTTCTTCTCTATGTGTTGAAAATCTTGAAGCTATGCTTGTTTTACCTTCCTATGCTAGTTGATTATTGTTACCATAAGTTGTTTGCTCACAAAATCCCTATGCATAGGAAGTGGGTTAGACTTAAATGTGCTAGTCATATGCTTCATGATGCTCCCGTTATGTTTCAATTCTTATCTTTTATGTGAGCATCATTGTCATCATCATGCCTAGCTAGAAAGGCATTAAAGAAAATCGCTTGTTGGGAGACAACCCAATATCTATCCTTACTATTTTTTTGTGTCCACATTATTATGCTACTGTAGTAGTCATTATAGCTTTTGTTTCAATAAAGTGCCAAGTAAGACCTTTAGGATAGCTTACGGTGATAGTTGTGTTGATCCTGCTGAAAATCAGAAACTTTTGCACCTAGTAATTTGTTTTGTTAATTCAGGGAAACGTGCTATTGATATGATTCTTTTTGCTCTGGATTGTTACATGAATTTCTTAGGACTGCCTAATTTGGTAGGAATTTTTGAGTTCCAGAAGTATACGTTTGTTACAGATTACTACAGACTGTTCTGTTTTTGACAGATTCTGTTTTCTATGTGTTGTTTGCTTATTTTGATGAATCTATGAGTAGTATCGGAGGGTATGAACCATAGATAAGTTGGAGTACAGTAGATATTACACCAATATGAATTTATAATGAGTTCATTACAGTACCTAAGTGGTGGTTTAATTTTCTTATACTAACGGAGCTTACGAGTTTTCTGTTGAGTTTTGTGTTGTGAAGTTTTCAAGTTTTGGGTAAAGATTCGATGGACTATGGAATAAGGAGTGGAAAGAGCCTAAGCTTGGGGATGCCCAAGGAACCCCAAGGTAATATTCAAGGACAACCAAGAGCCTAAGCTTGGGGATGCCTTCGTCTTCGTTCATCGGTAACTTTACTTGGAGCTATATTTTTATCCACCACATGATATGTGTTTTGCTTGGAGCATCATTTTATTTTGTTAGTATTTGCTTGCTGTTATTTAGATTAATGTTTTTCATCTTTAGTTTCAATAAAGAAGTCAAGGATAGCCTTTACCATGCTTATTTTGCTAGTATACATGTTGCTGTTTGAAAACAGAAAGTTTACCGCTGTTGCGAAAATTCCCTAGAAAAGTCAGAGCATGATATAATGTTGAATTTTTTTTGCATAATGAGGTCTGATAAATTTACTACAGTGGGGATTTTATTTCATAATTTTTGGAGTTAGGGAAGTATGATGAATCTTGCATTCTTTACAGACTGTACTGTTTTGGCAGATTGCTGTTATGTTTGCATTGTTTGCATATGTTTGCTTGTTTAATGATTCTATTTGAGGATAGGAGTATTAAATAGGCAGAGTCATTTAGTATGCAATGTTGAATAATAATTTTAGTGATTTGTTACAGTAGAAAATGATAAGGTTTTGCATTGGTTTATACTAACCTATCTCACGAGTTCTTGTTGAGTTTGTTGTGAATGAAGCTTTTGATAAAAAGAGAAACCATGATATGAGAGGAACTAAGGAGACACAAAAGTTCAAGCTTGGGGATGCCCAAGGCACCCCAAGATAATATTTCAAGAAGTCTCAAGCACCTAAGCTTGGGGATGCCCCGGTAGGCATCCCACCTTTCTTCTCCGACAACTATTGGTTAGTATCGGTTGAACCTAAGTTTTTGCTTCTTCACATGAGTTGTGCTATCCTTGCAATGTCATTTTATTTTTGTTTTGCTTGCTGTTTGAATACAATACCAAGATCTGAAATTCCTTAATGAGAGAGAGTCTTCACATAGTTACATAATTTAGCTACTCATTGATCTTCACTTATATCTTTCGGAGTAGTTTGTCATTTGCTCTAGTGCATCACTTATATCTTTTAGAGCATGGCGGTGGTTATATTTTGTAGAAATTGCTAGTCTCTCATACTTCACTTATATTATTTTGAGAGTCTTTTAGAACAGCATGGTATTTGCTATGGTTACAAACTTGGTCCTAGAATGATGAGCATCCAAGTTGGGTATAATAAAAACTATCATAGAAAGAGAATTGGATGCTATGATCAATTTGATGCTTGATAATTGTTTTGAGATATGGAGGTAGTGATATTAGAGTCATGCTAGTTGAGGTGATTATGAAAAATACTTGTGTTGAGGGTTGTGATTCCCGTAGCATGCACATATGGTGAACCGCTTTGTGATGAAGTTGGAGCACAATTTTATTTATTGATTGTCTTCCTTATGAGTGGCGGTCGGGGATGAGGGATGGTCTTTTCCTACCAATCTATCCCCCTAGGAGCATGCGCGTAGTGCTTTGGTTTTTGATGACTTCTAAATTTTTGCAACAAGTATATGAGTTCTTTTGACTAATGTTGGGTCCATGGATTATACGCACCCTTTCACCTTTCCATCATTGCTAGCCTCTTTTGTGCCGCGCAACTTTCGCCGGTACCATGCACCCACCACATACCTTCCTCAAAGCAGCCACCATACTGACCTATTATGGCATTTCCATAGCCATTCCGAGATATATTGCCATGCAACTTTCCACCGTTCCGTTCATATGACACACATTACTTTTGTCATATTGCTCTTTGCATGATCATGTAGTTGACATTGTATTTGTGGCAGGGCCACCTTCATAATTTGCATACATGTCGCTCTTGATTCATTGCATATCCCGGTACACCGCCGGAGGCATTCATATAGAGTCATACCTTGTTCTAGCTTTGAGTTGTAATTCTTGAGTTGTAAATCCATATAAGTGTGATGATCTTCATTATTAGAGCATTGTCCCAGTGAGGAGATGATGAAGACTATGATTCCCCCACAAGTCGGGATGAGACTTCGGACTTTACAAAAAGAAAAAAGAAAAAAAAGGCCAAAGGGAAAAAAAAGAAAAAGAAAAAAAGAAGAAGAAAAAAAGAGAAATAAAATAAAATGAGAGAAAAAGAGAGAAGGGACAATGCTACTATCTCTTTCTCCACACTTGTGCTTCAAAATAGCACCATGATCTTCATGATAGAGAGTCTCATATGTTGTCACTTTCATATACTAGTGGGAATTTTTCATTATAGAACTTGGCTTGTATATTCCAATGATGGGCTTCCTCAAAAGTGCCCTAGGTCTTCGTGAGCAAGCAAGTTGGATGCACACCCACTTAGTTTCTTTTGTTTAGCTTTCATATATTTATAGCTCTAGTGCATCCGTTGCATGGCAATCCCTACTCACTCACATTGATATCTATTAATGGGCATCTCCATAACCCATTGATACGCCTAGTTGATGTGAGACTATCTTCTCCTTTTTGTCTTCTCCACAACCACCATTCTACACCACATATAGTGCTATGTCCATGGCTCACGCTCATGTATTGCGTAAAAGTTGAAAAAGATTGAGATTACTAAAGTATGAAACAATTTCTTGGCTTGTCATCAGGGTTGTGCATGATTAAATACTTTGTGTGATGAAGATAGAGCAACAGCCAGACTATATGATTTTGTAGGGATAACTTTCTTTGGCCATGTTATTTTGAGAAGACATGATTACTTTGATTAGTATGCTTGAAGTATCACCATTTTCATGTTAATATGAACTTTTATTTTGTATCATTTGGATCTGAACATTCATGCCCCAAAAAAGAAAATTACATTGAGAATTATGCTAGGTAGCATTCCACATCAAAAATTCTGTTTTTATCATTTACCTACTTGAGGACGAGCAGGAATTAAGCTTGGGGATGCTTGATACGTCTCCAATGTATCTATAATTTTTGATTGTTCCATGCTATTATATTACCCCTTTTTGATGTTTGTGGGCTTTATTTTACATATTTATATCATTTTTGGGACTAACCTACTAACCGGAGGCCTGGCCCATATTGCTGTTTTATTGCCTGTTTCAGTATTTCGAAGAAAAGGAATATCAAACGGAGTCCAAACGGAATGAAACCTTCGACATCGTGATTTTTTGGAAGAATATCATCCTGGAGGCTTGGAGATCAAGTCAGAAGATACTCAAGGAGCCCAGGAGATAGGCCCCCCCACAGGGCGCGGCCCCCTGTCTCGTGGAACCCTCGAGCACCCCCCGACCGACTTCTTTCGCCTATATAAGCCTACGTACCCTAGAAACATCGAATATCAAGATAGATCGGGAGTTCCGCCGCAGCAAGCCTCTGTAGCCACAAAAAACCTCTCGGGAGCCCATTCCGACACCCTTCTGGAGGGGGAACCCATCACCGGTGGCCATCTTCATCATCCCGGCGCACTCCATGACGAGGAGGGAGTAGTTCACCCTCGGGGCTGAGGGTATGTACCAGTAGCTATGTGTTTGATCTCTCTCTCTCTCGTGTTCTCTCTATGGCACGATCTTGATGTATCACGAGCTTTGTTATTGTAGTTGGATCTTATGATGTTTCTCCCCCTCTACTCTCTTGTGATGAATTGAGTTTCCCTCTTGAAGTTATCTTATTGGATTGAGTCTTTATGATGAGAACACTTGATGTATGTCTTGCCGTGTTTATCTGTGGTGACAATGGGATATCGCGTGCTACTTGATGTAGGTTTTGGTGACTAACTTGCGGGTTCCGCCCATGAACCTATGCATAGGGGTTGGCACACGTTCTTGACTCTCCGGTAGAAACTTTGGGGCACTCTTTGAAGTACTTTGTGTTGGTTGAATAGATGAATCTGAGATTGGGTGATGCATATCGTATAATCATGCCCACGGATACTTGAGGTGACAATGGAGTATCTAGGTGACATTAGGGTTTTGGTTGATTTGTGTCTTAAGGTGTTATTCTAGTACGAACTCTTTGATAGATTGATCGGAAAGAATAGCTTTGAGGTGGTTTCGTACCCTACCATAATCTCTTCGTTTGTTCTCCGCTATTAGTGGATTTGGAGTGAATCTTTCTTGCATGTTTAGGGATTGTTATATGATCTATCTATGTTATTATTGTTGAGAGAACTTGCATTAGTGAAAGTATGAACCCTAGGCCTTGTTTCCTACCATTGTAATACCGTTTACGCTCACTTTTATCATTAGTTACCTTGCTGTTTTTATTATTTCAGATTACAAAAACCTATATCTACTATCTGTTTTGTACTTGTATCACCATCTCTTCGCCGAACTAGTGCACCTATACAATTTACCATTGTATTGGGTGTGTTGGGGACACAAGAGACTCTTTGTTATTTGGTTGCAGGGTTGTTTGAGAGAGACCATCTTCATCCTACGCCTCCCACGGATTGATAAACCTTAGGTCATCCACTTGAGGGAAATTTGCTACTGTCCTACAAACCTGTGCACTTGCAGGCCCAACAACGTCTACAAGAAGAAGGTTGTGTAGTAGACATCAAGCTCTTTTCTGGCGCCGTTGCCGGGGAGGCTAGGTAAGCGGCACTCACTCACATCCCGTCAACTAAGCTCTTTTCTGGCGCCGTTGCCGGGGAGGTGAGTGCTTGAAGGTATATCTTTAGATCTTGCAATCAGATCTTTTTGTTTCTTGTTTTATCACTAGTTTAGTTTATAAAAGAAAACTACAAAAAAATTGGAGTTAAGTTTGTCTCATACGCTTTGTCTTTTTAATATCTTTCGTGAGAATGATCGAAAGGAAAATTATGCTCAAGTGCTAGAAGAAGAATGCATTAAATTGCTTGGTACTAGATCTTTGTATGATGAGCATGATTGCAATGTTGTTAGTATGAATTCCTTGAATATCCATGATGCTAATGATATGCAAAGTTGTTATGATCATAGCATGCCTCCTACTTATGATAATTATATTGATGAAAGTGGGTTTGGAAGAGTGTAAACTTTAGGAAGTAGTGATCCCATTATTCTGGAGGATGTTGAATTTTATTGTGATGAATACGAAAGTGGATTTGTAAGAGTGTCTACTTTATTTAGTGATTCCACTATCTTGGGAGAGACTTCAATCGATTATGATGAGAACGAAGTTGCTACTTATGATGATTATTGTGATAAAACTTATGCTATAAAAAGTAGTGATGATTATATTTACAAATCTTGTCATGATTATGATTACCCTTTTTCTGAACATTACTCTTTTAATGTGGAAACAATTTTTAGTGTTCAAGTCTCTTATGATACTCCTACTATTTTGAATGAGAAGAATTTTGTTTATGTGGAGAGTAGTAAAAATTCTATGCTTGTAGATCATGAAAAGAATGCTCCCATTGTTGTATCATCGTATTCAGGGAACCCATGGCCAGGATATCCTCTTCTTCTTTATTGTCTTCCATCATAACCCCTCTTTCTCCGTGCTTGGTCCAAACATTATAGTGGGGCATGAAGCCGGACTCAAACAGGTGGACGTGAATAGTTCTTGAGTTAGAGTAATTATGACCATTCTTACAGCCAACACATGGACAAGGCAAAAAACCATCCGCCCGCTTGTTTGCCTGAACTGCAATCAGAAAAGTATGCACGCCATCAATGAACTGGGGAGAGCATCGGTCATCGTACATCCATTGCCGGCGCATCTTCATTACACACCACCGAATAGACCAAATTAGTACAAGTTCATACATAAAGTTCATATACAACACTTAAATGCAACATACAAATAACTCTCTAGCTAAAGAATTTAAATGCAACAACAAATGCAATCAAGGTCGCAACTAAGGTAACAATTGACCCAACAGCATAATGATACCAAGCCACACTATCAATGCCATATTTTCTAATCTTTCTAATCTTCAACTGTATTTTCTCCATCTTGATCTTGTGATCATCGATGACATCAGCAACATGCAACTCCAATTCCATCTTCTCCCCCTCAATTCTTTTCAATTTTTCTTTCAAATACTCGTTTTCTCTTTCAACTAAAATTAACCTCTCGACAATAGGGTCGGTTGGAATTTCCGGTTCACATACCTCCTAGATAAAAATATCTATGTCAATTTCATGGGCACAATTTTTCATAAACATGAAATGCAACAAATAGTTATAAAAGAGAATATACCACATCCGAATCAATAACGGACGAGGGCCGATGGGGACAGATATCAAAACCATGGCACTATGTATAACAAACAGCATACGAGTAAGATAATTATACAAGTAACTATATATCTAAATCACACAAACATGATTTTTTTTATATAAAAAGATAAGAACAAGAGGCTCACCACAAGGTGGTGCCGGCGACGGGTCGGTGCGGACGATCGGCGGTGGTTACGACGGAGACGGGAAGGCACTAAGTAAACCAGACCTGCATATGCAAACTAAGAGTTATTTTAAGCTCAAATTGCATATAAATCAAATATACTACCACATATAATTCGTCCCAAATTACTAAAACCCACAAATTAATCACTATATAAAGCATTGCAAGAGCTAATCTAGCAATGAGAGATGAAAGGACAAAGTTGCTAACCTTTGTGATCACTTGAATGGATGGGGGCCTTCAAATCATGACAAAATTTGGGCAAAATGTGTGATGAGCTCGAGGGGAGAAGAGGAAGAATAGAGAGGAGAGGAGATGGGAAAGGGGGGAGAATAGAGCGAGCTGGATGAAGGGTTTATATGCAGGACGACCTATAGTACCGGTTCGTGGCACGAACCGGTACTAAAGGTGCTGGACGGGCCCCTGATACGTCCATTTTGCATCATGCTTTTATGTCGATATTTATTGCATTATGGGATGTTATTTCATGTTATGTCACAATACTTATGGCTATTCTCTCTTATTTTACTAGGTTTACATGAAGAGGGAGAATGCCGGCAGCTGGAATTCTGGGCTGGAAAAGGAGCAAATATTGAAGGACTATTCTGTGCAACTCCCAAAGTCCTGAAACTCCATGGAACACCTTAAAATAAATAAAGAAAAATCGTCGCCAAAGATGAAGGCCAGGGGGCCCATACCCTGCTCACGAGGGTGGGGGGCGTGCCCCCCTGGGCGCGCCCACCTACCTCGTGGGCCCCCTGGTGGCTCTTCGACGCCATCTTATCCCATATGAAGTCTTTCGATGAGAAAAAAATAGAAGATAACCTTTCGGGACGAGACTCTGCCGCCACGAGGCGGAACCTTGGCGGAACCAATCTAGGACTCCGGCAGAGCTGTTCTGCCGGGGACACTTCCCTCCGGGAGGGGGAAATCATCACCATCGTCATCACCAACGCTCCTCTCATCGGGAGAGGGCAATCTCCATCAACATCTTCACCAACACCATCTCATCTCCAAACCCTAGTTCATCTCTTGTATCCAATTCTTGTCTCCAAGTCCGGGATTGGTGCTAGTAGGTTGCTAGTACTGTTGATTACTCTTTGTAGTTGATGCTAGTTGGTTTATTTGGTGGAAGATCATATGTTCAGATCCTATATGGACATTATTACCCCTCTGATTTTGAACATGAATATGCTTTGTGAGTGGTGACGTTTGTTCCTGAGGACAAGGGAGAAGTCTTGCCATTAGTAGTCATGTGAATTTGGTATTCGTTCGATATTTTGATAAGATGTATGTTGTCTAACCTCTAGTGGTGTTATGTGAACATCGACTACATAACACTTCACCATTATTTGGGCCTAGAGGAAGGCATTGGGAAGTAATAATTAGATGATGGGTTGCTAGAGTGATGAAGCTTAAACCCTAGTTTATGCGTTGTTTCGTAAGGGCTGATTTGGATCCATATGTTTCATGCTATGGTTAGGTTTACCTTAATACTTTTGTTGTAGTTGCGGATGCTTGCAATAGAGGTTAATCATAAGTGGGATGCTTGTTCAAGTAAGAACAGCACCCAAGCACCGGTCCACCCACATATCAAATTATCAAAGTACCAAACGCGAATCATATGAGCATGATGAAAACTAGCTTGACGATATTCCCATGTGTCCTCGGGAGCGCTTTTCCTATTATAAGAGTTTGTCCAGGCTTGTCCTTTGCTACAAAAAGGATTGGGCCACCTTGCTGCACTTTATTTACTTTTGTTACTTGTTGCTCGTTACCATTTATCTTATCACAAAACTATCTGTTACCACTTATTTCAGTATTTGCAGAGAATACCTTGCTGAAAACCGCTTACCATTTCCTTCTGCTCCTCGTTGGGTTCGACACTCTTACTTATCGAAAGGACTATGATAGATCCTCTATACTTGTAGGTCATCAAGACTCTTTTTTGGCGCCGTTGCCAGGGAGTGAAGCACCTTGGTAGGTGGAATTTGGTAAGGAAAAATTTATTTAGTGTGCTGAAATTTTCTGTCACTTGTTACCATGGAAAGTAATTGCTTGAGGGGTTTGTTCGGGGTATCTTCACCCCGTCCAGTTGAGCCAAGAGTTGCTCCTCAACCTACTGAACCTACTAAACCTATTGAAAATGAAACTGCTTTTCAGATTCCCTCGGGTATGATGGAAAAACTGCTAGCTAACACTTTCGCAGGAGATGGAACAAAGCATCCTGACGAACATCTACGCTTCGTGGATGATATTTGTGGACTATTTAAGCTTGCAGGTATTCCTGATGATGCCGTTAAGAGGAAGGCTTTCCCTTTATCTTTGGAGGGAGATGCATTGACATGGTATAGGCTATGTGATGATACAAGATCGTGGAACTATAAGAGATTGAAATTGGAATTTCATCAAAAGTATTACCCTATGCATCTTGTTCATCGTGATCGCAATTATATATATAATTTTTGGCCTCGCAAAGGAGAAAGCATCGCTCAAGCTTGGGGGAGGCTTAAATCAATGTTATATTCATGCCCCAATCATGAGCTCTCAAAATTGACAATTCTCCAGGATTTTTATGCTCGGCTTTCTGATAATAATCGCACCATGCTCGATACTTCTTGTGACGGATCTTTTATGATGAAGTCTATTGAATTTGGATGGAATTTATTGGATAGAATTAAACGCAACTCTGAAGATTGGGACCTCGACGAAGGTAAGGAGTCAGGTATGACACCTAAGTTTGATTGTGTTAAATCTTTTATGGATACCGATATTTTCCGTACGTTTAGCACTAAATATGGACTTAACTCTGAGATAGTAGCTTATTTCTGTGAATCTTTTGCTACTTATCTTGATCTCCCCAAGGAGAAGTGGTTTAAATATCATCCTCCCATAGAAGTAAGAGTAGCTGCACCTATTAAAGTTGAAGAAAAGATTGTCACTTATAATGATCCTATTGTTCCTACTTCTTATGTTGAGAAACCTCCTTTCCCTGTTAGAATGAAGGATCATGCTAAAGCTTCAACTGTTGTTCGTAAAAGCAATACTAGGACTTATACACCTTGAGGGAGTCCTGGACTAGGGGGTGTCCGGATAGCCGGACTATCATCGTCAGCCGGACTCCAAGACTATGAAGATACAAGATTGAAGACTCCGTCCCGTGTCCGGATGGGACTTTCCTTGGCGTGGAAGGCAAGCTTGGCGATACGGATATGTAGATCTCCTACCATTGTAACCGACTGTGTGAAACCCTAGCCCTCTCCGGTGTCTATATAAACCTGAGGGTTTAGTCCGTAGGACAGATAACCATTACAACAATCATACCATAGGCTAGCTTCTAGGGTTTAGCCTCCTTGATCTCGTGGTAGATCCACTCTTGTACTACCCATATCATCAATATCAATCAAGCAGGAGTAGGGTTTTACCTCCATCGAGAGGGCCCGAACCTGGGTAAAAATATCGTGTCCCTAGTCTCCTGTTACCATCCGCCTAGACGCACAGTTCGGGACCCCCTAACCGAGATCCGCCGGTTTTGACACCGACATTGGTGCTTTCATTGAGAGTTCCTCTATGTCGTCACCGATAGGCTTGATGGCTTCTCCAATCAACAACAACGCCGTCCAGGGTGAGACTTTTCTCCCCGGACAGATCTTCGTGTTTGGCGGCTTTGCACTGCGGGCCAATTCACTTGGCCATCTGGAGCAGATCGAAAGCTACGCCCCTGGCCATCAGGTCAGATTTGGAAGCCTAAACTTCACGGCCGACATCCACGGAGACTTGATCTTCTACGGATTTGAGCCACAGCCGAGCATGCCGCACTGTCACGATTGGCATGATCTAGCTCTGCCGCCGGACAGTACCTTGGAGGCCGCACATGAGTCCGCTCTGACCCATAGTTCGGAGCCAACCACACAGATCGAGGACAGGTGGCTGGACACCGCCTCGGGGGCTGCGACTTCTACGGTGATAGAGCCGAATACCGACCTTGTCCCTCGCAAAGCTTGTGACTCCGAGGTGCCGGACTCCGAGCCTCCGGTGCCCCTGCCAATCGAATCTGATTGGGCGCCGATCATGGAGTTCACCGCTACGGACATTTTTCAGCACTCACCCTTTGGCGATATCCTAAATTCGCTAAAGTATCTCGCGTTATCAGGAGAGCCCTGGCCGGACTGCGGTCAGGATGGTTGGGATGCGGACGATGAAGAAATTTGAAGCCCACCCACCACCCACTTTATAGCCACTGTCGACGAACTAACCGACAGGCTAGACTACGACTCCGAAGACATCGACGGTATGGACGATGACACCGGAGACAATCAAGAACCAGCGCCTACGGGGCATTGGAAGGCCACCTCAACACATGATGTATGCATGGTGGACACTCCGAAGGGGAGCGATAACAAGGAACAACGGGACACAGCGAAGGATAATTCATCCGAAAAACAACCAAAACAGCGACGCAAGCGCCACCCCAAGTCCCGCCTCGATGACAACAGTGCCCATAATGACCCAGCAATAGAGCAGGGCAAACCAATAGGCAACGAGCACGCAACCAAGCAGCCATCAGAACAGGATGAACCGGGCGATCAGCTCATCCTCGGCGAAAATAACAGTCCAGACGATCTCACGCCGGACACACCACCGGAGCGCAAGAACCTCCAAAAAAGGCTTGTCGCCACCTCAAGAAGCTTGAAGAAGGAAAAACGGAAGCTCAAAACAGCGGAACACATACTCAGGATGAGGTGGAGCAAAGTACTCAAGACCGCGGACAAATATGGCAATGGCCACCAAACAAAGAGCTACCCGAAGCGCAAGCTGCTGCCAGAATTCGACGTGGAGGCTATAGAGCCCCCACAGGCAAAAAGCAAAGAGGCCACCTGGCCGGATAGACGACCAGATGACAGGCCAGGAGCGGCAAGCGGCGCCGCACATAAGCCAGCACATGACACCATACAAATATCCTCGCAAAACGGATGGTCCGGTCAGGTCCATCTATGGGCCAAAAAAGAGGGCCCCAGGAAGCAACACAACATGCCGCATGTTCGAAGATAACGGCACGCCTAAATACAGGGGTGCCGCACACCCACTATGTTTCACCGACGAGGTGCTCGATCATGAATTTCCGTTGGGATTCAAGCCCGTAAACATAGAGGCATACGACGAAACAACAGACCCCGGAGTCTGGATTGAGGATTACATCCTGCACATACACATGGCTAGAGGAGATGATCTCCACGCCATAAAATATCTACCCCTCAAGCTCAAAGGGCCAGCTCGGCATTGGCTCAAAAGCCTCCCAGAAAATACTATTGGAAGTTGAGAAGAGCTCGAGGACGCGTTTAGAACAAATTTTCAAGGGACTTATGTCCGCCCTCCGGATGCACACGATCTAAGTCATATAACTCAACAGCCCGGAGAGTCAGCGCGCAAATTCTGGAACAGGTTCCTTACCAAAAAGAACCAAATAGTCGACTGTCCGGACGCCGAAGCCTTAGCAGCTTTTAAACATAATGTCTGAGACGAATGGCTCACCAGACACCTCGGCCAAGAGAAGCCGAGAACAATGGCCGCACTAACAAGCCTCATGACCCGCTTTTGCGCGGGGGAAGACAGCTAGCTAGCAAGATGCAGCACCAGCGACCCGAGTACATCCGAGATCAGAGATGGAAACGGAAAATCACGGCACAGAAAGGACCAGCGCCAAAAGAACACGGAGGTAAACGCCGGATTCAAAAGCTCGCGGCCGAACAACAAAACACTGCCTCTTAAGGACAACAGTGACGAGCTATCCAGCTTAAACAAAATTTTGGATCGGATATGTCAAATCCACAGTACCTCCGGAAGGCCTGCAAACCACACCCACCGAGATTGTTGGGTCTTCAAACAGTCCGGCCGACTCAACGCCGAACACAAGGGGCTCGACGCACCAAGCGATGATGATGACGAACCCCAGCAGAGCACCGGAAAACAAAAGACTTTCCCACAAGAAGTCAAAACAGTAAACTCACTTCATGTGATAATACGGAACAACAGTGCGGCACCCGCCAAAGTAGGTGTCGCACGGTCCACCCCAGCGGAACCTCGAGATTGGATGTCAAAACCAATCACTTTCGACCACCTGGACTATTCTAGAAGTATTTGAAACGCTGGATGGACTGCTCTAATATTGGATCCTATAATCAACGGACTACAATTCACACAAGTCCTAATGGATGGCGGCAGCGATTTAAACCTGTTATATCCGGACACAGTCCGCAAGATGGGGATAGACCTTACTAAAATTCGACATAGCCGCACTTCCTTTAAAGGAGTGACACCAGGCCCTTACGCCAAGTGCACAGGCTCCTTACTACTAGAAGTTGTGTTCGGGTCACCCGACAACTTCCGACACAAAAAGCTAATCTTTTCATGTCGCCCCATTCAAAAGTAGCCATCAAGCATTATTGGGGCGTGAAGCTTTTGTCCGCTTTAACGCAATACCACACTACGCATCTCTTAAACTTAAAATGCCCGGTCCACGTGGCATCATCTCATTAAAAGGTCGCTCAAGACCCCGGACGCGGCTAGACGAGTCAGGCATAAATAAGCTAGGGGCTCCCTAGCCGCACACCCCTTTACAAGGGGCTATGCGCATGAGCTAATATAAGCCCAGCTTTATTCATTCATTCATTTTTCGATTTTTTAATACATTCTTTTTGCACGATTTCCTTTCAAGCTAAGTTCCTCTCTTTCTACAAATGAACAACATGCACACCCATCCAGGATACGGCACAACGGAGACACCGGCGCAGACGTGCAGCAGGGACCCGTCGCAAGGATTCTTTTCAGATTAAGTCCCTGCGTAAACCTTTCTTAATGTCTTTTGTTGATTCACATCCCACGGTTTTTCACCATAACCAACGAGGAGGCTGGCGTTTTGGCATCGGCCGCGCCAGAAATTCCCTTTGTGCACGGACACCGGGGCTTAGGGCATTGTTCTGTCCGTTATTATAAAGACCGAATACCTTAGGGAGTGTTCGGCGTCTCGAGTTAGGCCTTATATGCATCAGCTGCGAGTCATGTCTTTGGTCAAATGTTGGGTTTGCCCGGCTCCTATGTTTTGCTGCCTTACGTTCCGTATCATCGGCTAACGCGGCACCAGGAGAACTACTGCGATTGTGCCCCGGTTCGGCTGGGCGAGCACCTCAGTAGAGAAAGCCGAAAACTGACTGTCATGACATAGCGAGAGACTGGTCAACCACTCGATCGACCTTTGGAATGTTTAGAATTCCTCTGCTTTGACGAAGGACCGCTTCCCGGTCAGGCACACACGCGCCCCAAATACGGTGAGCGCGGTGCCCCTAGGGGCTATATCGTAGCCCCACCTTCGAACTCCTATGGCTAAGTGAAAGTGATAAGCATTATAGTCGGGTTGCCTCATTTGCTACGCTACCACCTCCTTAACAGGACCAAGACATTGGATTAAGTGTGAAAATGTGCTATTTTGCAAACACCCCCGCACTATGTGTGTGGGGGCTGAAGCCAAAGACTGCCATCTTTCAGGTTATATACAAGTATACATTAACGGCCGCACATGAGATATTTCAATACTTGAATGCATAAGTACAAAAAGCGCTTATATTACAAACATCATTTTATAAATCATAAAGTTCATTTGAACATGACATTTTTTGAGCACTGCGACTCTATTACACGAGCACCACGCAGAACTTCCCCAAAATAGTGCTCAGCGGGTAACCGGCTCTCGTCCGAACCCTGGGTCGCAACAGGGGTGGCATCCATCTCCGTCCAATATGTTTTCACACGGGCAAGGGCCATCCGTGCACCCTCTATGCAGGCCAACCGCTTCATCGCCTTGATATGCGGCACCGCCCCAAGGAATTGATGCAGTAAGCCAAAATAACTCTTCGGCTTAGGCTTATCCGGCCAGACATGAGCCATGACATCCGTCATGGCAAGTCCGGACAATCTATTCAGCTCAGCCCACTCAGCCAACCGATCGGTCAACGGAAGTGAACGATCCGGACTATGGAATTGAGACCAAAAAAGCTCTTCCGTCTCGTGATCCTTTTGACTTCGGAAGTGCACAACGGCATCTGCCGCACTCGCCGCTATGTCCATATAAGGATCCTCTGGACCCCACAGCTGGCCAAGCTGAGCGTACTTCGGATCAGTAAACCTCCTGCGCAGCAGAAAGGGCTTGCCAGCCACAATATCTCCGGCCTGGCGCAGCTCCTCCTTTATAGCCCTCATTGCAGAACGGGCATCCTTGGCTTCGGCGGTGGCCTTCTTGCGCCGCTCGGCGTTCTTTTTCAAGAACCTCATAGCGGTCGGTAATATCTTTCAACTTCACGGCCATTTCGGTCATCTCCTCCCTACTTCGGTAGTGAGCAGCCTTTTCGGCTTTTAACTCTTCGGCCGCCCTCGAGGCAGCCGCATCACTCCTTCTGGCCTACTCCTTGGTTCGAGCAAGTTCTGCCCGAAGGCTCTCCACAGCAGCGGCACCATCTGCATTAAGCACACATATTGTAAGGAGTGGGCTTCGGCTCCCTTACTAGGTGACCACGGAGAAAAACCTACCTTGTGACTCATCAAGTCGCTTATTGACAAGCGCGATGTCCGCATCCGCAACATCGAGTTGCCCCTTTAGTTCGTCAACCCCATCAGTCCGGCTGGCCACCGGACTATCCGCCACCTGTATAGGAAAGGGGAAAATTAATACCTGCGATTTTGATCCTCGGCACGCTGTCGCTCTCGACAACCTACAGAGTCCTAGGGGCTACTATCTATACAGGGCACACTTTATGTGCAAAACTGTCAAAAGGTATGTCATTTTTACGTACCTCAAACCCCGCCAGCAAGCTTCTGGTCGCATCACGCAACCCGCCTTCAGCGGATGAAATTCTTTCAATCACCGTACTCATCAGTGTACGATCACCTTCTGAGATAGACGCTCTCTCAAGCAGATCCTTCAGCTCCCCCGGCCGCACACCAGTTGGTGCCAAACTATCCGGCCCTGCCGGACTCGGGGATACCCTCCGTGATGACACTTCAGGCTCGTCCGCCCTATCCAATGGGGCGGCAGATGGAGGCTTCTCGCTCTCCATCATCTCCGGATGAAGTTCCCCCGAAGACGAGCTCATCTGAGAAGGACGGAGATCCGAACTACAAGGTAAAAACCTAAGTTATCCTCAGAAGCACAAATAGGGATGTCCCTTATTACAAAACTCCATTTTTTCTACTTACGGCTCGCTGGAGGGCTGATTCTCTAGGGGAGACTGTGCGGCCGGGGCCTCCCTGGACGCAGGACCCTCTGGTGAAGATCTCTTCCCCCGCTTCGGGCTTTGGCCTCCGGGTTTTCAGAAGCAGTCCTCTTCTCCCCTTGAAGGCCTCCGGGTTTTCAAAAGCAGTCCTCTTCTCCCCTTGGAAGGAGGGATTCTCGATCCCCCCTTTTCAAAAGCCTCCTCGGTCGAGGCGGTAGCTCCTCTGTTTTCCCCTTCGCCTTCCTCTGAAGGTGCAACCTCCAGCATCCTGACCTGCACGGGATCTAGCGTGGTCTCTGGGAGGGGGGCCGGACACTGTATCAACTTTGCTTGCGCTATCCACTCCTGTTTAGAGGACAACTGGTTAAAAGGCGAATCATAGAAAGGCAAACCAATGGTATGTCTGGTCTCAGAGCTACTTACTTGTGTATCCGGGCGATTGCAGCTTAGGCCGGCGTCCTCGGTCAATCCCGGACACGTCTCTTGTGATCCGAAGAACAATTTGTACATCTCCACGGGTGTTGTACCCATGAAGTGTTGAAGAATCCGTGGTCCCTCCGAATTAAACTCCCACAGCCGGAGAGGACGGCGTTTGCAGGGCAGGAGACGCCTAATCAGCATCACCTGCATCACCACGACCAGATCGATCTCCCTCGCTTGGAGGTCTCGAATCCGGCCCTGCAATAGGGGCACGTCCTTTGACGGCCCCCAGTTGAGTCCTTGGCTGACCCATGACATCAGCCGCTGTGGAGGGCCCGGGCGGAAGATGGGCGGCGGCCTCTGCCTGCTGCCCCTGGGAGCGGTTATGTAGAACCACTCCTGCTGCCACAAGCTGAGCTCCTCCTGGAAAGAGCCCTCGGGCCATGGGCGTCGGCCCTTCGCATAACCGCCCGCCAAGATTCGCTGACCCCTCGATCATCTTGGCTCCACGTCGAAGGTCTTAAGCCACAAGCCGAAGTGAGGGGTAATGCGGAGGAAGGCTTCGCAGACGACAATGAATGAAGAAATATGGAGGATGGACTCCGGAGCCAACTCGTGGAATTCCAACCCATAATAAAACATGATCCCTCTCACAAAAGGATCCATCGGGAAGCCTAAACCCCGACGGAGGTGGGACGCAAACACGACATACTCGCCGGGCTCGGGGGTGGGAATGACATGCCCTTTGGCGGGCAGCCTATGCGAAATCTCGTAGGTCAGGTACTTGGCTTCTCGCAGCTTTAGCACGTCCTCTTCCGTGACGGAGGAGGGCATCCACCGGCCCTTTGGGTCGGAGCCGGACATTGTTGGAGGTCCGAAGCGCTCAAATCTGGGGCTCTGGGTGTTGGAACTCGGGGCGAGGAGAAGATTCGATTGAGGGTTGAAGAAAAGAAACGAGCCTTGGTCCCATTACAAAGGGGGAGAATACCAAGAGTCGTCCCCGTGACCGTTCGGGACTCGCCTCCAATAGAGGGGGTGTGGCAACGGGCACGATTGGGTTACCCGCGTCCGTATTGATGAGAATCCCGAAATAAGGGGGAACACGATCTCGGCTTTGACAAGACGTGCCAAGGAAACCGCTTCGCTAAACTCGCTGAGGTGGTATAATAAAAAACGATTCAAGTAAAGGCTTAGTAGTGGAATGAAGTCATGCCACGAAATACGTCAGCAGATTGAACTTGTGTGCATATTATTCTCTCTACGGTGGAATGTGGAATTTATTTTGCAGAGCCGGACACTATCCTGGCGTTCACAATCTTCTATGAATTATTCGGAGGAGGAACCCGCCTTGCAATGCCGAACAATATGCGCGCCGGACTCATCGTCATTGAAGCCTGGTTCAGGGGCTACTGAGGGAGTCCTGGACTAGGGGGTGTCCGGATAGCCGGACTATCATCGTCAGCCGGACTCCAAGACTATGAAGATACAAGATTGAAGACTTCGTCCCATGTCCGGATGGGACTTTCCTTGGCGTGGAAGGCAAGCTTGGCGATACGGATATGTAGATCTCCTACCATTGTAACCGACTCTGTGTAACCCTAGCCCTCTCCAATGTCTATATAAACCGGAGGGTTTAGTCCGTAGGACAGATAACCATTACAACAATCATACCATAGGCTAGCTTCTAGGGTTTAGCCTCCTTGATCTCGTGGTAGATCCACTCTTGTACTACCCATATCATCAATATCAATCAAGCAGGAGTAGGTTTTTAACTCCATCGAGAGGGCCCGAACCTGGGTAAAAATATCGTGTCCCTTGTCTCCTATTACCATCCGCCTAGACGCACAGTTCGGGACCCCCTACCTGAGATCCGCCGGTTTTGACACCGACACACCTCCTGAGCAAGTCAAAGTAGAACCCAATATTGCTATTGTTAAAGATCTCTTGTCTGATAAGATTGATGGGCATGTTATTCAATTCACTGGTGAAACTGCTAGAATTGCTAAACCCTGTGATAGAGATAAACATAGACCTGTGGTAGGCGTGCCTGTTATTTCTGTTAAAATAGGAGATCATTGTTATCATGGCTTGTGTGATATGGGTTCTAGTGCTAGTGTTATACCCATTGACTTATACAAAGAAATTATGAATGATATTGCACCTGCTGAGTTAGAAGATATTGATGTTACAATTAAACTTGTCAATAGAGATACTATATCTCCAATGGGAATTGTTTGAGATGTTGAAGTCTTGTGTGGGAAAACCAAATATCCCGCTGATTTACTTGTTCTTGGTTCTCCACAAGATAGCTTTTGTCCCATCATATTTGGTAGACCCTTCTTTTGTACCGTTAATGCTAAGATAGATTGCAAAAAGAATGTTGTTGCTGTGGGCTTGGATGATATGGTTCATGAGTTTAATTTCTCTAAATTTAGTAAACAACATCGTGAGGAAGAATTGCCTAGTAAGGATGAAATTATTGGTCTTGCTTCTATTGCTGTACCTCCTAGTGATCCTTTAGAACACTATTTGCTAGACCATGAAAATGATATGTTCATGAAAGAAAGAAGGGAAATAGATGAAGTATTCTTTAAACAGGAACCTATTCTGCAACACAATTTGCCTTCTGAAATCCTAGGGGATCCTCCTCCACCCAAGCGTGATCCCGTGTTTGAGCTTAAACCGTTGCGTGATAATATTAAATATGCTTATCTCGATGAAAAGAAAATATATCCTGTTATTATTAGCGCTAACCTTTCAGAGCATGAAGAAGAAAGATTATTGAAAACTCTGAAGAAGCATCGTGCCGCTATTGGATATACTCTGGATGATCTTAAGGGCATCAGTCCCACTCTATGTCAACATAAAGTAAATCTGGAAGCTGATGCCAAACCAGTTTGTGATCCTCAACGACGTTTGAATCCTAAAATGAAATAAGTGGTAAGAAAATAAATACTCAAGCTTCTGGAGGCAGGTATAATTTATCCCGTTGCTGATAGTCAGTGGGTAAGTCCTGTCCATTGTGTCCCTAAGAAGGGAGGTATTACGGTTGTACCTAACGATAAAGATGAATTGATTCCGCAAAGAATTATCACAGGTTATAGGATGGTAATTTATTTCCGCAAATTAAATAAGGCTACTAAGAAAGAACATTACCCCTTACCTTTTATTGATCAAATGCTAGAAAGACTATGCAAACATACACATTATTGCTTTCTAGATGGTTATTCTGGTTTTTCTCAAATACCTGTGTCGGCTAAAGACCAATCAAAGACTACTTTTACATGCCCTTTTGGTACTTTTGCTTATAGATGTATGCCTTTTGGTTTATGTAATGCACCTGCTACCTTTCAAAGATGCATGATGGCTATATTCTCTGACTTTTGCGAGAAAATTTGTCAGGTTTTCATGGACGACTTTTTCGTCTATGGTTCCTCTTTTGATGATTTCTTGAGCAATCTTGCTCGAGTTTTGCAGAGATGTGAAGAAACTAATCTTGTCTTGAATTGGGAAAAGTGCCACTTTATGGTTAATGAAGGTATTGTTTTGGGGCACAAAGTTTCTGAAAGAGGTATTGAAGTTGATAAGGCCAAGGTTGATGCTATTGAAAAGATGCCATGTCCCAAGGACATCAAAGGTATAAGAAGTTTCCTTGGTCACGCCAGATTTTATAGGAGGTTCATCAAGGACTTCTCAAAAATCTCTCGGCCTCTGACTAATTTATTACAAAAAGATGTACCATTTGTCTTTGATGATGATTGTGTAGAAGCATTTGAAATACTTAAGAAAGCATTAGTCTCTGCACCTGTTGTTCAACCACCTGATTGGAATTTACCCTTTGAAATTATGTGTGATGCTAGTGATTATGCTGTAGGTGTTGTTCTAGGGCAAAGAGTTGATAAGAAATTGAATGTTATCCATTATGCTAGTAAGACTCTAGACAATGCTCAAAGAAATTATGCTACTACTGAAAAGGAACTTTTAGCGGTTGTTTTTGCTTGTGATAAATTCAGACCCTATATTGTTGATTCTAGAGTAACTATTCATACAGATCATGCTGCTATTAAATATCTTATGGAAAAGAAAGATGCAAAACCTAGACTCATTAGATGGGTTCTCTTGCTTCAAGAATTTGATCTACATATTGTTGATAGAAAAGGAGCTGAGAACCCCATTGCAGACAACTTGTCTAGGCTAGGGAATGTTCTTGATGACCCACTACCTATTGATGACAAATTTCCTGATGAGCAACTAAATGTCATAAGTACTTCTCGTAGCACTCCATGGTATGCTGATTATGCTAATTATATTGTTGCTAAATTTATACCGCCTAGCTTCACATACCAACAAAAGAAAAAGTTTTTCTATGACTTGCGACATTACTTTTGGGATGACCCACATCTTTATAAAGAAGGAGTAGATGGTGTTATTAGACGTTGTGTACCTGAGCATGAACAGGAACAGATCCTACGCAAGTGTCACTCCGAAGCTTATGGAGGACATCATGCTGGAGACAGAACTGTTAGAAATATGCCCTAGAGGCAATAATAAATTAGTTATTATTATATTTCCTTGTTCATGATAATCGTTTATTATCCATGCTATAATTGTATTGATAGGAAACTCAGATACATGTGTGGATACATAGACAACACCATGTCCCTAGTAAGCCTCTAGTAGACTAGCTCGTTGATCAATAGATGGTTACGGTTTCCTGACCATGGTCATTGGATGTCGTTGATAACGGGATCACATCATTAGGAGAATGATGTGATGGACAAGACCCAATCCTAAGCCTAGCACAAAGATCGTAGTTCGTATGCTAAAGCTTTTCTAATGTCAAGTATCATTTCCTTGGACCATGAGATTGTGCAACTCTCGGATACCGTAGGAATGCTTTGGGTGTACCAAACGTCGCAACGTAACTGGGTGGCTATAAAGGTGCACTACAGGTATCTCCGAAAGTGTCTGTTGGGTTGGCACGAATCGAGACTGGGATTTGTCACTCCGTGTAAACGGAGAGGTATCTCTGGGCCCACTCGGTAGGACATCATCATAATGTGCACAATGTGACCAAGGGGTTGATCATGGGATGATGTGTTACGGAACGAGTAAAGAGACTTGCCGGTAACGAGATTGAACAAGGTATCGGTATACTGACGATCGAATCTCGGGCAAGTACAATACCGCTAGACAAAGGGAATTGTATACGGGATTGATCGAGTCCTTGACATCGTGGTTCATCCAATGAGATCATCGTGGAACATGTGGGAGCCAACATGGGTATCCAGATCCCGCTGTTGGTTATTGACATGAGAACGTCTCGGTCATGTCTGCATGGTTCCCGAACCCGTAGGGTCTACACACTTAAGGTTCGATGACGCTAGGGTTATAAAGGAAGTTTGTATGTGGTTACTGAATGTTGTTCGGAGTCCCGGATGAGATCCCGGACGTCACGAGGAGTTCCAGAATGGTCCGGAGGTAAAGATTTATATATGGGAAGTCCTGTTTTGTTCACCGGAAAAGTTTCGGGTTTTATCGGTAACGTACCGGGACCACCAGGAGGGTCCCGGGGGTCCACCAAGTGAGGCCACCATCCCCGAAGGGCTGCATGGGCCAAGTGTGGGAGATGACCAGCCCCAGGTGGGCTGGTGCGCCCCCCACAAGGGCCCAAGGCGCCTAGGGTTTGGGGAAGGGGGCGCACCCACCTAACTTGGGGGGCAAGTTTCCCATCTTCCCCCCCTTGGCCGCACCCTAGATGGGTTTTGGGCTGGACGCCGCCCCTAGGGGTGGAACCCTAGGTGGAGGAGCAGCCCCCCCTCTCCCCCTATATATAGTGGAGGCATAGGAGCAGCCCAACACACAAGTTTCTTCTCTTGTTGGCGCAGCCCTACCTCTCTTTCTCCTCATATCTCACGGTGCTTGGCGCAGCCCTGCTGGATCACCATGCTCCTCCACCACCACCACGCCGTTGTGCTGCTGCTGGATGGAGTCTTCCTCAACCTCTCCCTCTCTCCTTGCTGGATCAAGGCATGGGAGACGTCACCGGGCTGTACGTGTGTTGAACACGGAGGTGCCGTCCGTTCGGCACTAGGATCTCCGGTGATTTGGATCACGACGAGTAGGACTCCTTCAACCCCGTTCTCTTGAACGCTTCCGCTTAGATATCTACAAGGGTATGTAGATGCACTCTCCTTCCCCTCGTTGCTGGTTTCTCCATAGATAGATCTTGGTGAGTCGTAGGAAAATTTTGAAATTCTGCTACGTTCCCCAACAAGAACTGCACATAAGGTATTGCAATCCGGGTTTTATTGGCCTACTCTCTTCAAGGATGCTCATAAGTTTGTTTTGTCTTGTGATGAATGTCAAAGAATTGGTAATATCAGTAGACGTCAAGAAATGCCTATGAATTATTCACTTGTTATTGAGCCATTTGATGTTTGGGGCTTTGATTATATGGGACCTTTTCCTGCCTCTAATGGTTACACTCATATTCTAGTTGCTGTTGATTACGTTACTAAGTGGGTAGAAGCTATTCCATCTAGTAGTGCTGATCATAACACTTCTATTAAAATGCTTAAGGAAGTTATTTTTCCGAGGTTTGGAGTCCCTAGATACTTAATGACTGATGGTGGTTCACACTTTATTCATGGTGCTTTCCGTAAGATGCTTGCCAAATACGACGTTAATCATAGAATTGCATCTCCATATCACCCGCAGTCTAGTGGTCAGGTAGAATTGAGCAATAGAGAGCTCAAATTAATTTTGCAAAAGACTTTCAATAGGTCTAGAAAGAATTGGTCCAAAAAAACTTGATGATGCATTATGGGCCTATAGAACTGCATATAAAAATCCTATGGGTATGTCTCCATACAAGATGGTTTATGGAAAAGCATGTCACTTACCTCTCGAACTAGAACATAAGGCATATTGGGCTATTAAGGAGCTCAACTATGATTTCAAACTTGCCGGTGAGAAGAGGTTATTTGATATTAGCTCACTTGATGAATGGACCCAAGCTTATGAAAATGCCAAGCTGTTTAAAGAAAAAGTTAAAAGGTGGCATGACAAAAGGATACAAAAGCGTGAGTTTAATGTAGGTGATTATGTATTGCTATACAACTCTAGTTTAAGATTTTTTGCAGGAAAACTTCTCTCCAAATGGGAAGGTCCTTACGTTATCGAGGAGGTCTATCGTTCTGGTGCCATAAAAATTAACAACTTCGCAGGCACAAATCTGAAGGTGGTGAACGGTCAAAGAACCAAACACTATATCTCAGGTAATCCGATAAATGTTGAAACTAATGTTATTGAAACCGTAACCCCGGAGGAATACATAAGGGACACTTTCCAGAACGCTCCAGACTCCGAAAAGGAATAGGTATGGGGTACGGTAAGTAAACCGACTCCGAAACAATTTTTAAGGCAATATTTCTCCGTTTTGGAATATTTAGAAAAATAGAAAAATAAGTAGGAGTCCGGGGAGGACACGAGGCCTCCACGAGGGTGGAGGGCGCGCCCTACCCCCTGGGCGCGCCCCCCTACCTCGTGAGCACCTCGTGTGCTCTCCGGACTCCGTTTCCTTGCACAATATGTATTTTGGTCGGTAAAAATTCATTATATATACTCCCGAAGGTTTTGACTCTCGTATCACGCAAATATCCTCTATTTTTGTTTCGAGTTGTTGCTGCTGCAGATCAGGGCAAGATGTCTTCCCAAGATTCGAAGGGAGAGAGCTACATGGCTGATTATATTGCAAATCCAAAAGTATATAAGGATGCGGAGCATTATGGCTGGACCATGGAGGAAGAAGAAGACTACGATCCAAAGAGGAAGGAGGAAACGAGTTCCGACGAGGAGGACTATCCCCTACCTCAACCTGTTGATATGCATGTGGAGTTCAAGGTCCAATCTATCCCACCTCGTTTTTCGCAGGACAGCAAGGCAACACTATGCAAAAAGATAATGAAACTTGAGCTCGAGAATGAGGATCTAAGGGAGGAAAATTTTAGCCTCAGACGCAAGCTGGAGAAGAAAAATGCAACACCTCCATCACCTCCGAGGACATAATCACACGGGTATGGGCACTCCCCTTGGCAACTGCCAAGCTTGGGGGAGGTGCCCTGGTATCGTATCACCATCACAACTCCTACGTTTACCATTTTTCTTAGTTCGTTCCTATTAGTAGTATTTTGATTTAGTAGAATAAAGTCATGGTATGATCTAGTTTTGAGTTTTGCTTTATGATCCTTCTTTGTAATCGAGTCCGTGAGCTATATAATAAAGATTAGTGTTGAGTCAAGGGCTTCAATATTTTTCCATGATCTTGGCTGATTAGAAGAAACAGAATAAAAAGAATCAAGAGTTCATATTGATCTTATTGAAAGTAGTGACTCCACATAGAAAAATTGTGATGATTAAAAGTTGTTGGGAGTTGGCAAATATAGCTTTGGTCATTGTTGCAATTAATAGGAAGTAATAAGGAAAGAGGAGTTTCACATATAGATATATTATCATTGACATCTTTTATGATTGGAGGCACTCATTAAAATATGACATGCTAAAGACTTGATGTTGGACAAGAAAGACAACATAATGAGTTATGTTCTCTTACGTCTGAGATAAAGTATGTTGTCATGGTTCCTCTACCGTGTTGAGTTTGCCTTTCCCCCTCATGCTAGCCAATCTTCAGCACTAAGTAGAAATACTACTTGTGCTTCCAAATACCCTTAAACCAGTTTTGCCATGAGAGTCCACTATATCTACCTATGGATTGAGTAAGATCCTTCAAGTAAGTTGTCATCGGTGCAAGCAATAAAAATTTGCTCTCTAAATATGCATGACTTATTAGTGAAGATTTGCACAAACTTGTTGTGGACGCAATAAAAGCGACGGGCTGCATAATAAAGGTTCACATACAAGGGGCAATGTAAAGTGACGTTCTTTTGCATTAAGATTTTGTGCATCAACCCTAAACGCGCATGACAACCTCTGCTTCCCTCTGCGAAGGGCCTATCTTTTACTATTATCCTCTACCCTATGCAAGAGTCACGGTGATCTTCACCCTTCCTTTTTAATTTTATCCTTTGGCAAGCTCAGCATGTTGGAAAGAACATGATATATATATCTAATTGGATGTGGGGGAGCGTGAATTATTATTGTTGACATTACCCTCGAGGTAAAAGGTTGTGGGGCAAAAACTATAAGCCCCTATCATTCTCTGTGTCCGATTAAAACTCTGTAACCACAAGTATCGCGTGAGTGTTAGCAATTATGAAGGACTAAGTGATAGTTGAGTATGTGGACTTGCTTTTAAGCTCTGACATAGACTCTTTCCGATGTTATGATAAATTGTGATTGCTTCAATGACTGAGATTATAATTGTTGGTGCCCAATAAAGTTTCTGGTTCATATTTTGGCTTTGTGAAAAGATCATCACTAGAACATAAGTAATCATATGACAAAATTTATATATGTTGCTGCTATGAAGTAATCATGATGCCTTCATGTCCATATTTTATTTTTATCGACGCCTCTACCTCTAAACATGAGGACATATTTATTGTTATCGGCTTTTCGCTTGAGGACAAGCGAGGTCTAAGCTTGGGGGAGTTGATACGTCCATTTTGCATCATGCTTTTATGTCGATATTTATTGCATTATGGGTTGTTATTTCACGTTATGTCACAATACTTATGGCTATTCTCTCTTATTTTACTAGGTTTACATGAAGAGGGAGAATGCCGGCAGCTGGAATTCTGGGCTGGAAAAGGAGCAAATATTGAAGGACTATTCTGTGCAACTCCAAAAGTCCTGAAACTCCACGGAACACCTTAAAATAAATAAAGAAAAATCGTCGCCAAAGATGAAGGCCAGGGGGGCCACACCCTACTCACGAGGGTGGGGGCGCCCCCCTGGGCGCGCCCCCTACCTCGTGGCCCCCCTGGTGGCTCTCCGACGCCCATCTTCTCCCATATGAAGTCTTTCGATGAGAAAAAAATAGAAGAGGACCTTTCGGGGCGAGACTCCGCCGCCACGAGGCGGAACCTTGGCGGAACCAATCTAGGGCTCCGGCAGAGCTGTTCTGCCGGGGACACTTCCCTCCGGGAGGGGAAAATCATCACCATCGTCATCACCAACACTCCTCTCATCGGGAGAGGGCAATCTCCATCAACATCTTCACTAGCACCATCTCATCTCCAAACCCTAGTTCATCTCTTGTATCCAATTCTTGTCTCCAAGTCCGGGATTGGTGCTAGTAGGTTGCTAGTAGTGTTGATTACTCTTTGTAGTTGATGCTAGTTGGTTTATTTGGTGGAAGATCATATGTTCAGATCCTATATACACATATTACCCCTCTGATTTTGAACATGAATATGCTTTGTGAGTAGTTACGTTTGTTCCTGAGGACAAGGGAGAAGTCTTGCCATCAGTAGTCATGTGAATTTGGTATTCGTTCGATATTTTGATAAGATGTATGTTGTCTAACCTCTAGTGGTGTTATGTGAACGTCGACTACATAACACTTCACCATTATTTGGGCCTAGAGGAAGGCATTGGGAAGTAATAAGTAGATGATGGGTTGCTAGAGTGACAGAAGCTTAAACCCTAGTTTATGTGTTGCTTCGTAAGGGGCTGATTTGGATCCATATGTTTCATGCTATGGTTAGGTTTACCTTAATACTTTTGTTGTAGTTGCGGATGCTTGCAATAGAGGTTAATCATAAGTGGGATGCTTGTTCAAGTAAGAACAGCACCCAAGCACCGGTCCACCCACATATCAAATTATCAAAGTACCGAACGCGAATCATATGAGCGTGATGAAAACTAGCTTGACAATATTCCCATGTGTCCTCGGGAGCGCTTTTCCTATTATAAGAGTTTCCAGGCTTGTCCTTTTCTACAAAAAGGATTGTGCCACCTTGCTGCACTTTATTTACTTTTGTTACTTGTTGCTCGTTACCATTTATCTTATCACAAAACTATCTGTTACCACTTATTTCAGTACTTGCAGAGAATACCTTGCTGAAAACCGCTTATCATTTCCTTCTGCTCCTCGTTGGGTTCGACACTCTTACTTATCGAAAGGACTACGATAGATCCCCTATACTTGTGGGTCATCAGCCCCAGTCTGACAACATCCTGCCACCACGCCCTTTAGTACCGGTTCGTGGCACGAACCGGTGCTAAAGGTTCACCACGAACCGGTACTAAAGGGAGCGGCCCGCCTAGCAGTTGGAACCGGCACTAATGGTCACATTAGTGTCGGCTCAGTTTCAAACCGGGACTAATGAGCTGCACACTAGACCCTTTTTCTACTAGTGTGATGTCCTTTATGGGCTTGCCATCCACCTTGAGATCACAGGTATAGTCTGTGATCATGAGGTGATTGGCATTGAGTCCACGCTCCACCATCCCCTTGCACTTGAAGACGTCTAGCTCCATAGCTCCAAGCCTGGCCTCCACGGATCCAGTCCCCCTGGGTCCTTGCACATCACGGATGTGCAACACCCCATCACGCATCACCTCCCGCAGATATGGGTTGATGAAGTTGTCGAAGAACTTGTCCTTGGAGGAACTTGAAGCAGCCATGGTGGATTTGATCTCACAAAAAACAGCACGAAAAGAAAATAGGGGATTTCTCCTTGATACGGAGGTTAACAGGTTTGGGAGGTATATATAGTTTTTTTTATCTTGGGGAACAAGCAGAACGGAAGAAAAACGGAGACCGGAAAGTACCCGAGGTGGGCACAACCCACATGGGCGCGCCAGGCATGCTTGGCGCGCCCTGGTGTATCGTGCCCACTAGGGTCACTTTCCTGGAAGTTTCTTATTTTCCTAATTTTTTAAATATTCCAAAACTGACAAAAAATATTTTTGTTGGTTTTTCAAAGTCTGTTTACTTGCCGTATCACATACCTCTTTATTTTCACGATTCTGGAGTGTTCCGGAAGGACTCTTTTGTGTGTTCTTTCGGTGTCAAAGTTTGGATAACATTGCTTTCAACATTAATGGGCGTACCTGAGATATAGTGTTTTATTCGTTGCCCATTGAGAACCTTCAGGTTAGTCCCTTCGGCATTATTTATTTTGATAGCTCCGGATCGATAGACCTCCTCGATAACATAGGGTCCTTCCATTTGGAGAGGAGTTTTCCTGCAAAGAATCTGACACGAGAGTTGTATAAAAGAACATATTCTCCTACTTTGAACTCACGCTTTTGGATTCTTTTCTCATGCCATCTTTTAACTTTTTCTTTGAATAACTTAGCATTTTCATAAGCATGGGTTCTCCATTCATCTAATGAGCTAATATAAAATAACCTCTTTTCTCCAGCAAGTTTGAAATCATAATTAAGTTCTCTTATTGCCCAAAATGCTTTGTGTTCTAACTTAAGAGGTAAATGAAAAGCTTTTCCATAAACCATTTTATATGGAGACATACCCATAGGATTTTTCTAAGCTGTTCTATGAGCCCAAAGTGCATCATCTAATTTCTTATACCAATTCTTTCGGGACCTATTAACAGTCTTTTGATAGTTTTGTTTCTATTGCTAAGTTCAACTTGACCACTAGACTGAGGATGATAAGGTGACGCAATTCTATGGTTAACATCATACTTAGCAAGCATTTTACGGAAAGCACAATGAATAAAGTGTGAACCACCATCAGTCATTAAATATCTAGGGACTCCAAACCTTGGGAAAATAACTTCCTTCAGAATTTTAATAGAGGTGTTGTGATCAGCACTACTGGTTGGAATAGCTTCTACCCACTTAGTAACATAATCAACAACAAACAAAATATGTGTATACCCATTAGAGGAACGAAAAGGTCCCATGAAGTCAAATCCCCAAACAACAAATGGTTCAACAGAAAGTGAATAATTCATAGGCATTTCTTGATGCTTACCGATATTACCTATTCTTTGGCTTTCATCACAAGATGAGACAAACTTACGACATCCTTGAAGAGAGTAGGCCAGTAAAAACCAGATTGCAATACCTTATGAGCGGTTCTGTCTCCCGCGTGATGTCCTCCATAAGAATTGGAGTGACATTTCCGTAGGATTTGTTCCTGTTCATGCTCAGGTACACAACGTCTAATAATACCATCAACTCCTTCTTTATAAAGATGTGGGTCATCCCAAAAGTAATGTCTTAAATCATAGAAGAATTCTTTTCTTTTGTTGGTGTGTGAAGTTGGGTGGTATGTGTTGGAAATATGCCCTAGAGGCAATAATAAAATGGTTATTGTTATATTTCCTTGTTCATGATAATTGTCTATTGTTCATGCTATAATTGTATTGATCGGAAACCGTAATACATGTGTGAATACATAGACCACACCATGTCCCTAGTGAGCTTCTAGTTGACTAGCTCGTTGATCAACAGATGGTCATGGTTTCCTGACTATGGACATTGGATGTCATTGATAACGGGATCACATCATTAGGAGAATGATGTGATGGACAAGACCCAATCCTAAGCATAGCACAAGATCGTGTAGTTCGTTTGCTAGAGCTTTTCTAATGTCAAGTATCATTTCCTTAGCCATGAGATTGTGTAACTCCCGAATACCGTAGGAGTGCTTTGGGTGTACCAAACGTCACAACGTAACTGGGTGACTATAAAGGTGCTCTATAGGTATCTCCGAAAATGTCTGTTGGGTTGGCACGAATCAAGTCTGGGATTTGTCACTCCATATGACGGAGAGGTATATCTGGACCCACTCGATAATGCATCATCATAATGAGCTCAAAGTGACCAAGTGGTTGGTCACGGGATCATGCATTACAGATCGAGTAATGTGACTTGCCGGTAACGAGATTGAACGAGGTATTGGGATACCGACGATCGAATCTCGGGCAAGTAACGTACCGATTGACAAAGGGAATTGTATACGGGATTGCTTGAATCCTCGACATCGTGGTTCACCCGATAAGATCATCGTGGAACATGGTGGAGCCAACATGGGTATCCAGATCCTGTTGTTGGATATTGGCCGGAGAGCTGTCTCGATCATGTCTGTGTGATTCCCGAACCCGTAGGGTCTACACACTTAAGGTTTGATGACGCTAGGGTTATTAGGAAGATTTGTATGTGATTACCGAATGTTGTTCGGAGTCCCGGATGAGATCCCGGACGTCACAAGGAGTTCCGGAATGGTCCGGAGGTGAAGATTTATATATGGGAAGTTGTCATACGGTCATCGGAAATATTTGGGGGCATACAGGTATTGTATCGGGGCCACCGGAGGGGTTCCGGGGGTCCACCAGGAGGGTCCACCTGTCCCGGAGGGCCTCATGGGTTGTAGAGGGAAGGGAACTAGCCCCTTGGAGGGCTGGGCGCCACCCCACCCCCCTTGGGCCCATGCGCCTAGGGTTGGGGGGGAACCCTAAAGGGGGCGCCCCCCTTGCTTGGGGGGCAAGTCCCCTTCCCTTGGCCGCCGCCACCCCCCTTCTAGATCTCATCTAGAGGGGGCCAGCCCCTTCCCCCTTCTCCCTATAAATAGAGGGCCGAGGGGAGGGCTGCTCTAACACGTCCAAGGCGCAGCCCCTCCCCTCCCCAACACCTCTCCTCCTCCGCAAGAGCTTGACGAAGCCCTGCCGGAGAACTGCCACTCCATCATCACCACGCCGTCGTGCTGTTACTGGAGCCCTCTTCCTCAACCTCTCCCTCCTCCTTGCTGGATCAAGGCGCGGGAGACGTCACCAGGCTGCACGTGTGTTGAACACGGAGGTGCCGTTGTTCGGCGCTTAGATCGGAGTCCACCGCGATCTGAATCGCTTCGTGTACGACTCCTTCATCCACGTTCTTGCAACGCTTCCGACTCGCGATCTTCAAGGGTATGAAGATGCACTCCCCTCTCTCTCGTTGCTAGTTACTCCATAGATTGATCTTGGTGATGCGTAAAAAAATTTAATTTCTGCAACGATCCCCAACAGTGGCATCATGAGCTAGGTCTATGCGTAGTTTCTATGCACGAGTAGAACACAAGTTTGTTGTGGGCGTCGATATTGTCAATTTACTTGCCACTAATAGTCTTATCTTGTTTCGGCGGCATCGTGGGATGAAGCGGCCCGGACCGACCTTACACGTACGCTTACGTGAGACAGGTTCCACCGACTGACATGCACTAGTTGCATAAGGTGGCTAGCGGGTGTCTGTCTCTCCCACTTTAGTCGGATCGGGTTTGATGAAAAGGGTCCTTATGAAGGGTAAATAGAAATTGGCATATCACGTTGTGGTTTTGGCGTAGGTAAGAAACGTTCTTGCTAGAAACCTATAGCAGCCACATAAAAAACTTGCAACAACAATTAGAGGACGTCTAGCTTGTTTTTGCAGCATATGCCGTGTGATGTGATATGGACAAAAGGATGTGATGAATGATATATATGTGATGTATGAGATTGATCATGTTCTTGTAATAGGAATCATGACTTGCATGTCGATGAGTATGACAACCGGCAGGAGCCATAGGTGTTGTCTTAATTTATTGTATGACCTGTGTGTCAATGAATAATGCCATGTAATTACTTTACTTTATTGCTAAACTGTTAGCCATAGTAGTAGAAGTAATAGTTGGCGAGACTACTTCATGAAGACACGATGATGGAGATCATGATGATGGAGATCATGGTGTCATGCCGGTGACGATGATGATCATGGCATACGAAGATGGAGATCAAAGGAGCAAAATGATATTGGCCATATCATGTCACTATTTGATTGCATGTGATGTTTATCATGTTTTTGCATCTTATTTGCTTAGAACGACGGTAGCATTAATAAGATGATCCCTCATAATAATTTCAAGAAAGTGTTCCCCCTAACTGTGCGCCGTTGCGAAAGTTCGTTGTTTCAAAGCACCACGTGATGATTGGGTGTGATAGATTCTAATGTTCACATACAACTGGTGTAAGCCAGATTTACACATGCAAAAACACTTAGGTTGACTTGATGAGCCTAGCATGTACAGACATGGCCTTGGAACACAAGAGACCGAAAGGTCGAACACGAGTCGTATAGAAGATACGATCAACATGAAGATGTTCACCCATGATGACTAGTCCATCTCACGTGATGATCGGACATGGCCTAGTTGACTCGGATCGTGTATCACTTAGATGACTAGAGGGATGTCTATCTGAGTGGGAGTTCATTAAATAATTTGATTAGATGAACTTAATGTTCATGAACTTAGTCTAAAAATCTTTACAATATGTCTTGTAGATCAAATGGACCATGCGAATGTTGTCCTCAACTTCAACGCGTCCTAGAGAAAACCAAGATGAAAGACGATGGTAGCAACTATACAGACTGGGTCCGGAACTTGAGGATCATCCTCATTGTAACGCCCCGAGACCGATGCTCCAGAAGACTTCCAGCTACTCCGGGTTTCGTCGTGTGATTTGTTTTTGTTCGTTGTTTGCATCCTTGCATCATGTGCATTACATCATGTCATCATGTGCACGGTGTGATTTCTCATACATATTATGTTGTTGCATGTTCCATGCATGAATCTCGCATCACCCACCTTCTCCTCCCCTCTTTTTCCTTCTTTTGACAAGTGCCATTTTTTTCCCTTTCTCCTTTAATGTTCACTTTCTCCCAAATAGTCAAACTTATTGCCCAAAACCCCACCGCCAAATTTCACCTCTTTTGGAAATGTTTTGGTTAGATTTTAAAATGGCTCAAGTTTGAATTTAATTCAAACTTGAATTATTTTTCAACCTCTAAAATCCCCCAAAACATTATCTTAAATAGGGCATAATTCCAGGGTCCTGAGGATATTTTCATATCTCTCACAACCCTCTCCAAATTCCTCTGTGATTTTTTGCTCTTTTATTTCTGTTTGAAGAAATATAAAAAGATCAACAGCGCAGTCCAGCTAGCAGGCCTCCTGGTTTTTTTTTCCTCTCTCCAACCCCCCTGTACTCGGAGCCCGGCTCGACCTCCCCTCCTCTAGGCCCAGCCCACCTAACCTCCAAAACCTAGCCCGATCGAACCCTTTCTCTCGATCCCTTCCTCCCTCCCGTGCGCCGCCAGAACCGATTCCCACTCGCTCGACGCATCTCTCCTTCAGCGCCGCTTCCCCGTTCCCGATCTCCACACGCTCGCCTCCCTCTCCTCCCTCGCTCCGCCCGACGCCATGGCCGTCGGCCTCCTCGAGCACCGGTCGCCCCCGCGCCCTACCTCCTCCTCGGAGCCGGTCGCCACCGCCCGCTTCTCGCGCGACCATGCCCTCGTCCCCGTTCCCTGCATCCTTCCTCCCGCGCCCCAGCGACCCCCTGCAGCGACCTTCGGCGTCGCCGGCAAGTCCTCTGCTTCTCCTCCCGAGCGCCCCCGATCCCCTCGCGCTCCACCCGCTCCTCCCATCGTCCCCGAACTACGTCGGCCCTGCTGCGCCGCTACATCGAGCGGCCAGAGCCGCACGTCGCAGACCCCGTCCGCCGCTCCGGCGCCTCCCATCGCGCCCGCCATGGCCTGCGAGGCCATCAGCATCCCCGCGCCTCTGTCCGTCCATGCTGCCCATGAGCCCCGGCGCCCCTTTTTTCTCAGTTGCATCGCCATGGCCCCACCTCTCCTTGCTGCTGCTCTGCATCGCGGTACCCTCTCCCCTGCGCCCGCTGCATCGAGCAAGGCTCGATCCGGTCGTGCGCGTTGACCTCCTGCTGCCCTTGCCTCATGCATCTACCACTCCTGCGAGCACCCCATCTACGAAACCTGCCGCCGTCGGAGGTGACTAGTTCATCGTGTCCTGTTGGAACGCTATCAACCGAGGCCTTTGGTGTTGTTCTGGATCTCGCCAAGACCCTCTTGGATTTCGGCAAGTAGCATGAGGACCGAGGACTCGGAGCAACCGGTTCGTCAAGTTTTCCCGGAGACCATCGTTGATTTTCGCCAAGTACCGGGACGTCAGGACCCGTCAAGTTCATCTTCGAACCGTGTACCACTACCGTCGCCGAAGACCGTCAAGTGTACAACTACCGTCGCCGTGAACCACTACTTCCACTACGGCATGTGTACGACTACTTCCCACGACGACACGTGAACAACTACTTCCTCTACGACCGCTACGTGAACGACTACTTCCCTCTGCGTATCGCGAACCGTCCCGCTTGAACGTTTCGAAGGTATAACCCGAGACGACTGCCGAGATGCCCTGCCGAGAACGAATGTTTACGATGCATGAGATGCTCATGTTTGCACCATGTTCGAGTTGCCTTTGCGCGTTCCTCGTTTGCCATGCCGCCGTCCGTGGGAACCCGGAATCCGGGAGCACCCACCATCCTCGCATGACACGCTCCGCCCACTTCTTTTGCACCGGTATCTCCGTGAGCTACGGAACCGATATGTTGCCGTGGCATCATTTTCGTATATGTTGCCGTGGCACCATTTTCCTTTTCGCCGCCGTGGCACCCTTTTTCGCCGCCGTGGCACCCTTTTGTTCCGCCATGGCGACAAATGCTTCATAACATGCTCATGTCAACTTTTTCATAATAATTGCATAAAACTTGTGCATGTCATCCGCATCATGATAACAACATTTAAATGTTTAAAATTGTTGTTGCATTAAGTTGCTAAATAACATGGGGATTTTCCGGAATTGTTGTTTGTTGTTCCGGCCTCATTTAAACTTGCCTAGTTAGGTAGTTTCATTATGTTTCACCTCTTGCCATGTTTAACAACATTTAATATTGACGAGTAGCTTAACCGAGATCAAACTAAATAAGTCATGTGGTGTTTTCGTCAATATGCAACTCGTTGCATATTGAGCTCCACTTAATTTGTAGTGTTGTTTGTTGCACTTTGCCATGGCATGCCATGCCTCATTAAACCGGACATGCATCATACTTGGTTGTGCATCATGCCATGATTATGCGATGGTTGTTTACTATGTTGTTTGCTTCTTTCCGGTTTGCTTCTCTCGTTAGCTTCGGTTTCGTTCCGGAGTTGTGAGGATTCGTTCGACTACGTCCGTTTGTCTTCTTCATGGACTCGTCTTCTTCCTTGCGGGATTTCAGGCAAGATGACCATACCCTCGAAATCACTACTATCTTTGCTATGCTAGTTTGCTCGCTCTTTTGCTATGCCAATGCTACGATGCCTACCATTTGCTTGTCGGCCTCCCAAATTGCCATGTAAAACCCTAACCTTTGACACCTTTTCCTATGCAAACCGTTGTTTGGCTATGTTACCGCTTTGCTCACCCCTCTTATAGCGTTGCTAGTTGCAGGTGAAGTTGAAGATTTCTCCATGGTGGACAGGGTTTATGTTGGGATATCACAATATCTCTTATATTATTAATGCATCTATATACTTGGTAAAGGGTGGAAGGCTCGGCCTTATGCCTGGTGTTTTGTTCCACTCTTGCCGCCCTAGTTTCCGTCATACCGGTGTTATGTTCCCGGATTTTGCGTCCCTTACGCGGTCGGGTGATTTATGGGACCCCCCTGACAGTTCGCTTTGAATAAAACTTGTCCAGCAAGGCCCAACATTGCCTTTTACCATTTGCCTCACCACCACCTACTTTTCCCTTGGGAGTCGCTCTCTCGAAGGTCATCTTTTATAGCCCCGGGCGGTTGCTTGTCTAAGCGTTGGTCCAAACTAGAGCACCGTCTTGGGACCATCCCTTGGCAACTTGGGTTACGTCGGTTCCTGTACGCTTCGCTTATCCGGTGTTGCCCTGAGAACGAGATATGTGTAGCTCCTATCGGGATTGTCGGCGCATCGGGCGGCTTTGCTGGTCTTGTTTTACCATTGTCGAAATGTCTTGATGTACCGGGATTCCGAGACTGATCGGGTCTTCCTGGGTGAAGGTCTATTCCTTCGATGATCGCGAGAGCTTGTCATGGGCTAAGTTGGGACACCCCTGCAGGGTATAAACTTTCGAGAGCCGTGCCCGCGGTTATGTGGCAGATGGGAATTTGTTAATGTCCGGTTGTAGAAAACCTGAAGTTGACCTTAATTAAAATACATCAACCGCGTGTGTTACCGTGATGGTCTCTTTCCGGCGGAGTCCGGGAAGTGAACACGGTGTTGGAGTTATGCTTGACGCAGGTTGCTATAGGATCACTTCTTGATCATACTTTTATCGACCGTGCTTTGCCTTCTCTTCTCGCTCTCATTTGCGTATGTTAGCCTCCGTATATGCTAGTCGCTTGCTGCAGCTCCACCTCATGCCTTTACCTTACCCATAAGCTTAAATAGTCTTGATCTCGTGGGTGCGAGATTGCTGAGTCCTCGTGACTCACCAGATACTTCCAAAACCAGTTTGCAGGTGCCTATGTAGCCGAGCAGGTGATGCAACCAAGCTCAAGGAGGAGCTTGATGAAGATCTTGCCCTTTGTGTTGTTTCGTTCTAGTTGATCAGTAGTGGAGCCCAGTTGGGGTCGATCGGGGACCCTTTGTCGCATTTGGGGTTCTTCTTTTATTTTGGTTCCGTAGTCGGACCTTGTTTCTATCTGGATGATGTAATGCTTTATTCATGTATTTGTGTGAAGTGGCGATTGTAAGCCAACTATGTATCTTTTTCCCTTATGTATTACTTGGGTTGTGTGAAGATTACCTCACTTGCGACATTGCTTTCAATGCGGTTATGCCTCTAAGTCGTGCTTCGACACGTGGGAGATATAGCCGCATCGAGGGCGTTACAAGTTGGTAATCAGAGCCTTCCCCGACCTTAGGAGCCCCACTGCTTGATCATTTTTAGTGGCCGAGTTGTGTCTAGAAAAATGTTTTGAGTCGTTTAGGATTATATATATCGGAGAGTTTAGGAATTCTTTTTACTCCCCAGTCCCTTCGACCTTCTGGTGAGGTATCCTGACGTAGAGTTTTGACTCTTCTCTTCTTAAAATTTCACTAATTTTTTTTTAGGATCACGCGGGTATCTTAGAATCGTTCCGATGGTTTTATGATGACAACATTGTCTTGGTTGCCTCCTGACATTTAGGGGTTGTGGCAGTGTCCCGGGGAGTTTAGCTCCGAGGTGTTGTCGTCATAATTTTATCGTTGCAGTTCTGGAATACCTGAGTTTAGTACGCCGACATCGAAAATCTCTTTTATGCAGTTGTTGGTGAGATAATCCCGCTAACCCAGTACTGAGGTGAGTACGGGAGTATTGCCATGACTTGTATAACGGATGCTTTTCGAAGGTTGAGGTAGACGATTTCCGAAGGTTTCTTGGTTATGTGTTGACGGATGGATACAGCTGGATGTAGGGATTGTTAGCTTGGGTGAGATATATATTGCTCCCCTGTATCCCCAACACCAGATTGCATAACCAGAAAGTTTTGGGAGTTTCATAGGTGGGAATTCATGTAGCTCTTAGGATATCTTTCCGACGGATGTATGATATGAAATTGGGGTTCGACGTCTAGTGGTCCGCCTATTCACGGTTGGTTTTACAGTGGTCTCGTTGTGTCTTAAAGAGTCCTTGGCTATGCCGAGTCGGGGACGCTTCGTATGTCATGTGCACTACCTTGTACATGATGGTGCTGTACGATCGAGCCCGTGTAGGCCCCACCACGAAAACTTCGGACGAAATCTCTATCATATGTTTGTTCCGGCTTATTCTGCAAGCCAAATCCTTTGTTTTGTGTTATTCGTGGTATTCGAGTTGCTTCAAAGTCAAGTGTTGATTCCATACCTTTCCGAAATGGTGTTCTCATACTCCGATGTGAATACCAATCCTTCTCGACAATCGAGATTGTCATGTCAATTCTTTTCCAACCGGCGTGTTTCTCTTCAAGTGGATCCGATCACTTCAACATCAGAAAGACCAATTATCATTTCTTCTCAACGGTGTTTGTTTCATCCGTCCCAAGTTGTCTTTGTTTTTCCCCACCCACCCACCCTTTTTCCTCAAGGACACAGATTTCTTAATCAAGTATCCATTTATTCATGTGAAGTCTCTTCATTCTTTTCTTTCAATGTTCTGATCCGGTGATCCCTCGTGAAGATGCTCACGAGCTTTCAAGTTAATCATACTTCATTGTTGTTTCTTCTTCGGTGGATTTAATTCAAGCTTTCAATATTCATCATATTCCTTTCCTCGTTTCTAATGCTTTCTCATACCGATGCACCTCTATATCATTCTTCTTCTCGCTATATGTTATTCCGGAGTGCTCAAGATATCTCGAAGATTCGTTTTTCCACTCTGCATTCGTTCAAGCTCTTTCGAGATTGTTATCTCATTCAAGCCATTTAATTCAACCGGTGCAACATCTCTTTAAATCTTTTCAACGGTGTTCTTTTGAGTGGGCCCTAACCCACAGGTCTTTTCCCAGGATCTTACCTGACTCTTCTATTTTCCCAGAGCTATCCTAAATCCTTCTCCAAGTTTGACGTAAGAATGAGTTATCATCAGTCAAATGCTTTTCTCCAAGATCTTTCAATTTCTTTTCATAGTTGGCTTAACCTCTTCGCTTTTGATTCTTCCGGTGTGCCTCAATAATTCTTGGTGGTGTTTCTCGTTGTCATTCTCATCATTTGAAGACCGAAGAAGCGTTTCTCTTTAATCTTGCTCTATTCTCTTCAAGATTCATGGTGCTAGCTTGTTGCCATCCTCTCATAATTGTTTTCGATTGTGAGAATCTTTTTCACCCATCAGGAGATATTCAAGAGTCTTCTCAGTTTGTCATCCGGAGCCCATCATAAGTATTATTCATTCAAGCTTTCAGCTATCGTTCTCCAAATCTTACCGGTGATTCGTTCAAATATCCTCTAATCAGTTCATGTTCTCTTCGTTCTCATGTATTTAAATCCCCCCAAATATCTTCATTCGCTTTCCAACTCTTACCGGTGAATTGTGCCTTTGCTACGTTCAATTTCAATTCTTACGGTGGTTCGTTCAAGATTTCACCTCTTTCGTTATCATTTAATTCATTCGTTCTTTCCAACCCTACCGGTGGTTCGTTGAAGACCTTCCCAAGCTTGCGCCATATCTATCTTAATCCTTTCTACGAGAATAAGTAGTATGCCAAATCCATTGCTTCTCATCAATTTAATTGGTGAAGGATAAGCATAACATAATTCTTATTCTTGTTCATCCAAGTGATTAATTCTTTATTCTGGAGATCCATCTAAATCATTGCAAGGATTCACCTTGTGTTTTCAACTTCTCTTTCTTTTCATCATCCTTTTATTACCGGAGTTCTTCATGGAGGTTCTACATGATGGTTCATCAAGGATTTAATTCCCTTCTCAAAGTTTTCATCGAGATTCTTCCTAAGGAGCTCAAGCTTTCTTCATATGGTAATCCGGAGTGCAATTCTTTCTACCTTATCTTTTGAGATGGTGTTATGTCACTCTTGACAATTTCCTTCATGTTTCATGATTCATATTGTTGTCAAGAATGAGGTATTTTAAATCCATCAGTCTCTTCTTCATTGGAGTTATCTTGTGTCAGGTTTCACCTAAAGCCTTTCCGTAAGGGTTGTTGCTACTTATGGTGTTTATCAATGATCCAAGTTATCTCTTTTCCATCTTGATGGAACAAGTTTTCATCTTTTCGTTAATCTCAAGCAATCAATGGTTTCCATTTGTGGCCGGTTGTCACCTCATAATTTTGAGATGTTTTCATAAGCCCGCCACAAGCTTATTCTTTTCGTTGTTGGTTTTCCAACAACTCCGTTCAATTCTTCTTTGCAAGGATGCTTTCCAAGCTCATTTGGGGCAGAAGTTGGCATTTCCTTCTCCATTCTTCTATTGCAATGATCTATCTTCTATTCTTTCTTCCGAAGGCATTATGTTGCTCTCTTCACTCATCATCTCGATTGTGAGGATCGTGTTCTTTTCGTGCTTATCCATTTAACCGGAGTGTTGTGTTATCTCTTCAAGTTCTTTTCATCTTATCAAGTTTTCTTCTCTTTTCTACCGGAGTGCTGCCCAAATTCTGCCATTCTTGTTCCTTGGCTATCTCATTATACCGATGTGGCCATATTCTTTTCGTTCGTGAAACTCTTGATTCATGTCTTTGCAACCTTCAAGTTCTCGTAATGTTCCCTGTTCCTCTTTTCTAAGGAGTGTTTGCAATCTCGTTCATCTCCATTGTTTCTCTTCTTTCAATTGTTTAAACCTCTCAAGGTTCGTGTTTTCACTCGTTTGTCAAAGAAGCAACTTAGTTTTACCTTTCTTTTTCTCTTCCGTTTTCCCTCCGGTGCCATTCTAGATCTCGGGACGAGATCCTCTCATAGTGGTGGAGTGTTGTAACGCCCCGAGACCGATGCTCCAGAAGACTTCCAGCTACTCCGGGTTTCGTCGTGTGATTTGTTTTTGTTCGTTGTTTGCATCCTTGCATCATGTGCATTACATCATGTCATCATGTGCACGGTGTGATTTCTCATACATATTATGTTGTTGCATGTTCCATGCATGAATCTCGCATCACCCACCTTCTCCTCCCCTCTTTTTCCTTCTTTTGACAAGTGCCATTTTTTCCCTTTCTCCTTTAATGTTCACTTTCTCCCAAATAGTCAAACTTATTGCCCAAAACCCCACCGCCAAATTTCACCTCTTTTGGAAATGTTTTGGTTAGATTTTAAAATGGCTCAAGTTTGAATTTAATTCAAACTTGAATTATTTTTCAACCTCTAAAATCCCCCAAATCATTTTCTTAAATAGGGCATAATTCCAGGGTCCTGAGGATATTTTCATATCTCTCACAACCCTCTCCAAATTCCTCTGTGATTTTTGCTCTTTTATTTCTGTTTGAAGAAATATAAAAGATCAGCAGCGCAGTCCAGCTAGCAGGCCTCCTGGTTTTTTTTCCTCTCACCAACCCCCCTGTACCCGCAGCCCGGCTGGACCTCCCCTCCTCTAGGCCCAGCCCACCTAATCTCCAAAACCTAGCCCGATCGAACCCTTTCTCTCGATCCCTTCCTCCCTCCGTGCACCTTGAGAACCGATTCCCACTCGCTCGACGATCTCTCCTTGGCGCCGCTTCCCGTTCCCGATCTCCACACGCTCGCCTCCCTCTCCTCCCTCGCTCCGCCTGACGCCATGGCCGTCGGCCTCCTCGAGCACCGGTCGCCCCGCGCCCTACCTCCTCCTCGGGCAGTCGCCACCGCCCGCTTCTCGCGACCATGCCCTCGTCCCGTTCCTGCATCCTTCCTCCGCGCCCGGCGACCCCTGCAGCGACCTTGGCGTCGCCGCAAGTCCTCTGCTTCTCCTCCCGAGCGCCCCCGATCCCCTCGCGCTCCACCCGCTCCTCCCATCGTCCCCGAACTACGTCGGCCCTGCTGCGCCGCTACATCGAGCGGCCAGAGCCGCACGTCGCGGACCCCGTCCGCCACTCCGGCGCCTCCCATCGCGCCCGCCATGGCCTGCGAGGCCATCAGCATCCCCGCGCCTCTGTCCGTCCATGCTGCCCATGAGCCCCGGCGCCCCTTTTTTCTCAGTTGCATCGCCATGGCCCCGCCTCTCCTTGCTGCTGCTCTGCATCACGGTACCCTCTCCCCTGCGCCCGCTGCATCGAGCAAGGCTCGATCCGGTCGTGCGCGTTGACCTCCTGCTGCCCTTGCCTCATGCATCTACCACTCCTGCGAGCACCCCATCTACGAAACCTGCCGCCGTCGGAGGTGACTAGTTCATCGTGTCCTGTTGGAACGCTATCAACCGAGGCCTTTGGTGTTGTTCTGGATCTCGCCAAGACCCTCTTGGATTTCGGCAAGTAGCATGAGGACCGAGGACTCGGAGCAACCGGTTCGTCAAGTTTTCCCGGAGACCATCGTTGATTTTCGCCAAGTACCGGGACGTCAGGACCCGTCAAGTTCATCTTCGAACCGTGTACCACTACCGTCGCCGAAGACCGTCAAGTGTACAACTACCGACGCCGTGAACCACTACTTCCACTACGGCATGTGTACGACTACTTCCCACGACGACACGTGAACAACTACTTCCTCTACGACCGCTACGTGAACGACTACTTCCCTCTACGTATCGCGAACCGTCCCGCTTGAACGTTTCGAAGGTATAACCCGAGACGACTGCCGAGATGCCCTGCCGAGAACGAATGTTTACGATGCATGAGATGCTCATGTTTGCACCATGTTCGAGTTGCCTTTGCGCGTTCCTCGTTTGCCATGCCGCCGTCCCGTGGGAACCCGGAATCCGGGAGCACCCCACCATCCTCGCATGACACGCTCACGCCCACTTCTTTTGCACCGGTATCTCCGTGAGCTACCGGAACCGATATGTTGCCGTGGCATCATTTTCGTATATGTTGCCGTGGCACCATTTTCCTTTTCGCCGCCGTGGCACCCTTTTCGCTTCGCCGCCGTGGCACCCTTTTGTTCCGCCATGGCGACAAATGCTTCATAACATGCTCATGTCAACTTTTTCATAATAATTGCATAAAACTTGTGCATGTCATCCGCATCATGATAACAACATTTAAATGTTTAAAATTGTTGTTGCATTAAGTTGCTAAATAACATGGGGATTTTCCGGAATTGTTGTTTGTTGTTCCGGCCTCATTTAAACTTGCCTAGTTAGGTAGTTTCATTATGTTTCACCTCTTGCCATGTTTAACAACATTTAATATTGACGAGTAGCTTAACCGAGATCAAACTAAATAAGTCATGTGGTGTTTTCGTCAATATGCAACTCGTTGCATATTGAGCTCCACTTAATTTGTAGTGTTGTTTGTTGCACTTTGCCATGGCATGCCATGCCTCATTAAACCGGACATGCATCATACTTGGTTGTGCATCATGCCATGATTATGCGATGGTTGTTTACTATGTTGTTTGCTTCTTTCCGGTTTGCTTCTCTCGTTAGCTTCGGTTTCGTTCCGGAGTTGTGAGGATTCGTTCGACTACGTCCGTTTGTCTTCTTCATGGACTCGTCTTCTTCCTTGCGGGATTTCAGGCAAGATGACCATACCCTCGAAATCACTACTATCTTTGCTATGCTAGTTTGCTCGCTCTTTTGCTATGCCAATGCTACGATGCCTACCATTTGCTTGTCAGCCTCCCAAATTGCCATGTCAAACCCCTAACCTTTGACACCTTTTCCTATGCAAACCGTTGTTTGGCTATGTTACCGCTTTGCTCAGCCCCTCTTATAGCGTTGCTAGTTGCAGGTGAAGTTGAAGATTTCTCCATGGTGGACAGGGTTTATGTTGGGATATCACAATATCTCTTATATTATTAATGCATCTATATACTTGGTAAAGGGTGGAAGGCTCGGCCTTATGCCTGGTGTTTTGTTCCACTCTTGCCGCCCTAGTTTCCGTCATACCGGTGTTATGTTCCCGGATTTTGCGTCCCTTACGCGGTCGGGTGATTTATGGGACCCCCCTGACAGTTCGCTTTGAATAAAACTTGTCCAGCAAGGCCCAACATTGCCTTTTACCATTTGCCTCACCACCACCTACTTTTCCCTTGGGAGTCGCTCTCTCGAGGGTCATCTTTTTATAGCCCCCCGGGCCAGTGCTTGTCTAGCGTTGGTCCAAACTAGAGCACCGTCGGGACCATCCCTTGGCAACTTGGGTTACGTCGGTTCTGACGCTTCGCTTATCGGTGTTGCCACGAGAGCGAGATATGTGCAGCTCCTATCGGGATTGTCGGCGCATCGGGCGGCTTTGCTGGTCTTGTTTTACCATTGTCGAAATGTCTTGATGTACCGGGATTCCGAGACTGATCGGGTCTTCCTGGGTGAAGGTCTATTCCTTCGATGATCGCGAGAGCTTGTCATGGGCTAAGTTGGGACACCCCTGCAGGGTATAAACTTTCGAGAGCCGTGCCCGCGGTTATGTGGCAGATGGGAATTTGTTAATGTCCGGTTGTAGAAAACCTGAAGTTGACCTTAAATTAAAATACATCAACCGCGTGTGTTACCGTGATGGTCTCTTTCCGGCGGAGTCCGGGAAGTGAACACGGTGTTGGAGTTATGCTTGACGCAGGTTGCTATAGGATCACTTCTTGATCATACTTTTATCGACCGTGCTTTGCCTTCTCTTCTCGCTCTCATTTGCGTATGTTAGCCTCCGTATATGCTAGTCGCTTGCTGCAGCTCCACCTCATGCCTTTACCTTACCCATAAGCTTAAATAGTCTTGATCTCGTGGGTGCGAGATTGCTGAGTCCTCGTGACTCACCAGATACTTCCAAAACCAGTTTGCAGGTGCCTATGTAGCCGAGCAGGTGATGCAACCAAGCTCAAGGAGGAGCTTGATGAAGATCTTGCCCTTTGTGTTGTTTCGTTCTAGTTGATCAGTAGTGGAGCCCAGTTGGGGTCGATCGGGGACCCTTTGTCGCATTTGGGGTTCTTCTTTTGTTTTGGTTCCGTAGTCGGACCTTGTTTCTATCTGGATGATGTAATGCTTTATTCATGTATTTGTGTGAAGTGGCGATTGTAAGCCAACTATGTATCTTTTTCCCTTATGTATTACTTGGGTTGTGTGAAGATTACCTCACTTGCGACATTGCTTTCAATGCGGTTATGCCTCTAAGTCGTGCTTCGACACGTGGGAGATATAGCCGCATCGAGGGCGTTACACTCATAGCTGCCAAGAAAGCATATGTCCTCGAAGCACCGCTAGGTGAAGCACCTGTCCCAGCGAACCAAGACGTTACGAACACTTGGCAGTCGCGTGTTGATGATTACTCCCTGGTTCAGTGCGGCATGCTTTAAAGCTTAAAACCGGGGCTCCAAAAGCATTTCGAGCAGCACAGAGCATATGAGATGTTCCAAGAGCCGAGAATGGTTTTCCAAGCTCATGCCCGGGTCGAGAGATATGAAGTCTCCGACAAGTTCTACAGTTGTAAGATGGAGGAAAATAGTTCCGTCAGCGAGCACATACTCAAAATGTCTGGGTTGCACAACCGCTTGTCTCAGCTGGGAGTTAATCTCCCGGATGACGCGGCCGTTGACAGAATCCTTCAGTCGCTTCCACCGAGCTACAAGAGCTTTGTGATGAACTTCAATATGCAGGGGATGGAGAAAACCATTCCTGAAGTATATTCAATGCTGAAATCAGCGGAGGTGGAAATCAAAAAGGAATATCAAGTGTTGATGGTGAATAAAACCACTAAGTTCAAGAAGGGCAAGAGTAAAAAGGGTTTCAAGAAAGACGGCAAGGGAGGTGCCGCGCCCAGCAAGCAAGCTACCGAGAAGAAGCCAAAGAATGGACCCAAGCCTGAGACTGAGTGTTTTTATTGCAAGGGGAGTGGTCACTGGAAGCGGAACTGCCCCAAGTACTTAGCGGACAAGAAGGCCGGCAACACCAAAGGTATATGTGATATACATGTTATTGATGTGTACCTTACCAGTACTCGTAGTAGCTCCTGGGTACTTGATACCGGTGCGGTTGCTCATATTTGTAACTCAAAACAGGAGTTGCGGAATAAGCGGAGACTGGTGAAGGACGAGGTGACGATGCGCGTCGGGAATGGTTCCAAGGTCGATGTGATCGCCGTCGGCACGCTACCTCTACATTTACCTACGGGCTTAGTTTTAAACCTCAATAATTATTATTTAGTGCCAGCTTTGAGCATGAACATTGTATCCGGATCTCGTTTAATACGAGATGGCTACTCATTTAAATATGAGAATAATGGTTGTTCTATTTATATGAGAGATATGTTTTATAGTCATGCCCCGCTGGTCAATGGTTTATTCTTAATGAATCTCGAACGTGACGTTACACATATTCATAGTGTGAATACCAAAAGATGTAAGGTTGATAATGATAGTCCCACATACTTGTGGCACAGCCGCCTTGATCACATTAGTGTCAAACGCATGAAGAAGCTCCATGCAGATGGACTTTTGGAGTCTCTTGATTACGAATCATTTGACACGTGCGAACCATGCCTCATGGGCAAAATGACCAAGACTCCGTTCTCCGGAACAATGGAGCGTGCAACCAACTTATTGGAAATCATACATACTGATGTGTGCGGTCCAATGAGCGTTGAGGCACACGGTGGCTATCGTTATGTTCTCACCCTCACTGGTGACTTAAGTAGATATGGGTATGTCTACTTAATGAAACACAAGTCTGAGACCTTTGAAAAGTTCAAGGAATTTTAGAGTGAGGTTGAAAATCAACGTGACAGAAAAATAAAGTTCTTACGATCAGATCGTGGAGGGGAATATTTAAGTCATGAATTTGGCACACACTTAAGGAAATGTGGAATCATTTCACAACTCACACCGCCTAGAACACCTCAGTGTAATGGTGTGTCCGAACGTTGTAATCGCACTCTATTCGATATGGTTCGATGTGTGATGTCTCTTACCGATCTACCGCTCTCATTTTGGGGCTATGCTTTAGAGACTGCCACATTCACTTTAAATAGGGCTCCATCGAAATCCGTTGAGACGACACCGTATGGATTATGGTTTGGGAAGAAACCTAAGCTGTCGTTTCTAAAAGTTTGGGGATGCGATGCTTATGTCAAGAAACTTCAACCTGAAAAGCTCGAACCCAAGTCGGAAAAATGTCATAGGATACCCTAAGGAAACCATTGGGTATACCTTCTACCTCAGATCCGAAGGCAAGATCTTTGTTGCCAAGAACGGGTCCTTTCTGGAGAAAGAGTTTCTCTCGAAAGAACTAAGTGGGAGGAAAGTGGAACTTGATGAAGTACTGCCTCTTGAAGCGGAAAGTAGCGCAGCTCAGGAAGATGTTTCTGTGGTGCCTGCACCGGCTAGAGAAGAGGTTAATGATGATGATCAAGGTACTTAGGATCAAGTTACTACTGAACTTCGTAGGTCCACGAGGACACATTCCACACCAGAATGGTACGGCAACCCTGTCCTGGAAATCATGTTGTTAGACAATGGTGAACCTTCAAACTATGAAGAAGCGATGGCAGGCCCTGATTCCAACAAATGGCTTGAAGCCATGCAATCCGAGATAGGATCCATGTATGAAAACAAAGTATGGACTTTGACAGACTTGCCTGATGATCGGCGAGCGATAGAAAATAAATGGATCTTTAATAAAAAGATGGACGTGGATGGTAATGTTACCATCTATAAGGCTTGACTTGTCGCTAAGGGTTGTCAACAAGTTCAAGGGGTTGACTACGATGAGACCTTCTCACCCGTAGCGAAGCTTAAGTCCGCCTGAATCATGTTAGCAAGTGTCGCATTCTACGATTATGAGATATGGCAAATGGACGTCAAAACGGCATTCCTTAACGGCTTTCTAAAGGAAGAATTGTATATGATGCAGCCGGAAGGTTTTGTCGATCCTAAGAATGCTAACAAGGTATGCAAGCTCCAGTGCTCCATCTATGGGCTGGTGCAAGCATCTCAGAGTTGGAACATTCGCTTTGATGAAATGATCAAAGCGTTAGGATTTATGCAGACCTATGGAGAAGCCTGCGTTTACAAGAAAGTGAGTGGGAGCTCTGTAGCATTTCTCATATTATATGTAGATGACATACTGTTGATGGGAAATGATACATAACTCTTGGAGAGCATAAAGGCCTACTTGAATAAGTGTTTTTTAATGAAGGACCTTGGAGAAGCTGCTTACATATTAGGCATCAAGATCTATAGAGATAGATCAAGACGCCTCATAGGTCTTTCACAAAGCACATACCTTGATAAGATATTGAAGAAGTTCAATATGGATCAGTCCAAGAAAGGGTTCTTACCTGTATTGCAAGGTGTGAAATTGAGCTCAGCTCAAAGCCCGACCACGGCAGAAGATAGAGAAAAGATGAGTGTCATCCCCTATGCCTCAGCCATAGGGTCTATTATGTATGCCATGTTGTGTACCAGACCTGATGTAAACCTTCCCGTAAGTTTGGTAGGAAGGTACCAAAGTAATCCCGGCATGGAACACTGGACAACGGTCAAGAATATCCTGAAGTACCTGAAAAGGACTAAGGATATGTTTCTCGTTTATGGAGGTGACGAAGAGCTCGTCATAAAGGGTTACGTCGATGCTTGCTTCAACACAGATCTAGATGACTCCAAGTCATAAACCGGATACGTGTATATTTTGAATGGTGGGGCAGTAAGCCGATGCAGTTGCAAGCAAGGCGTCGTGGCGGGGTCTCCATGTGAAGCGGAGTACATGGCAGCCTCGGAGGCAGCACATGAAGCAATCTGGATAAAGGAGTTCATTACCGAGCTAGGAGTTATTCCCAATGCGACGGGCCCGATGACTCTCTTCTGTGACAACACTGGAGCTATTGCCCTTGCCAAGGAGCCCAGGTTTCACAAGAAGGCCAGACACATCAAGCGTCGCTTCAACTCCATTCGTGAAAAAGTTCAAGATGGAGACATAGATATTTGTAAAGTGCATACGGATCTGAATGTCGCAGATCTGTTGACTAAACCTCTTCCGCGAGCAAAACATGATCAACACCAGAACTCTATGGGTGTTCGATTCATCACAATGTAACTAGATTATTGAATCTAGTGCAAGTGGGAGACTATTGGAAATATGCCCTAGAGGCAATAATAAAATGGTTATTATTATATTTCCTTGTTCATGATAATTGTCTATTGTTCATGCTATAATTGTATTGATCGGAAACCGTAATACATGTGTGAATACATAGACCACACCATGTCCCTAGTGAGCCTCTAGTTGACAAGCTCGTTGATCAAAGATGGTCATGGTTTCCTGACTATGGACATTGGATGTCATTGATAACGGGATCACATCATTAGGAGAATGATGTGATGGACAAGACCCAATCCTAAGCATAGCACAAGATCGTGTAGTTCGTTTGCTAGAGCTTTTCTAATGTCAAGTATCATTTCCTTAGACCATGAGATTGTGTAATTCCCAGATACTGTAGGAGTGCTGTGGGTGTACCAAACGTCACAACGTAACTGGGTGACTATAAAGGTGCTCTACAGGTATCTCCGAAAGTGACTGTTGGGCTGGCATGAATCGAGACTGTGATTTGTCACTCCGTATGGCGGAGAGGTATCTCTAGGCCCACTCGGTAATGCATCATCATAATGAGCTCAAAGTGACCAAGTGGTTGGTCAAGGGATCATGCATTACGGATCGAGTAAAGTGACTTGCCGGTAACGAGATTGAACAAGGTATTGAGATACCGACGATCGAATCTCGGGCAAGTATCGTACCGATTGACAAAGGGAATTGTATACGGGATTGCTTGAATCCTCGACATCGTGGTTCACCCGATAAGATCATCGTGGAACATGTGGGAGCCAACATGGGTATCCAGATCCCGTTGTTGGTTATTGGCCGGAGAGCTATCTTGGTCATGTCTGCGTGATTCCCGAACTCGTAGGGTCTACACATTTCAGGTTCGATGATGCTAGGGTTATTAGGAAGATTTGTATGTGATTACTGAATGTTGTTCGGAGTCCCGGATGAGATCCCGGACGTCACGAAGAGTTCCGGAATGGTCCGGAGGTGAAGATTTATATACGGGAAGTTATCATACGATCACCAGAAATATTCTGGGGCATACCGGTATTGTACCGGGGCCACCGAAAGGGTTCCGAGGGTCCACAGGGAGGGGCCACCTGTCCCGGAGGGCCTCATGGGCTGTAGAGGGAAGGGAACCAGCCCCTTGGAGGGCTGGGCGCCACCCCCCTGGGCCCATGCGCCTAGGGTTGGGGGGAAACCCCAAAGGGGGCGCTCCCCTTGCTTGGGGGGCAAGCCCCCTCCCCTTGGCCGCCGCCCTCCCCCCCTTCTAGATCTCATCTAGAGGGGGTCGACCCCCTTCCCCCTTCTCCCTATAAATAGAGGGGCGAGGGGAGGGCTGCTCTAACACGTCCAAGGCGCAGCCCCTACCCTACCCAACACCTCTCCTCCTCTGCAAGAGCTTGGCGAAGCCCTGCCGGAGAACTGCCACTCCATCACCACCACGCCGTCGTGCTGCTACTGGAGCCCTCTTCCTCAACCTCTCCCTCCTCCTTGCTGGATCAAGGCGCGGGAGACGTCATCGGGCTGCACGTGTGTTGAACATGGAGGTGCCGTTGTTCAGCGCTTAGATCGGAGTCCACCGCAATCTGAATCGCTTCGAGTACGACTCCTTCATCCATGTTCTTGCAACGCTTTCGACTCGCGATCTTCAAGGGTATGAAGATGCACTCCCCTCTCTCTCGTTGCTACTTACTCCATAGATTGATCTTGGTGATGCGTAAAAAATTTTTAATTTCTGCAACAATCCCCAACAGTATGTATTTAGCAACAATATAATTAGCATAGTCAGCATTCCAAGGTGTACTATGAGAAACATTTATTGCAGCTAGTTGTTCATCAGGGAAGCTATCATTATTTGGTTGTGGGTCATCAAGAATATTTTCAAGCCTAGACAAGTTATCAACCACGGGGTTCTCTGCTCCTTTCCTATCAGTGATATGCAAATCAAATTCTTGTAGCAGAAGACCCACCTAATGAGTCTAGGTTTAGCATCTTTCTTTGCCATAAGATATTTTATAGCAACATGATCGGTGTGAACAATTACTTTAGAATCAACAATGTAAGGTCCGAATTTATCACAAGCAAACACCACTGCTAAGAATTCCCTTTTAGTAGTAGCATAGTTTTGTTGAGCACTGTCTAGAGTTTTACTAGCATAATGGATAACATTTAGTTTCTTATCAACTCTTTGTCCTAGAACAGCACCAACAACATAATCACTAGCATCACACATAATCTCAAAAGGCAAGTTCCAATCAGGTGGTTGAACAACAGGTGTTGTAATTAAGGCTTTCTTTAGTGTTCCAAAGGTTTCCATGCAATCATCATCAAACACAAAGGGAATATCCTTTTGCAAAAGATTAGTAAGAGGCCTAGAAATTTTAGAAAAATCTTTGATAAACCTCCTATAGAAACCAGGATGACCAAGGAAACTACGAATACCTTTGATATCTTTAGGACATGGCATTTTCTCAATTGCATCAACCTTGGCTTTGTCCACCTCAATGCCTCTTTAAGAAATATTATGGCCCAAGACAATACCTTCATTAACCGTAAAGTGGCACTTCTCCCAATTCAAGACAAGATTTGTTTGTTCACATCTCTGCAAGACTCAATAAAGATTCCTTAAACAATCATCAAAAGACTTCCCATAAACAGAAAAGTCATGCATGAAAACCTCAACAATCTTTTCACAAAAATCAGAGAATAGTAGTCATACATCTTTGAAAGGTAGCAAGTGCATTACATAAACCAAAAGGCATACGTCTATAAGCAAATGTTCCAAAAGGACAAGTAAAAATAGTCTTTTCTTGATCAGATTGTAAAACATGTATTTTTGAAAAGCCAGAGTATCCATCAACGAAGCAAAAATGTGTGTGCTTAGATAATCTTTCTAACATTTGATCGATAAAAGGCAGAGGGTAACGATCTTTTCTAGTAGCTTTGTTTAATTTTCTATAATCAGTTACCATTCTATAGCTCGTAACAATTCTTTATGGAATAAGCTCATTCTTATCATTAGGAACAACAGTAATACCTCCTTTCTTAGGGACACAATGAACAAGACTTGCCCATCTATTATCAACTATAGGATAGATTATACCTGCGTCCAGAAGTTTTAATATTTCCGTTCTTACAACTTCTTTCGTCTTCGGATTTAACCGACGTTGCTGATCAACAATGGGTTTAGCATCAGGTTCCATATTAATCTTGTGCTGACATAGAGTGGGACTAATGCCCTTAAGATCGTCAAGAGTATATCCAATAGCAGCCCTGTGCTTCCTTAGAACTTTCAATAATCTTTCTTCTTCATGTTCTGGAAGGTTAGCACTAATAATAATAGGATATATCTTCTTTTCATCAAGATAAGCATATTTCAGAGTGTCTGGCAATTGTTTTAATTCAAACATAAGATCACATTTAGGTGGAGGAGGACCTCCTAGAGTTTCAATAGGCAAATTGTGTTTAAGCAGAGGTGGTTGTTGGAAAAAGATTCTATCTATTTCATTTCTTTCACGCATATGCACATCATTTTCATGGTCTAGAAAATATTGTTCCAAAGGATTAGTAGGAGGTACAACAATAGAAGCGAAACTAATAATCTCATCCTTATTAGGAAAATATTTCTTATTCGATTGTTTACTAAACTTGGACAAAATAAATTCATGAGATTCATCACCAAAGCTAACACCGACAGTTTGTTTCTCACAATCTATTTTAGCATTGACGGTGTTCAAGAAAGGTCTACCAAATATAATGGGACAAAAGTCATCTTGTGGGGTGCTAAGAACAAGAAAATCAGTAGGGTATTTTATTTTCTCACACAAGACTTCAGCATCCCTAGGAATCTCAATTGGTGACATAGTATCTCTATTAGCAAGTTTAATACTAACATCTATGTCTTCTATTTCAGCAGGTGCTATTTCATCTTTAATTTCTTGATATAAGGAGAAAGTAATAGCACTCACACTAGCAACAGTCGCCCCTGCATGCTCCTCCTCCACCGAGGTATTTCTCTCATTTCCCTCTTCCCTCCCTCCTTCCTCCTTACCTGTTGCTTAGATGGATGGATTGATGTTGCTAATTAGATGGATAGATTTATGCATCATTTGTTAGATGTAAGGATGAATAGATTGTGGATCTTCTTAGATGGATGTGTTGATTGTGGATGTTCTTTTTAAAGTTCTAGAAATTATTCGAGTTCTAGGTCTAGATGAAGATGATGTGCTAAATGGTCCTGTTATATGCAAGTTCTCATAGATGTTTTTTCAGATGTAGTAGTAGTAGATGAGTAGCTGTGACAATGTGAAGCTAGTATTTTTTTTGGAATGAAAATGTGACGCTAGTTTTTTTTTAAATGACAATTGATTCGGATAGCATTTCAAGTTTAAAATTTTATGTATAAAAAAGAACTTGGCTGTGTTGGTGCTTAAAAAAGAACATGTGTATGTGTATGAACATGTTGATCTTGAGTTGTTGTGTATATGGTGCCATTGATGGCCACGTTTGACTCTTTGTATTGCAGGGAAAACACGAGTGGCCTATGTTTTGCCGGAATATCGATTCATTTCAGTTCCGGCAAATTCTGGGCACTCGATATGTCCTGTTTTTAGCAAAGGTCATGCCAAAAATTTTTCATGAATTTTAGCATGACTTGTGCTAGAATATAGGAAATATAGAGTGCCCTAGATTTATCGGAAAGAGAATTAAACAACATTTCGGGTTGACTTTCAGTCTGTCGGGGCTCCATACATGACGGTCAAAAATCAGTGAGGGAGTGCCCACCATATATGAGAGATAAAGAATGTTGACTGTTGTCTTAGGGGTTGCTCTTCCTCTTATTTCTCGTGTTAGACCTTTTGGTAATGCAAGGGAAGGAAGAGGAGAGTGACCATCACCGAGGGTCGAAAAATCAGTGAGGGGTGTCCACAATATACGGCCAAAATGTCAGGGAGGAAGAATCCCAAATGTTGTAGTGAGGGTCGCTTCTTCTTCTTCTTTTGCAGGTGCTAGACATTTTGATGTAATGCACTTTCAAAAGAAAGGAGGATCCACCATCACCGACGGTCGCAAATATCAGAGAGAGAGAGAAAGAGAGAGAGAGAGAGAGAGAGTCCTACATATACTTTCGAAATATCAGAGAGGAAGAATCCCGAATGTCGTCGTGGGGGTCGCTTCTCCTTCCTTCCCGTGTGCTAGACATTTTTTGTGTAATGTACTTTGGAAAGAAAGGAGGAGCGAACATCACTAACGGTCGAATATCGGTGAGGGAGTGCCGACCATATACGGTCGATATATGAGAGAGGAAGAATCCCGACTATTGTCGTGGGGGGTCACTTCTCCTTCGTTCCCATGTGCTGACATTTTGGTATAATGCACTCGGGAATGAAGGGAGGAGCGACTATCACCGACGGTCAAATATATCAGAGAGGGAGTGCCCACCATATGCACCACGTGAGATGAGAGTTCTCAAGGAAGACTCGACAAACCAAAAGTCAACCCGTGCTGATTAGTGATCCATGTGTTGAGTTCCTTGTTATTGCCGTGGATTTGTAATCTTTGAACTATGAACACAGGAAATGTCTAACGATGATGGGATATCTGAGTGTGATTATTGCGGCGACGACCGGGGTATGTGCGACAGGCCTTACCTGGAAAACGGTAGGTTCTTCACCATGAAGCTGGACGAGACCTTCTGAAAGGACATGCGGTGCCCCCATGTGTGGTTTTGGTAATTGATGACATTCTCTATGGACTAATGGTTGCATTGAGTTATATTTGAAGGATTTGTCCATAGGCATTTCTTGAAGTCCATGTGTTGGTTTCAAGGAGTTTATGTGTTGACCAAGGTGCTATTAACGAATTGTCCAAAGATTGGTCATGTGAGTGTTGAGCTTATTGCAAGCATGTCTTGAAGAAGAAGATTGTGTGATCATTCATGTTTATCTTCAAGACATCATCCAAACTAAGAGAGTTGGAAAGATTCAAGGATGATCAAGACTAAGTCAAGAGTGAATCAAGTTGATCAACTCACAAAGCGTAAAAGATGTACCGAGAGGGATCAATTGATCCCATGGTATGGTAAGCATTGTCCATTGCACTTTGTGTACTAAACTATGGTCTATGTGAGAGTTCTATGTGGGGTTAGGTACATGTCCATGGGCTTGCGTCAAGAGGAAGATATCATACAACCCATGGAAAGGATGACATCAAGTAGTGATCGTCATCAAGATTGTCATGTGCAAGTTCAAGTGTAGCATCACGAAGAGATCAAGTGCTTGAAGCTTGCCATCCATTGTGGTGTCAATGGACTTGTGAAGATGTGCCGAAGAGTGGTTCACCCATAGTGGAGTATGGGGGAGCAATCTTCTAGTCTCCATCGACCCAACGCAATCAAGAAAGGTGGTCCATCTTGCGAAGGACAAGATCGTCATCATCTAGCTCAAGTGGATCATGTGCAAGGCAAAGGTTTGCCCTTGATAGGTTTTCTATTTTACCGGTCTCATGGTGGTAGTTGGGAGACCGGGTTATAGGATCGATAGCCGTACTATCAAGGGGGGTTCTCAAGTGAGTAGCTTGATCGTATCGTTCGTCGAGAGCTCAAACCATTGCATCCTTGCATCATGTTTCTTGGTTCTTGTTTGGTTCTCTTTGTGAGTCTTAGAGCTTATGGTCATCTTGATGACAAGCTTGAGTTCATCGAAAACGGAGTTTGCATGCGTCTTCTATGATGTTTTCGGTGTTGGAGGTTTTACCGGTCTTATCCGAGGAAGGGTTCTCACCATTTTCTTTTGGGCCTTTTCTCATTTGCTAATTATTGGTTTTTCTCTCAATATTGTGTTAGCCCTTGTCGCTATCTTTCCAACAAACTTGGTTTCGTCGAATTCGGAGTCCGAATGCAGAAGTTGTGGTAGTTTTGGTGTTCTGAAAAGGCTGCAGCGGTACTGCCGCGTGTAGGAGCGGAAGTAATTTTTTACTACCGCCCTTGGGAGCGGTACTACCGCTCTTGGGAGCGGTACTACCGCTTGGAGCAGTACTATCGCGGCTACTTCCGTGGCTACTTCCGCTCGGGACCAAAAACTCGTCACAAGTCCAGCGGTGGTAGGCACGGATGTAATTTTTTAGTACCGCTCGCAAGCAGTAGTACCGCTACCCTTAGCAGTAGTACCGCTACCCCTAGCGGTAGTACCGTGATGTCAAGCGGTACTACCGCTCGGTGCGGGCTGTGGGCATAACGGTTGGTTTCGGGAGGTCCTATAAAAGGGGGTCTTCTTCCCCAATGAACCTTATCCTTTGAGCTCGTTCTTGCCCCCATTGTTGACCTTCTCCGAGCTTGCTAACTCTCAATCCCTCCATGGATTCTTGCTAGTTTTTGAGGGAAAAGAGAGAGGAGATCTAGATCCACGTTTCCACCAATCACTTTCTCCTCTAAGTGAGGGGAACCCCTTGGATCTAGATCTTGGAGTTCTTCGTGTTCTTCTTTCGTTCTTCCTCTCATTTTCCTCCCTAGCATTAGTTGCTTTGGTGGGATTTGGGAGAGAAGGACTTATGCACTCCGTGTGCCCTTGCCGTTGCATTTGGTGCATAGGTTTGAGTTCTCCACACGATACGTGGAAGTTACAAGTTGAGAAGCTTATTACTCTTGGGTGCTTGGTGCCCTTGAGCTTGTTTATCTTGGGTGCTTGGGCCCCCTAGTCGGTTGGTGGTGTTCGGAGCTCAATCATTGTGGTGTAAAGCTCCGGGCAAGCGTCGGGTCTCCAATTAGGTTGTGGAGATCGCCCGAGCATTTTGACGGTACCGTGACCTCCCAGGGGTTGCCAAAGTGTACGGGTTCGGTGACCGCCCCAAGGGTCGCCATTTATGCAGGTTCGGTGACCGCCCTCAAGGGTCCCTTAGTGGAATCACGGCATCTTGCATTGTGCGAGGCGTGAGGAGATTACTGGTGGCCCTAGTGGCTTCTTGGGAGCATTGTGCCTCCACACCGCTCCAAACGGAGATTAGCATCCGCAAGGGTGTGAACCGGGATACATCGTCGTCTCCGCGTGCCTCGGTTATCTCTTACCCGAGCCCTTTACTTATGCACTTTACTTTGTTATAGCCATATTGTTCTTTGTCATATATCTTGGTATCACATAGTTGCTTATCTTGCTTAGCATAAGTTGTTGGTGCACATAGGTGAGCCTAGTTGTAATAGGTTTTGTGCTTGACAAATTTACCGTTAGGTTTATTCCGCATTTGTTCAAGCCTAAGCCGTAATTATTTTAAAGCGCCTATTCACCCCCCCCCCTCTAGGCGACATCCTCGATCTTTTAATTGGTATCAGAGCCTTGTCTCTCTTTGTTGGGCTTAACCGCCTAGAGAGTAAAGATGTCGACTAGGGGATTAGGATTCTCTGACACTCTTAGTTTTGATGGCACAAATTTTGATGTTTGGGTAATTCGCATGCTTAATCTCTTTAGGGTCATGGACCCAAATTTAGAGCGAATTGTAGATATGGGTTTTTCTCCTCCAAAGGATCACCAAAGATTATCTTTAGAGGATGAGAAAAACTCTTATCTCAATGCTCAAGCCTCTAATGTGCTTTTCGATGCTTTGAGCAATGTAGTTATATTTCAACTCATGCCATTCCGGGATGCTCATGAGTTATGGACAAAGCTTCAAGATAAATATGGTGTGTCCAATATTTGTGGGGATGGTTGTTCTCCCTCCACCTCCGGTCATATAGTCTTCTCAACTTCTTCTACTTCACCTACATGTGGTTTGCCACAAGGTAATGATATGGTGAGTAGTGTTGGTCATTGCAATGATGATAGTATGCTTATTGTGGATGATCCTTCATCACTATATTATTGCAATGCTCCTCTTTGGGCTTTAACACTTGAGCACTCCAAATGTTTCACGTGCTTGTGTTGATAGTCCTTGCATATCATGTAGAAATTGCTTGACTAAATATCATGATGATATGCTTGCTATGTCTTGTTGCCATGATAAAAATGCATCTATTTCCTCGAATTGTTATGCTAACAATGTAGAGGAAACCGAACACTCCATGGAACAAGATGTGGTGTTTAATGGTGCCTCAAGGGATCCTACATCATCATCTATTGCGTTTTGCCTTATGGCTAAGGCGTCAAAGGTATCTCCTACTTTGTACCCCAATATGTCTCTTGATGATGATGTTGATGCTAATGATGATGAGGATAATGATGAAGAGAATGATAATGTTGCCTCCTTAAAAATTAAGGGGGAAATGGTTTTTAAAGCTCTTCATAAAAATAAAATTGCTCGTTCCAACTTCATGGAAATTATGTCCATTGCTATTGAGAGCAAGAAATATATTGATGAGTTGGAATCTTGTCTTCAGGAGCATGAGGTCACCATTGATAAAATGGAAGGTCATGGGCGTGATTACGCTCATGAGATTGCGGACCTCTCTCAAGCTCTTGAAATTGAACAAACCACCAAGGAATCTCTTGAGGAGACTTTTGCTCTAGAATTGTCTAGAGTGAAGGAATCTACTGATAGAGCTCTTAAGGTGGCCAATGTTTTTGAAACTAAAAATGCTAAGCTTGAAGTTGCTCATGCTAGACTCCTTGAGGATTTTGAGCACCTCGAAAATGGCTCAAGGGTCATCAAGGGTGAGCTCATCAAACTCACCGAGTCTCATGCTCAACTTGAAGCCGCTTATTTAAAAGAGCTTGCCAAGTTGCCTTCTCCTCTTGTTGTTAATGATGATGCTTGTGCTACTAATTCTATTACTTGTGAAGCATCCATTTTTACCCCTTCTCTTTTTCGTAAGACTGAGGTATAGGTAGGGCTAAAAAAAAGCAAAAAAAAAAGAGTCAAATCACACCATATCTATAATAAGTAAATGCCTTTTTTTCTCCTGAGGTTGTCGGATAAGGAGAATGTTGAGCTACGGGCTCAACTTGAGGTGCTATCTTGCAATTATGGGAAATTGGAAGAAAGTCATGAAAAGCTCTCAAGCTCTCATGATGATCTTCTAGTATCCCATAGTGTGCTAAAGATAGCTCATGAGGCCATGATTGCTAAGGTAACATCTAGTGAGCCTCATGTGGATACTAGCACTACTTCTAGTCAAAATAGTATATTGCCATGTGCTAGTCCTTGTAATTCATCTACTCACAATGTTGGTACATCTTGTGATGAATTGCTTTCCTTGCCTTGTTGCTCTAACGATGAAGCTTATACTTCCTTTAGTACTTGTGTTGAGACTAACCATGTAGAGGAAATCAAAGAGCTCAAGGCCCAAGTCACTTCTTTGAAGAAAGACTTGGAAAAGTGTCATGAAGGGAAGGCCACACTCAACAATATCTTGAGTGTGCAAAAATCCCCCAATGACAAAGGTGGACTTGGATTCAACTCCAATAAGAATAAGAAGTCCAACATGAACAAAAAGAAGGGCCAAGAACAAGTCAAGAATTCGGCCAAGATTGTTTGCTTCAAGTGCAAAGTAGAAGGGCATCATGTTAGATCTTGCCCACTGAAGAAGAAGGCCATTAATGTCAAGCAACAAGGGAAGAGGGCACAAGTTCAATCACATGCTCAACCTCAAGTTGAAGAAAGGCCTCTTCCCAAGAAGACTCAAGTTAATTCTTCTCAAGTTGAGAAATCAAGTGAGAAGAAAGTGAAGAGTAGACGTTGCTACCTATGCCGTGAGAAAGGTCACCTCGCTTCTTCATGCACTAGTGGTAACTTATCCAACCCAATTATTATTGATGATGTCTATTCTCTTGGGAAGGATAAGGTTGGCAATGTGGTTGCCAAGTTTGTTGGTACTCAAAGTGGTTTGAAGCAAAGAACCATTTGGGTAGCCAAGCCTATTGTGACTAACCTCTTAGGACCCAACTTGGTTGGGGACCAACTAGCTCAAACTTGATCAATAGGTGTTGTTGGAGGGCATTGGAGACTTGGCTACATTATGAAGAATTAAGGGGACTTCATCACTCTTATTGTCTCAAGCCAAGTCAATTGAATCATCAAGTTTATATCTTATATCCAATGTGCCCCCTTGCGGTAACTTGAACTTAAATTTGCTTACATTGAAAGTTACTTGCCCCCTTGCATGTTTTGGTTTTGTTCCTTGCATGTGTTTGTATATGGTGTGATTCCAACTTGCCTATCTTGAGCAATCAAGTATGTGTGTGTTGGTTTGCACATCATGTACGTGTGTGTCGTGCGTTGAGCCTTTATGCTTCTTGTTTGTATCCTAGTTGGCTCGTGTGAGAGATTAATGGAACATCCCATTTTGGGGGAGTGATGTGCTTTGTGCACCTCACAATCCTATAAATGTGTGTACATGAGGAATACCATCTAGTATTGATATTACAAGATTATCTAGTCGCTAGGTGGTATATCTCTCTTGAGAAATTCAAATTCTAAATAGTCCATTAATTATCTCTTGTTTGTTCCTCTTATTGCCTCTTGTTAAGTTTTCTTCATTGGTATCACATTATGGGGGAGTAATATGCTATGTATATTACTAGCCTAGAAAATGTGTACTTTTGAGATGTTGTCACCTAGTGTTGATATTGTAGATTATCTTGTTCCTAGGTGGCATGTTAGCTCTACAAGTTGCAATTTGCTTGTGTGTGGTGTGAAGATGATGTTGGATATCCTTGCTATCTACCACCGGGAATTCTTTCCATCAACTTCTTGTCGTTTGACAATTGGTAGTCATTTATGTGTGGTAGAATTTATTGATCATCTTTACATTGGCTTTTGTTTTACTTGCCTTTTCTCTTGCCAAGGTTTGTGTCAACTCCCGTTGTCTTCCATACCACTTGTGGATCTTGTTTATTTCTTGTTCTTATCTAGTGTTTTCTAGATATAGTGAAAGCGGTGATCCCACCCTGTGCATTTTGTATTCAAATACAAATCCTATATAATGCACAACTCATGGGGGAGCTATTCTATTTTCTTCAGAACACTCTTCTTGTGATCCTTATCAAGTGTGTTTTGGTGGAAGGCAAGCCATTTCTTTTTGGTACTTTGTGCCATCATGAAACTTTGTTGAGAGGTTGGTTTGTTTGGAACCATCCTCTCTTTGGGAGTTTGACATCTTTAGTTTAGTGTGTATCAATGGATATCTCATTCCTTGATGTATCTTTAATGATATCTTCCAAGTGATGGTTTCTCAATTTGGTATCCTTTTCACTTGGCATTTCTTTGTCTTTTGGTTTCAGGTTTTGAAAGTCTTGAGCATGCATGTTTACTTCATGTATTTTATTTGACATGCTTTCTTTCTTTGACCCAATATATAGGGGAAACTCCACCAAGTCTCAAATTGGATGAGATGTGCATGATGTTTATTTTCATATCTATATGCACATATTTATGTGGAGTTTGTCCTATGTATTGGTGTTTCTAACTATGTGGTCCCAATGAGTTTGGGTACCGTTTAGTTTGTGTTGTTCTTCTAGGAACATTTGGAGATACATTGGATGCTCGGCTCACTCACAAGGAAGGTGTTGTCACCATGTGCATATTGGAGTCAAGCTAGGATGATCAATGAATTACTATCTACCTTCAATTGGTATCTACTACATCCTTCCAATGTTATCTCGGTAACAAGTATCTATTCATGCTTTCCTCTCTTGCATTCAACCTTGTGTAGGTTGCATCTTGGCATGATATTCATTCCATATCTTGTGATACTTGTTTCCTTTCTCAAAGCATCCCAACGATGATCTCTTGTTGCTAGTTGTGATGTCTTTGATGGATGTGTGATTGGAATTCATTTATATACAATAGGACCATATCTAGCCAAGTGCTATGCTTGCAAGCAAATATCTTATTGGTATATTTATGACTTCCTTGTGGATATCTGGTTCCTTCGTGTTGTAACTATTTCAGGTGTACATCCTTCTTTGTAGATATATGTCATCATGATTTCGTCTACCTAGAACCTTATACACTTGAGAGAAATTACATCTCTAGTTGATTTCCTTTCCTTCACGTCCACCTTGTCTTTCTTATGTTATTTCTTTGGTGGCTCCGTGAAAGCATTTGCCTTGAGTGCGTGTCTTACTTCGTTGCATCTTGATGCACTCTTTTGTGGTGAAGATCTTTTTCCTTTTGCTTGTCCTGATGAGGCCTTTGCCATCTAATTGGTATCCCTCGTCTTGATGAGGCTTTCATCGTCTATCTTCACCATGGGTTGTCACAAGCATTGGTTCTTTATATGCTTATTAGTGAGCTTGTGAACCCGTTTGCAAGTTGTGTGTGGGAATGACATGCCTTGCACCGTGTATCTCTTTCTTTCAGGACTATATTGATGCTTAATGCTCATCCGTACATTAGTCTTCTCAAGTGCATTGCCTTGACTCACACACATCGGTTTTGGTTGAGCCTATTCTTAAGTTGCCTCCCTTACGTGTTGCTCAACCATGTGCTTGTTGCAAGCGCTAGGCTTTGTTTCCTATATGCTCACTTGCACTGGATGTGAGTTTCTATTCATTTTGGGGGAGCTACCATCCTATTTTGAGCACTTTGTATTCAAATACAAAAATTCTTATACGTGCACAAATCATGGGGAGCGTCTCTAGTTTCTTTAGAACAATCCTTTGCTCATATCATAATATCTTTATTCTTGTGGCACGTAGGATCATTGTTCTAGTTGGTTCAATTGATATCCGTTGACTGCTTGCTTCTTTTGGTATCTTCTGATTGCTTGTCTCTCTCTTTGTTATGTCTTTGTGGCATATCTCTCTGCTGCAATCTTTGGCCTCAATATAGTTTGTCTTCCTCCAAGTATTGTCGGTTGGATATGTGTATTGCATTCCACTCTCTTGTTGAGAAATACACAATTTATGGAGGACCACAATTTATTTTGGCCTTCTAAGCTTTTCGCCCATTTTGGCAATCGATGCCAATGGGGGAGAAGTTTCAGAGAGTTTTGTGGAGAAGGTTTCAAAGTTTTCTCCTTGCTTTGGTTTTGTTCCTAAGCATTTGCATCTCATTCTCCTGCATCATTGGTTGTTGCATTGCATTGTGATGCATAATTCCTTATATAAACTCTCTTGAAAGTGATTGTCATCAATTACCAAAATGGGGGAGATTGAAAGGACATGCGGTGCCCCCATGTGTGGTTTTGGTAATTGATGACATTCTCTATGGACTAATGGTTGCATTGAGTTATATTTGAAGGATTTGTCCATAGGCATTTCTTGAAGTCCATGTGTTGGTTTCAAGGAGTTTATGTGTTGACCAAGGTGCTATTAACGAATTGTCCAAAGATTGGTCATGTGAGTGTTGAGCTTATTGCAAGCATGTCTTGAAGAAGAAGATTGTGTGATCATTCATGTTTACCTTCAAGACATCATCCAAACTAAGAGAGTTGGAAAGATTCAAGGATGATCAAGACTAAGTCAAGAGTGAATCAAGTTGATCAACTCACAAAGCGTAAAATATGTACCGAGAGGGATAAATTGATCCCATGGTATGGTAAGCATTGTCCATTGCACTTTGTGTACTAACCCATGGTCTATGTGAGAGTTCTATGTGGGGTTAGGTACATGTCCATGGGCTTGCGTCAAGAGGAAGATATCATACAACCCATGGAAAGGATGACATCAAGTAGTGATCGTCATCAAGATTGTCATGTGCAAGTTCAAGTGTAGCATCACGAAGAGATCAAGTGCTTGAAGCTTGCCATCCATTGTGGTGTCAATGGACTTGTGAAGATGTGCCGAAGAGTGGTTCACCCATAGTGGAGTATGGGGGAGCAATCTTCTAGTCTCCATCGACCCAACGCAATCAAGAAAGGTGGTCCATCTTGCGAAGGACAAGATCGTCATCATCTAGCTCAAGTGGATCATGTGCAAGGCAAAGGTTTGCCCTTGATAGGTTTTCTATTTTACCGGTCTCATGGTGGTAGTTAGGAGACCAGGTTATAGGATCGATAGCCGTACTATCAAGGGGGGCTCTCAAGTGAGTAGCTTGATCATATCGTTCGTCAAGAGCTCAAACCATTGCATCCTTGCATCATGTTTCTTGGTTCTTGTTTGGTTCTCTTTGTGAGTCTTAGAGCTTATGGTCATCTTGATGACAAGCTTGAGTTCATCGAAAACGGAGTTTGCATGCGTCTTCTATGATGTTTTCGGTGTTGGAGGTTTTACCGGTCTTATCCGAGGAAGGGTTCTCACCATTTTCTTTTGGGCCTTTTCTCATTTGCTAATTATTGGTTTTTCTCTCAATATTGTGTTAGCCCTTGTCGCTATCTTTCCAACAAACTTGGTTTCGTCGAATTCGGAGTCCGAATGCAGAAGTTGTGGTAGTTTTGGTGTTCGAAAAGGCTGCAGCGGTACTGCCGCGTGTAGGAGCGGAAGTAATTTTTTACTACCGCCCTTGGGAGCGGTACTACCGCTCTTGGGAGCGGTACTACCGCTTGGAGCAGTACTATCGCGGCTACTTCCGTGGCTACTTCCGCTCGGGACCAAAAACTCGTCACAAGTCCAGCGGTGGTAGGCACGGATGTAATTTTTTAGTACCGCTCGCAAGCAGTAGTACCGCTACCCTTAGCAGTAGTACCGCTACCCCTAGCGGTAGTACCGTGATGTCAAGCGGTACTACCGCTCCGTGCGGGCTGTGAGCATAACGGTTGGTTTCGGGAGGTCCTATAAAAGGGGGTCTTCTTCCCCATTGGGACTTTATCCTTTGAGCTCGTTCTTGCCCCCATTGTTGACCTTCTCCGAGCTTGCTAACTCTCAATCCCTCCATGGATTCTTGCTAGTTTTTGAGGGAAAAGAGAGAGGAGATCTAGATCCACGTTTCCACCAATCACTTTCTCCTCTTAGTGAGGAGAACCCCTTGGATCTAGATCTTGGAGTTCTTCGTGTTCTTCTTTCGTTCTTCCTCTCATTTTCCTCCCTAGCATTAGTTGCTTTGGTGGGATTTGGGAGAGAAGGACTTGCGCACTCCGTGTGCCCTTGCCGTTGCATTTGGTGCATAGGTTTGAGTTCTCCACACGATACGTGGAAGTTACAAGTTGAGAAGCTTATTACTCTTGGGTGCTTGGTGCCCTTGAGCTTGTTTATCTTGGGTGCTTGGGCCCCCTAGTCGGTTGGTGGTGTTCGGAGCTCAATCATTGTGGTGTAAAGCTCCGGCAAGCGTCGGGTCTCCAATTAGGTTGTGGAGATCGCCCGAGCATTTTGACGGTACGGTGACCGCCCCAAGGGTCGCCATTTGTACGGGTTCGGTGACCGCCTCAAGGGTCCCTTAGTGGAATCACAGCATCTTGCATTGTGCGAGGGCGTGAGGAGATTACTGGTGGCCCTAGTGGCTTCTTGGGAGCATTGTGCCTCCACACCGCTCCAAACGGAGATTAGCATCCACAAGGGTGTGAACTTCGGGATACATCGTCGTCTCCGCGTGCCTCTGTTATCTCTTACCCGAGCCCTTTACTTATGCACTTTACTTTGTGATAGCCATATTGTTCTTTGTCATATATCTTGCTATCACATAGTTGCTTATCTTGCTTAGCGTAAGTTGTTGGTGCACATAGGTGAGCCTAGTTGTTTTAGGTTTTGTGCTTGACAAATTTACCGTTAGGTTTATTCCGCATTTGTTCAAGCCTAAGCCGTAATTATTTTAAAGCGCCTATTCACCCCCCCCCCCTCTAGGCGACATCCTCGATCTTTTACCTTCGATGTTTTTACGGTATGTAATGACGACAAGTATATTTTTGTAATTAAACATGGCTTGTGCTTCTTTGCTTCAATGTGTAATTTTTGCTTTTTACAATTTGACTAGTGCATCCCCCGCCATGCAAGACGGTATGTCTTGGAGAAGCTTGGTTTTCAAGACAGTGACAATATGGAGACGAGGAAAGCTCACTTTAGGACTAAACATGATTACACTTTTCGGGTTAAGCTTTACAATGCAGTTAATCACTCATATTTTGGTTGCTCAAATTGAGGAGCTCTATGCAAGGCCTATGGATTTCAGGAGGATATGCAAATAACCATTGATATTCGTCCTAAAGATGATATCGACATTTGGGTGGATATGGATATGCTTCCAGTTCTACCTCTATGTGAGTTTGTCAAACAAATTTGTTAAGTAATATTGTTTATCTAAAAATAGTTGATGTTCATCCCTACTAAACTTGTTTATTTATAATTGACAGCTTATTTCTTTCCTCCAAGAAATACTCGGAAGGCTGTAGACAAGACGTACTGCAGTTATGGCTCTGAGCTAACTTGTGAGGAGAAAGGATCTCTTATCTCATTTATAATTGATGTTGATATTTTTAAGACCAATTATCAAACCAGCAAAACTTATAGTGGATATGTGTCACTAGTCTACGAGTTGCATCATGGTAATTTCATTGCAAAAAACATGGTATTTTCTATCTGAACTTTGATGAATATTGGCCGTTTTGCATGAATTTCGTCCGGTTAGTTAAAATGCGGATCGAAATGAATGTGGCTACGGTTGAATGGCGTCCTCCCGCATCCGTGACCGCGGACTGGCGCCCCGTCGCCCGTCCGCGGATGAATGCGGGAGGATTTTTGCGGGTGGCCGTTGGAGATGCCCTAATGAGGGATTTTTTTTAGTATAGTTTGTCTTTAATTTTTATGTATTATAGGACTTAACTTGTATCACCGCGTATATGTGATGATATATTATATTTGTAATAAACTATCGAACAATATTATAAATTTTATGTTTCTATCTTTTTTTTCCTACTTAATGTCTTATTTTTTGTGAATCGGAACTATATACACTGAGAATTTTTTGTGCAGACAGAGCAATATTATGATTGTTGTGCAGGCGGAGCAGTCCGCATCACAAACGATTCTAGAAAGAGAGACGTGTGTGATGATCCACAATCGCAGACAATTATTTCGTAGCAACCATTTTCCCGTAACACACACGTCTTGCGTTGGGGAATCGTCTGTGTCATTAGCGGTCATCCTATACAGTTCTTCCGATTGAACTTTTTGCCTTAGATCGCACACGGCATGTGTGAGGAATCGTCTGTATTACATATGCTCATGGCAAACAGTTCTGCCGACTGAACACTATGTCGTATATCACACACACATCTCGTTTCTGAATCGTGCCTGATGAATAAACCATCACCCACGTATCTTTCTGTCTGACGATTTTTTATTATTATTGTTTGTGATGCCTACATGAAACACAGTTTGGTTCAAGGGTGTGCGATAGATGTGTCTTCTTAAGAAATTCTGCGCTAGTGTCTGGAGGCACATGACGACTCTGCTAGAGTGCATTTTTTGGCCAAAATCATCATAATTTTGGCGATCTGACCGATTTGGCGACTCAGCTAGAGTTGCTCTTACCCTAGCATTATGCTACAGTAGCAAAACCGGAATGGTGCCCTCCCCGGGAATGTATCCAGTGCAATCACCCTTGCGGTGCTACTGGTGCACCTAACGCCGTGGTACATTTTTAAATGTTACGGAAAACGAAGAAAAATTTGCACATTGACACAACACCAATGTGTGTTATCATTCCATATCAAAGTTTAAAACATTGCCCAAGATACAAAAATGAAAATTTTGACTTCAATGTGATGTACTATTGAGGTATAAATTTACCATTTGTACTTTCCGAGCTATGTTTTAAATTTTGATTTAAATATTTTGTGATAACATACATTTGTGTGGTGTGAATGTGCTATTTCCTCAGAATTGTCGATAGCATTTTAAAATGTGCTACGAGAGTTCGGTGCACCGGTTCACCACAAGGCCGGTACACCCTATATTTCCCCGCCCTCCTCCTCGCACTAGTGTATACATGTACGCTTTAATTAAATGAGTGATATGGACTATCGATCTCCACACTCGTATACGTAGGTACAGAATGTACTCTCTGTACTAGTTTTCCAATGCTGCCAAAGTACGTAGCATCTGCATGGTCCATATACACGGCACGGCATGTGGGCGATCGCACATACATACAACGGACGCATGATGGATGGACATCATCCACGGATGGATCGGACCACTTGCTTCGTATTCTCTGAGGAGGCCCGATCCGATCGATCGATAGCTACATATACTGCCCAGTGGATACCCTACTTGTACGTCCACCATCCACCTAAGATCTTTTTAGCTTCTATATATATGCACGCCAGTCGGTAAACTACAGCACGCACGCGAATCAACCTGTGGTTGAGTTGGTTAGGTGGACAGTGGTATCCCAACCCATGGGGTTCAAATCTCAGTCTTCGCATTATTCTGGATTTATTTGAGATTTCCGCGATCTTGTTTCGATGGGAGGAGACGTTCCGTCGACGATGAAGCGCTTCTGATGACTCGTAAATCTCAAGATGATATCTTGCATTTCGATCTTTCGGAGGTGCTCATAGGGGTGTGCGTGTGTGCGTTCATAGGGATGAGTGTATGCGGCGTGTATATGGCTGCTTTAATTCAGATCTTGATGCTCAAAAAAAACTACAGCACGCACGATGGAGCTTGTATCATCCTACCAATACGTTATACGTACTTCCTAGCTAGTACTCCTCCATATATACGCACACAATTAAAGTTATCAGAATCACGATTCTATTATAAAATTATAGTACGACTTGTCGACTTTACGATTCAAACTAACCATCTGATTCCACGATTATGGTAGTTAAGATTTTATGATTTACGATTCCATCACCGGAGCTCCCATTTCATCCAGAATCATGATTCTGACTGCCTTACCAACAACGTCACAGGTCACACCACATCAAGGTGGAGCTATTTTACTCGTCATTTTGCCTATTCATCATTGCGTTTGGTCCATACGTTTTACACGAGCAGTTGATCATCAAAACACACACACACACAAACAAAGAGGCTTATTGCCCTGGCCATACGGACGTGGGTACGGAAGAATCACAAAATTTGCCAGGCACGAATTAAATCCCTCTTGGCTCGGCTCCCCGATTAAGCACTGTCGACCTCGTGACACAACCTCCACCGATACCGTCGCCGTCCAGGAGTCAACACATCTGCTCCGGAGCGAGCGTCAACATCGAACCACTGCGTCTTCATCCATGCTCGTCGTACGTGAATGAAGTGAACGGTACGTAGGCCCCGTGGAGCGCGATATGCGACGCTAACCTTGGCTACAAGCATGCGTACCAACCGGGCGAACAAGCAAAAGTACAACTGTACAAGCACAGGCTATGCACAGCAGGGCGGAGGGGCGTGCCGGAGCCGGAGCCGGAGAGCGCGGGTGCACGGGAACGGAAAGGCGAAGACTTTTTGGTACATCCACGGAAGAAACGCATGGAGAGACGGGCCCGGTTCCATGATGCGGCCTACGTGCGCACGGTGCGCCACAAAAGAAGTGTGGATGCTGTCCGCCGCCGGGCGGAATGGCAACGGACCGTGGCGCGCCGTGCACTCCACGTTTCTTTCTTTGACTGCCGGGGCACGGATCTGGCCACCTGATGATTTTGCCATCTCTTTTTTTTTTCATGAAACTCGGGCACAATCAATTAATTAAAAATAAGAAAGTTGTCCGGCCTATTAACGAAAAACAGGATGAAAACCGTTGCAACCCGCTCACCAGGCACACACGCAAGATACATTGCATGCACCATCGTCGTCACTTCTCTTCGAGCAAGCGACTCCGACTTCGTCACAAACGACCGTCGACCAAGCTTACACCATAGAGGCCGTGAGAAGACACATGAAGACCCATGATTGTTGAAAAATACTCTCAGTTATCGGATGAATTTTTCAATGGATTTGATGGATTAGCCGCCTCCGATATGGAAAATCTATGCACCGCGAGGTGCAGATCTTTTGTGTGGTTAGTCTTTCAAAACAAAAGTTGGACGACTCTCTGTGATTCATCGAATTGTGGCATTTGCCCCTTTGCAAGCGAATGTTGGATTCGGTCTTGCATGTAGATTTGGACTTCAATCCAAACTTCGTGTAGTTTGGACAATTTAAACATCGCTGCTTGGGGTCAACTTCACACGTTTAAAGATCCGTACCTATCAGTGGCGGAGCTAGGCAGGATATTCGACCCGGGGGGGGGGGGGAGCACAAACAGTGGATTTTTTTGGGGGGCAAAGGCTACTTTTTCTAATACAAACACCCCTTAAAAAAATTCTTCCTATTCTTAGCTAAGGCTGGGGGGGCGTGGCCCCTGCAGCTCATAACGTTGCTCCGCCGATGGTAGCTACCAATTTCCTCACAGAGGCACGGGCGTCGCAGGGCTATCCTTTTCCTTGCCGTGCTAGTGGGTTGGGAGATTTGGAACAAGCAGAAGGTGAAGCTCTTAAGAACACATTGGCAGTGTCATCCATACTTGTTAGTAAGACCAAATGTGAGACACGAACTTGGCCTCGGCGGTGCAAAGTCCTTAGAATTTATTTTGTTGAGAGAGTAGGCTTGACCTTGTGGCAAAGTATTCTTAAGTAATACATGTAGCATTCTGTTTTTATTACTGCAATGATGCAAAAGTTTTGTCTCTGTTTCCTAAAAAGAACTACATTTTGTCTAATAACAAGAGTTGAAACTATATAGTGATGCAGTAGCTACCATCGACTAAGGTGTCTAAGGTTTGAATATTCCCTTCTTGTTCCTAAGCTTCTACAACTTATTGGTATCAAAGTGGAATTCACTTGTAACACATGCGATGACTTGGACCATAATATAGATCAATTTTGTTGTCTGCATACTTTAATAGATTTCAAATGTATATATTTACTTCAATATTTAATTGTGGATTATCCTTGTTTATCCTATCATTTAGGATAACGAGGATGAACCTACTAATATACCCTAGAAGATTTCAAAGGATATTTCACGGGGATTATAAAGGAGAATCCTTTCATGCTACCCCCTCCCATGTCATGATAAACCTTAGGGCATCCATTTGAGAAAGAATTTTTTTTGGTGTTTTACAAACCTTTGTGTTTGGCGGCCAATGAAAAAAAACTACATTGTAGACATCAATAACACAAAGACAATAGCCCCAGTAAAAACCAACGCCAACTTCTCACCCCCCCCCCTCCCCCCACCACCACCACCTCCCCAAAAAAACTTGCCCAAATAAGACTACCCCATCAAAATTATCCACACGTTTCTTGATTATCGCGAAACAATTTACCTGGATAACTGTGTACTTCATATGAATATCTCTCGAAATCTGTGAGTTTACCCCCAAGAAGAAAGGCTAGACATTGAGGGGACTTTTGCCATATTCGGTCCAACTCATTCTCCAACCAAGCACACATCCTTCTATTCCAAATAATTATGTACAATAGAACACAAGGTTAGAACCATTTCATTTCATTCCACTTGGTTCCCCAAGCAAACGTACCTTAGTAGAATGACTCGAGCAATGATGCAATCGTCTAGGATAGACAAATTAATGGTATTATAATTCCCATCATAGTATTTTGTTTCTACATTATACCAGAATCAATTTTTTTATGTACTGCTCATCCTAAAGAAATATATTAATAGATTGAGTTCTTTCAAAACAGAGTCCAAAACACTCAATCTATTAATTAATCTAGTAGTATACTTGCCCAACGCTACTATTCTCCTCCACAAAAAGCTAGGGTTTTTGCCTCCCGCCGCCGCCGCCGCAGGTCCGCCTACTCTCCGATGGCCTTAGGGCCATGGGGGCGCAGTGGATCTCGGCAAGGGTCGGGGAGGGCTCCGCTTTTAATCGTTTCTTTCAGTTTTGCTAGGGTTTGTGTCACCTTTCGGGAAGACGAGACGGCGGCGGCTCCTCGAAGATGGAATAAAGGTCTCCCCGCCTAGCCCCGTTCCGGCGTCGTCTAGCATCGTTGGTGGCGGTGGAGGTGTGTCTCCGGTGGATCTATCTTTGGTGGATTTGCTCGGATCTCGTCGTTGTTCGCTCACGTTCGTGTGTCTTGGATTGGATTTTTCGATCTCGTTATTCTTCATCTGCGGCGGTTGTTTGTTACAGTGCGCTGGTCCCACGGGCCTTAGCACGACGACTTCCGACCGTCTACTACAACAAGTTGTGCCCGACTCCGCGATGGAGGGCGATGACGGCGCGCGCCTTCGCTCGCTCGATCTCGGTAGTTGTCGCTAGGTGGTCTACGGATCTGGATGTAATTTCTATTATTTCTGGTATACTGCCATGATTGAAGATGAATAGATCGGAAATTTTCTCGCAAAAAAAAAATCTATTAATTAAGCAGAAGAGATTTGCTCTAATAATTAGCGTAAAAACATGTGAAACTGCCATCAGGGGACATGAGCGCGCACATGGCACCACCAAATGGCCTGGCTATCATGCCGACATGTATGCGAGTTTTATGCGATGAAGGAGCTTGTATCTCTATGATATACTCCTACTACTAGCCATCACTTCCAGTGGGAAAAACAAGAGCTAGTTCTATTGCCTTGGCCAGACTTGCGGTGCGATGGAGCGTACGTAGACGCAGGGGCAGGGCAGAAATGCCGAAACTAATCTGACATCGACATCGACATCGACCGGACGGAAGAAAACAATTAAGAATGGTGATGATTAAAGCCCTGGCCGTGCACGGATGCGGCGGTGCGCGTCGATCGGGGGCCGGAGAGCGCGGGTGCACGGGAACGGAAAGGCGAAGACTTTGTGGCGCACGTACTGTAGTACTACGGCGGATGGAACCGCAAGTCAAGCCACCCAGCTGGTGCGCGTGCAGTCCACGTAGTACGTACGTAGGGTGCACCCGGCCGGAAGACGCGGGTGTCCGCCGCCGGAATGGCAACCAGCGATCCACGGGTGTGGCTGGCCGCGCTCTCCGGTGCAGGTCAATCCTCTTCGCCAGTGGCCGCTTTGTCATGAACGCCGGTTCGAGCAAAGGCGATTACTCCGGCCTGCTACCTATCAGTCCGTGCATGGCTTCTCTGGATGCTATCCTGTGTGATAATGATATGAGTAAAAAATTGGCAGCAAATTCAGACTGCGACGGTAGTAGAAAGATCTTACCCTCTCCCGTGCATTTCAAGCGTGCGATCGAGCTTGAAAGTTGGGGCTGGACTAGCGTGCCGGTCAGAGGGACGTACCACGGGGTGCGTGAGACGCACGTACCGTCGACGTTGGCATTGTGGCACGTACGTTCAGCGTGACACGAGGCGCAGTAATGGCAAAGATCCCCGGGGCCCGAGCCGACGCAGGCGGCGATACGGCGGGCGCGGGGACATGACGGGTGCAGCTGGGCAATCTCGTCGCCACCCGGGCTCCGGACGGGGCGTCGGAGCGGAGCATGAGTTTGCGTCGCTACCGCCGCTGCCGCGGTGATTACGAGATGAGCCTGGCAACGTGTACGTTTGGGCCAGCCGTCCGCCCATGCATGGATCTTCGTCAATCCAGAGGTTGACAACCCAACCCTTTCCTTCACTCCTTCAGCACCTGCCTCCTACTCCAGCAGCGACGTCTTTTCACTGCGGCGCCGTACATTTGCTTCGCCACACGGCGTGGGGTTTTGACCACACGGCGTGTTGCCCGAGGTGCGCGCGACTGCGATGTTGCAATGTGCTTCCATTCCTACGACCACCTGCGTTTTATTACCAGCGAGTAGCTTCCAAAGTTTTCCCTGTGTAAAAACCTGTGAGTATGGTCAATTCTACGATTTGGCTTTACCGAATACACCAGCCCCAGCAGTACGCGTGCACCAGTTTTTTTGGCGGGCTCGTTAAGCGTCCAAAACGATGGGTGCTCCGTGTCGGGCATGTACGGACCACAAACATCTTCCAAAACTCTGGACGCCGTAACAGAGCTCTCGCTTGGCTTAACTGGCATCTGGTAAGTAAAACCACTGTACAAAATTATGCCTGGTGAAGCTGTAAATTAGTTACAGGAGGAGAGCCGCGAGGCAGTGAGAGAGTAGGTACTCGGTACAGTTCTGCCATGCATATATACGTAGTATGTCCATATCCACAAGGATGAAAAACAGACCAAGTAAATCGCATGAACTCCGTTTCGTCGCCAGTCAACGGCGACGCCCCCAACGGGTCCAAATTTCCCAAGGTCCAGTCAATGGCGTGCCACCAGCAGGCCTACTACCACCTCTACTGCAAGCTTTCGGGAGTCAGGGTACGAAACAAAAATAAATACAGACGACGATGACCACCCGTGCATGTGCATACATACAATACTACTACCACGTATATACGGAGACACGGGTACAGCAGCATTCCCAATAAAGCAGCAGCTAGCAGGTACTGCGTATGGAAGAAGAAACAACACGACCATGGTCAGAGTTTTTCTTGACCTATATATCCTGTGACTGTGTGGCAAGGCCTGAATCGACGCAGAGCTAGAGCTAGACGAAGCGACGAAAAGATTGTTGGCAGCCATTGCTACTCCTGCGCCGCTGTCAAGTCGGCTCCCAGGCCGATGCCACACAGGGACGGACAGGGATCTACAGGGATAAAAAAAAATGCAAGAATATGCTATGATTGCATGTGTAAACAGATGATTGTGAAAACACTGAAATCTGTAGAATTGCGTGTTTGATCCGCAAAAATAGGAAAAAAAAAACATAGTAATCCTAAATGTTGACAGTTGCATGGCGATCCCATGCACGTACGTGCTTTCCAATGTACATGTACACGATCTGCCCCCCACTGCGCACGTCGCCCACTCTCTCCTCTCTCTTCTCGAGCGCCATTGCGCCTCTGTACATTGTACTATATATTGTTGTCTATGGAATGAAAGCACCCAAGGTGCATTTTCTCTCTCGCATACTACTCTACATGGTATCAGTTACCAGGCCTCTCTAGACACCTCCTTCCGCTGCCGTCTGCTCGCGGCCATGGCGCATCCTCTGCCACCGCCGTCGCCTCCTCCTCCACCCCCGTCTACTCGCGGCGGTGCTCCGAGCCCGATCCGCACCATGCCCCTTCTCACACCCGATGCACTTGCCCAGGGTGCGCTGCTCGCCCGCCACGACACCGAGTCGAGCTCCTCTGCCGCACCGCCCAACCAGTAGCCGCTCGCCGGCGTCTTCATCAACCAGCATGTTTCCATCGTGCTCAGCCTCAACCCCCCCCAACTTCTCCTAGTGGCGTACGCTCTTCGAGGTTCAGTTCCAGAAGTCCGGCGTCACCGACCACCTCACCGGCTCCCCACGCCGCCCTGACGCCGCCTGGCTCCAGGACGACGCCCACGTCCTCTCCTGGCTCTACAACCGGGTGAGCCCGGAGATTTTCGGCCTGGTGCACCGGCGCGGCGCCACCGCCACCGAAGTCTGGGACGCCATCTGCTCCATCTTCCTGGAGAACCGCGAGCACCAGCTTGTCCTGCTCGCCACCGAGTTTCGCCGCATCGACCAAGGCTCGTCCTCCATCCTCTCCTACTTTTCCCGCCTCAAGGACTGTGCTGACCGGCTGGCGGACCTCGGCGAACACGTCGGTGACCGCGACCAGGTCCTTAACATGATCCGTGGTCTCCATCCTCGCTTTCGCTATGTTGTGCCCATCCTGACCATGCAGTCGCCCTTCCCCACCTTCCTGCGTTGCCGCGCCTTCCTCCTCCTGGAGGAGAGCCGCCAAGCTGAAAAGGCCCCCCACGACATCGCGCTGCACGCCGGGCGGGTCGCCCGAACCAGCGGGGCGGCGACCACAACAACCGCTTCGGGGGGCCGTGGCGGTGGCGGCGCGACGAGAGAAAGGGCACGGCTCCGGCGGGCTCGGCGTCTACACGCGCCGGCATTCTCCAGCGCCCTGGACGGGCATGGTCCACGCATGGCCCATGCCCTGGCGGCCCCATGCCCCCGGTGCGGGCATCCTCCGGCCCGTCCGGTGGTCGGCGCCTTCACGGCGTTGCAAAGACAAGACGGTGCTCCTCCCCCACCTGCATCGGCTCCCCCGGCGCACTGGCAGATAGGTGCGGTCCCTCCGCATCCCGTCTACGGCATCAACCACGGTGCGCCTGCCGCTGCCCCACAGCCGGCCTGGGATCAGGCCGCACTTGTTCAGGCGCTCAACGCCATGAGCATGCAGCAAGGGCAGGCACCGCCGAACTCCGGCGAGGACTGGGTGCTGGACACTGGCGCGACCTCACACATGGCTTCCTCCTCTGGTATGGTCTCGTCATCTCGCCCTAGTTTTTCTCCTGATATCGTAGTTGGTGATGGATCAACCCTAGCAGTCACACACATCGGCCAACACACCATTCCCACTTCCTCTTATCCTCTCTCTCTCCGCAACATTCTTGTCTCTCCTCACTTAATAAAGAATCTCATTATGCGACCCATTCCTCCATTTTTCCTAACGTCCATTCCTTTAAATCAAATGGAGGAAATTTTTCTATGCCTATGAATTTTCTCTAATTTTAGTATAAATCAAAGAGGCCCTTGGGGCATCTCTAACACGGACCCTCAAACGACCCGCAGCCGCCCAGACCGAGCGGTCGGGACTAAGTTTGTCATCCAACATGATACCCCATTGGTCCGCGGACTGGTCTGATTGTCCGTGTTCCCCCCAAACCGATGCAAATCAGGGGGCTTTGTGGGCATTCGGACAGTAGCCACGTACGCGTCCGACACTACGGTCCCACCCAAAAAGCTCTGCTGCCAAAAATTCCTCTCCGCGGGAAGCGGTTGCTGCGTATTCATGCCGGCCAACGCTCCTCCGAGATGGATATGACTCCACGACATTGATGCTAGTCAGACTGGCATGACCGGATGAGCGGACGAGGCCTCTAGCCGCTGCGCCGCATTGAAGCCGGCTTCCCGTCCCTTTGACTAGCCGCTCCTATTAAACAGGATTTCAACGTCGTCCACATTGCACTGCACTCTTCCTCTCCGTTCCTAGCCTCTTCGATCCTCTCTTTTTTGCATGGTAATGCGTGTCTCATTCATATTATAAAGACCAAAATACAAGTAACGTAAAGACCGACATGATAAAACTTAAAAGATAGCAGGAGATCTTTGAGCTTGACACCAAAGCCCGTCATCTGCCTTCGGCACCACCATAGTAGCCACCAAAGAAAAGAATGACGGATCACCTCCTCACCCGAGCTCGACGCGGCTCCATCACTGATATGCAGCTTTGTGAAACTCCAAGGTGGCTCACCAAAAGTGAAGCCATTGTCGTTGAACGAATCAGACCGGGGCAACACCCCGGACACGCCATCGAACTCCGGATCTGGCACCCCACCACGACTAAGACGCCGAAGGAGGAAACCATACCTGTCATCCACGAACCACGAACCTAGCACACGTTCCGTCTTTCAGATGTCGTCGATGCAGACTACAATCTGCATCCGCTCCTGGACTACCTCCCAAGCTCCGCGCTGACGCTGGAGCAAACGTCGTCGCAACGGCGGAGTCCGAGGACACAGGTCCACCACGTAGATGTCGCCGCCGCCACGCCATCCTTGCTTGAACACACTGGTTTTCAAATTCACCTCCAACCATAGGACCGATGGCCTCGTCAGGGTTGGATCCGAAATATATTTATTCACGCCTTCATCGTCTCCGCCGTAGCCAAGACGATGAACAACCTAAAAACCTAGACTACAAAAGAGTAAAACGATCCACACGCATGGATCCGGCGACCCCCTCACCACCGACTACCGAGATCGCCGGCGGAGGGGAGCCGCCGGAGGACGGCGCTAGAAGATTTGACTCCTGGCGGCGGCTAGGGTTCCAGCCGCCAGGACCAGAGGAAAAACTTTCTGAGGTCACGTATACCCTGTAATCCTCTCTTTTTTTTGCATGGTAATACGTGTCTCATTTATATCATAAGTATCATAGTACAAGTCACGTAACCGACCTGGCAAAACTGAAAAGACAGCAGAAAGCTAGCCTTTGCACAAAGGAACAACAACCAAGAAGTAAAATTACAATCAAGATTGAAGAAACATCCGAACTTGACACCAACATCCGTCACCGCCCTCGGAACCACGACGGTAGCCACCAAAGGGAAAAGTGACGGATCACCTTCACACCGAAGCTCGTGGCGGCTCCATCACGACATGCGACTGCGGACCTCAAGGTGGCTCACCAAAGGTAAAACCATTACCGTTGAGCGAATCGACCGGGCAACACCGGACACGCCATCGAACTCGGATCGCACCCCACACGATTAGAACGCGGAGGAGAAAACCACATCGCCATCCACGAACCGCGAACCCAAAGACATGATCCACCATCTTCCGGATGCGCCGATGTAGACCACAATCTGCATCCGCTCTGGACTACCTCCCAAGCTTGGCGCATGGCTGAGCAACGCCGTCGAACGGCGAGCCCGAGGACACAGGTCCACCACAAGGATGTCGCCGCCGCCACGCAATCCTTGCTTGAACAGACTGATTGTCAAATCCATCCCCAACCATAGGACCGATAGCCTTGTTGGAGTAGGATCCGACGAAACTTTATTCAGCGTCGCCATCGCCGCCGCCGAAACCAAGACGATGAACGGCCTAAAATCCTAATCTACAAGAGAGAAAATGTTCCACGCGCGTGGATCCGGCGATTCCCCTCACCACCGACGACCGAGACCGCCGGCGGAGGGGAGCCGCCAGACGGCGGCGACGGGGAGGACTCCTGGCGGCGAGGTCGCCTTTTCTTTCCTCTGGCGGAAGAAAGAAACCCTCCCCCGTAATCCTCTCTGATCGTCCACATCGCACGGACACGCACGTACATACGATGTTAGTACTGTAGCACGTACATTTAGCGTGACACGAGACGCAGTAATGACAAAGATCCAGGGGCCCCGAGGTCATGCAGGCGGCGATACGGCGGGCGCGGCGACATGACCCGATGCAGCTGGGCAATCTCGTCGGCACCCGGGCTCCGGACAAGAGTTTGCGCTACTATGTAGTACTGCCGCTGCTGTGGTGATTACGAGATGTGCCTGCCTGCCATGGGCGCTGTTTGGATCCCTATGTTAGAGTTAGTTTTAATTAGTTGGGGCTCAAATAACCCAAAAGTATCCAAACATGATGGGTTAGTTTGGGTTAGTTGGATCTAACCCACCCTAAAAAACTAGCCCACACTAGAGGAGCTTATTTGGGTTAGTTCTTTTGGTCTCACTACAAAAATAGTAAAAAAAGTTACCCTCCCGTTCAAACAAGGTCCAAAGTAGTCAAATGATTGAGAAAGAATATTTTATTGTCAATCTAACCCTACCATCTAAACAGCTTTTTGGTTAGAGTTAGTTTGGGGTTAGTCTAGAGTTAGAATCTAACTCTAACCTTTAACTGAGTTAGAGTATCCAAACAGGGCCATGGTACATATGGATCTTCTTCCATCCAGAGGTTGACAGCCCAATCCTTCACCTCACTCTTTCAGTCGTCGTAAGACTCCAGCAGCAACGTCCTTTCACTGCGCCGCCGTACATTTGTTTCGCCACGGCGTGCGGTTTTGACCATTGGCCGGCCGGCCGGCCAGGCGTGTGCGATGCGCAGCAAGATAGCTTACGTTTTATTACCAGCAAGTAGCCTCCAAAGTTTTTTTGCCGTGTGGTAATAAATCTGGAGCGTGGTCAATTCTGCGATTTGGCTTTACCGAATACCCTCAACAAAAAAAAAAAAAATACCCCCAGCCCCAGCAGTACGTGTGCACCAGTTTTTTTGGCGGGTTGGCTTACCATCCAAAACGATGCGCGCTCCGTGTCGGGCATGTACGGACCACAAACATCTTCCAAAACTCTGGACACCGTAACAGAGGTCTCGCTTGGCTTATCTGACATATGGTAAAACCACCGTACAAAAGGATGTCTGGTAAAACTGTAAATTGGGGGTGGAAACTAGTAAGAGCATCTACAATGGGACGGCATGTAACCACCCAAACGTCCGGACGGCCTGCCCGGTCACTGTCCGGACCGAAAATACCACCCAACCGGACCAGATAAATCCTGCCCAAACGTCTCGGCTTTTGACAACCCTTATATCAGCACATATGTGGAATGGATATCGGAACGCCCAGACGTGTTCGTCACGTTGGACTGATCGCAAAGGCTCGCGCCAAATTGCTCGAAGACGTCCCCACCCTTGCTTGACCTGCCCTGTTCCTCTCCTCCTTTTACCTGGTTCACTCAGCCGCCACCGTAATAGCTCCGCCGTCATCGTTGCTACGTCATCGTCCCCATAGTGCCGCCACCGGAGGCCTCAACCCACAACACTACCGACCGCGTCGCCACCGGACTGCCCCCCGGTACGTTCAACTCCTCCGAATATGCACCGCGCTCTCTATGTGTTCGATGAGATATCTGAGCAGTTTTGTTTTCTTTTGTTCATTTGTAGGTCACATATGGATTCGTCCTGGATGATGGCTATGAAAACATGGACCTTGACGAATACATATACAAAGAGTTCAGTGAATCGTTGGATTGGAACCACGAAGATGCTGAAATGATGATGATGATAAGCATCTAAGAAGAAAGAGGAGCATGTACTGAACTTCAAGGGTTCGATAAAGGGCCAAAGAGTTATTCCCCGAGATAAAATCGCCGGCGCACAGCTTCTGTACACGGACTACTTCACAGCGAACCTGACATACCATGAAGGTTTCTTTCGACGTCGCTTCTAGATGAGTAGAGCTTTGTTCTTGCGTATAGTGACTGTCGTCGAGAAGGCTGGTGACAACTTCAAGCTGAGGATGGATTATTGCGCCCAACTTTCTTTATCTCCTCTCCAAAAATGCACGGCAGCTCTTAGGATGCTTGCTTATGGCAAGGCCGTAGATGCAATTGATACAAAAATCAGGATGGGGGAGATCGCATGCCGCATGGTTGAACATCATGGTGCAATTGGCACACACCGTGGTGAAGGTGTTTGAACCAGAATACCTAAGTGAACTGTGGAGGGCATGGAAAATTATTGGCAATTGGAGCATCAAGAGGATTCCCAGGTATGCTCGGTTTAGTTGATTGCATGCACTGGCAAGAGAAGAACTGTCCAAAAGATTTGCATGGGTAGTACCAAGGTCGCATCAAAGAAGCAAGCCACCATCATATTTGAAGTAGTGACATCGAAGGACTTCTGAATTTCGCATGCTTTCTTTGGCACGCTAGGTTCTAACAATGGCATCAATGTGCTCCAATAATCTGTTTTGTTCAAGAGACTTTGTGATAGGAAAGCTCTGTTGTGCAACTACACTGTCAAACGGGCACAACTACAACATGGGGGTACTATCTTGTCGATGGTATCTATTTTCAATGTGTGGCGTTGTGAAGACTATACCAGATCCTCATGGGAGAACACAATGTCTCTTTGCACAAGCACAAGAAGGTGCAAAGAAGGATGTGTAGATGACATTCGGAGTGCCCCAGTTTTGTTGGAGTATTGTTTGTGGAACTGCAATGATGTGAGAGACGGAGACACCCCAACAACCCGTAACATGCTGGCCGTGAGAGAGTAGATACTACTCAGTCTAGTTCTATTCCTACATACGTATGTCCATGCTAGAAGGATTAAAAGCAGACCAAGTAATAAATCGCATGAATTCCGGAGTCCGGACAGCTTGGCCGTGTACGTACGGATGATGCCGTCGCCGTTACTGTCGTCGGCAGTCAACGGCGACGCCTCCGACGGGTCGAAATTTCCCAAAGGTCCAGTCAATGGCGTGCCACCAGCAGGCCTACCACCACCTCTACTGCAAGCTTTCGGGAGTCAGGGTACGAAACAAAAATAAATACAGACGGCGATGACCACCCGCGCATGTGCATACATACTACCCCGTATACTATTACCACGTACTCCCTTCGTTCGGAATTACTTGTCTCAGAAATGGATGTATCTAGTACATCTAGATACATCCATTTTCGCGACAAGTAATTCCGAACGGAGGAAGTATATACAACCTCTGTCCGAAAATACTTGTCATCAAAATGAATAAAAGGGGCGTATCTAGATGTATATTAGTTCTAGATACATCTTCTTTTATCTATTTCGATGACAAGTATTTTTGGACGGAGGGAGTACGTATCACATACACACGGTGACACGGGTACAGCAGGTATAGAAGAAGGAACAAGACGACAGTGATGACAGTGCTCAGAGGTGTGTTTTCCTAGCCTATATGGTTATATGAATCCTGTGAGCAAGGTCTGAATCGACGCCGAGCTAGAGGAAGCGATGAAAAGTTGCATGGCATGCTACTCCCTCCGTTCCTAATATAAGTTTTTCTAGAGATTTTAAATGAATTACGACATACGGATGTATATAAACATATTTTAAAGTGTAAATTTTTTTTTTTTGCGAGAAAATTTCCGATCTATTCATCTTCAATCATGGCAGTACAACGAATACCAGAAATAATAGAAATTACATCCAGATCCGTAGACCACCTTAGCGACAACTACCAAAGCCTTTGAAGCGAGCGAAGGCGCGCCGCCATCATCGCCCTCCATCGCCGGAGTCGGGCACAACTTGTTGTAGTAGAGCGATCGGGAAGTCGTCGTGCTAAGGCCCAGAGGATCGGCGCACCGTAACAAACAACCGCCGCAGATGAAGGATAACGAGATCGGAAAAATCCAATCCAAGACACACGAACGTGAGCGAACAACGACGAGATCCGAGCAAATCCACCAAAGATAGATCCGCCGAGACACACCTCCACCGCCCTGCGATGCTAGCGATCGCGGAGCGGGGCTAGGCGGGGAGACCTTTATTCCATCTTGAGGAGCCGCCGCCGTCGTCTTCTGAAAGGGACACAAACCCTAACAAAACCTGAAGAAGCGATTAAAAGCGGAGCCCTCCCGCCGACCCTTGCCGAGATCCATCTGCGCCCCATGGCCCTAAGGCCATCGAAGAGTAGGCGGACCTGCGGCGGCGGCGGCGGGAGGCAAAAACCCTAGCTTTTTGTGGAGGAGAAGGAGGAGGCGGCGGCTACTGTGAAATCAAACTTAAAGTGTAAATTCATTTATTTTACTTTATATGTACTCCCTCCGTTCCAAAATAGATGACTCAACTTTGTATTGAGTCATCTATTTTGAAACAGAGGGAGTAGTCACTTGTTGAAATATCTAGAAAGATAAACATTTAGAAACGGAGGGAGTAGATGCTATGTGTACAGGGATTCACGTACGTCTACGCTTCACATGGTTTTCGTCCATATTTTACCATGTCACAGACGCATAGAGCAGTTTTCCTCTTGTCCCTGGCGGCTGCAACCCTAGCCGCCGCCAGGGCTGATCTTCCAACGCCGTTTTCCGGTGGCTCCCTTCCGCCGGCGACCTCAGTCGTCGGTGGTGAGGAGGGCCGTCGGATCCACACGTGTGGATCGATTTTACTCCCTTATAGTTTAGGTTTGTAGGTTGTTCATCGTCTTTACTTCGGTGACGATGATGGCGACGCTGAATAAAGAATCTTTGGATCCTTCCCTGACGAGGTCATCGGTCCTATGGTCGGGGATGAATTTGAAAACTAGTCTGTTCAAGTAAGGATGGTGTGGCGGCAGCGGCATCCTCGTGGTGGACCTGTGTCCTTGGGCTCCGCCGTTGCGACGACGTTTGTTCCAGCGTCGACGTGGAGCTTGGGAGGTAGTCCAGGAGCGGATGCAGATTGTGGTCTGTATCGACGACATCTGGAAGACGGAATATCTACTGGGCTCGTGGTTCGTGGATGGCAGATATGATTTCCTCCTTCGGCGTCTTAGTCGTGGTGGGGTGCTAGATCTGGAGTTCGATGGCGTGTCCGGGGTGTTGTCCCGGTCTGATTCGTTCAACGGTAAGGGGCTTCACTTTTGGTGAGCCACGTCCGCAAAACTGCATATCAGCGATGGAGCCGCGTCGAGCTCGGGTGAGGTGGTGATTCGTCATTCTTTTCTTCGGTGGCTGCTGTGGTGGTGCCGGAGGCAGTTGACGAGCGTTAGTGTCAATCTTTGAGATGTTCTGCTATCTTTTCACTTTTGTCATGTCGGTCTTTACGTGTTTTGTACTTTATTCTTTATGATATGAATGAGACACGTATTACCATGAAAAAAACAGACGCATAGAGCTGGGATGTTGCCACGGCAGGCAGGCGACACGGCGTCAAAAGGCTGGAGACGCCGCAGGATGGGGGGCGATGCAACGGCCGAGAAATAGTTGGAGAGATTTGTTTGTCTGGGGATTCGTGGACGGCCCGGCCCGAGTGCCATGCATGCTACTCCAAGGGTAGATATCTGGTGCTCCGGGAGCACCTAAACTTAGGTGCTCCGGGAGCTTCTCAGCCGTTGGATCTAAAATCCAAAGGCCAAGGAAAGAGCTCGTGCATTTATTCAAAAAAACACCTCTAGAAGTTCGTTATTGCAACCAGATCTAGCGCATCCTAGATGACCGTCAGATTATAGATCCAACGGCTGAGGAGCTCCGGGAGCACCTAAACTTAGGTGCTCCCGTAGCACCTGATATTTTCCCGCTACTCCAAGCCGAAGAAGGGTACGTAAAGAGCATCTACATGTACGGACAGCATATCTGGCTCCTCTTTTTTTCTTTTTTTCTTTTTGCGAAGTAAAGGAGCTTTATTACTCAGAAGAAGTGTTACAGTCCAGAGGCCATAGGCCCTCGATACATGGTGGAGCCGAGGTCAACCACACCGCAGTTGTGCTCTCGGTGCGGCTATAATTGGCCAAACGATCCGCAACACTGTTTTGGCTACGATGAATTCTCTGAGGATAAAACTCCCTACTGACTAACAACTCTTTGATCTCTCTAACTATATGACCATAAGCTGAGCGCTCAAGACCCTGATTCCGTATATCTGGCTCCTCAAAGGTATGTGGACGCGTCCGGACGTGGCCACTGGCTGACAACCCAAATTTCCTTCTTCAGCATTCAAATAGCTCATAGTTGAAGCCTTAAAACCATACACGCATACAAAAGAAACATCTACATGTTGTATATCAATTGAACCTAAATTACATTACTAGTTGTCGTCGGAGTTGTCCACGATGAAGCACCGGTTGGCCTCCACGTAGACCTCATCCTGGATGGACTCTAGGATGGCGGTCTGCTCTGCCATCTGCGTTGCTTGGGCGACCTCGAACTCTGTCATGGTGTCCTCCGTGGCGTAGCCCGCAACTGGTGTCGGTTCCTCCCGGCTCTGCCGCATCCTCCGAATCCACCACTTCCATGGGCGCTGGCCGCTGCTCCCCCTCTTCCTCCTCCTTCTCCTCCGGCTCCGGCGAGTCCGGAGGCAGGCCGGCTGCGGTCGGGGCGATACGTCTTGTTCGGGTCTCCTCCGGCATCTGGAAGCGCTGCTCTGGCATTAGCATAGCGTACATGGTCTTCTTCTGTCGGCCATGGCGGAGGCGGACGACTAGGAAAAAGGGAGGCGGAGATGGAGAGAAGTGGAAGGGCTCGGGCTGGCGGCGTGGAGAGGGACAAAGCGGATGTGGCTACGGCTGCGGGCCCCATCAAGGTTAAATAGCCGGATTTTGGCCCTTAGATGGCGAGCCAGAGCGCCGCCACACGGCGTTCATATCCTTGCCGAAGGAGATGTCCGTCATACCGTTAGGTTTCTGGGTGATTTTGTGCGGGATCATGTCATCGGTCGGACGTGACAGACGCGTTCAGACCGTCTCATATAAACTTGAGATTTGAACTGGTGCCGTAACGCCTGCCCGATTTTTAGTTGTGCTGGTCGGGCCGGTGAAATCCCCCCTCCTGTTGTCCTGGCACTGTGGCACATGGCCATGCACATGCGGACCGTACGTGCCGCCAAGGATCTCCTCCCGTTCGTCACGTCCTCTCACCTCGTGGTGCGACCCCATACCACAGCCTGCACATAGCGCCCGCGGCTAAAACACAAAGAGAATCAAGAAGGGACGCCTTTCCGTCTGCAATCTGCATGTACTCCGTACGGCCGCGGGATGAACGCGAGGGCTAAAACCAAGTAGCCCACGGGGACGGGGCCTTCGTTCCAACTAAGTAGATGGGTGCACGGGAGAAAAGGCTTAGCCTCATCTTTTTCACCGACGCCGGGAGAATGTGGTACCACCCCACTGACTGCCAGCCTAAGCTTGCCTAGCCCGATCCATGGCGGTTTTCGTATCCGTTCTCGCGCCAAAGCGCGATCGTCATCCATCATTCATCAGTAGATTGGGCCCTGGCCGGTCCAGGCAAACGGCCGCTCCCTCCGCTACGGCCCAAGCGCTGGACGCCAACGGCGAGCCAGATCTCTCTGTTTTAAGCCACATGCATGGCTCCCTCTTATCCCTACCCCTCTCCCTGGGTCTGTGTCTATCTACCAGACGTTCAGAAATCTGGCTACACGGTACAAGGATATATACCTAGAGCTTAGGGACTGTTGGCAACTTCATTGGTTGTCACTTCATTGGTTGTCAGCGGATCGAGTACCATCTCTTTTTTTCTCGAGATTTCAGTCCAATTTTGATTTTATGGGCAACTTGGTTCTGAAGCGGCGTGATTTTCATCCCCAGGAAATGGTCTGGACGATCCACAAGCCAATGATTCCGTGATTTCAAGTGCTACCGCGGTGGCAAATGCTGCTTCCGTGATTTCAGTCAAGATATGCAGTTGCGATCGGTACATAGAGCTCTCAAGTTCCGTGGTAGTAATAACAGGTTAAAGTGGCTCGCTCGTCATTGTCAACAGTGTATTATAGCAGATAAAACTACTTCTATGCATGTCAAACAGAACGGGCACATCACATTCATCTAGGTTTTTTTTTTAGTTTTTAACTATCATCACTTCTATCCAGTAGTCGAATGGACTGTGCAGCACCACTGGCGGATCCTCTTGGGGACCATACTGGACCATGGCCCGGTCTATCAAAAGTGCAAAAAATAATTAGCAGTGCGTGTGCCCATTTGATCCATTCCATTCGAATTTTTTATCTGGGCCAGATAGCAGCTGTCATCAACTCTCTCCTTGCTACTTTGTGGGCCGGTCATGTCATACTCAGCTAGCAGAAAGGCAGAGAAAAAAGTACTCAGCTAGCAGAAGGGCAGGAAAAAAAAGTACTCAGCTAGCAGAAACGCAGGATTTGGGATCCATTTTCAATCTACAAGTTCCACATGTACATTTATATACAAATCCGAAAGGTCCTTTCAACGTGACAGAAAATAACTGTACAGCCTAGAACCGTATATGTACAAAGAAAGAGCACGTGGACCAATGTGTTCTGCAAATATAACATCATAATTTCAGGGCAGCGAAAGTTCTTCAGTGCATTTGACCCCTCCTGGACAAAAAGGTTGGAGGGAAACACTAATGCTCCGACTTCCATGCAAAATAATCTTATCATTCGAATCTCGTGAAATGATGATTCCCATGAGAAAAGTTAGTTCTTGATGGACCTCTGCTGTTGCCCGCTCAACTGAGCACTGCAGAGATGACTCCTCAAATTAGCTATGTACCTATGGATACGCTGCTGGTTGAACGGTGAAAGGGAGAAGAGTGGATTCAGTGGCAACGCGGTTGCTTCCTGCAATATAAATGTGAGCAGGATGATTGCTTTTGAGTATAGCGCCATTGATTTGTTTTGGCATCCCAAAAGTTCCTTTGTCTGCAAAATAATGTAGGTAAAGTCAAAAGAAAACATCAGTAGAGTTCAGACAAGATGAGAAATAAGGCAACACCACCGGTCCATTTACTCGGGTAAGATTATCATGTATAAGTTGAAAAATGGAGAAAACAGTTCTCTTGTAGCAGGGGTTATGATTTATGTCTCGTATATATTTTCATAAATGCAGAATTGTACTATTTCTTGGCGAGCCAACATGTCTTCTAGGCATAGCCGGTCCCAAGCCCGGGTAAAGGAGGAGGGCTGTCATAGGCTTGGCGAGCCAACATAAAAACTAGCCAGTCCCATGGGTACGAAACCCATTTGAGCGAGAGTAGTACTAGGATGAGTGACCTCCTGGGAAGTCCTCGTGAAAGGGTTTCATATCTAGCCTACCCCAACTTGTTTGGGACAAAAGGCTTAGTAAGTAAGTAGGTAAGCAGAATTGTACTATTTGGACGGCCTTTGCTGAAGTCACCAAACACCTAAAGAAAACTAGGAAACTGTGGTTTTTGCTGAACCATTAAAATCATAATATTCCGAGATTGAAGAGAGAAGGGTGTGAAAGGTCTCTTTAGCTCCTGGAACTAAACTGAGCCCACCAGTTTGTCTGCCTGTGTAGTGTGCAGCCATGCTCAGTTCAGCTCCAAGGGTCATAGAACCATCTTAACCCCCACAAATACACCTCGTAATGTTCAATATGTTATTGCTTAGTGGCAACCTTGTGTTCTGGCAAGTCATCACAATATCACCTTGACCTAGAGCTAAGTGCTTCAGCAAATGATATCCAAGTACACTCCATGAAATACTATTCAATACACCATTATTTAGTGGCGGCCATGCGTTTCAGCGAGTGACCAAAATATCATGTCCTAGAGGCAAGTGTTTCAGCAAATGGCATCCAAGAACTGTGTGAAGGAGAGCCTATTCCACATTTCATAAAACTATATAGTAGGGTTTTCTCAGAAAAGAAGGTAGATAGCCCGGACTGCCACGCATGATCACTTCTGCTTGTATCATTGTTCATAAACAAATCTTTCCTTGCTTTCTTTTTTAAATACAAAAATACTCCGTTCTCGACCTTGTTTTGTACAGTAGTTTTCTACTAATAGGCTTATAACAAGAGAACCAACTGCCTGGACAACCAGTGATTAATGCTGAGCATCGGTGTATTACTTCATTTGAACAATTTCCTGGTGAACATTAACTGAATTATGCATGTGAATGTGAATGAAATCAGGTGTAACATCCATGCCGTGCATAAAGAAATCAAATCTAAATCAGCCATCTACGGGACTTAGATAGTGATACTTACAGCACCACTTTTCCCATATACTAAAGCAGTTTGGAATATGATCTCCATTGCGTCTGGCATCTCAGTGTTATCTAGAAACAGAAAAAGGTTATGATAAGAGCTAATATTATACTTGTACAAGAAGATAAGTGGATGAATGTTCTTACCATTGTTCTCCCGCAACCTATGTGATATCTTCTCAGCACGGTCATATGCCTTGATGAACCCACTTTCAACCCAGTAACGAACAGAAGCCGGCCTAGTGAAATCCAATCCATGCGCTGCATTCTGGGATAGACGCTGATCACTCTTAGGAAAGTAATTCTCGTGTGCAAATGTCGAAAAACTTCCATCGTCTAAAGCATCCGGCAATAAGCTACATGCATTAAGCGCCTCTTTCCAGATAGCAAGTATCACAAGTTCAAGTGATAGTGCCTCCAGGTCCAGCCCTTTAAAAAGCTGTGTATACCACAGAAAAGCAAACATAAGTGAGGTTGAGATGAATTTGGGATTACTGTTTCCAAATTATCAAATAAATATCACAGCGAAGATCATCAAAAAGATATCAAAACGCAGTAAGTCTAGACAAAATGAAAACATGCCTACAAGGGATATACAGAGTAGAGAAAGCATGGTGGTCCAATTAGAGGCAAACCAGTTGTACTAACACTAAATATCCTTATTAAAGACACATTGAAATCTACACTGTTACATGTTCTCAAAAATCTACACTGCTAGCTCAAATTACTCGCAAAAGTAAAAAACACTGACTGATCATGACGAAAATCTAAAAAGCTAAGGAGTTCCAGTTTGAATACTGGACAGAATGAAGATGAACATGCTGTTCAGTATTCAATAGACATGATACTAATTGCCACTGTAGCAGTAATACCTTCTCCTGAGCAAGTTCTGTGAGAATGACAATATACTGATTCAGTAGGTGAAGCCTTGTATAACAATCAAGTGGCCTCCCTCGCAGATTTTCCAAAGTAGTTGACTCACGGGAAGCGGACAGTGGAGTACATCCATGGGATTTCACTCTATAGAGTGAGTCTCTATTTTGACTCTGAACAGGCCCACTGATAGTGGATATATCATCGCAGCGGGGTCTTGCACCTGTGACATCCTTCATTGGTTTCTCGAGTGAAGACAGCAACTCCATGGAAGTAGTGTTCGCATGAACTAGTACATATTCTCGTTCAATCCACTCCCATGAATCAAATACTGCAAAATATACAGAATTAGTGCCTAAGCAGAGGATATAAAATACAAATTTAACTTCTAGTCAGGGTCCAGCATACCTTTTGAATCTACACTTTCAGACTTTACTTTGACGACAGCAGAAGAGACAGTCTGGCATGTATCCCTTAAATCAAGGGCATGATGGGACTCATCCACGATTTCACTGTTCCTGAGAAGGCATGATCAGCAAGATTCAACAATCGAGATAAATATGATGACACAACCAAGCCAAGTGCAAAATGGCATGCTTTTAACTATTCCAAAAACGTTAAGAAAAGATTGTAGGGTTGCTGCACAAAGAGTAGTTATCCCCATTTATGAAAAGCGCATGATGAAGTCAGTGACGCATTAAATTGTGATGCACACCAGAACAATTCCAAATCCAATCTATATGCAGTTGCAAGGACAAAAAAAAAAGACGAGCAGAGCTTGCATATATGAGCTCACTCGTACAGAATTTGACCATTCCCCGTGGTTTTTGTACATTTCTTTTTGGGGTACATGCAGCTTCTCATATGGGCACTTGGGCAGCAGGCGTCTGAGTTAAACTTACAGGACTTGATACAGGAAAAATTCTAAAAGCAAAGTAGATTACTCAAAGCTACCCCATGGACTTGTGATTTTTAAACACTAACACCAGAGTAACAGGAATACCTTGCTGTTGCCAAAAAGTTGTGATTAAAGAATTCCTCAAAAGGCATTCTCTCCGCTGCAAAATTGAAAGCAATTTTCAATCTGATTCTGCGATGAACGGCTAGATTAAATGGCCTAGAAGGAAGTTGAACAAAGATTACTGCAGTGAGTAAATTAATTATCATACGCCTTATTTCCAGACACAAAATGAAGTGAAAATGGCAGACCCACCTGGATCAAGGCATATGAGTCTTCTGCACAGGTCAATAAACTCAGGATGTAAATCAGCCTCCATATCTGGAGGGAAACTGAGGCCACTAGATGACAATACTTTTTCGCGCAGCTGTAATCCGCCAACAAAGCGCAAGCAGCAGTGTTAGGCTATATATGTGTATTGCGATTATGCGAGTACAACTAATTGTACAATGTTACAAGCAAACCTCCACTCTATTCTCCCCAAGAAATGGTAGCTCCCCTGTTACTAGCTGGAAAAGAATGACTCCAACACTCCATAAATCTGCCTGCAAAGTTTTTCAGGTAGAGATTATTGCCTGGTTTAATTTTAAGATCCGTAAATTTAAAGCAGTTAATAAACATACCTTCGCGTCATATTTATCCCCTCGCCAGATTTCTGGGGCCATATAATATGGAGAGCCACAAAAAGTGGCAGCCAAATTTTCATGCATCAGAGATCTGAAGTGAGAAGATAGTTTTCAGTTGTACACTTGCACAAAAAAAAAACTCAATGAAACAAAAAGGGAACTCACAATGAGTACAGAACCAACATGCTCGGAGCAAATGTGAGTATTAATAAGACAAATAAACCATGCCGTTGTGGAAATAAAAACGCTTGACAGCAGATAACAGTTCTAAATATTTTGGTATTGTTCTGCATCTCCCCAGTAATTTCAATCTTTAGAGAAAGGAAGATAGTCCTATAACTGCGACACTGAGAATAAACCTCTCACCTGGCAAACCCAAAATCGCCAATCTTCAATGTAATGGCATCCCCATCGGCTGATAGCAGAAGGTTCTGCGTGATTCACAGCTCAATCAGTACGGAGAAAATAAGGCGTCTCTGAAGATATTCGATGGAACAAGTAACCCGGTCAGATAAATAACTACACAAATTTTCCACATGTAATTTGTTATTGAAGCATGAGTGAACAGCACAATTCTCTACGAAGTTTGGCATTTGATGGTAAACTGACATTGATTGCGGCTATAAATGTAAGTTTAGCTTTTGACCAATAATCTAAGTTCAGTTGATAATTATGGAAACCCTTTTAATGGGACCCTTTCTCTTAGTTTTGGCGCTTGGGGCCCAAAAATAAACATCACAAATCGCCGATCAGGCCCAAATAGCGACAGATTCCAGCCAAAAATGGCTAAAAAGTTCACGCCCAGACCAACCGTAAACCCTAAGAAATCCAATAGAAAAGGGCGTAAGATCTAACCTGGGGTTTGAGGTCCCGGTGCACGATCCTCTCGCCCCTCAGCACCTTGAGCCCCTCGGCTGATGATCCAAGACAACAAACAGCAGTGGCGCATCAAAACATATGCGGTCCCAGTGCATATACAGTAATAAAAAGGGGAAAAGGAACACTCGACTCGAATTGGGAACTCACCGAGCTGCCGGGCGAAGTCCCTGGCGGTGGCCTCCGGCAGCCGGTTCCGCGGCCCGCCGTGCGTCTGCCTGTAGGCCTCGAGGTCGCCCCCGTCGCAGTACTCCAGCACCAGGAACAGCTTCTCCCCCGTCTGCGGCGAAACCGCGAGGCATTTTTACCACACTGAGTTCGATCGCGACTACCGTAGTAGCGCGGACGGCGGGGGCCGGAGATTTGGTGAAGGGGGCAGGGGCACCTACCTCGATGGTGTTGATGAGGCGGAGGATGTTGGGGTGGGAGAGGCTGCCGAGGATGCTCATCTCCTGGAGGATGCCGCGGCGGACGTGGTCGTCGACGCGGCGGCGGTCGATCTCCTTGACGGCGACGCGCGCGCCGGTGGGGACGTGCACCGCGCGGAACACCTCCGCGAACGTCCCCTTCCCCACCATCTCCCCCAGCTCGTACTCCCCCACCACCCGCGGGGCCGGCGGCGGCGCCGCCCTCTCCTCCTCCATATCGCCTCCCGCCGCCGCAGCCGGGCCTCGTCGCGGTCGCCGGTGCGGCGAGTTCGTGTTGGGGGCGAGCGAGACGAGAGCGTGTACTGCTGCCGTGCCGGTGGTGGTTTGGATTACGGTACGGGGCCCGCGTGCTGGTGGTGGCCTCTCCCGACGGGGGAAAGGATATTTGCGGGCCGTGGCGGTCAATCTAGCTAGGGAGGCCCCACGTGTCAGACACCTCGTATAGGAAACGGTTTTGATATACAGTACGTCCCTCGCTCGAAGCCACTTGGGTTCTCGCTGACGGCCCGGGCCGTACTGTCAGTGGGTGCGGACGGCTTTTTTCTTTTATGCTCGGGTGGGGGCCCACCCGTGGGAAAGCGGGGTATGGCCCGGCGTGTGCCTTTGGAAGCTTTTTTTTTTTTTTTTGAGAAAGCCTTTGGAAGCTTTTTAATACGGTTTTTTCTGTGAATGGGTCTCGTGTGGCACAAGCTGTTGCTTCGTACAGTAGCATATAGGCTACTAGTGCGGTGACGCTGACAGGTGTCGTGTGGTTCACCCTTTAATGAAAGTCAGCATGATTTGACCTTAGTTTGTAAAAAATTTGGATCTGACCCTTTTCCTAGTGTCATAGACGTTGGCGGTGTAGTCTACGGCGATGGTCAACGGCGATAGACTTTTGGTCAATCATAGTTGACAAAAATGATATGGCAAATTGTCACAAAAAATTGATGTGACAAAGGCTCCTGTACACAGCCGCCTCCCCCCTAAGAAAACCATAGGGTTCCTTTACCTCCCGCCGGTGTCGGTCCGCCTCGTCTCCGGTGGCCTTAGGTGTTGGGGAACGTAATAATTTCAAAAAAATTCCTACGTACACGCAAGATCATGGTGATGGCATAGCAACGAAATGGGAGAGTGTTGTCCACGTACCCTCGTAGACCGTAAGCGGAAGCGTTATGACAACGCGGTTGATGTAGTCGACGTCTTTACGATCCGACCGATCCAAGCACCGAACGTCTGGCGCCTCCGAAGTTCAAGACACGCTCATTTCGATGACGATCCTCGGACCGATCCAAAGAAAGTGTCGGGGATGAGTTCCACAAGACGACGGCGTGGTGATGATGATGATGCTCTATCGGCGCAGGCTTCGCTTAAACTCATGACGATATGATCGAGGTGGAATATGGTGGAGGGGCACGCACACGGCTAAGGAACGATCCGTAGATCAACTTGTGTGTTCTAGGGTGCCCCGCCTCCGTATATAAAGGAGCAAGAAGTGCGGCCGGCCCTAGGAGGAGGCGCGCCGAGGAGTTCTACTCCCACCGGAGTAGGACTCCCTTCCCTAGTTGGACTAGGACTTGGGGAAGGAGGAGAGGAGAAAGGAAAGGGGGCGCCGCCTCCTTGTCCTATTCGGACTTGGGGGAGGCGGCTGCCCCTTGGCCCCTCCTCCTCTTCCTCCACTAGGCCCAATAAGGCCCATTAGGTCACGGGGGGGGGGGGTCCGGTAACCTCCCGGTACTCCGGTAAAATGCCGATTTCACCCGGAACACTTCCGATGTCCAAACATAGGCTTCCAATATATCAATCTTTATGTCTCGACCATTTAGAGACTCCTCGTCATGTCCGTGATCACATCCGGGACTCCAAACAAACTTCGGTACATCAAAACTTATAAACTCAAAATGAAACTATCATCGTAACGTTAAGCGTGCGGACCCTATGGGTTCGAGAACTATGTAGACATGACCTAGAACTATTCTCGGTCAATAACCAATAGCGGAACGTGGATGCCCATATTGGCTCCTAGATATTCTACGAAGATTTGTATCGGTCAAACCGCATAACAACATACGTTGTTCCCTTTGTCATCGGTATGTTACTTGCCCGAGATTCGATCGTCGGTATCCAATACCTAGTTCAATCTCGTTACCGGCAAGTCTCTTTACTCGTTACGTAATGCATCATTCTGTAACTAACTCATTAGCTACATTGCATGCAAGGCTTATAGTGATGTGCATTACCGAGAGGGCCCAGAGATACCTCTCCGACAATCAGAGTGACAAAACCTAATATCGAAATACGCCAACCCAACATGTACCTCCGGAGACACCTGTAGTACTCCTTTATAATCACCCAGTTACGTTGTGAAGTTTGGTAGCAACCAAAGTGTTCCTCCGGTAAACGGGAGTTGCATAATCTCATAGTTACAGGAACATGTATAAGTCATGAAGAAAGCAATAACAATATACTAAACGATCAAGTGCTAGGCTAACGGAATGGTTCATGTCAATCACATCATTCTCCTAATGATGTGATCCCATTAATCAAATGACAACAGATGTCTATGTTTAGGAAACATAACCATATTTGATTAATGAGCTAGTCAAGTAGAGGCATACTAGTGACGTTATGTTTGTCTATGTATTCACACATGTATCATGTTTCCGGTTAATACAATTCTAGCATGAATAATAAACATTTATCATGATATGAGGAAATAAATAATAACTTTATTATTGCCTCTAGGGCATATTTCCTTCAGTCTCCCACTTGCACTAGAGTCAATAGTCTAGATTACACAGTAATGATTCTAACACCCATGGAGTCTTGGTGCTGATCATGTTTTGCTCGTGAGAGAGGCTTATTCAATGGGTCTGCAACATTCAGATCCATATGTATCTTGCAAATCTCTATGTCTCCCACTTGGACTTGGTCCTAGATGGAATTGAAGTGTCTCTTGATGTGCTTGGTCCTCTTGTGAAATCTGGATTCCTTTGCCAAGGCAATTGCACCAGTATTGTCACAGAAGATCTTCATTGGTCCCGATGCACTAGGTATGACACCTAGATCGGAAATGAACTCCTTCATCCAGACTCCTTCATTTGCTGCTTCCGAAGCAGCTATGTACTCCGCTTCACATGTAGATCCCGCCACGACGCTTTGTTTAGAACCGCACCAACTTACAGCTCCACCGTTTAATAAAAACACGTATCCGGTTTGCGATTTAGAATCGTCCGGATCAGTGTAAGAAGCTTGCATCGACGTAACCATTTATGACTAGCTCTTTTTCACCTCCATATACGAGAAACATATCCTTAGTCCTTTTCGTATTTCAGATGTTCTTGACCGCTGTCCGATGATCCACTCAGATTACTTTGGTACCTTCCGCCAAGCTTATTGCTAAGCACGTCGGTGCGGTACACAAGATTGCATACATGATAGAGCCTATGGTGAAGCATAGGGAACATCTTTCATTTTCTCTCTATCTTCTGCTATGGTCGGGCATTGAGTCTGACTCAATTTCACACCTTGTAGCACAGGCGAGAACCCTTTCTTTGCCTGATCCATTTTGAACTGTTTCAAAACTTTATCAAGGTATGTGCTTTGTGAAAGTCCAATTAAGCGTTTTGATCTATCTCTATAAATCTTGATGCCCAATATATAAGCAACTTCACCGAGGTCTTTCATAGAAAAACTTTTATTCAAGTATCCCTCTATGCTATCCAGAAATTCTATATCATTTCCAATTAATAATATGTCATCTACATATAATATCGTAAATGCTACATAGCTCCCACTCACTTTCTTGTAAATACAAAGCTTCTCCAAAAGTCTCATATAAAACCATATGTTTTGATCACACTATCAAAGCGTTTATTCCAACTCCGAGATGCTTGCACCAGTCCATAAATGGACCATTTGGAGCTTGCACACTTTGTTAGCACCTTTTGGATCAACAAAACCTTCGGTTGCATCATATACAACTCTTCTTCTAGAAATCCATTCAAGAATGCAGTTTTGACATCCATTTGCCAAATTTCATAATCATAAAATGCAGCAATTGCTAACATGATTCGGACAGACTTAAGCATCGCTACTGGTGAGAAAGTCTCATCGTAGTCAACCCTTGAACTTGTCGAAAACCTTTCGCAACAAGTCAAGCTTTATAGACAATTACATTACCATCGTCGTCGGTCTTCTTCTTAAAGATCCATTTATTCTCAATTGCTTGCCGATCATCGGCAAGTCAACCAAAGTCCATAATTTGTTCTCATACATGGATCCCATCTCGATTTCATGGCCTCTAGCCATTTTATGAATCTGGGCTCATCATCGCTTCCTCATAGTTCGTAGGTTCATCATGGTCAAGTAACATGACTTCCAGAATAGGATTACCGTACCACTCTGGTGCGGATCTTATTTTGGTAGACCTACGAGGTTTAGTAGAAACTTGATCTGAAGTTTCATGATCAATATCATTATCTTCCTCACTAATTGGTGTAGTTGTCACAGGAACCGGTTCTTGTGATGAACTACTTTCCAATAAGGGAGCAGGTGCAGTTACCTTGTCAAGTTCTACTTTCCTCCCACTCACTTCTTTTGAGAGAAACTCCTTCTCTAAAAAGGATCCACATTTAGCAACGAAAATCTTGCCCTCAGATCTGTGATAGAAAGTGTACCCAACAGTCTCTTTTGGGTATCCTATGAAGACACATTTCTCGATTTGGGTTCGAGCTTATCGGTTGAAGTTTCTTCACATAAGCATCGCAGCCCCAAACTTTAAGAAACGATGCCTTTGGTTTCTTGCCAAACCACGCTCATGAGGCGTCGTCTCAACGGATTTTGATGGTGCCCTATTTAACGTGAATGCGCCGTCTCTAAAGCATAACCCCAAACGATAGCGGTAAATCAGTAAGAGACATCATAGATCGCACCATATCTAGTAAAGTACGATTACGACGTTCGAACACACCATTTTGTTGTGGTGTTCCGGGTGGCGTGAGTTGCGAAACTATTCCGTATTGTTTCAAGTGTAGACCAAACTCGTAACTCAAATATTCTTCTCCACGATCAAATCGTAGAAATTTTATTTTCTTGTTACGATGATTTTCCACTTCACTCTGAAATTCTTTGAACTTTTCAAATGTTTTAGACTTGTGTTTCATTAAGTAGATATACCCATATCTGCTCAAATCATCTGTGAAGGTGAGAAAATAACGATACCGCCATGAGCCTCAACATTCATTGGACCACAAACATCGGATGTATGATTTCCAACAAATCGCTTGCTCGCTCCATGGTTTCGAGAACGGCGTTTTAGTCATCTTGCCCATGAGGCACGGTTCGCAAGTACCAAGTGATTCATAATCAAGTGATTCCAAAAGCCCATCAGTATGGAGTTTCTTCATGCGCTTTATACCGATATGACCTAAACGGCAGTGCCACAAATAAGTTGCACTATCATTATCAACTCTGGATCTTTTGGTTTCAACACTATGAATATGTGTATCACTACTATCGAGATTCAATAAAAATAGACCAGTCTTCAAGGGTGCATGACCATAAAAGATATTACTCATATAAATAGAACAACCATTATTCTCTGACTTAAATGAATAACCGTCTCGCATCAAACAAGATCCAGATATAACGTTCATACTCAATGCTGTTACCAAATAACAATTATTTAGGTCTAAAACTAATCCCGATGGTAGATGTAGAGGTAGCGTGCCGACCGCGATCACATCGACTTTGGAACCATTTCCCACGCGCATCATCACCTCGTCCTTAGCCAATCTTCGCAATCCGTAGTCCTGCTTCGAGTTGCAAATATTAGCAATGTAACCAAGATCAAATACCAGTGCTCTGCGAGCATTAGTAAGGTACACATCAATAACATGTATATCACATATACCTTTGTTCACTTTGCCATCCTTCTTATCCGCCAAATACTTGGGGCGTTCCGCGCCAAAGTGTCCATCGCTTTAAGAGAAGCACTCGGTTTGTGCTTAGGTCCGACTTGGGTTTCTTCTCTTGAGCAAAGAACTTGTTTGCTGTTCTTCTTGAAGTTCCTTCTTCTTCCCTTTGCCCTTTTTCTTGAAACTGGTGGTCTTGTTAACCATAACACTTGATGCTCCTTCTTGATTTCTACCTTCGCGACTTTTAGCATTGCGAAGAGCTCGGGAATAGTCTTGTCCACCCCTTGCATATTATAGTTCATCACGAAGCTCTTGTAGCTTGGTGGCAGTGATTGAAGAATTCTGTCAATGACACTATCAGGAAGATTAACTCCCAGTTGAATCAAGTGATTATTATACCCAGACATTTTGAGTATGTGTTCATTGACAGAACTATTCTCCTCCATCTTGCGGCTATAGAACTTATTGGAGACTTCATATCTCTCAATTTGGGCATTTGCTTGAAATATTAACTTCAACTCCTGGAACATCTCATATGCTCCATGACGTTCAAAACGCCGTTGAAGACCCGGTTCTAAGCCGTAAAGCATGGCACATCGAACTATCGAGTAGTCATCGACTTTGCTCGCCAGACGTTCTTAACGCTGTCGGCCAGCATCGAAGCGAGTTCGCACCAGCGGTGCTTCCAGGACGTAATTCTTCTATGCAGCAATGAGGATAATCCTCAGGTTACGGACCCAGTCCATGTAATTGCTGCCATCATCTTTCAACTTTGGTTTCTCAAGGAACGCATTAAAATTCAACGGAACAATAGCACGAGCCATCTATCTACAACAAACATAGACAAGCAAAATACTATCAGGTACTAAGTTCATGATAAATTTAAGTTCAATTAATCATATTACTTAAGAAATCCCACTTAGATAGACATCCCTCTAATCCTCTAAGTGATTACGCTATCCATATCAACTACACCATGTCCGATCGTCACGTGAGATGGAGTAGTTTCAACGGTGAACATCAATATGTTGATCATATCTACTATATGATTCACGCTCGACCTTTCGGTCTCCGTGTTCCGAGGCCATATGTGTTATATGCTAGGCTCGTCAAGTTTAACCTGAGTATTCCGCGTGTGCAACTATTTTGCACCCGTTGTATTTGAACGTAGAGCCTATCACACCCGATCATCACGTGGTGTCTCAGCACGAAGAACTTTCGCAACGGTGCATACTCAGGGAGAGCACTTCTTGATAATTTTAGTGAGAGATCATCTTAAAATGCTACTGTCAATCAAAGCAAGATAAGATGCATAAAGGATAAACATCACATGCAATCAATATAAGTGATATGATATGGCCATCATCATCTTGTGCTTGTGATCTCCATCTTCGAAGCACCGTCGTGATCACCATCGTCACCGGCGCGACACCTTGATCTCCATCGTAGCATTGTTGTCGTTACGCCATCTATTGCTTCTACTACTATTGCTACCGCTTAGTGATAAAGTAAAGCAATTACAGGGCGTTTGCATTTCATACAATAAAGCGGCAACCATATGGCTCCTGCCAGTTGCCGATAACTTCGGTTACAAAACATGATCATCTCATACAATAAAATATAGCATCACGTCTTGACCATATCACATCACAACTTGCCCTGCAAAAACAAGTTAGACATCCTCTACTTTGTTGTTGCAAATTTTACGTGGCTGCTACGGGCTTAGCAAGAACCGTTCTTACCTACGCATCAAAACCACAACGATAGTTCATCAAGTTAGTGCTGTTTTAACCTTCGCAAGGACCGGCGTAGCCACACTCGATTCAGCTAAAGTGAGAGACAAACACCATGAGCCACCTTTAAGCACGAAAGTGCTCGTAACGGTGAAACCGGTCTCGCGTAAGCGTCGCGTAATGTCGGTCCGGGCTGCTTCATCTCAAAATACCGCCGAACCAAAGTATGACATGCTGGTAAGAAGTATGACTTGTATCGCCCACAACTCACTTGTGTTCTACTCGTGCATATGACATCTACGCATAAAACCTGGCTCGGATGCCACTGTTGGGGAACGTAGTAATTTCAAAAAAATTCCTACGTACACGCAAGATCGTGGTGATGGCATAGCAACGAGATGGGAGAGTGTTGTCCACGTACCCTCGTAGACCGTAAGCGGAAGCATTATGACAATGCGGTTGATGTAGTCGTATGTCTTCATGATCCGACTGATCCAAGTACCGAACGTACGGCACCTCTGAGTTCAGCACACGTTCAACTCGATGACGATCCCCGGACTCCGATCCAGCAAAGTGTCGGGGATGAGTTCCGTCAGCACGATGGCGTGGTGACGACGATCATGCTCTACCGGCGCAGGGCTTCGCCTAAACTCTGCGACGATATGACCGAGGTGGAATATGGTGGAGGGGGGCACCGCACATGGCTAAGGAACGATCCGTAGATCAACTTGTGTGTTCTAGGGTGCCCCTACCCCAGATATAAAGGAGCAAGGGGGTGCGGCCGGCCCTAGGAGGGAGGCGCGGAGGAGTCCTACTCCCACCGTGAGTAGGACTCCCCTTCCCTAGTTGGACTAGGACTTGGGGGAAGGAGGAAAGGGGGAAGGAAAGGGGGCGCCGCCTCCTTGTCCTATTCGGACTTGGGGGGAGGCGGCTGCCCTTGGCCCTCCCTCTTCCTCCACTAGGCCCAATAAGGCCCATTAGGTCACCGGGGTTCAGTAACCTCCGGTACTCGAGAAATGCCGATTTCACCTAACACTTCCGATGTCCAAACATAGGCTTCCAATATATCAATCTTTATGTCTCGACCATTTCGAGACTCCTCGTCATGTCCATGATCACATCGGGACTCGAACAAACTTCGTACATCAAAACTTATAAACTCATAATGAAACTGTCATCGTAACGTTAAGTGTGCGGACCCTACGGGTTCGAGAACTATGTAGACATGACCTAGAACTATTCTCGGTCAATAACCAATAGCGGAACCTGGATGCCCATATTGGTCCTACATATTCTACGAAGATCTTTATCGGTCAAACCGCATAACAACATACGTTGTTCCCTTTGTCATCGGTATGTTACTTGCCCGAGATTTGATCATCGGTATCCAATACCTAGTTCAATCTCGTTACCGGCAAGTCTCTTTACTCATTACGTAATGCATCATTCCGTAACTAACTCATTAGCTACATTGCATGCAAGGCTTATAGTGATGTGCATTACCGAGAGGGCCCAGAGATACCTCTCCGACAATCAGAGTGACAAAACCTAATCTCGAAATACGCCAACCCAACATGTACCTTCAGAGACACCTGTAGTACCCTTTATAATCACCCAGTTACGTTGTGACGTTTGGTAGCACCCAAAGTGTTCCTCCGGTAAACGGGAGTAGCATAATCTCATAGTTACAGGAACATGTATAAGTCATGAAGAAAGCAATAGCAATATACTAAACGATCAAGTGCTAGGATAACGGAATGGGTCATGTCAATCACATCATTCTCCTACTGATGTGATCCCATTAATGAAATGACAACACATGTCTATGGTTTGGAAACATAACCATCTTTGATTAATGAGCTAGTCAAGTAGAGGCATACTAGTGACGTTATGTTTGTCTATGTATTCACACATGTATCATGTTTGCGGTTAATACAATTCTATCATGAATAATAAACATTTATCATGATATGAGGAAATAAATAATAACTTTATTATTGCCTCTAGGGCATATTTCCTTCATTAGGACCATGGGGGCATGGCGGATCCCGGGCCTTGCCGGTGCAAGGGATTTGTTTTCATATGCTCCTTCGAGTTTTGTGAGGGTTGGTGCCCTTCTCAGGAAGACAAGACGGTGGCGGCTCCCTGGAATAAGGTTCTTCCCCCCGTCTCGGTGGTGTGTCTAGCATCACGAGTGTGCGTGTGGAGGTGTGTCTCCAGCGGATATGTCCTTGGTGGATTTGTTCAGATATGGTCATAACTCGTCTACACTTGTGTGTTTTCAGGTTGGGTCCTTCTGATCTACGCTACTCTTTATCGGCGGCTATTGTTGTTCTGTTGAGCTGGTCCTATGGGGTCTTAGCACAATGACTTCTTGACTGTCTAGTACAACAAGTTTTGCGCGGCTCCGGCGAGGGATGACGACGGCGCGTCTTCGGCTTGCTTCAATGCTTGTAGTCATCGCTAGGTGGTCTACGGATCTGGATTCATTTTTTATGTTTGTTGTACTATCATGATTAAAGATCAATAGATCAGAAGTTTTTTGCAAAACAATGATGTGACAAGTGGCTACCGCCATAGCCTTTGGCGGTAGCACTTCTAAGATATAAGAGCATCTATAGCCGGACACCTCAAACCATTCCTCATACCACACAGATCCTTTATGGATATTCTCACCACTTAACATCTATGTCAGCTTTTCTATTTGAATGGAACCAAAGCTCTCTGCTTTCTAGATGATCCTTATAGAGTAGGAGATACAAATCCTATCTAAATCCATCTACTTACTTCGTTCCCTAATTTCATTCAAGAGATCCTGAGGAAAAGAATTGGGTTTCCACCGAGCTGAAACAATATGCGAATAGTTCTAGTAAACCAAAACTATCGTTTTTAGCTATTTGGCTTCCTTATTCCTTATTTTAACAAGATTTAGTTACGATTGGAAATCAACTTTTTTGTATCTTCGTCCATAGATCCTTTACTCATATTTTAAAAATCGGAATACTTAATCCAATGCAAAATTATGCTTCGACTCTGTACTCATAATCCAATTTTTATTTTGGATGCAATTTAAATTAGTCTTTGGATACAAATCGCCAGAATGTATATTCTTCCTCAATATGCTATTGAGAGGAAAAGGATTTAATCCTTTATAAGAACTAAAGTTTTCATCGGAATATAAAAATAAAAAACTTAAGGATGCCTTAAGTATATCATTTCAAATTCAGTTATTAATAGAATGGATCACACTTTTACTACTAAACTATATCTGCTACATTGTAGATTATGGTATAAATGGTACCCTTTGTCAAGGATAGCCATTTGACAAGAAAGCTAATTCCCCCTTATTGAATCAGATGGAGAAGGTTCATGACACTAAGCCGTTGGTACTTCTACTTCGATCGCTCGCCTTTACTTTAGGATTTAGATAGCCCTCTAGTCTGTAAAAAAAAAATCTTTTCTTACCATGCTAATAGCACGTGAACCAAATGTATTGATTTTGATTAGGATCCTATTCTACGGTTACGACTAGTATAATAATTATTTACTTTGCAAGGACGTAAGTGTGTCAGACTGCCAAATTGTTTTATTATTCCTACAATATAAACTAGGGGATATAGGGGTAACACTGTCCCTATAAATTCCCGGGCCTTGTTGGTGCAAGGGATTTGTTTTCATATGCTCCTTCGAGTTTTGTGAGGGTTGGTGCCCTGCTCAGGAAGACAAGACGGTGGTGGCTCCATGGAATAAGGTTCTTCCCCCCCGTCTCGGTGGTGTGTCTAGCATCACGAGTGTGCATGTGGAGTTATGTCTCCAGCGGATATGTCCTTGGTGGATTTGTTCAGATATGGTCATAATTCGTCTACACTTGTGTGTTTTCAGGTTGGGTCCTTCTGATCTACGCTATTCTTTATCGGCGGCTATTGTTGTTCTGTTGAGCTGGTCCTATGGGGTCTTAGCACGATGACTTCTTGACTGTCTAGTACAATAAGTTTTGCCCGCCTCCGGCGAGGGATGACGACGGCGCGTCTTCGGCTTGCTTCAATGCTTGTAGTCATCGCTAGGTGGTCTACGGATCTGGATGTATTTTTTTATGTTTGTTGTACTATCATGATTAAAGATCAATAGATCAGAAGTTTTCTGCAAAACAATGATGTGACAAGTGGCTACCGCCATAGCCTTTGGTGGTACCACTTCTAAGATATAAGAGCATCTATAGCCGGACACCTCAAACCATTCCTCATACGCCCGCGGACATGCCCGGTCAATGACCGGACAAGAGAGAGAAGGACAAAACGTGACCCAACCGGACCCCTCATATCATCTCTATACGTCCGGGCTGTCCGCGAACCCTCATACCCATCTCAAATATGGTGAGGATCTCAGACGGCGGAGGAGGGCGGAGCTTCTGGCGCGATCTCATGAGACAGGGATGATGGAGAGCGCGCGGGTGCGGTCGGGCATGGCGACGGGTGCGTCGGGTGTGGGCGAATTCGACGAGGGAGGGAGCGAGGGGCAAACGAGGACTAGGGTTCCGCCCGGGGGGGGGGTCGACGACGAATTTATCCGGCTTGGGGCACGGCGGATGGCCGCTGCGTGGCTCATCCGCGGCATGGACGCAGCGCGCGCGGCCACCGAGCCCTCCGTGAACAGGAGGAAAGAGAAGGAGCTAGGGGTGGACCGCGACTGCACTGTGCACTTGTGGCCCAAGTGCACAGTAGGCCATTTCCTTTTACCTGTTCTTTTCCTATTTTCTTTTTAATTCTGATTTGCATTTATTTTCAATAGTAAATGAGTTTTATAAATTACGGAATTTAGCCCAATATCAGTATTGCAATATTAGGTGCTGCCACAAAACGTTTGGGCGATATTTAAAACTGTTTGGATTTTTCATAAATAGGAAAGCGTTTAAAAATGATGTTTTGGCACTAATTTAATTGCTAGAGCCCAAATAAGCAAATAAGTGATGTTGTTTTCCTTAACCATTAATTGTTATGGAATATTTGCCAGATGGTGAACTATTTTGCCACCATGTTTGTGAACTTTAGTTTTTACTTGCAATTTGAATTTGAATTTCACTTGTATTTTTATCAAGGGAAAATTTGCATAGTAGTCATGATGACATGGCCACCATTAGGGGGAGATTACTGTAGCATGACACTAGGGGTGTTACACAAAGTAAACCCAATTAATAAGAATAAACCCCATTGTTTTATCCTTAATGGCAACAATACAATACGTGCCTAGCTACCCCTTCTGTCACGAGGTGAGGACACTACAAGATTAAACCCATCACAAAGCACTTCTTCCACTGAAGATAAATCAATCTAGTTTGCCAAACCAAATAGATATATCGGAGAGAAATACAAAGATATAACAATCATGCATAATAAAATTCAAAAAAGACTCGATTACTTTCAATGAATAATCTGATCATAAACCCACAATTCATCAGATCCCAACAAACACACCACAAAAAAAGATTACATGATACATCGGATAGAACTCCAAAAGATCAAGGAGAACATTGTATTGAAGATCGAAGAGAGAGTAGAAGCCATCTAGGTACTAGCTATGGACCTATAGGTCTGTGGTAAACTACTCATTCGTCATCGGAAGCCAGCAAAGTTGATGTAGAAGCCCTCCATGATCGACTCTCCCTCCGACAGAGTACCGAAAACGGCCTCCAGATGGGATCGTGGAAGAACAACATTTTGCGGTGGCGGAAAAAGTGTCTTGGGTGGCTTTCTGTTGGTTTGGAAATATTTGGGAATTTATAGAGGTGGAATTAGTTCAAACGGAGTTGCGTGGGAGTCATGAGCTCAGGGGCGCGCCTGATACCACTGGTACAACAAGCTGCTATACAAACAGTTTTTAACCCCTTTCCGCGATGACATTTTAAACCGTCGCCTAGTGAGTGTGGGCGATAGGGGGTCCTTCCCACACGACCCAAAACTCGTTGGGGATAGGGAGCCATGATGCATACGTTTTGTATAACTAAGCGTATGTGATGCGGGCATCTACCCCAAATGTGATTCTTCACACAACTGTTTGTGATATATTGAATATCCCAAACGCTCCATCTTTGCTACTCGTGTGTGCTGGCATTACCATGCACACGTTATTTTGTGGTGCAATATTTACGATGTGCACTCCATCACAAATAGTTCATGATTGCCAAGTGTGTGCGATCAGGAGACTATCACACACATTCACTTCCCCCGAACCGTATGTGATCTGTAATTAAGAAGATTACCCAATCATCGTACGAGTGTCGGATAGGATTAAAAAACGTCGGACCATTGTACCAGTGTCGTATAGGATAACTATCGCACACACTATTATGCGGTGCAACGTTTACGATGCATACGACATCTGAAATAGTTCATGATTGTAAACCGTGTATGGTGAGGCGACTATCACAAACATTTAGTTTGCTCGCACCGTTTGTGATATTGTCTGACATCTGATACGTCTCCAACGTATCTATAATTTTTGATTGTTCTATGCTATTATATTATCTGTTTTAGATGTTTAATAGGCATTAATATGCTATTTTATATTATTTTGGGGACTAACCTATTAACCAAGAGCCTAGTGCTAGTTTCTGTTTTTTTGCTTGTTTTAGAGTTTCGCAGAAAAGGAATACCAAACGGAGTCCAAATAGAATGAAACTTCCGCGATGCTCTTTCTTGGACCAGAAGCAAACCAGTAGACTTGGAGATGAAGTCGGAGACGCAACGAGGCAGCCACGAGGGTGGAGGGCGCCCCCTGCCTCGTGGGCCCCTCGTGGGTCTCCTGACCTAGTTCCTTCGCCTATATATACTCTTATACCCCAAAACAACCAGGGGAGCCACGAAACCACTTTTCCACCGCCGCAACCTTCTATACCCGTGAGATCCCATCTAGGGGCCTTTTTCGGCGTCCTGCCGGAGGGGTATTTGATCATGGAGGGCTTCTACATCAACACCATTACCCTCCCAATGAAGCGTGAGTAGTTTACCACAGACCTGAGTCCATAGCTAGTAGCTAGATGGCTTCTTCTCTCTCTTTGATTCTCAATACCATGTTCTCCTCGATGTTCTTGGAGATCTATTCGATGTAATATTTTTTTATGGTGTGTTTGCCGAGATCCGATGAATTGTGGATTTATGATCAGATTATCTATGGATATTATTTGAGTCTTCTCTGAATTATTATATGCATGATTTGATATCTTTGCAAGTCTCTTCGAATTATCAGTTTAGTTTGGCCTACTAGATTGGTTTTTCTTGCAATGGGAGAAGTGCTTAGCTTTGGGTTCAATCTTGCGGTGTCCTTTCCCAGTGACGGTAGGGGCAGCAAGGCACGTATTGTATTGTTGCCATTGAGGATAAAAAGATGGGGTTTTCATCATATTGCCTGAGTTAATTCCTCTACATCATGTCATCTTACTTAATGCGTTACTCCGTTTTTTATGAACTTAATACTCTAGATGCATGCAGAATAGCGGTCGATGTGTGGAGTAGTAGTAGTAGATGCAGAATCATTTCGGTCTACTTGAAGCGAACGTGATGCCTATGTTCATGATCGTTGCCTTAGATATCATCATAATTATGCGCTCTTCTATCAATTGCTCGGTAGCAATTTGTTCACCCACCGTAATATTTGCTATCTTGAGAGAAGCCACTAGTGAAACCTATGGCCCCTGGGTGTCTTTTCCATTATTGAATCTATTTTACATCATATTAGTTTTCCAACAACTTGCCAATTTCTGTCGTCGTTCCTTTAATTTGCAATCTTTACTTTTCGATCTATAAACCAAATATACCAAAAATGTTTACTTTACCGTTTATCTATCTCTACCAGATCTCACTTTTGCAAGTAACCGTTAAGAGGTTGACAACCCCTTTATCACGTTGGGTGCAAGTTGTTGATTGTTTGTGTAGGTATTTGCTACCTGTTGAGCACTGCGTAGGATTTCCCCGAAGAGGAGAGGATGATGCAGCAAAGTAGCGTAAGTATTTCCCTCAGTTTTTGAGAACCAAGGTATCAATCCAGTAGGAGACCACGCACAAGTCCCTCGTACCTACACAAAACGATAGCAACTCGCAACCAACGCTTAGGGGTTGTCAATCCTTCATGGTCACTTACTTAGACCGAGATCCGATAGAGATAATATTTTTGGTATTTTTGATAGATAGATGCAAAGTAAAAAGTAAAAGGCAAAGTAAAAACAAAGCAAGTAAATAAAGTGATGGAGATTGATATGATGAGAATAGACCCGGGGGCCATAGGTTTCACTAGTGGCTTCTCTCAAGAGCATAGATTTTCTATGGTGGGTGAACAAATTACTGTTGAGCAATTGATAGAATTGAGCATAGTTATGAGTATATCTAGGCAATGATCATGTATATAGGCATCACGTCCGAGACAAGTAGATCAAAACGATTCAAGATCTACTACTATTACTCCACTCATCGACCGCTATCCAAAGATGCATCTAGAGTATTAAGTTAAAAATAGAGTAACGCCTTAAGCAAGATGACATGATGTAGAGGATAAATTCATGCAATATGATAAAACCCCATCTTGTTATCCTCGATGGCAACAATACAATACATGCCTTATCGCCTTATACATCAAGCGTAAGGACACCGCAAGATTGAACCCAAAGCTAAGCACTTCTCCCATTGCAAGAACTACCAATCTAGTGGCCAAACCAAAAGGATATTTCAAGAGACTTGCAAAGAGAACTCAATCATACATAAAAGAATTCAGAGAAGAATCAAATATTTTCCATAGATAATACTGGATCATAAACCCACAATTCATCGGTCTCAACAAACACACTGCAAAAAGAAGATTACATCGAATAGATCTCCACGAGAGAGGGGGAGAACATCATATTGAGATCCAAAAAGAGAGAAGAAGCCATCTAGCTACTAGCTATGGACCCGAAGGTCTGAAGTAAACTACTCACACTTCATCGGAGGGGCTATGGTGATGATGTAGAAGCCCTCCATGGTGGATGCTAAAGGAAATATGCCCTAGAGGCAATAATAAAGTTATTATTTATTTCCTTATTTCATGATAAATGTTTATTATTCATGCTAGAATTGTATTAACCGGAAACATAATACATGTGTGAATACATAGACAAACATAGTGTCACTAGTATGCCTCTACTTGACTAGCTTGTTGATCAAAGATGGTTATGTTTCCTAGCCATAGACATGTGTTGTCATTTGACTAACGGGAGCACATCATTAGGAGAATGATGTGATTGACATGACCAATTCCGTTAGCCTAGCACTTAATCGTTTAGTATGTTGCTATTGCTTTCTTCATGACTTATACATGTTCCTGTAACTATGAGATTGTGCAACTCCCGTTTACCGGCACTTTGTGTGCTACCAAATTTCACAACGTAACTAGGTGATTATAAAGGTGCTCTACAGGTGTTTTCGAAGGTACATGTTGGGTTGGCATAATTCGAGATTAGGTTTTGTCACTCCGATTGTCGGAGAGGTATCTCTGGGCCCTCTCGGTAATACTCGTCACCTAAGCCTTGCAAGCATTGTAACTAATGAGTTAGTTATAAGATGATGTATTACGGAACGAGTAAAGAGACTTGCCAGTAACGAGATTGAACTAGGTATTGGATACCGACGATCAAATCTCGGGCAAGTAACATACCGATGACAAAGGGAACAACGTATATTGTTATGCGGTTTGACCGATAAAGATCTTCGTAGAATATGTAGGAACCAATATAGGCATCCAGGTCCTGCTATTGGTTATTGACCGAGAATGGTTCTAGGTCATGTCTACATAGTTCTCGAACCCGTAGGGTCCGCATGCTTAACGTTACGATGACAGTTTTATTATGAGTTTATAAGTTTTGATGTACCGAAGTTTGTTCGAGTCCGGATGTGATCACGGAATGACGAGGAGTCTCGAAATGATCGAGACATAAAGATCGATATATTGGAAGCCTATATTTGGACATCGGAATCGTTCCGTGAAATTGGCATTTATCGAGTACCGGAGGTTACCGGAACCACCCGGGGTTATTGGGCCTACATGGGCCACGAGGAGAAGAGGAAGGAGCCAGGGAGGGGCGCGACGCCCTCCCCTCCTAGTCCGAATAGGACAAGGGAAAGGCGGCGCCCCTTTCCTTCCCCTCTTCCTCCTCTTTCCCCCCTTCTCCTACTCCTACTTGGAAAGAAGGGAGTCCTACTCCCGGTGGGAGTAGGGCTCCCCCCTTGGTGCGCCCTCCTTGGCCGGCTGCCTCCTCCCCCGTGGCTCCTTTATATACGGGGGCGGGGGGCACCCCATAGACACACAAGTTGATCTACGGATCGTTCCTTAGCCGTGTCGCGGTGCCCCTCCACCATATTCCACCTCGGTCATATCGTCATGAGTTTAGGCGAAGCCTGCGCCGATAGAACATCATCATCGCCACCACGCCGTCGTCTTGTGGAACTCATCTCCGGAGCTTCGCTGGATTAGAGGCCGGAGATCGTCATCGAGCTGAACGTGTGCTGAACTCGGAGGCCCCGTACGTTCGGTGCTTGGATCGGTCGGATCGTGAAGACGTACGACTACATCAACCGCGTTGTGCTAACGCTTCCACTTACGGTCTACGAGGGTACGTGGAACACTCTCCCCTCTCATTGCTATGCCATCACCATGATCTTGCATGTGCGTAGGAATTTTTTTGAAATTACTACGTTCCCCAACAGTGGCATCCGAGCCTAGGTTTTATGCGTTGATGTTATATGCACGGGTAGAACATAAGTGAGTTGTGGGCGATACCAGTCATACTGCTTACCAGCATGTCATACTTTGGTTCGACGGTATTGTGAGATGAAGCGGCCGGACCGACATTACGCCAGACGCTTCGCGAGACTGGTTTCACCGTTACGAGCACTTGTGCTTAAAGGTGGTGGCGGGTGTCTGTCTCTCTCACTTTAGCTGAATCGAGTGTGGCTACGCCGGTCCTTGCGAAGGTTAAAACAACACCAACTTGATGAACTATCGTTGTGGTTTTTGATGCGAGGTAAGAACGGTTCTTGCTAAGCCCGTAGCAGCCACGTAAAATTTGCAACAACAAAGTAGAGGACGTCTAACTTGTTTTTGCAGGGCATGTTGTGATGTGATATGGCCAAGACGTGATGCTATATTTTATTGTATGAGATGATCATGTTTTGTAACCGAAGTTATCGGCAACTGGCAGGAGCCATATGGTTGTCGCTTTATTGTATGAAATGCAAACGCCCTGTAATTGCTTTACTTTATCACTAAGCGGTAGCAATAGTCGTAGAAGCAATAGATGGCGTAAATGACAATGATGCTACGATGGAGATCAAGGTGTCACGCCGGTGACGATGGTGATCACGACGGTGCTTCAGAGATGGAGATCACAAGCACAAGATGATGATGGCCATATCATATCACTTATATTGATTGCATGTGATGTTTATCCTTTATGCATCTTATCTTGCTTTGATTGACGGTAGCATTTTAAGATGATCTCTCACTAAAATTATCAAGAAGTGTTCTCCCTGAGTATGCACCGTTGCCAAAGTTCGTCGTGCCCACACACCACGTGATGATCGGGTGTGATAAGCTCTACGTCCATCTACAACGGGTGCAAGCCAGTTTTGCACACGCGTAATACTCAGGTTAAACTTGACGAGCCTAGCATATGCAGATATGGCCTCGGAACACGGAGACCGAAAGGTCGAGCGTGAATCATATAGTAGATATGATCAACTTAGTGATGTTCACCATTGAAAACTACTCCATCTCACGTGATGATCGGTTATGGTTTAGTTGATTTGGATCACGTAATCACTTAGAGGATTAGAGGGATGTCTATCTAAGTGGGGGTTCTTTAGTAATATGATTAATTGAACTTAAATTTATCATGAACTTAGTCCTGGTAGTATTTTGCAAATTATGTTGTAGATCAATAGCTTGCATTGTTGCTTTCATATGTTTATTTTGATACGTTCCTAGAGAAAATTATGTTGAAAAATGTTAGTAGCAATGATGCGGATTGGATCCGTGATCTGAGGTTTATCCTCATTGCTGCACAGAAGAATTATGTCATTGATGCACCGCTAGGTGACAGACCTATTGCAGGAGTAGATGCAGACATTATGAACGTTTGGCTAGCTCAATATGATGACTAGTTGATAGTTTAGTGCACCATGCTTAACGGCTTAGAATCGGGACTTCAAAGACGTTTTGAACGTCATGGACCATATGAGATGTTCCAGGAGTTGAAGTTAATATTTCCAGCAAATACCCGAGTTGAGAGATATGATGTCTCCAACAAGTTCTATAGCTAAAAGATGGAGGAGAATCGCTCAACTAGTGAGCATGTGCTCAGATTGTCTGGGTACTTCAATCGCTTGAATCAAGTGGGAGTTAATCTTCCAGATAAGATAGTGATTGGCAGAATTCTCTAGTTACCATCACTAAGTTACTAGAACTTTGTGATGAACTATAGTATGCAAGGGATGACGAAAACGATTCCCGAGCTCTTCGTGATGTTGAAATCGAGGAAGGTAGAAATCAAGAAAAAGCATCAAGTGTTGATGATTGATAAAGATCACTAGTTTCAAGAAAAAGGCAAAGAGAAAGAAAGGGAAACTTCAAGTAGAATGGCAAACAAGTTGTCACTCCCGTGAAGAAGACCAAAGCTGGACCAAAGCCTGAAACTGAGTGCTTACACTGCAAAGGGAATGATCACTGGAAGCGGAAATGTCCTGAATATTTGGTGGATAAGAAGGATGGAAAAGTGAACAAGGGTATATTTGATATAGAGGTTATTGATGTGTACCTTACTAGTGTTTATAGTAGCCCCTGAGTATTTGATACTTGTTCGGTTGCTAATATTAGTAACTCGAAACAGGAGTTACAGAATAAACGGAGACTAGTTGAGGGTGAAGTGACGATGAGTGTTGGAAGTAGTTCCAAGATTGATATGATCATCATCACACACTCCCTATACTTTTGGGATTAGTGTTAAACCTAAATAAATGTTATTTGGCGTTTGCGTTGAGCATGAATATGATTTGATCATGTTTATTGCAATACGATTATTCATTTAAAATCAGAGAATAATTGTTGTTCTGTTTACATGAATAAAACCTTTAAATAGTCAAACACCCAATGAAAATAGTTTATTGGATCTCGATCGTAGTAATACACATATTCATAATATTGATGCCAAAAGATGCAAAGTTAATAATGATAGTGCAACTTATTTGTGGCACTGCCGTTTTGCTCATATCGGTGTAAAGTGCATGAAGAAACTCCATAAAGATGGATTTTTGGAATCACTTGGTTATGAATAATTTGATGCTTGCGAACCGTGCCTTTTGGGCAAGATGACTAAAACTCCGTTCTCAGGAACAATAGAACAAGCTACTGACTTATTGGAAATAATACATACCGATGTATGCGATCCAATGAGTGTTGATGCTCGTGGCAAGTATCGTTATTTTCTGACCTTCACAAAATGATTTGAGCAGATATGGGTATATCTAGTTGATGAAACATAAGTCTGAAATAGTTGAAAGGTTCAAAGAATTTCAGAGTGAAGTGGAAAATCATCGTAACAAGAAAAATAAAGTTTCTACGATCTGATTGTGGAGACGAATATTTGAGTTACGAGTTTGGTCTTCAATTAAAACAATGTGGAATAGTTTCACAGCTCACGCCACCTGGAACACCACAACGTTATGGTGTGTCCGAACGTCGTAACCGCACTTTATTGGATATGGTGCAATCTATGATGTTTCTTTTACCACTATTGTTTTGGGGTTATGCATTAGAGACAGCTGCATTCACGTTAAAAGGGCACCATCTAAATCTGTTGAGATGACACCATATGAACTGTGGTTTAGTAAGAAACCAAGTTGTCGTTTCTTAAAGTTTTGGGCTGCGATGCTTATGTGAAGAAACTTCAACCAGATAAGCTCGAACCCAAATTTGAGAAATGTGTCTTCATAGGATACCCAAAAGAAACTATTGGGTACACCTTCTATCACAGATCTGAGGGCAAGATTTTCGTTGCTAAATTCGGATCCTTTCTAGAGGAGTTTCTCTCGAAAGAAGTGAGTGGGAGGAAACTAGAGCTTGATAAGGTAATTTGTACCTTCTCCCGAATTGGAAAGTAGTTCATCACAGAAATCAGTTCCAGTGATTCCTACACCAATTAGTGAGGAAGCTAATGATGATGATCATGAAACTTCAGATCAAGTTACTACAAAACCTTGTAGGTCTTCCAAAGTACAGTCCGCACCAGAGTGGTACGGTAATCCTGTTCTGGAAGTCATGTTACTAGACCATGATGAACCTACGAACTATGAGGAAGCGACGATGAGCCCAGATTCTGCGAAATGGCTTGAGGCCATGAAATCTGAGATGGGATCCATGTATGAGAACAAAGTGTGGACTTTGGTGGAGTTGCTCGATGATCGGCAAGCCATATTGTATAAATGGATCTTCAAGAGGAAGACAGATACTTATAGTAGTGTCACTATCTACAAAGCTCGACTTGTCGCAAAAAGGTTTTCGACAAGTTCAAGGTGTTGACTACAATGAGATTTTCTCAACTGTAGCGATGCTTAAGTCTGTCTGAATCATGTTAGCAATTGCCACATTTTATGAAATCTAGCAAATGGATGTCAAAACTGCATACCTTAATGGTTTTCTTAAAGAAGAGTTGTATATGATGCAACCAGAAGGTTTTGTCAATCCTAAAAGTGCTAACAAAATGTGCAAGCTCCAGCGATCCATCTATGGACTGGTGCAAGCATCTCAGAGTTGGAATATACACTTTGATAAGTTGATCAAAGCATATAGTTTTGTACAGACTTACGGTGAAGCCTGTATTTACAAGAAAGTTACTGGGAGCACTACAACATTTCTGATAAGTATATGTGAATGACATATTATTGATCAGAAATAATGTAGAATTATTCTGCAAAGCATAAAGGAGTGTTTGAAAGGAGTTCTTTAAAAGAAAAACTTCAGTAAAACTACTTACATATTGAGCATCAAGATCTATTGAGATAGATCAAGACGCTTGATAAGTTTTTCAATGAGTACATACCTTGACAAGATTTTGAAATAGTTCAAAATGGAACAGTCAAAGAAAAAGTTCTTGCCTGTGTTGCAAAGGTGTGAAATTGAGTAAGACTCGAATCCCGACCAAGGCAGAAAATAGAAAAGAGAATGAAAGTCATTCCCTATGCCTCAGTCATAGGTTCTACAAAGTATGCCATGCTATGGACCAGACCTATTGTATACTTTTCCCTGGTTTGGCAAGGGAGTACAATAGTAATCTAGGAGTAGATCACTGGGCATTGGTCAAAATTATCCTTAGTGAGAACTAAGGAAATATTTCTCGATTATGGAGGTGATAAAAGAGCCCATCGTAAAGAGTTACATTGGTGCAATCTTTTACACCGATCCAGATGACTCTAAGTCTCAATCTGGATACATATTGAAAGTGGGAGCAATTAGCTAGAGTAGCTCCGTGCAGAGCATTATAGACATAGAATATTTGTAAAATACATACGGCTCTGAATATGACAGACCCGTTGACTAAGCTTCTCTCATGAGCAAAACATGATCACAACTTAGTACTCTTTGGATGTTAATCACATAGAGATGTGAACTAGATTATTGACTCTAGTAAACCCTTTGGGTGTTGGTCACATGACGATGTGAACTATGGGTGTTAATCATATACAGATATGAATATTGGTGTTAAATCACATGGCGATGTGAACTAGATTATTGACTCTACTGCAAGTGGGAGACTGAAGGAAATATGCCCTAGAGGCAATAATAAAGTTATTATTTATTTCCTTATTTCATGATAAATGTTTATTATTCATGCTAGAATTGTATTAACCGGAAACATAATACATGTGTGAATACATAGACAAACATAGTGTCACTAGTATGCCTCTACTTGACTAGCTTGTTGATCAAAGATGGTTATGTTTCCTAGCCATAGACATGTGTTGTCATTTGATTAACGGGATCACATCATTAGGAGAATGATGTGATTGACATGACCCATTCCGTTAGCCTAGCACTTGATCGTTTAGTATGTTGCTATTGCTTTCTTCATGACTTATACATGTTCCTGTGAATCGTGAGATTGTGCAACTCCGTTTACCGGAAGAACACTTTGTGTGCTACCAAACGTCACAACGAATCGGGTGATTATAAAGGTGCTCTCAGGTGTTTCGAAGGTACATGTTGGGTTGGCATAATTCGAGATTAGGTTTTGTCACTCCGATTGTCGGAGAGGTATCTCTGGGCCCTCTCGGTAATACTCATCACCTAAGCCTTGCAAGCATTGTAACTAATGAGTTAGTTATAAGATGATGTATTACGGAACGAGTAAAGAGACTTGCCGGTAACGAGATTGAACTAGGTATTGGATACCGACGATCAAATCTCGGGCAAGTAACATACCGATGACAAAGGGAACAACGTATGTTGTTATGCGGTTTGACCGATAAAGATCTTCGTAGAATATGTAGGAACCAATATGGGCATCCAGGTCCCGCTATTGGTTATTGACCGAGAATGGTTCTAGGTCATGTCTACATAGTTCTCGAACCCGTAGGGTCCGCACGCTTAACGTTACGATGACAGTTTTATTATGAGTTTATAAGTTTTGATGTACCGAAGTTTGTTCGGAGTCCCGGATGTGATCACGGACATGACGAGGAGTCTCGAAATGATCGAGACATAAAGATCGATATATTGTAAGCCTATATTTGGACATCGGAATCGTTCCGGGTGAAATCGGCATTTTACCGGAGTACCGGGAGGTTACCGGAACCACCCGGGGGGGTTATTGGGCCTACATGGGCCACGAGGGAGAAGAGGGAAGGAGCGAGGGGGGGCGCCTCCCTCCTAGTCCGAATAGGACAAGGGAAGGGGGCGCCCCTTCCTTCCCTCTTCCTCCTCTTTCCCCTTCTCCTACTCCTACTTGGAAAGAAGGAGTCCTACTCCCGGTGGGAGTAGGACTCCTCCTGGCGCGCCTCCTTGCCGGCCGCCTCCTCCCCTGGCTCCTTTATATACGGGCGGGGGCACCCCATAGACACACAAGTTGATCTACGGATCGTTCCTTAGCCGTGTGCGGTGCCCCTCCACCATATTCCACCTCGGTCATATCGTCATGAGTTTAGGCGAAACATTGCGCCGGTAGAACATCATCATCGTCACCACGCCGTCGTCTTGTGGAACTCATCTCCGAGCTTCGCTGGATCGGAGGCCGGAGATCGTCATCGAGCTGAACGTGTGCTGAACTCGGAGGCCCCGTACGTTCGGTGCTTGGATCGGTCGGATTGTGAAGACGTACGACTACATCAACCGCGTTGTGCTAACGCTTCCGCTTACGGTCTACGAGGGTACGTGGACGAACACTCTCCCCTCTCGTTGCTATGCCATCACCATGATCTTGCATGTGCGTAGGAAATTTTTTGAAATTACTACGTTCACCAACAGATGCCCCCTCTGGCGGAGCTCCGGAACATGCCCCAAGATGGGATCTCGTGGATACAGAAGGTTGCGGCGCTGGAATTAGGTTTTTGGCTCCTGTTCTGATCGTTTGGGGATACGTAGGTATATATATAGGAGGAAGGAGTACGCCGGTGGAGCGTCAGGGGCCCACGAGGTAGGAGGGTGCGCCCAGGGGGGCGCGCCCTCCACCCTCGTGACCGCCTCTGGCACTTCTTGGAGTAGGGTCCAAGTCTCTTGGATCACGTTCGGTTGGAAAATCACGTTCCCGAAGGTTTCATTCCGTTTGGACTCCGTTTGATATTCCGTTTCTTCGAAACACTGAAATAGGCAAAAAAAACCAGCAATTCTGGGCTGGGCCTCCGGTTAATATGTTAGTCCCAAAAGTAGTATAAAAGTGGAAAATAAAGCCCAATATAGTCCAAAACAGTAGATAAAGTAGCATGGAGCAATCAAAAATTATAGATAAGTTGGAGACGTATCAGGCATCCCCAAGCTTAATTCCTCCTCATCCTCGAGTAGGTAAATGATAAAAAAGAATTTTTGATGCGGAGTGATACTTTGGCATAATTTCAATATAAATCTTCTTACTTTTGATATGAATATTCAGATCCGAAAGATTTAAGACAAAAGTTCATATTGACACAAAAATGATAATACTTCAAGCATACTAATCAAAGCAATCATGTCTTCTGAAAATAACATGGCAAAAGAAAGTTCATCCCTACAAAATCATATAGTTAGGCTATGCTTCATTTTCGTCACACAAAGATGTTCCCAACTTCTATACCCCCGATGACAAGCCAAGCAATTGTTTCATACTCAAATAATCTCAAACTTTTTCAACCTTCACGCAATACATGAGCGCGAGCCATGGATATAGCACTATGGGTGGAATAGAATATGATGATGGGGATTGTGTGGAGAAGACAAAAAAAGGAGAAAGTCTCACATTGACGAGGCTAATCAACGGGCTATGGAGATACCCATCAATTGATGTCAACATGAGGAGTAGGGATTGCCATGCAACGGATGCACTAGAGCTATAAGTATATGAAAGCTCTACAAAAGAAACTAAGTGGGTGTGCATACAACTTGCTTGCTCATGAAGACCTAGGGCATTTTGAGGAAGCCCATCAGTGGAATATACAAGCCAAGTTCTATAATGAAAAATTCCCACTAGTATATGAATGTGACAAAATGAGAGACTCTCTATCATGAAGATCTTGGTGCTACTTTGAAGCACAAGTGTGGTAAAAGGATAGTAGCATTGTCCCTTCTCTCCTTTTCTCTCATTTTTTTCTTTCCTTTTTTTGGGCCTTTCTTTTTTTTTCTTTGGCCTTCCTTTTTTTCTTTTTTTTCGTCCGGAGTCTCATCCCGACTTATGGGGGAATCATAGTCTCCATCATCCTTTCCTCACTTGGGACAATGCTCTAATAATGATGATCATCACACTTTTATTTTTCTTACAACTCAACAATTACAACTCAAAACTTAGAACAAAATATGACTCTATATGAATGCCTCCGGCGGTGTACTGGGATGGTGCAATGAATCAAGAGTGACATGTATGGAAAATAATGCATGGTGGCCTTGCCACAAATAGGATGTCAACTACATGATCATGCAATGGCAATATGACAAAAGTAATGTATGTCATGATGATGATGATGGAAGTTGCATGGCAATATATCTCGGAATGGCTACGGAAATGCCATGATAGGTAGGTATGGTGGCTGTTTCGAGGAAGATATAAGGAGGTTTATGTGTGATAGAGCGTATCATATCACGGGGTTTGGATGCACCGGCGAAGTTTGCACCAACTCTTAAGGTGAGAAAGGGCAATGCACGACACCGAAGAGGCTAGCAAAGGTGGAAAGGTGAGAGTGCGTATAATCCATGGACTCAACATTAGTCAAAAGAACTCATATACTTATTGCAAAAAATTAGAAGCCATCAAAAATTCAAGTACTACGCGCATGCTCCTAGGGGGATAGATTGGTAGGAAAAGACCATCGCTCATCCCCGACCGCCACTCATAAGGATGCACAAGCCAGGTACACTTCATGTTTCAAATTTGTTACACAACTTGAACCATACGTGCATGCTACGGGACTTGCAAACTTCAACACAAGTATTTCTAAAATCCACAATTATCAACTAGCACGACTTTGATATTATCACCTCTATATCTCAACACAATTATCAAGCATCAAACGTATCTTAGTATTCAATTCACTCAAAAGAAAGTTTCACATATCTTGAACACTAAGCATATGAACATTAGGCAAATTACCATGCTATTAATGACTCTCAAAATAATCTAAGTGAAGCATGAGAGATCAATAGTTTCTTTAAAACAAATCCACCACCGTGCTCTAAAAGATATAGGTGAAGCACTAGAGCAAAAATTATCAAGCTCAAAAGATATAAGTGAAGCACTATGAGCAAAACTATCAAGCTCAAAAGATATAAGTGAAGCACAATGAGCAAAACTATCAAGCTCAAAAGATATAAGTGAAGCACATAGAGTATTCTAGCAAATTCCAATTCATGTATGGCTCTCTCAAAAGATGTGTACAGCAAGGATGATTGTGGTATACTAACAAGCAAAGACACAAATAATACAAGACGCTCCAAGCAAAACACATATCATGTGGTGAATAAAAATATAGCTCCAAGTAAATTACTGATGGAAGTGGATTTAAAGAGGGATGCCTTCCGGGCATCCCCAAGCTTTGACTTTTGGTGTCCTTGATTATCTTGGGGTGCCATGGGCATCCCCAAGCTTAGGCTCTTGCCACTCCTTGTTCCATAATCCATCAAAAGAATTCACCCAAAACTTGAAAACTTCACAACACAAAACTCAACAGAAATCTCGTGAGCTCCGTTAGAGAAAGAAAACAAAGAACTACTTAAGGTACTGTAATGAACTCATTATTTATTTATATTCGTGTTAAACCTACTGTATTCCAACTTCTCTGTGGATTATAAACTTTTTACTAGCCATAGATTCATCAAAATAAGCAAACAACACACGAAAAACAGAATCTGTCAAAAACAAAACAGTCTGTAGCAATCTGTAACTAACGCAAACTTCTGGAACTCTAAAAATTCTACAAAAATAGGAAGTCCTGGAAAATTTGTTTATTGAACAGCAGCAAAAAGAATCAATGTAAAAGCACGTTCCTGTGATTTAACAAAATTATATTCGTGCGCGCAAAGTTTCTGTTTTTCAGCAGAATCAAATCAACTATCATCGTAGGTTATCCTATAGGTTCTACTTGGCACAAACACTAATTAAAACATAAAACTACATCCAAACAGAAGGTAGATGGATTATTTATTTCTAAACAGAAGCAAAAACAAAAACACAAAATAAAATTGGGTTGCCTTCCAACAAGCGTTTTTCTTTAAAGCCTTTTTAGCTAGGCATTGAGAATTTTAATGATGCTCACAAGAAAGACAAGAATTGAAGCGCAAAGAGAGCATCATGAAACACGTGACAAACACATCTAAGTCTAACATACTTCCTATGCATAGGCATATTATAAGCAAATAAATTTGCAAGGCAAACAAAAACTAGCATATGCAAGGAAGAACAAAGAGATGATAGCAATCTCAACATGAAGAGAGGTAATTTAGTAACATGAAAATTTCTACAACCATAGTTTCCTCTCTCATAATAATTACATGTAGGATCATAAGCAAATTCAACAAAATAGCTATCACATAACATATTCTCAACACGATCCTCATGCATGTAAAGTTGACACTCTTCCAAAATAGTGGGATTAACATTAACTAAAGTCATGACCTCTCCAAACCCACTTTTATCAAAAATACCATAAGATTGAACATTCTCCAAATATGTGGGATCTAAAGTTGACACTCTTCCAAACCCACTTTCAATATTATTGCAAATACTATTACCAATCTCATATTCATCATGGGGCTTAAATAAATTTTCAAGATCATAAGAAGAATCACCCCAATCAATACAACAAGTAGTAGACATAGTAAAACTAGCATCCCCAAGCTTAGGGTTTTGCATATTATTAGCACAATTGTCATCAAGAGAACTTATAGTAAAATCATTGCAATCATGCTTTTTATTCAAAGAGTTATCGTGAATCTCTTCATAAAGTACTTCATCACAATTTCTAGATTCACGAATTTCAAGCAAAACTTCATAAAGATAATCTAGTGCACAAAACTCACTAGCAATTGGTTCATCATAATTGGATCTCTTAAAAGATTGGCAAGCGGATGAGGATCCATAAACTTTTAGCAAGCGAAGATGCAAGCAAAAAGAAGGTACAAGCAAACATAAGATCGAACGGAAGAAGGGCGAATAAAACGACAAGGGTGAAGTGGGGGAGAGGAAAACGAGAGGCAAATGGCAAATAATGTAATGCGAGAAATAGGGATTGTGATGGGTACTTGGTATGGTTGACTTGCTTGCGTGAGCCTCCCCGACAACGACGCCAGAAATTCTTCTTGCTACGTCTTGAGCACTGCGTGGGATTTCCCCGAAGAGGAGAGGATGATGCAGCAAAGTAGCGTAAGTATTTCCCTCAGTTTTTGAGAACCAAGGTATCAATCCAGTAGGAGACCACGCACAAGTCCCTCGTACCTACACAAAATGATAGCAACTCGCAACCAACGCTTAAGGGTTGTCAATCCCTTCACGGTCACTTACGAGAGTGAGATCTGATAGAGATAATATTTTTGGTATTTTTGATAGGTAGATGCAAAGTAAAAAAGTAAAAGGCAAAGTAAAAACAAAGCAAGTAAATAAAGTGATGGAGATTGATATGATGAGAATAGACCCGGGGGCCATAGGTTTCACTAGTGGCTTCTCTCAAGAGCATAGATTTTCTATGGTGGGTGAACAAATTACTGTTGAGCAATTCACAGAATTGAGCATAGTTATGAGTATATCTAGGCAATGATCATGTATATAGGCATCACGTCCGAGACAAGTAGATCGAAACGATTCTGCATCTACTACTATTACTCCACTCATCGACCGCTATCCAAAGATGCATCTAGAGTATTAAGTTAAAAACAGAGTAACGCCTTAAGCAAGATGACATGATGTAGAGGATAAATTCATGCAATATGATAAAACCCCATCTTGTTATCCTCGATGGCAACAATACAATACATGCCTTATCGCCCTTTCATCATCGGGTAAGGACACCGCAAGATTGAACCCAAAGCTAAGCACTTCTCCCATTGCAAGAACTACCAATCTAGTTGGCCAAACCAAAAAGGATATTTCGAAGAGACTTGCAAAGATAACTCAATCATACATAAAAGAATTCAGAGAAGAATCAAATATTTTCCATAGATAATACTGGATCATAAACCCACAATTCATCGGTGTCAACAAACACACCGCAAAAAGAAGATTACATCGAATAGATCTCCACGAGAGAGGGGAGAACATCATATTGAGATCCAAAAAGAGAGAACAAGCCATCTAGCTACTAGCTATGGACCCGAAGGTCTGAAGTAAACTACTCACACTTCATCGGAGGGGCTATGGTGATGATGTAGAAGCCCTCCGTGGTGGATGCCCCCTCCGGCGGAGCTCCAGAACAGGCCCCAAGACAGGATCTCGTGGATGCAGAAGGTTGCGGCAGTGGAATTAGGTTTTTGGCTCCTGTTCTGATCGTTTGGGGATACGTAGGTATATATAGGAGGAAGGAGTACGTCGGTGGAGCGTCAGGGGTCCCACGAGGTAGGGGGCGCCCTCCACCCTCGTGACCGCCTCTGGCACTTCTTGGAGTAGGGTCCAAGTCTCCTTGATCACCTTCGGTTGAAAAATCACGTTCCCGAAGGTTTCATTCTGTTTGGACTCCGTCTGATGTTCCGTTTCTTCGAAACACTGAAATAGGCAAAAAAAACAGAATTCTGGCTGGGCCTCCGGTTAATAGGTTAGTCCCAAAAGTAATATAAAAGTGGAAAATAAAGCCCAATATAGTCCAAAACAGTAGATAAAGTAGCATGGAGCAATCAAAAATTATAGATACGTTGGAGACGTATCAGTATTCACTGACTTGTGCATTATCTTCTACTGGATTGATACCTTGGTCCTCAAACTGAGGGAAATACTTACTCTTCTTTGTTGCATCATCCTTTCCTTTTCAAGGGAAAAAGCAACGCAAGCTCAAGAGGTAGCAGGAAGAATTTCTGGCATCGTTGCCGGGGAGATCTACGTCAAGTCAAGCCATACCAAATACCCATCATAAAATCTCATCTCTTGTATTACATTACTCGCCATTCTCCTCTCGTTTTCCTCTCCCCACCTCTAAAACGATTTTTGAAAAGTTTATGGATCCTCATCCACTTGCTAATATTTCTAAGAGATCAAATTATGATGGACCAATTTCTAGTGATTTGAGTGCACTAGATTATCTTTATGAGGTTTTGCTTGAAATTCACTTGCTAATATTTCTAAGAGATCAAATTATGATGGACCAATTTCTAGTGATTTGAGTGCACTAGATTATCTTTATGAGGTTTTGCTTGAAATTCGTGAATCTGAAAATTGTGATGAAGTGCTTTATGAAGTGATTCACGATAGATCTTTGAATGAAAAACATGATTCAATGATGTTATTATAAATTCTATTAATGTCAATTGTGCTAATAATATGCAAAACCCTAAGGTTGGGGATGCTAGTTTTGCTATGTCCACTATTTGTTGAAATAATCATGATATGATCTTGAAAATTTATTTAAGCCCCATGATGAATACGAGATTGATAATAATGTTTGCAATAATATTGAAAGCGGGTTTTTGGAAGAGTGTCAACTTTAGATCCCACATATTTGGAGAATGTTCAATCTTATGATTTTTTTATAAAAGTGGGTTTGGAGAGGTCATGACTTTAGTTAATGTTAATTCCACTATTTTGGAAGAGTGTCAACTTCGCATGCATGTGGATCATGTTGAGAATATGTTTTGGTGATAGCTATATTGTTGAATTTGCTTATGATCCTACATGTAACTATTATGAGAGAGGAAAATATGGTTGTATAAATTTCCATGTTACTAAATTACCTCTCTTCATGTTGAGATTGCTATCGTCTCTTTCTTCTTCTTTGCATATGCTAGTTTTTGCTTGCCTTGATAATTTGTTTGCTTATAAAGTTCCTATGCATAGAAAGTATGTCCGGCTTAGATGTGTTTGTCACGTGTTTTATGGTGCTCTCTTTCGCTTCAGTTCTTTTCTTTCATGTGAGCATCATTGAAATCTCAATGCCTAGCTAAAAGGCTTTAAAGAAAAGTGCTTGTTGGGAGGCAGCCCAATTTTAATTTTGTTCTTTGCTTTTTGTTCCTTTTTAGTAATAAATAATTCATCTAGCCTCTAGTTAGATGTGGTTTTATGTTTTAATTAGTGTTTGTGCCAAGTTAAACCTTTAGGATAGCTTATGGTGATTGTGTTGATCCTTATGAAAATCAGAAACTTTTACGCCCAGTAAATTAGTTTTCATAATTCGCAGAAACGTGCCTTTGATCTGATTCTTTTTGCTCTGGATTGGTGCACAAATTACTCAGATTTTCCGGATTTACCAGTATTTTCGGAGTTACAGAAGTATTCGAGAGTTACAGATTACTACAGACTGTTCTGTTTTTGACATATTCTGTTTTTTGCGTGTTGTTTGCTTATTTTGATGAATCTATGGGTAGTATCGGGGGGTATGAACCATAGATATTACACCAATATAAATAAAGAATGAGTTTGCAATAGTACCTTAAAGTGGTGGTTTATTTTCTTATACTAACGGAGCTTATGAGATTTTTTGTTGAGTTTTGTGTTGTGAAGTTTTCAAGTTTAGGGTAAGGATTTGATGGACTATGGAATAAGTGAACGAAATATGCCCTAGAGGGAATAATAAAGTTATTATTTATTTCCTTATTTCATGATAAATGTTTATTATTCATGCTAGAATTGTATTAACCGGAAACTTAGTACATGTGTGAATACATAGACAAAACAAAGTGTCCCTAGTATGCCTCTACTAGACTAGCTTGTTAATCAAAGATGGTTATGTTTCCTAACCATAGACATGTGTTGTCATTGGATAAATAGGATCACATCATTAGGAGAATGATGTGATGTACACGACCCATCCATTAGCTTTGCATTATGATTGATACAGTTTCATTGCTACTGCTTTCTTCATGACTTATATATGTTCCTCAGACTACGAGATTATGCAACTCCCGAATACCGGAGAACACCTTGTGTGCTATCAAACGTCACAACGTAAATGGGTGATTATAAAGATGCTCTACAGGTGTCTCCGAAGGTGTTTGTTGGGTTGGCATAGATCAAGATTAGGATTTGTCACTCCGTGTTTCAGAGAGGTATCTCTGGGCCCAGAGTTACCTCCCTCCAAAGTTACACTCCTCGATCATATCGCCGTAGTGCTTAGGCAAAGCCCTGTGCCGATAACATCATCATCATCGTCGCCACGCCATCGTGCTGATGGAACTCACCCTCGTCCTCAACTGGATCAAGAGCACGAGGGACGTCATCGAGCTAAACGTGTGCTGAACGTGGAGGTGCCGTACTTTCGGTACTTGGATCGGTTGGATCGCGAAGACGTTCGACTACATCAAACGCGTTGCTAAAATGCTTCCGCTTTCGGTCTACGAGGGTACGTGGACACACTCTCCCCTCTCGTTGCTATGCATCTCCTAGATAGATCTTGCGTGATCGTTGGAAATTTTGAAATTACTACGTTCCCCAACAGTGGTACCAGAGCCAGGTCTATGCGTAGATGTTTCATGCACGAGTAGAACACAAAGAGTTGCGGGCAATAATAGTCATACTGCTTACCACCAACATCTGACTTTGATTCGGCGGTATTGTTGGATGAAGAGGCTCAGACCGACATTACATGACTGCGTTCATGAGACTGGTTCTACCGATGTGCTTTTGCACACAGGTGGCTGGCGGGTGTCTATTTCTCCAACTTTAGTTGAATCGAGTTTGACTACGGCCGGTCCTTGTTGAAGGTTAAAACAACACACTTGACAAAAAATCGTTGTGGTTTTGATGCGTACGTAAGGATGGTTCTTGCTAGAAGCTCGTAGCAGCCACGTAAAATTTGCAACAACAAAGTAGAGGACGTCTAACTTGTTTTTGCAGGGCTTGCTGTGATGTGATATGGTCAAAACATAATGTGATATAAATTATTGTATGAGATGATCATGTTTTGTAACAGAGTTATCGGCAACTGGCCGGAGCCATATGGTTGTCGCTTTATTGTATGCAATGCAATCGCCATGTAATTGCTTTTCTTTATCACTAAGCGGTAGCGATAGTCGTAGAAGCAATATATAGTTGGCGAGACGACAACGATGCTACGATGGAGAACAAGGTGTCGCACCGGTGACGATGGAGATCATGACGATGCTTCGGTGATGGAGATCATGAGCACAAGATGATGATGGCCAAATTATGTCACATATTTTTATTACATGTGATGTTTATCTTTTATGCATCTTATTTTGCTTAGTATGGAGGTAGCATTATAAGATGATCCCTTACTGAATTTCAAGGTATAAGTGTTCTCCTGGAGTATGCACCGTTGCTACATTTTGTTGTGCCGAGACACCACGTGATGATCGGGTGTGATAAGCTCTACATTCACATCAACGGGTGCAAGCCAGTTTTGCACATGCAGAATACTCAGATTAAACTTGACGAGCCTAGCATATGCAGATATGGCCTCGGAACACTGAGACCGAAAGGTCAAACATGAATCATATAGTAGATATGATCAACATAGTGATGTTCACCATTGAAAACTACTCTATCTCACGTGATGATCAGACATGGTTTAGTCGGTTATGGTCACATGATCATTTAGATGACTAGAGGGGTGTCTATTTAAGTGGGAGTTCTTGAGTAATAAGATTAATTGAACTTTAATTTATCACGAACTTAGTCCTGATAGTTATTTTGCATGTCTATGTTATTGTACATCAATGGCCCGTTCTACCGTTCCTTTGAATTTTAATGCGTTAAAGCTAAGTTGAAAGATGATGGTAGCAATTACACGGACTGTCTCCGTAACTTGAGGATTATCCTCATTGCTACACAGAAGAATTACATCCCGGAAGCACCGCTAGGTGCAAGGCCTGCTGCAGACGCTACTGATGATGTTAAGAACGTGTGGCAGAGCAAAGGTGATGACTACTCGATAGTTCAGTGTGCCATGCTTTACGGCTTAGAATCGGGACTTCAAAGACGTTTGAACGTCATGGAGCATATGAGATGTTCCAAGAGTTGAAGTTAATATTTCAAGCAAATGCTCGAGTTGAGAGATATGAAGTCTCTAACAAGTTCTATAGCTGTAAAATGGAGGAGAATAGTTCTGTCAGTGAACACATACACAGAATGTCTGGGTACTGTAACCACTTGACTCAGCTAGGAGTTAATCTTCCCGATGATAGTGTCATTGACAGAGTTCTTCAATCACTGCCACCAAGCTATAAAGGCTTCGTGATGAACTATAATATGCAAGGGATGAACAAGATAATTCCCGAGCTCTTCGCGATGCTAAAGGCTGCGGAGGTAGAAATCAAAAAGGAGCATCAAGTGTTGATGGTCAACAAGACCACTAGTTTCAAGGAAAAGGGCAAAGGGAAGAAGGGGAAATTCAAGAAGAATGACAGAATTGCTGCTCAGGAGAAGAAACCCAAGTCTGGACCTAAGCCTGAAACTGAGCGCTTCTACTGCAAAGGGACTGGTCACTGGAAGCGGAACTGCCCCAAGTATTGGGCAGATAAGAAGGATGGCAAAATGAAAGGTATATTTGATATACATGTTATTTATGTGTACCTTACTAATGCTCGTAGTAGCGCCTGGGTATTTGATACTAGTTCTGTTGCTCATATTTGCAACTCAAAACAGGGGCTACGGATTAATTGAAGATTGGCTAAGGACGAGGTAACGATGCGCGTCGAAAATGGTTCCAAGGTCGATGTGATCGCCGTCGGAACACTACCTCTACATCTACCTCCGGGGTTAGTTTTAGACCTGAATAATTGTTATTTGGTGCCAGCGTTAAGCATGAACATTATAACTGGATCTTGTTTGATGCGAGACGGTTATTCATTTAAATCAGAGAATAATGGTTGTTCTATTTATGTGAGTAATATCTTTTATGGTCATGCACCCTTGTTGAGTGGTATATTTTTATTGAATCTCGATCGTGGAAATACACATGTTCATAATATTGAAGCCAAAAGATGCAAAGTTGATAATGACAGTGCAACTTATTTGTGGCACTGTCGTTTAGGTCATATCGGTGTAAAGCGCATGAAGAAACTCCATGCTGGTGGGCTTTTGGAATCACTTGATTATGAGTCGCTTGGTGCTTGCGAACCGTGCCTCATGGGCAAGATGACTAAAACGCCGTTCTTCGGAACAACGGAGTGAGCAATAGATTTGTTGGAAATCATACATACTGATGTGTGTGGTCCGATGAATATTGAGGCTCGCGGCGGGCATCGTTATTTTCTCACCTTCACAGATGATTTAAGTAGATATGGGTATATCTACTTAATGAAGCATAAGTCTGAAACGTTTGAAAAGTTCAAAGAATTTCGGAGTGAAGTGAAAAATCATCAAAACAAGAAAATAAAGTTTCTATGATCTGATCGTGGAGGAGAATATTTGAGTTACGAGTTTGGTCTTCATTTGAAACAATGTGGAATAGTTTCGCAACTCACGCCACCTGGAACACCATAGCGAAATGGTGTGTCCGAACGTCCTAACCATACTTTATTGGATATGGTGCGGTCTATGATGTCTCTTACTGATTTACCGCTATCGTTTTGGGGTTATGCTTTAGAGACGACTGCATTCACTTTAAACAGGGCACCGTCAAAATCCATTGAGACAACGCCTTATGAACTGTGGTTTGGCAAGAAACCAAAGTTGTCGTTTCTTAAAGTTTGGGGCTGCGCTGCTTATGTGAAAGAGCTTCAACCTGATAAGCTCGAACCCAAATTGGAGAACTGTGTCTTCATAGGATACCCAAAGGAAACTGTTGGGTACACCTTCTATCACAGATCCGAAGGCAAAATATTTGTTGCTAAGAATGGATCCTTTCTAGAGAAGGAGTTTCTCTCCAAAGAAGTGAGTGGGAGGAAAGTATAACTTAATGAGGTAATTGTACGTTCTCCTGAATTGGAAAATAGTTCATCATAGAAATTAGTTCCAGTGATTCCTACACCAATTAGTGAGGAAGCTAATGATGATGATCATGCAACTTTAGATCAAGTTACTATAGAACCTTGTAGGTCTTCTAGAATACAGTCCGCACCAGAGTGGTACGGTAATCCTATTCTGGAAGTCATGTTACTAGACCATGATGAACATACGAACTATGAGGAAGCGTTGATGAGCCCACATTCCGCAAAATGGCTTGAGGCCATGAAATCTGAGATGGGATCCATGTATGAGAACAAAGTGTGGACTTTGATGGATTTGCCCGATGATCGACAAGCCATAGAAAATAAATGGATCTTCAAGAAGAAGACTGACGCTGATGGTAATGTTACTGTCTACAAAGCTTGACTTGTTGCGAAAGGTTTTCGACAAGTTCAAGGAGTTGACTACGATGAGACTTTCTCACCCGTAGCGATGCTTAAGTCTGTCTGAATCATATTAGCAATTGCCGTATTTTATGATTATGAATTTTGGCAGATGGATGTCAAAACTGCATTCCTGAATGGATTTCTGGAAGAAGAGTTGTATATGATGCAACCAGAAGGTTTTGTCGATCCAAAGGGTGCTAACAAAGTGTGCAAAGCTCCAGCGATCCATTTATGGACTGGTGCAAGCCTCTCGGAGTTGTAATAAACGTTTTGATAGTGCGATCAAAGCATATGGTTTCATACAGACTTTTGAAGAAGCCTATATTTACAAGAAAGTGAGTGGAAGCTCTGTAGCATTTCTAATATTATATGTGGATGACATATTGCTGATTGGAAATGATATAGAATTTCTGGATAGCATAAAGGGATACTTGAATAAGAGTTTTTCAATGAAAGACCTCGGTGAAGCTGCTTACATATTGGGCATCAAGATCTATAGAGATAGACCAAGACGCTTAATTGGACTTTCACAAAGCACATACCTTGATAAAGTTTTGAAGAAGTTCCAAATGGATCAGTCAAAGAAAGGGTTCTTGCCTGTGTTACAAGGTGTGAAGTTGAGTCAGACTCAATGCCCGACCACTTCAGAAGATAGAGAGAAAATGAAAGTCATTCCCTATGCTTCATCCATACGTTCTATCATGTATGCAATGCTGTGTACCAGACCTGATGTGTGCCTTGCTATAAGTATAGAGGGGAGGTGCCAAAGTAATCCTGGAGTGGAGCACTGGACAACAGTCAAGAACATCCTGAAATACCTGAAAAGGACTAAGGATATTTTTCTCGTTCATGGAGGTGACAAAGAGCTCGTTGTAAACGGACGTAGATGCAAGCTTTGACACTGATCCAGATGACTCCAAGTCACAATCCGGATACGTATTTTTATTGAATGGTGGAGCTGTCAGTTGGTGCAGTTCCAAGCAAAGCGTCGTGCGGGATCTACGTGTGAAGCGGAGTACATAGCTGCTTCAAAAGCAGAAAATGAAGGAATCTTGATGAAGGAGTTCATATCCGATCTAGGTATCATACCTAGTGCATCAGGACCAATGAATATCTTTTGCGACAATACTGGCGGAATTGCCTTAGCGAGGGAATCCAGATTTCACAAGAGAACCAAGCACATCAAGAGACGCTTCAATTCCATCCATCATCAAGTGTCTGAGGGAGACATAGAGATTTGCAAGATACATACGGATTCGAATGTTGCAGACCCGTTGACTAAGCCTCTTCCACGAGCAAAACATGATCAACACCAAAACTCCATGGGTGTTAGAATCATTACTTTGTAATATAGATTATTGACTCTAGTGGAAGTGGGAGACTGAAGGAAATATGCCCTAGAGGCAATAATAAAGTTATTATTTATTTCCTTATTCATGATAAATGTTTATTTTTCATGCTAGAATTGTATTAACCGGAAACTTAGTACATGTGTGAATACATAGACAAAACATAGTGTCCCTAGTATGCCTCTACTAGACTAGCTTGTTAATCAAAGATGGTTATGTTTCCTAACCATAGACATGTGTTGTAATTTGATAAACGATATCACATCATTAGGAGAATAATGTGATGGACATGACCCATCCGTTAGCTTAGCATTATGATCGTTACAGTCTCATTGCTACTGCTTTCTTCATGATTTATACATGTTCCTCAGACTATGAGATTATGCAACTCTCGAATACCGGAGGAACACCTTGTGTGCTATCAAACGTCACAACATAAATGGGTGATTATAAAGATGATCTACAGGTGTCTCCGAAGGTGTTAGTTGGGTTGGCATAGATCAAGATTAGGATTTGTCACTCCGTGTTTCGGAGAGGTATCTCTAGCCCTCTCGGTAAAGCTCATCACTATAAGCCTTGCAAGCAATGTGACTAATGAGTTAGTTGCGGGATGAAGCATTACGGAACGAGTAAAGAGACTTGTCGGTAACGAGATTGAACTAGGTATGATGATACCGACGATCGAATCTCGGGCAAGTAACATACCGATGACAAGGGGAACAATGTATGTTGTCATGCAGTTAGACCGATAAAGATCTATATAGAATATGTAGGAGCCAATATGAGCATCCAGGTTCCGCTATTAGTTATTAACCAGAGATTTGTATCGGTCATGTCTTCATAGTTCTCGAACCCGTAGGGTCCGCATGATTAATGTTCAATGATGATTTATATTATGAGTTATGTGTTTTGATGACCGAAGTTTGCTCGCAGTCCCGAATGAGATCACAGACGTGACGAGGAGTCTAGAAATGGTCGAGACATGAAGATTGATATATTGGAAGGTTATATTCGGACATCGGAATGGTTCCGAAGTGTTTCGGGTATTTTCCGGAGTACCGGGAGGTTACCGAAACACCCCGGGAGAAGTAATGGGCCTTATTGAGCCATACGGGGAAGGAGGAGGCAGGACAAGGGGAGGTGGTGTGCGCCCCCTGGGGTTTGAATTGGACTAGGGGAAGGGGGTGGTGCCCCCCTTGCCCTTTCCTACTCCTCCTCTCTTTCCCTCTTTCCTTCTCCCCTACTCCGAAAAGGAAAGGGATTCCTACTAGGACTTGGAAGTACTAGTAGGACTCCATACCCTTGGCACATCCTCTCTAGGGCCGGCCTCCTCCTCCATCCCCCTTTATATACAGGGGCAGGGGCACCCTCGAACACACCAAGTTTTACTTTAGCCGTGCCCGGTGCCCCCCTCCACAGTTACACACCTCGATCATATCGCCGTAGTGCTTAGGCGAAGCCCTGCGCCCGTAACAGCATCATCACCGTCACCACACCGTCGTGCTGATGGAACTCACCCTTTTCCTCAACTGGATCAAGAGCACGAGGACGTCATTGAGCTGAACGTGTGCTGAACATGGAGGTGCCGTATGTTCGGTACCTTGATCGGTTGGATCGCGAAGACGTTCGAATACATCAACCGTGTTACTAAAACGCTTTCGCTTTAGGTCTACGAGGGTACGTGGACACACTCTCCCCTCTCATTGCTATGCATCTCCTAGATAGATCTTGCGTGATCGTAGGAAAATTTTGAAATTACTACGTTCCCCAACAATAAGGAGTGACAAGTGCCTAAGCTTGTGGATGCCCAAGGCACCCCAAGTTAATATTCAAGCACAACCAAAATCCTAAGCTTGGGGATGCCCCGGAAGGCATCCCCTCTTTCGTCTTCGTCTATCCGTAACTTTACTTAAGGCTATATTTTTATTCACCACAAGATATGTGTTTTGCTTGGAGCGTCTTGTATAATTTGAGTCTTTGCTTTTTAGTTTACCACAATCATACTTGTTGTACACACCTTTTGGGAATGACACGCATGAATCGTGATTTATTAGAATACTCTATGTGCTTCACTTATATCTTTTGAGCTAGACAATATTGCTCTAGTACTTCACTTATATCTTTTTAGAGCATGGCGGTGGCTTTATTTTATGGACATTGTTGAACTCCCATGCTTCACTTATATTATTTTGAGAATCTTTTAGAACAGCTGATACATCTCCAATGTATCTATAATTTTTGATTGTTCCATGCTATTATATTACCCGTTTTGGAAGTTTATGGACTTTATTTTACACATTTATATCATTTTTGGGGGTAACCTACTAACCGGAGGCCCAGCCCGTATTGCTGTTTTTTTGCCTATTTCAGTATTTCGAAGAAAAGGAATATCAAACGGAGTCCAAACGGATTGAAACCTTCGGGAGCGTGATTTTTGGAACAAACGTGATCCAGAGGACTTGGAGTGCAAGCCAAGAAGCAGCCGAGGCGGCCACGAGGGTACAGGGCGCGCCCACCCCTACAGGGCGCCCCCCCCTATATCATGGGCCCCTCGGGCGGTCACCGACCAACTTCTTCCTCCTATATATACCCATGTACCCTGAAAACATCCAGGGAGCCAACGGAAAACAATTTCCACCGCCGTAACCTTCTGTATCCGCGAGATCCCATCTTGGAGCCTTCGTCGGCGCTCCATTGGAGGGGGAGCCAACGAAACACAATTTCCACCGAAGTAACCTTCTGTATCAGCGAGATCTCATCTTGGAGCCTTCGCCAGCACTCTGCCGGAGGGGGCATCGACCACGGAGGGCTTCTACATAAACACCATAGCCCCTCCGATGAGTTGTGAGTAGTTTACCACAGACCTTCGGGTCCATAGTTATTAGCTAGATGACTTCTTCTCTCTTTTTGGATCTCAATACCATGTTCTCCTCAATCTTCTTGGAGATCTATTTGATGTAACTCTTTTTGCGGTGTGTTTGTCAAGATCCGATGAATTGTGCGTTTATGATCAAGTTTATCTATGAGAAATATTTGAATCTCCTCTGAATTCTTTTATGTATGATTGTGTTATCTTTGCAAGTCTCTTCGAATTATCAGTTTGGTTTGGCCTACTAGATTGATCTTTCTTGCAATGGGAGAAGTGCTTAGCTTTGGGTTCAATCTTGCGGTGTCCTTACCCAATGACAATAGGGGTAGCAAGGCACGTATTGTATTGTTGCCATCGAGGATAAAAAGATGGGGTTTATATCATATTGCATGAGTTTATCCCTCTACACATGTCATCTTTCTTAATGCGTTACTCTGTTCTTATGAACTTAATACTCTAGATGCATGCTGGATAGCGGTCGATGGGTGGAGTAATAGTAGTAGATGCAGGCAGGAGTCGGTCTACTTGTCACGGACGTGATGCCTATATACATGATCATGCCTAGATAATCTCATAATTATTCGCTTTTCTATCAATTGCTCGACAGTAATTTGTTCACCCACCGTAATACTTATGCTATCTTGAGAGAAGCCACTAGTGAAACCTATGGCCCCCGAGTCTATCTTTTATCATATAAGATTTCAATCTACTTTTATTTGCATCTTTACTTTTCCAATCTATATTATAAAATACCAAAAATATATTTATCTTATCATACTATCTCTATCAGATATCACTTTCGCAAGTGGCCGTGAAGGGATTGACAACCCCTTTATTGCGTTGGTTGCGAGTTCTTTGTTTGTTTGTGTAGGTGTGTGGGACTTTTGAGGCGCCTCCTACTAGATTTGTCAAAAACTGAGGGAAATACTTATGCTACTATTGCTGCATCACCCTTTCCTCTTCAAGGAAAACCAACGCAAGCTCAAGACGTGGCAAGAAGGATTTCTGGCGCCATTGCCGGGGAGGTCTTCACTCAAGTCAAGACATACCAAGTACCCATCACAAACTCATCTCCCTCGCATTTACATTATTTTCCATTTGCCTCTCGTTTTCCTCTCCCCCACTTCACTCTTCCCGTTTTATTCGCCCCCTCTTTCCCAATCTTATCCACTCTTTTTCGCTTGCCTTTTTCTGTTTGCTCGTGTGTTAGATCGTTTACCTTGTCTTAATGGCTAGTTCCGTATCCGCTCCTATGTCTCTCGAGTTTGAAGTTCTTCACTTCAAGCAAAGGCAAGGAGAAAACTTAAAAGATGCTTGGTATAGGATGATGGAATCTTATCGCAATTGCACCCTAGAGGTGAATTTTAGAATTCTTCTTTGCAATTTTTATGTTGGGATAAATATGTCGCATAGACAACTCTTGGATTGCATTGCCAAAGGAATTTTTATTGAAATTGATCCTAGTATTGCGCATGAAATTATAGAGGGAATAGTGGGAACACTACCTCAAAAAGGGGGATCACATCCTACCCAAGAATAAACACAAGTATTTGGAAAATTTAGCGAAGTAACAATTTTTTTACAAAAGTCTCTTGAGCCTCTTAAAAGTGTTAGCGAAAATCTTCACCGCATGAATATGTTGATTACTCTTTGCAATAAGCGGTTGGATTCTTTGGATCCAAAAATTTCTGAGTATGAAGGGAAACGTAAAGAACCTCCCGGATTCGAGCATGACTCCACTAAAAAACTGAAAAATAAAGATGGCACTACTTAGATCTATCTTCGTTTTTATGCCTAGCTAGGGGCGTCAAACGATAGCGCTAGTTGGGAGGCAACCCAATTTTATTTGTGTTTTTTGTTTTTGTTTCTATTTAGTAATAAATTTTGCATCTACCTTCTGTTTAGATGTGTTTTTATGTTTTAATTAGTGTTTGTGCCAAGTAGAACCTATAGGATAACCTATGGTGATAGTTAATTTGATTCTGCTGAAAAACAGAAACTTTGCGTGCACGAAATTATTTTTTAATTCACATAAACGTGATTTTGCGTTGATTATTTTTGATGTAGATCAATAGACAAATTGTCCAGGACTTCCTATTTTGGTAGGATTTTTAGAGTTCCAGAAGTTTGCGTTAGTTACAGATTGCTACAGACTGTTCTGTTTTTGACAGATTCTGTTTTTCGTGTGTTGTTTGCTTATTTTGATGCATCCATGGCTAGTATTAAGTGGTATGAACCATAGAGAACTTGAAATACAGTAGGTTTAACACCAATATAAATAAATAATGAGTTCATTACAGTACCTTATGTGGTGGTTTTGCTTTCTTTCACTAACGGAGCTTATGAGATTTCCTGTTGAGTTTTGTGTTGTGAAGTTTTCAAGTTTTGGGTAAATATTTGATGGAATATGGAATAAGGAGTGGCAAAAGCCTAAGCTTGGGGATGCCCATGGCACCCCAAGATATTCAAGAATAGCCAAAAGCCTAAGCTTGGGGATGCCCCCGGAAGGCATCCCCTCTTTCGTCTTCGTTCATTGATAACTTTACTTGGAGCTATATTTTTATTCGCCACATGATATGTGTTTTGCTTGGACCGTCGTGTATGATATTAGTATTTTATTTTTAGTTTACCACAATCATCCTTGCTGTACACACCTTTTGGGAGAAGCCCACTTGATTGAAATTTATTAGAATACTCTATGTGCTTCACTTATATCTTTTGAGCTAGATAATTTTTGCTCTAGTGCTTCACTTATACCTTTTAGAGCACGACAGTGGCTTAATTTTGTAGAAATTGCTAGTCTCTCATGCTTCACTTATATTATTTTGAGAGTCTTTTAGAACAGCATGGTATTTTCTATGATTATAAAATTGGTCCTAGAATGGTAGGCATCCAATTTGGGTATAATAAAAACTATCATAGGAAGTGAATTGGATACTATGAACAATTTGATACTTGATAATTGTTTTGAGATATGGAGGTAGTGATATTAAACTCATGCTAGTTGGGTGATTATGAATTTAAAGAATGCTTGTGTTGAAGTTAGCAAGTCTCGTAGCATGCACGTATGGTTAAAGTTGTGTAACAAATTTGAAACATGAGGTGTCCTTGAATTGTGCATCCTTATGAGTGGCGGTCGGGGACGAGCGATGGTCTTTTCCTACCAATCTATCCCTCTGGGAGCATGCGCGTAGTGCTTGGTTTTTGATGACTTCTAAATTTTTGTAATAAGTATATGAGTTCTTTTGACTAATGTTGAGTCCATGGATTATACGCACTTTTACCTTTCCATCATTGCTAGCCTCTTTGGTACCGTGCATTGCCCTTTCTCACCTTGAGAGTTGGTGCAAACTTCGCCGGTGCATCCAAACCCCGTGATATGATACGCTCTATCACATAAACCTCCTTATATCTTCCTCAAAACAGCCACCATACCTACCTATTATGGCATTTCCATAGCCATTCCGAGATATATTGCCATGCAACTTTCCACCGTTCCGTTTATCATCATGACACGCATTACTATTGTCATATTGCCATTGCATGATCATGTAGTTGACATCGTATTTGTGGCTAAGCCACCATGCATAATTTTTCATACATGTCACGCTTGATTCATTGCACCATCCCGGTAAACCACCGGAGGCATTCATATAGAGTCATATCTTGTTCTAGTTTCGAGTTGTAATTCATAAGTTGTAAATCAATAAAAGTGTGATGATCATCATTATTAGAGCATTGTCCCCCCAAAAAAGGCCAAAAAAAGGCCAAAGGAAAAAAAGAAAAAAAGAAGAAAGGCCAAAAGAAAAAAAGAAAGGCCCAAAAAAAAGAAAAAAAGAAAAAGAAAATAAAAGAAAATAAATAAAAAGGGGGCAATGTTACTATCTCTTTTTCCACACTTGTGCTTCAAGGTAGCACCATGTTCTTCATATAGCGAGTCTCATATGTTGTCACTTTCATATACTAGTGGGAATTTTTCATTATAGAACTTGGCTTGTATGTTCCTACGATGGGCTTCCTCAAAATGCCCTAGGTCTTCGTGAGCAAGAAAGTTGGATGCACACCCACTTAGTTTTCTTTTGCTGAGCTTTCATACATTTATAGCTCTAGTGCATCCGTTGCTTGGCAATCCCTACTCCTCATGTTGACATCAATTGATGGGCATCTCCATAGCCCGTTGATTATCCTCGTCAATGTGAGACTTTCTCCTTTTTTGTCTTCTCCACACAATCCCCATCATCATATTCTATTGCATCCATAGTGCTATATCCATGGCTCACGCTCATGTATTGCGTGAAAGTTGAAAAGTTTGAGATTATTTAAGTACGGAACAATTGCTTGGCTTGTCATCGGGGGTGTAGAAGTTGGGAGCATTTTTGTGTGATGAAAATGAAGCATAGCCTAACTATATGATTTTGTAGGGATGAACTTTCTTTAGCCATGTTATTTTGAGAAGACATGATTGCTTTGATTAGTATGCTTGAAGTATTACTATTTCTTATGTTAATATGAACTTTATTTTGAATCATTTGGATCTGAAAATTCATGCCACAATAACGAAAATTACATTGAGAATTATGCTAGGTAGCATTCCACATCAAAAATTCTGTTTTTATCATTTACCTACTCGAGGACGAGCAGGAATTAAGCTTGGGGATGCTTGATACGTCTCCAACATATCTATAACTTTTGATTGTTCCATGCTATTATATTACCCATTTTGGATGTTTATGGGCTTTATTTTACACATTTATATCATTTTTGGGACTAACATACTAACCGGAGGCCCAACCCTTATTGCTGTTTTTTTGCCTATTTTAGTATTTCGAAGAAAAGGAATATCAAACGGAGTCCAAACAGAATGAAACCTTCGTGAGTGTGATTTTTGAAACAAACGTGATCTAGAGGACTTGGAGTGCAAGCCAAGAAGCAGCCGAGGCGGCCACGAGGGTGGAGGGCGCGCCCCTATCTCGTGGGCCCCTCGGGCGGCCACCGACCTACTTCTTCCTCCTATATATACCCACGTACCCCAAAAACATCCAGGGAGCCAACGGAAGACAATTTCCACCACCGTAACCTTCTGTATTCGTGAGATCCCATCTTGGAGCCTTCGTCGGTGCTCTGCCTGATGGGGAATCGACCACCGAGGGCTTCTACATCAACACCATAGCCCCTCCGATGAGTTGTGAGTAGTTTACCACAGACCTTCGGGTCCATAGTTATTAGCTAGATGGCTTCTTCTCTCTTTTTGGATCTCAATACCATGTTCTCCTCAATCTTCTTGGAGATCTATTCGATGTAACTCTTTTTGCGGTGTGTTTGTCGAGATCCGATGAATTGTGGGTTTATGATCAAGTTTATCTATGAGAAATATTTGAATCTCCTCTGAATTATTTTATGTATGATTGAGTTATCTTTGCAAGTCTCTTCGAATTATCAGTTTGGTTTGGCCTACTAGATTGATCTTTCTTGCAATGGGAGAAGTGCTTAGCTTTGGGTTCAATCTTGCGGTGTCCTTACCCAGTGCCAATAGGGGTAACAAGTCACGTATTGTATTGTTGCCATCGAGGATAAAAAGATGGGGTTTATTACATATTGCATGAGTTTATCCCTCCACATCATGTCATCTTTCTTAATGTGTTACTCTGTTCTTATGAACTTAATACTCTAGATGCATGCTGGATAGCGGTCGATGTGTGGAGTAATAGTAGTAGATGCATGCAGGAGTCGGTCTACTTGTCACGGACGTGATGCCTATATACATGATCATGCCTAGCTAATCTCATAATTATTCGCTTTTCTATCAATTGCTCGACAGTAATTTGTTCACCCACCGTAATACTTATGCTATCTCGAGAGAAGCCACTGGTGAAACCTATGGCCCCCAGGTCTATCTTTTATCATATAAGCTTTCAATCTACTTTTATTTGCATCTTTACTTTTCCAATCTATATTACAAAATACCAAAAATATATTTATCTTATCATACTATCTCTATCAGATCTCACTTTCGCAAGTGGCCGTGAAGGGATTGACAACCCCTTTATTGTGTTGGTTGCAAGTTCTTTGTTTGTTTGTGTAGGTGCGTGGGACTTTTGAGGAGCCTCCTACTGGATTGATACCTTGGTTCTCAAAAGCTAAGGGAAATACTTACGCTACTATTGCTGCATCACCCTTTCCTGTTCAAAGAAATCAACGCAAGCTCAAGACGTAGCAACAACATGGTAATTTGGTTTGGTTATAAATTTAGTCCTAATATGATAGGCATCCAAGAGGGATATAATAAAAACTTTCATTTGAAGTGCATTGAATACTATGATAAGTTTGATTCTTTATGATTGTTTTGAGATTTGGAGATGGTGATATTAGAGTCATGCTAGTGGAGTAGTTGTGAATTTGAGAGATACTTGTGTTAAAGTTTGTGATCCCCGTAGCATGCACGTATGGTGAACCGTTATCTGATGAAGTTGGAGCATGATTTATTTTTTGATTGTCTTCCTAATGAGTGGCGGTCGGGGACGAGCGATGGTCTTTTCCTACCAATCTATCCCCCTAGGAGCATGCGCATAGTACTTCGTTTTGATAACTAGTAGATTTTTTACAATAAGTATGTGAGTTCTTTATGACTAATGTTGAGTCCATGGATTATACGCACTCTCACCCTTCCACCATTGCTAGCCTCTCTAGTACCGTGCAACTCTCGCCGGTACCATACACCCACCATATACCTTCATCAAAACAGCCACCATACCTACCTATGATGGCATTTCCATAGCGATTCCGAGATATATTGCCATGCAACTTTCCACCGTTCCATTTATCATGTCACGCTTCATCATTGTCATATTGCTTTGCATGATCATGTAGTTGACATTGTATTTGTGGCAAAGGCACCGTTCATAATTATTTCATACATGTCACTCTTGAGTCATTGCACATCCCAGTACACCGCCGGAGGCATTCACAGAGAGTCATATTTTGTTCTAAGTATTGAGTTGTAATTCTTGAGTTGTAAGTAAATAAAAGTGTGATGATCTTCATTATTAGAGCATTGTCCCATGTGAGGAAAGTATGATGGAGACTATGATTCCCCCACAAGTCAGGATGAGACTCCGGACGAAAAAAAGAGGCCAAAAAAAGAGAGAAAGGCCCAAACAAAAAAATTGAGAGAAAAAGAGAGACGGGGCAATGTTACTATCCTTTTTCCACACTTGTGCTTCAAAGTAGCACCATGATCTTCATGATAGAGAGTCTGCTATTTTGTCACTCTCATATACTAGTGGGAATTTTTCATTATAGACTTGGCTTGTATATTCCAATGATGGGCTTCCTCAAATTGCCCTAGGTCTTCGTGAGCAAGCAAGTTGGATGCACACCCACTTAGTTTCTTTTTGAGCTTTCATACACTTATAGCTCTAGTGCATCCGTTGCATGGCAATCCCTACTCACTCACATTGATATCTATTGATGGGCATCTCCATAGCCCGTTGATACGCCTAGTTCATGTGAGACTATCTTCCTCCTTTTTGTCTTCTCCACAACCACCATATTCTATTTCACCATAGTGCTATATCCATGGCTCACGCTCATTTATTGCGTGAAGATTGAAAAATATTGAGAACATACAAAGTATGAAACAATTGCTTCGCTTGTCATCGGGGTTGTGCATGATTTAAATATTTTGTGTGATGAAGATAGAGCATAGCCAGACTATATGATTTTGTAGGGATAGCTTTCTTTGGCCACGTTATTTCGAGAAGACATGATTGCTTTGTTAGTATGCTTGAAGTATTACTATTTTTATGTCAATATTAAACTTTTGTTTTGAATCTTTCGGATCTGAACATTCATGCCACAATAAAGAAAATTACATGGATAAATAAGTTAGGTACCATTCCAAATCAAAAATTCTGTTTTTATCATTTACCTACTCGAGGACGAGCAAGAATTAAGCTTGGGGATGCTTGATACGTCTCCAACATATCTATAATTTTTGATTGTTCCATGCTATTTTATTATCTGTTTTGGATGTTTAATAGGCGTTAATATGATATTATATATTATTTTCGAGACTAACCTATTAACCAAGAGCCCAGTGCCAGTTTTTGTTTTTTTGCCTGTTTTAGAGTTTTGCAGAAAAGGAATACCAAACGGAGTCCAAACGGAATGAAACTTTCACGATGATCTTTCTTGGACCAGAAGCAAACCAGGAGACTTGGAGATGAAGTCGAAGACGCAACAAGGCGGCCACGAGGGTGGAGGGCGCACCTAGGGGGTAGGGCGCGCCCCTGCCTCGTGGGCCCCTCGTGGGTCTCCTGACCTAGTTCCTTCGCCTATATATACTATTATACCCCAAAAACAACCACAGGAGCCATGAAACCACTTTTCCACCGCCGCAACCTTCTACACCGTGAGATCCCGTCTAGGGGCCTTTTCCGACATCCCGCCAGAGGGGGATTCGATCACGGAGGGCTTCTACATCAACACCATTACGCTCTCGATGAAGCGTGAGTAGTTTACCACAGACCTACGGGTCCATAGCTAGTAACTGGATGGCCTTTTCTCTCTCTTTGATTCTCAATACCATGTTCTCCTTGATGTTCTTGGAGATCTATTCGATGCAATATTCTTTTGCGGTGTATTTGCCGAGATCCGATGAATTGTGGATTTATTATCAGATTATCTATGAATATTATTTGGTTCTTCTCTGAATTCTTGTATGCATGATTTGATATCTTTGCAAGTCTCTTCGAATTATCGATTTAGTTTGGCCTACTAGATTAGTTTTTCTTGCAATGGGAGAAGTGCTTAGCTTTGGGTTCAATCTTGCGGTGTCCTTTCCCAGTGACAGTAGGGGCAGCAAGGCACATATTGTATTGTTGCCATTGAGGATAAAAGATGGGGTTTTCATCATATTGCTTTAGTTAATTCCTCTACATCATGTCATCTTACTTAATGTGCTACTCCGTTCTTTATGAACTTAATACTCTAGCTGCATGCTGGATAGCGGTCGATGTGTGGAGTAGTAGTAATAGATGCAGAATCATTTTGGTCAACTTGACATGGACGTGATGCCTATGTTCATGATCATTGCCTTAGATATCGTCATAATTATGCGCTCTATCAGTTGCTCGGCGGTAATTTGTTCACCCATTGTAATATTTGCTATCTTGAGAGAAGCCACTAGTGAAACCTATGCCCCCGAGTCTCTTTTCCATTATTGAATCTATTTTACATCATATTAGTTTTCCGTCAACTTGCCAATTTCTGTCGCCGTTCCTTTAATTTGCAATCTTTACTTTCCGATCTATAAACCAAAAATTCCAAAAATATTTACTTTACCATTTATCTATCTCTTTAAATCTCAGTTTTGCAAGTAACCATGAAGGGATTGACAACCCCTTTATCGCGTTGGGTGCAAGTTGTTGATTGTTTGTGCAGGTATTCAGTGACTTGTGCGTTATCTCCTACTGGATTGATACCTTGGTTCTCTAACCGGGGGACATACTTACTCTACTTTGCTGCATCACCCTTTCCTCTTCAAGGGAAAAACCAACGCAAGCTCAAGAGGTAGCAACATCACACACGCTTCGCGAAAGGCAACTATGTGCATGGTCGCACATGTTTCCTCTCTGGAAACTATGTCGGAAGTACATGTATATGACACACGTTTGTGCTTTACAGACCATGTGTGCCATAACAAACCGCAGAGCATATTTCAACCCTAATTAAATCACTACTATTTAAAATTTTACCGAATTTGAATTTGAAAGTTGGCTATAACTTTATTCATATCCATCTGGTTAAACAACCAATGCATTATTCGATATAGATACACATGTTCAAGAATTACATAAGAACCAAATAAAGAATGATGATGTTGGCGTTCTGGGAACCAGGGTACCCAGGCTCGCCTGCCTGCGGCCCACGACGTGACTCCATCATCGGCCCAGTACGACCCATCTTCAACCACGACAAGACAAGACCATCGCGAGGGGCCAAGCCTCACGATGCGGGCGACGTCAAGACCTCCCGAGGGAGCAGCCACCCCAGACGGCCTCTTGGCGGAACAGAGATTTCTATGCAAGACCCAACCTCATGAAGTTGAAATGACATCAGCCGTGACGACCAAGGCCAGGCACGCGCCAGCGGGCGCAGAGCAGCAGGTTTCCTCGTTGGTGCAAAGGTGGCAAGTGCAGGTGCAGAGTCCCAAGGTGTCGGGGCGGATCGGGCCTGCCCGCCGCGGACACCTATGGGGCCGGGGCCCCTTCGTCTGTGCGGTACGAGGGCGGAGGAGGCACAGAGAGCAGATCGAGGCGAGCACGCGGGCGGATTTTTACCCAGCTTCGGAGCTCTCCGGAGAGATAAGACTCCTACTGCTGCTTTGTGTTTCTATTCTGTTCTTGCTCAAGAGCGTAGGTGAGTTTCAGTGTCGAATGAGTCGAACCCCCTCCACGTTGTGCATGGGCCTCCTTTTATAGTGCAAGGGGTCACCGACAGTGTCAACGAGGAGAAAGGGGTAAAATGTAAAAGAGGTGGTAGCTGGAGCAAGGGAACAAGTGGAGCTACAAAGGTTTGAACAAGTGGTTTCTACCTACTTTGTGATGGGGGACAAGGGCATTTAATGCCCGTCGCCGTCGACCCCAAAAGCTCCCGCCCTTGCGTCTCCGCTCGCCATGGCGATGGATCCATCACCGTGAAGTGCCACCGTGTTCCTCAGGCTGCGCAGCCATCCGCCAGCGCCCTCGAAAAGCCCTGTGGCAACGTGGGCCGATGAGTCGGGCGCGGCACACAACAGAGTCCCCGGCAAGTACCTTGCCGGGTCTTGATCTCGCCGACCGGGGCTTGCGGGCTGTGTAACATGCGCGCCCGGGCCCTCGCCGACGCATGTAGCGCCGAGGCGTGTCTTCAGGATATAATCTCTAATCTTCCCGACGAGCTCCTCTCGCCAGGTCTCACGTGGGTGAGGTAACCTTGAGCACAGAGCGGCCTTCCCGGCAAGCTCCTCTTGCCGGGGTCTCGATCTTCTGTCTTGTACACTTTGTTCTTGAATGGCTTGATATGGAGCAGGAATGGTCTCCGGCAAGCGTGTGGCGAATCCAGCCGCGGGGAGCTGCAACTGCCCGTGCACAAGTTGGGGTACTGAGGTACCCCTACCTTAGTACACCGACAGGAGCCCTCGGGCCTGGGCCATACACGGTGCCGAGCGTTGTTGGGCCAGGCCCAAGATAGTGCACGGGCACACGCGGCCCGCGGCGCGTCGAATCCACTTCTGCATCTGCCGCCTCCCCTCCCGTAATGGCACGCGTTGATTGCGGCGTCGTGGGACGGGACGTGCGCAGTCTTTAAGGCATTCATCGCCCGTGATCGTGGTGCAGGGCGAGGTCACTCCACCCGTCGCTCCGGCCCCGCCTTTTTCGCCACGCGGCCCTCATGCACGGGGGTCGTGGGTGGTGAAGGTGGGAGACCGAGCCGTCACGGGCGGAGAAGGCGAGTCGGCCCCGCTCCTCTGCCCTCCTCGCTTCCCGACTGGCCGGGCAGGGCGGTTGAGCCCTCACTCCGCCCCTTTAAAAAAAAGGGGCGGAAGGGGAGCACAATGGACTCACACTTCCTCTTCTCCCTTCGTCTTCAGCTTCTGTTCTTCCCTCCGCCATGGAAGGAGGGAATCCTGGTTCTTCAACGGTGGCGGCGAGGGTCGCCTCCAGGCAGCGCACTTCTCCCTATCCCGCACCCGTGGCGGCGGAGCCGGCCACGAGAGGGAGAGGGAGGGGACGAGGCCGCGGACGGGGCCGAGGGCACGGTCGAGGCGGTCGGGGGAGAGGCGGTCGTGGCGATGCGCCTCACCCGTCTCCCCCGGTGGCTCCTTTCCTCGAGGCGGTCCATACCGGAGACGATCCCTGGGAGTTCTTCATCAAGCTGCGCCGAGCGCCTCGTCGGCGCCTCCGGCTGCCGGCCCCGTTCGCGAGCGCGATGGAACCGGATCCGCCCGAGGTGATGGAGTTGCGCATGAGGGGCTGTGGGATCAGCGGCACTCGAGTGAGTGTCGTGTCCCCAGCCCCCGGCGTGATGTACTTCGACCGAGGGTGGAAGACATTCACCCGGATCCACAGCTTGACGGCGGGGTTTACCCTCCATTTTAAGTTAATGGAGGGCGACCTTCTCACCGTCAAGGTCTTCGGGGACTCCGGCATCCGGGCGAGATGCTGTGTGGACAGCTCCTCCGATAGCGAAGGTCCCTCCTCGAGCGAGAGTGATGAGGAGGGGAGCGACAGCGGCGACGAGGGGGATGGCGGGTCCGACTAGGCGTCGGACACCGCTGCCTCGCGCGCCACCGGCGACCCCGTGATCCGGGTCGCCGGCCTCCTGAACTCCCCGGGGCCGTCTCCTTGGGCGGCTGGCGTAGGGAGGCTGCGGAAGAGGAAGAGGGGGAGTGGCAGCAAGGCCGTCATGTCGGAGTACGAGGGCGAGGAGCCCTTGACAGCGTGCCGACGTCCCGCCACCCCGTCTTCAAGCTCTGCCTCCGACGCCTTCGCCTCCGCCAAGCTCCTGGCCGGCCCCCGGGAAGTTCTCTTGGTGTCTTCTGGCGCCCGTAGCTCTCCGCGGACGCGTTCCCCATGCCCGTCACCTTGCGCAGCTTCTGGGGGCACGCCACTCGCAGGCCGTAGTGGGCGCTCCTTTTGCCCTTCCCGGCAAGCTTCTCTTGTCGGGGGCCCTTCCCCGACAAGCTTCTCTTGCCGGGGCCTCCTTGACCTACCTCCTGAACAGAGAAACAGGAGAGGGATCACGGGCATCTTATCTTTTAATTTGTAAGCCTTCGGGCCTTAGCTGTATTCAAAATCTGTAATCCTCTCTATCATGTTTTTCATCCTCTATGGACTTGTACTAAGCTAGGATGTTTTTAATGAAAAGAGGGGAACGCTTGTCGGCCTGAGTCTTTTACTTGATTTTGTGTCTTGTGCGTTCCTACGTTTTCGGGGAACTTGCCGGCGCGAACACGCTTGCTAAGTGCGGGACATCAGCAGCCTGCTGGCGGTGTTGCTTCCGGCAAGCAACCTTGCCGGGCGATTATGACTTAACTTGCGAAAGCAGGCTCGAAAGCAAGATAAGGGTGCAACAGCACACTTGTGTTTGTTGAGCGGACTCGGAAACAAAACAAGGGCGCAACTGGGCCACGACTTGGCTCCTCCGCGTATGGGTTTTTTACAAGACACGCTCGCTCAAAGACGCAGCCCTGCTTTCCCCAGTCCATGAGAGGATGCATGACGAGGGATGAAAAACTCATCTGATTCTGCAGCCCCCGGCGACCCTTGCTTGCCGGGGAGGGATCTTGGCACTTGCAGCCCCCAGCGACGCTGGCTTGCCGGAGACGAATCTTGGCGCTTGCAGCCCCAATGACGCGGCTCATAAAAATCCAAGTGCTGGTGTGCTCTTCTGGTTTCTCCTTGTTGCTGTAGTTTCAGCCATGAAAACAGCTGAGGTAGGTATGCAACAGTAACATGTATATGTATATAAATCCTGCTGTGCGACTATGCAATACGATGCCGAGCTTTGCCCTTCAGATGTTTTGTACTCTACGCTCTCGGGAGCTTGCGGTATGAACACGCTTCTTGAGTCGCGGAACATCAAGAGCCATTGGCGGGTGTTGCTTCCGACAAGCAACCTTGCGGGCCAGCTGCAGTGGCGCTTGTGTTTGCCGAGCGGACTCGGAAACAAGGCAAGGCGCGTTTGGCCACGACTTGGCTCCTCTCAAGACAAGTCTCTCATATGAAGGACATCTCACGGCAAGGCTTGCCACGTTACACCCTCTACTTTACACCCTTTGTGCGCTTTACCCCACGCTTAGGGAACTTGCGGTGCTAACACACTTGCTGAGTGCGGAACATCAGCAGCCGGCTGGCGGTGTTGTTTCCGCAAGCAACCTTGAATGTGACTAGTCGCGACGCGACTTAGCTTGTTGAGCAGACTCGAAAACAAGGCGCGAGACTTGTCGCGCTCACCGTTGGCGTGCTCGAAACAAGATAAGGTGCGGCTGCCCACGGTAGGTTCCTCCGCGCACAGGTTTTGCGTACAAAGGACGAATGCACGAGGGATATAACATAAAAAGAAAGCATGGAACTAAGGAGTGCCTTGCACAGAGGCTCGGACGACTTAGCTTTTTCATTTCCGACGATCCGTCGAGGCCGCACTCCTCCCCCGATCCTTCCCCTTTGTATGTTCTCAACCTTACGCTCGCGGGGAGCTTGGCGGTGCGAACACGCTCGCTGAGTGCGGAACATCAGCGGCCCGCTGGCGGTGTTGCCCCCGGCAAGCAACCTTGCCGGGCCAGTTGCAGCGCACTTGTGTTTGTTGAGCGGACTCGAAACAAACCAAGGGCGAACCGGGCTAAGACTCGACCCTTCGCGTTCAGGTCGCTCATACAGGTATGGATTCTCCGGGGCATAGCTCAAAAGTTCGAGCTTAGCGATTTTCTTTGCCCTCTTGGCGGCAGGCGGCCGGCGGGCTCGATGGTGCGTCCACGATGGCAACGCAGCACTCGAGAGGTGCGGTTGCGGAGTGGGCACGAGCTACTTGCTGGTGGAGCTCGATGGCGCGTCCTCGGCGGCAACGCAGCGCCTGGGAGGTGCGGTTGCGGATGGCGCCTAGAGCTGCTTGCTGGACTTGGCCTTCTTCTTGGCGTGCCCACGGAGACCGAGGCGCGGTCGTCCGTCTTGTCCTTGATCTCGTGGCGCGCGAATGTCTCGCTGGCTACCACCTCCGGCGTCTCCTCCGCCCACCGTCGGCTCCGGTGGCGGCGGGTGAGACGCAGCGGTTCGACCCTCAAGCCCTCGTCTTGGGCCATGGCGCAGCTTGTTGACGAAATTGTCTTAAACCGAGAGGTTGATGAAGAACGCGCGCGCTGAACGCCGGATCAGTCTGCACAACCTCGATGCCCCTACAGCGCGCCGAGAGATGTCGGGCGGATCGGGCCTGCCCGCCGCGCGGACACCTATGGGGCCGGGCCCCTTCATCTCAGGCGATACGAGGCGGAGGAGGCTGAGAGAGCAGATCGAGGCGAGCACGCGGCGGATTTTACCCAGCCGGAGCTCTCCGGAGAGATAAGACTCCTACTGCTGCTTTGTGTTTCTATTCTGTTCTTGCTCAAGAGAGTAGGTGAGTTTCAGTGTCGAATGAGTCGAACCCCCTCCACGTTGTGCATGGGCCTCCTTTTATAGTGCAAGGGGTCACCGACAGGTGTCAACGTAGGAGAAAGGGGTAAAAATGTAAAAGAGGTGGTAGCTGGAACAGTGCGGGAACAGTGGAGCTACAGTGCTTGAACAGTGGTTTCTACCTACTTTGACAGTGGGGGACAAGGGCATTTAATGCCCGTCGCCGTCGACCCCAAAAGCTCCCGCCCTTGCGTCTCCGTCTGCCATGGCGATGGATCCATCACCGTGAAGTGCCACCGTGTTCCTCAGGCTGCGCAGCCATCCGCCACGCGTCCCTGGAAAAGCCCCAGGGCAACGCGTGGGCCGATGAGCTGGAGCGCGGGCACACAGCGCAGGTCCCCCGGCAAGTACCTTGCCGGGGTCTTGATCTCGCCGGACCCGGGGGCTTGCCGGGCTGTGTAACATGCCGCTCCCCGGGCCCTCGCCGGGACGCATGTAGCGCCGAGGCGTGTCTTCTGGGATATAATCTCCTAATCTTCCCGACGAGCTCCTCTCGCCAGGGTCTCACGTGGGTGAGGTAACCTTGAGCCTGGAACGGCCTTCCCGGCAAGCTCCTCTTGCCGGGGTCTCGATCTTCTGTCTTGTACACTTTGTTCTTGAATGGCTTGATATGGAGCAGGAATGGTCTCCGGCAAGCGTGTGGCGAATCCAGCCGCGGGGAGCTGCAACTGCCCGTGCACAAGTTGGGGTACTGAGGTACCCCTACCTTAGTACACCGACACAAGGAATCAGCCAAAGGTTGCAATTTGCGTGCAACAAGACTAGGACCGCTAGAACGGCAGGATGGATTTCATCGTCGAGTCCACCACGACGTCATGATCAGACGCTTCGCAGGCGAAGACCACCTTTCATCAGGATCAGATGTACTTCTTGTCCCCTTTCAAATTTGGTCATTGTGGGATCCCTTCCCGCCTAAGTTTGGGAGGAAGAGGACCAAGGCCACTATAAATATAGCCTAGCCTCCACCATAGAGGGCATCGGATGATTTGCTCATCGAACCCCCAAGAGCTCATCACAAGAACAAGCTTCCTGAGGTCGTTCTTCCACTTGTACTAGTTCATCATTAGCCCCCCACGAGGCTAATCCACCACAAAGCAGGAGTAGGGTTTTACACCGCAAGGTTGCCCAAACCTGGGTAAACTGCCGTGTCCATCTCCTTCTTGTTCATCGAGCTAGGTCGTGAGAGTAGCGGGTCGATCAGCTTGAGAGGTTGATTTCTTCGCACATGCCCCTGAGTTCGAACCTTTCTTGGGTCTGCGGAGCCCGGAATCCGACATTTGGCGCTAGATAGGGGTGTGTCGGAGGTCGACCTCTTCATCAACCACGCACCATCCTCGTTGTTCGGTCTCCATGGCGGGCGCTGCTCCTTCAGCTGGTCCACCGGGCGGGTTCGGAGGCATCGTGGGCCTCCGGGCTTTCGCCCCCGCCTTACGATGGGTGAGATGGCCTCCGAAGTTCAGGCCGGAGCTGTCGCCGTGCTACAACAGCGCGGTGGACCCTGCGGAGTTTCTCCAAGCGTACGCGGAGGCCATCTGGGCGGCAGGTGGAGACAACAAGGCCATGGCGAATTGGCTCCCTATGGCGCTTGCAGGCATGCCTTGCACCTAGCTGCTCGACCTACTGGAGTCTTCGGTGGCTTCCTGGGAGGACCTGCGCTAGTTGTTCATCGCATGCTTCACGGTCCCGGGCGCACCACGTCGGCGCCGCCATCCTCGGCGGGCTGCAGCCGCTCGCTTCAAGCCGCCACACCAAGAAGTTCTTCCGCCAGATGGGGGCTTCTCTGTCCCTGCGAGGGCCCCTCCGGGCTGGGCAGCGCCCCAGGCCGACCTCACCTTCGACTCGAGAGATCACCCCAAGACCACGGTCGGCGTCGGTGCACTGCCCATGCTCTGCACCCCCACCATCTGCAACGTAGCGGTTACCAGGACCCTCATCGATGGCGGCATCGGCCTCAATGTCCTCTCCATGGAGGCGTTCAGGGTGGTCAGCGGCTCCACTTGCCCCATAGGGCAGATTCGCCTCCCCGTCACCTTCGAAACACGCAACAACTACCGCACCGAGCTCATCGACTTTGACGTCGCGCGTATCGGGCTCCCGTACAATGCCATCCTCCTGTACCTGGCCCTCGCCAAGTTCATGGCGGCGACTCATCCCGGCTACAATATCATGAAGATGTCAGGAAGCAGCGGCGTCCTCACCATGGCGGGAGACACTGGGGACGCACTAACGGCCCTCAGGCTCACCTTCAAGGCCGTGACGGTCGTGCGGCCAAATGCAGGGAGCGCTCTGGAGGGCCCGGGGCTGCCCCCGGAGCAGAAGAAAGCCATTGTTCTCCCAAGACCGAGCCAAGACGAAGCAGGTATCGGTCGACGACGACAGAGGGTCAGGAGCTACCTTCACCATAGGCGCTGGCCTCCCGTGAGACCAGGAAGAGGCGCTGGTCAGCTTCCTCCGTGCGAACAAGGATGTATTTGCATGGCAAGCAACGGACCTGGTAGGTGTTCTGTGGGGGGTAATCAAGCAGAAGGCGCGACGGCAAGCCCTAGAGAAGCAGTCATTCATCATTCAAGAGACCCACAAACTCCAGGAGGCCGGCGTTATCCGGGAAGTGCGGCACCCAGGGTGGTTGGCAAACCCAGTTATCGTCCCCAAGAAGGGCGGGAAAAGAGTGCATGTGCCTTGACTTCACAATCCTGAACAAATGAAAGCTTGCCCTCCGGATCCATTCCCTCTTCCCCGCATCGACCAAATCGTCGACTCCATTGCCGAGTGTGATCTATTGTGCTTCCCGGACACCTTCTCAGGCTATCATCAAATCAAGATGGTGGTGGAAGACGTGGAGAAGACAACCTTCTTGACCCCATGCAGGGTGTATTGCTACACCTACATGCCGTTTGGGTTGCGCAACGCCGGAGCAACGTTCCAACGGTTGATGCACATTGCTTTGGGCAAGCAGCTCGGGAGGAACGCAGAGGCTTACGTCGATGATACTGTGGTCAAGTCCCGGGAGGCAATAAGCCTTGGTGAAGATATGGAGGAGACATTCGCCAACCTGTGCGAGGTGAAGCTGCGGCTTAATCCTGAGAAGTGTGTATTTGGTGTCCCATCTAGCAAGCTATTGGGGTTCCTGGTGTTGCATAGAGGAATTGAGGCCAACTCGGAGAAGGTCAAGGCGATAGAAAGGATGAGCTCGCCTCAAACTCTCAAGGAAATGCATAAGGTGGCGGGCTACGTGACATTGCTTGGGCGCTTCATCTCCAAGCTAGGCAAGCGCGCATTCCCGTTCTTCAAGCTGGTGAAGAGAAAGGGCCCGTTCAAATGGATTCCAAAGGCTGACGCGGCTTTCCAAAACCTCAAGAAGTACCTTACCGATGACCCACAAGTGTAGGGGATCTATTGTAGTTCTTTCGACAAGTAAGAGTGTCGAACCCAACGAGGAGCAGAAGGAAATGATAAGTAGTTTTCAGTAAGGTTTTCTCTGCAAGCACTGAAATTATAGGTAATAGATAGTTTTGTGATAAGATAAATAGTAACGAGTAACAAGTAAATAAAGTGCAGCAGGGTGGCCCAATCCTTTATGTAGCAAAGGATAAGCCTAGACAATTTCTTATAATGAGAAAGGAGCTCCCGAGGACACATGGGAATTATCGTCAAGCTAGTTTTCATCATGTTCATATGATTCGCGTTCGGTACTTTGATAATTTGATATGTGGGTGGACCGGTGCTTGGGTACTGCCCTTACTTGGACAAGCATCCCACTTATGATTAACCCCTATTACAAGCATCCGCAACTACAAAAGAAGTATTAAGGTAAACCTAACCACAGCATTAAACATATGGATCCAAATCAGCCCCTAACGAAGCAACGCATAAACTAGGGTTTAAGCTTCTGCCACTCTAGCAACCCGTCATCTACTTATTACTTCCCAATGCCTTCCTCTAGGCCCAAATAATGGTGAAGTGTCATGTAGTCAACGTTCACATAACACCACTAGAGGAAAAGACAACATACATCTCATCAAAATATCGAACGAATACCAAATTCACATGACTACTAATAGCAAGACTTCACCCATGTCCTCAGGAACAAACGTAACTACTCACAAAGCATATTCATGTTCATAATCAGAGGAGTAATAATATGCATTAAGGATCTGAACATATGATCTTCCACCAAGTAAACCAATTAACATCAACTACAAGGAGTAATCGACACTACTAACAACCCATAGGTACCAATTTGTGGTTTTGATACAAGATTGGATACAAGAGATGAACTAGGGTTTTGAGAGGAGATGGTGCTGGTGAAGATGTTGATGGAGATTGACCCCCTCCCGATGAGAGGATCGTTGGTGGTGACATTGGTGATGATTTCCCCCTCCCGGAGGGAAGTGTCCCTGGCAGAACAGCTCCACCAGAGCCCTAGATTGGTTCCGCCTCGTGGCGGCGGAGTTTCGTCCCGTAAGCGCCCATGATTTTTTCCAGGGTAAAATCCCTCATATAGCAGAAGATGGACACCGGGGGGCCACCAGGGGGCCCAGGAGATAGGGGCGCCCAGTAAGGGTGGGCGCGCCCCCACCCTCCTGGACAGGGTGTGGGCCCCCTGGTGTATTTCTTCTGCTCAATATTCTTATTAATTCCAAAAATAGGTTTCGTGGAGTTTCAGGATTTTTGGGCGGTGCGAATAGGTTTCAATGTTTGCTCCTTTTCGGCCTGAATTCCAATTGCGGCATTCCCCTCTTCATGGTAAACCTTGTAAAATAAGAGAGAATAGCCATAAGTATTGAGATATAATGTGTAATGACAGCCCATAATGCAATAAATATTGATATAAAAGCAAGATGCAAAATGGACGTATCAACTCCCCCAAGCTTAGACCTCGCTTGTCCTCAAGCGGAAGCCGATATCGAAAAATATGTCCACATGTTTAGAGATAGAGGTGTTGATAAAAATAAAATACGGACATGAGGGCATCATGATCATTCTTATAACATCAACATATATTGATTTTATCATATGATTTCTTATGCTCAAGTAACAATCAATTCACAATGTCAAGTATGGTTCAAAAACTTCATTGAGAACTAAAAAACTATAATCTCGGTCATTGAAGCAATTGCAATTTATCATAATATCAGAAAGAGTCAACAATAGAGCTTTTCAGCAAGTCCACATACTCAACTATCTTGTAGTCTTCTATAATTGCTAACACTCATGCAATACTTGTGGTTATGGAGTTTTAGCCGGCCACTGAGAAAGATAGGGGATTATTGTGTTGCCTCCCAACGTGTTCACCTTTAGGTGATGTCAACAATAATGGCCCATGCTAACTTACATCTAATTGGATATATATGTCATGATCTTTCAAACACGAGAAGCTTGCCAAAGGATAAAATGAAAAAAGGGAAAGGTGAGGATCACCTTGACTCAAGCATAAAGTAAAAACATGAAGTAAAAGATAGGCACTTCGCAGAGGGAAGCAGAGGTTGTCATGTGCTTTTAGGGTTAGATGCATAAAATCTTAATGCAAAAAAATGTCACTTTATATTGCCCCTTGTATGTGGACCTTTATTGTGCAGTCCGTCGCTTTTATTACTTCCACAACAAGATCGTACAAAGCTTATTTTCTCTGCACTAATAAGTCATACATATTTAGATAACAATTTTTATTGCCTGCAACATGACAACTTACTTGAAGGATCTAACTCAATCCATAGGTAGTATGGTGGACTCTCATGGCAAAACTGGTTTAAGGATATTTGGAAGCACAAGTAGTATCTCTACTTGGTGCAAGGAAATTGGCTAGCATGAAGGGGAAAGGCAAGCTCAACATGTTTGGAAGGTCAATGACAATATACTTTAACTGAGATGTGAGAAAGCATAAACCATTACGTTGTCTTCCTAGTCCAACGTCAACTCTTTTAGCATGTCATACTTAATGAGTGCTCCCAATCATAAAAGGTGTCCAAGATAATATATTTGTATGTGAACCCCTCTTTCCTTATCACTTCCTATTAATTGCAACGATGACCAAGACTACGTTTATCAACCCTCAACAACTTTTATGCCTCATACTTTCTATATGTGAAGTCATCACTAACCATAAGATCAATATGAACTCTTTTATTCTTTCTACTTCCTCAAGATCATAGCAACATAGCAACGCCCTTGACTCAACACTAATCTTTATTATAGATAGCTCACGGACTCGATTACATAAAGAGATCACAAAGCAAAACTCAAAACTACTTGATACCAAAACTTTAATCTACTAGATCAAAATACTACTAAAAGGATCAAACTAAATAAAACGGTAAAGATAGGAGTGTGATGGTGATACGATACCGGGGCACCTCCCCCAAGCTTGGCAGTTGCCAAGGGGAGTGCCCATACCCATGTGATTATCTCTCCTTCTTCACGGTTGGTGTTATGATCTTCTTGGCGATGATGCCCTTTAGGATATGGTTCTCCTCCTCGAGCTTACTGACTTGTTGTTTGAGGTCCATAATTTCTTTACGGAGCTTGCCTGTAACGGCCAAAGCTCCTTTTACCCAAGGATCTTTGCATAGCCACGGAGAACAAGTGAAGATCTTTTTCATATTTTCCCAAGAAAGAAATCTAAAGTTGGAAGGGATGACCGAAGTTGGGATAGCCAAGCTAGGTAGTTCCCCCATCATGAATTCTGCTTGGAGACGATAGGTAACTTCTTGATCTTCCTCCATGGCATCTATCCTTTTCAAATCAGCCTCCATCTCATCCTCCGTTGATGGTCCAAAGTGATAAGCATCACTATGTGCTCCTGGACCTGGTGTTGGGTGAGACACCCGACTCTCCCCAACTGACTCCTGAGAAGACATCTTGCTTTTAATCTGCAACAGGAACAACTTGAAATGAAAACAGGGGATATTTGCATGATACGGCGGTCAAAACCTTCGGGAGTATATATGATGAATTTTTACCGACCAAAATACGTAACGTGCAAGAAAACAGAGTCCGGGAGGCACACGAGGTGTCCACGAGGCGGGGCGCCAGTGAGGTGGGCGCACCCTCCACTCTCGTGGGGCCTCGTGTCCCTTCGGACTACTTCTTTCTTCCTAAAATTCTTAAATATTCCAAAACTGATAAAAATTGCCATTAGAGTTGTTTTGGAGTCGGTTTACTTACCGTACCACATACCTATTCCTTTTGAGTCAGGCGTTCGAAAAGTGTCCCTTATGTATTCCTCCGGGGTTACGGTTTCAATAATATTAGTTTCAACATTGATAGGATTACCTGAAATATAATGTTTAATTCTTTGACTGTTCACCACCCTCGGACTTGTGCCTTCGAAGTTGTTGATTTTATGGCACCAGAACGATAGACCTCCTCGATAACGTAAGGACCTTCCCATTTAAAGAGAAGTTTTCCTGCAAAAAATCTTAAACGAGAGTTGAATAATAACACATAATCTCCTACGTTAAACTCACGCTTTTGTATCCTTTTGTCATGCCAGCGTTTGACTTTTTCTTTGAATAGCTTGGCATTCCCATAGGCTTGGGTTCTCCACTCATCAAGTGAGCTAATGTCAAACAACCTCTTCTCACCAGCAAGCTTGAAGTCATAGTTGAGCTCATTAATAGCCCAATATGCTTTATGTTCAAGTTCAAGAGGTAAATGACACGCTTTTCCATAAACCATCTTATAAGGAGACATACCCATAGGATTTTGTATGCAGTTCTATAGGCCCATAATGCATCATCAAGTTTTTTGGACCAATTCTTTCTAGATATATTGACAGTCTTTTGCCAAATTAATTTGAGCTCTCTATTGCTCAACTCTACTTGACCACTAGACTGCGGATGATAAGGAGATGCGATTCTATGATTAACATCATACTTAGCAAGCATCTTACGGAAAGCACCATGAATAAAATGTGAACCACCATCAGTCATAACTCATAAGATATCTAGGGACTCCAAACCTCGGAAAAATAACTTCTTTAAGCATTTTAATAGAAGTGTTATGATCAGCACTACTAGTTGGAATAGCTTCTACTCACTTAGTAACGTAATCAACAGTAACTAAAATATGAGTGTAACTATTAGAGGCAGGAAAAGGTCCCATATAATCAAAGACCCAAACATCGGTTCAATAACAATAGAATAATTCATAGGCATGTCTTGACGTCTACTAATGTTACCTATTCTTTGACATTGATCACAAGATAAGACAAACTTACGAGCATCTTTGAAGAGAGTAGGCCAATAAAAACCAGATTGTAGTACCTTGTGTGCAGTTCTATCTCCAGCGTGGTGTCCGATTCAGAGTGACACTTGTGTAGGATCTGTTCCTGTTCATGCTGAGGCACACAACGTCTAATAACACCATCTACTCCTTTATAAAGGTGTGGGTCATCCCAAAAGTAATGTCTAAATCATAAAAGAACTTTTTCTTTTGCTTGTATGTGAAACTAGGCGGTATAAATTTAGCAACAATGTAATTAGCATAATCAGCATACCAAGGAGCAGTACGAGAAGCATTAATGACCGCTAATTGTTCATCAGGAAAGCTATCATCAATAGGCAGTGGGTCATCAAGAACATTCTCCAACCTAGACAAGTTGTCTGCAACGGGGTTCTCAGCTCCCTTTCTATCAATATTATGTAAATCAAATTCTTGGAGCAAGAGAACCCATCTAATGAGTCTAGGCTTAGCATCTTTCTTTTCCATAAGATATTTAATAGCAGCATGATCAGTGTGAATAGTAACTTTGGAATCAACAATATAATGTCTAAACTTATCACATGCAAACACAACTGCTAAGAATTCTTTTTCAGTAGTAGCATAATTTCTCTGGGCAGTATCAATATCTTACTAGCATACTGGATAACATTCAATTTCCCATCAACTCTTTGCCCTAGAACAACACCTACAGCATAATCACTAGCATCACACATAATTTCAAAAGGTAAATTCCAATCAGGTGGCTGAACAATAGGTGCAGTGATCAAAGCTTTATTAAGTATTTCAAATGCCTCTACACAATCATCATCAAAGACAAAAGGAATACCTTTTTGCAATAAATTAGTCAGAGGCCTAGAGATTTTAGAAAAGTCCTTAATGAACCTCCTGTAAAAACCGGCATGACCAAGGAAACTTCTTATACCTTTTATGTCCTTGGGACATGGCATCTTTTCAATAGCATCAACTTTAGCTTTATCAACTTCAATACCTCTCTCGGAAATCTTATGCCCCAAGAAAATGCCTTCATTAACCATAAAGTGACACTTTTCCCAATTCCAGACGGGACTAGTGTCTTCACATCTCTGCAAAACTCGATCAAGGTTGCTCAAACAATCATCAAAAGAGGATCCATAAACAGAGAAGTCCTCCATGAATACCTAGCCATCATGCATCTTTGAAAGGTAGTAGGTGCATTACATAAACCAAAAGGCATACGTCTATAAGCAAAAGTACTGAAAGGGAAAGTAAAAGTAGTTTTTGCTTGATCCCCCGCTGACACAGGTATTTGAGAGAAACCAGAATAACCATCTAGAAAGCAGAAATGAGTGTGTTTGGATAGTCTTTCTTGCATTTTATTAACAAAATGTAAAGGGTAATGATCTTTCTTAGTAGCTTTATTTAATTTACGGAAATCAGTTACCATCCTATAACCTGTAATAATTCTTTGCGGGATCAATTCATCTTTATCATTAGGAGCAACGGTAATACCTCCCTTTTTAGGAACACAATGGACAGGGCTTACCCAATCACTATCAGCAACGGGATAAATTATACCTGCCTCTAGGAGCTTTAGTATCTCCTTTCTTACCACTTCTTTCATCTTGGGATTCAGTCGTCGTTGAGGATCTCTAACTGGTTTGGCATCTTTTTCCACTGTAATTTTGTGTTGGCATAATGTGGGACTAATGCCCTTAAGATCATCCAGAGTATATCCAATAGTTGCTCGGTGCTTCTTCAGAGTTTTCAATAATCTTTCTTCTTCTTGCTCTGAAAGGTTAGCACTAATAATAACATGATATATTTTCTTTTCATCAAGATAAGCATACTTAAGATTATCAGGTAATGGTTTGAGTTCAAACACGGGATCACCCTTGGGTGGAGGGGGATCCCCAAGAATTTCAACGGGAAGATTATGTTTCAGCACAGGTTCCTGTTTAAGGAGCACTTCATCTGTTTCCCTTCTTTCCTTCATAAACATATCATTTTCATGGTCTAGCAAATATTGTTCTAATGGATCAGTAGGAGGCACAACAATGGAAGCAAGACCAATTATCTCATCCTTACTAGGTGGTTCCCTATCACGAGGTTGTCTACGAAACTTAGCAAAATGAAAATCATGAGACATACCCTCTAAGCCAATGGTGATAGTATCTTTTTCACAATCAATCCTAGCACTAGCTGTATTTAAGAAGGGTCTACCAAAAATAATGGGACAAAAATCATCTTGTGGGGAGCCAAGAATAAGAAAATCAGCATGGTATTTAACCTTCCCACACAAAACTTCAACATCTCTAACAATCCCACCTGGTTTAATGGTATCCCTATTAGCATGCTTAATAGTAACATCAATGTCTTCTAATTCAATGGGTGCAACGTCATGCATAATTTCTTTATATAAATCCTAAGGTATTGCACTAGCACTATGATTCGTCCATTTTGCATCATGCTTTTGTATCAATATTTATTGCATTATGGGCTGTTATTACACATTATATGTCAATACTTATGGCTATTCTCTCTTATTTTACAAGGTTTACCATGAAGAGGGGGAATGCCGGCAGCTGGAATTCTGGCTGGAAAAGGAGCAAACATTGGAAACCTATTATGCACATCTCCAAAAGTCCTAAGACTCCATGAAACAAATTTTTCGATTTAATAAGAATTTATGAGCAAAAGAAATAGGCCAGGGGACCCACACCCTGTCCAGGAGACAAGGGGGCGCGCCCCCCCTATAGGGCGCGCCCCCTATCTCCTGGGCCCCCTGGTGGGCCTCCGGCGTCCATCTTCTTCTATATCATCACTTTTACCCTGGAAAAAATCGTGGGCAAGCTTACGGGACGAAACTCCGCCGCCACGAGGCGGAACCTTGGCGGAATCAATCTAGGGCTCTGGCAGAGCTGTTCTGCCGGGGACACTTCCTTCCGGGAGGGGGAAATCATCACCAACATCATCACCAACGATCCTATCATCGGAAGGGGGTCAATCTCCATCAACATCTTCACCAGCACCATCTCCTCTCAAAACCCTAATTCATCTCTTGTATCCAATCTTGTATCAAAACCACAAATTGGTACCTGTGGGTTGCTAGTAGTGTTGATTACTCCTTGTAGTTGATGCTAATTGGTTTACTTGATGGAAGATCATATGTTCAGATCCTTTATGCATATTATTACTCCTCTGATTATGAACATGAATATGCTTTGTGAGTAGTTACGTTTGTTCCTGAGGACATGGGTGAAGTCTTGCTATTAGTAGTCATGTGAATTTGGTATTCGTTTGATATTTTGATGAGATGTATGTTGTCTTTTCCTCTAGTGGTGTTATGTGAACGCCGACTACATGACACTTCACCATTATTTGGGCCTAGAGGAAGGCATGGGAAAGTAATAAGTAGATGATGGATTGCTAGAGTGACAGAAGCTTAAACCCAAGTTTTTGCGTTGCTTTGTTAGGGGCTGATATGGATCCATACGCTTAATGATGTGGTTAGGTTTACCTTAATACTCCTTTTTGTAGTTGCGGATGCTTGCAATAGGGGTTAATCATAAGTGGGATGCTTGTCCAAGTTAGGGCAATACCCAAGTACCGGTCCACCCACATATCAAATTATCAAAGTACCAAACGCGAATCATATGAACGTGATGAAAACTAGCTTGACGATATTTCCCAATGTGTCCTCGGGAGCTCCTTTACCATTATTAGAATTTGTCCAGGCTTATCCTTTGCTACATAAAGGATTGGGCCACCTTGCTGCACTTTGTTTACTTTATTTACTTGTTGCTCATTACTATTTATCTTATCACAAAACTATCTATTACCTACAATTTCAGTGCTTGTAGAGAATACCTTACTGAAAACCGCTTATCATTTCCTTCTGCTCCTCGTTGGGTTCGACACACTTACTTATCGAAAGGACTACGATAGATCCCCTACACTTGTGGGTCATCAAGACTCTTTTCTGGCGCCGTTGCCGGGGAGTGTAGCGCTTTTGGTGAGTGGAACTTGGTAAGGAAACATTTATATAGTGTGCTGAAATTATCTGTTACTTGTTACTATGGAAACTAATCCTTTGAGGGGCTTGTTTGGGGTATCTTCACCCCAACCAGAAGAGCAAAGAGTTGCTCCTCAACCTACTGAACTTTATGAAAATATTCACTTTGAGATTCCTTCGGGTATGATAGAAAAACTGTTAGCTAATCCATTTGCAGGAGACGGAACATTGCATCCCGATTTACACCTTATCTTTGTGGATGAAGTTTGTGGATTATTTAAGCTTGCAGGTATTCCCGATGATGTTGTCAAAAGGAAGGTCTTCCCTTTATCTTTGAAGGGAGATGCATTGACATGGCATAGGCTATGTGATGATACGGGATCTTGGAATTATAAGCGATTGAAGTTGGAATTTCACCAAAAGTTCTATCCTATGCATCTTGTTCATCGTGATCGTAATTACATATATAATTTCTGGCCTCGCGAAGGAGAAAGCATCGCTCAAGCTTGGGGGAGACTTAATTCAATGTTATATTCATGCCCCAATCATGAGCTCTCTCGGGAAATGATTATTCAGAATTTTTATGCTCGGCTTTCTCTTGATAATCGCAACCTGCTCGACACTTCGTGTGCTGGTTCTTATATGCTGAAGACTATTGATTTCAAATGGGACTTATTGGAAAGAATTAAACGCAACTCTGAAGATTGGGGTTCCGATGATGGTAAGGAGTCAGGTATGACACCTAAGTTCGATTGTGTTAAATCTTTTATGGATACCGATGCTTTTCGTGGATTTAGTGCTAAGTATGGACTTGACTCTGAGATAGTAGCTACTTTTGTAAAACTTTTGCTACTCACGTTGATCTCCCTAGAGAGAAGTGGTTTAAATATAATCCTCCTGTTGAAGTGAAAGTAGTTTCATCTATTATAGTCGAAGAAAAGATTATTACCTATAGTGATCCTATTGTTCCTACTGCTTATGTTGAAAAACCTCCTTTTCCTGTTAGGATAAAAGATCATGCTAAAGCCTTGACTGTTGTTCGTAAGAGTAATACTAGGACATATACACCTCCTGAGCAAATTAATGTTGAACCTAGTATTGCTATGGCTAAAGATCTCTTGGATGAGGATTTAGATGGGCATGTTATTTCTTTCTTGGGTGAAACTGCTAATATTGCTAGACCTGATACTAAGACACGTAGACATGTTGTAGGCATGCCTGTTATTTCTGTTAAAATAGGAGATCATTGTTATCATGGCTCATGTGATATGGGTGCTAGTGCGATACCTTATGATCTATATAAAGAAATTATGCACGACATTGCACCCGTTGAATTAGAAGACATTGATGTTACTATTAAGCTTGCTAATAGAGATACCATTAAATCTATTGGGATTGTTAGAGATGTTGAAGTTTTGTGTGGGAAGGTTAAATACCCTGCTGATTTTCTTGTTCTTGGTTCCCCCTTAGATGATTTTTGTCCCATTATTTTGGTAGACCCTTCTTGAATACTGATAGTGCTAAGATTAATTGTGAAAAGAATATTGTCACTGTTGGCATAGATGCTATGTCTAATGAGTTTAATTTTGCTAAGTTTAGTAGACAACCTCGTGAAAGGGAACCACCTAGTAAGGATGAAATTATTGGTCTTGCTTCCATTGCTGTTCCTCCAACAGACCCATTAGAACAATATTTGTTAGACCATGAAAACGATATGTTTATGAAGGAAAGGGAAGAAATAGATGAAGTGTTCCTTAAACAGAACCTATCTTTGAAACATAACCTTCCGTTGAAATTCTTGGGATCCCCTCCACCCAAGGGTGATCCCGTGTTTGAACTCAAACCATTACCAGATAATCTTAAGTATGCTTATCTTGATGAAAAAGAAATATATCCTGTTATTATTAGCGCTAACCTTTCAGAGAAAGAAGAAGAAAGATTATTGAAAACTCTGAAGAAGCATCGAGCTGCTATTGGATATACTCTGGATGATCTTAAGGGCATTAGTCCCACATTATGTCAACACAAAATTTCAGTGGAGAAAGATGCCAAACCAGTTAGATATCCTCAAAGACGATTAAATCCCAAGATGAAGGAAGTGGTAAGAAAGGAGATACTAAAGCTCCTTGAGGCAGGTATTATTTATCCCATTGCTGATAGTGAATGGGTAAGCCCTGTCCATTGTGTCCATAAAAAGGGAGGTATTACCGTTGTTTCTAATGATAAAGATGAATTGTTCCTGCAAAGAATTATTACAGGTTATAGGATGGTAACTGATTTCCGTAAGTTAAATAAAGCTACTAAGAAAGATCATTACCCTTTACCTTTTATTGATCAAATGCTAGAAAGGCTATCCAAACACACTCATTTCTGCTTTCTAGATGATTATTTTGGCTTCTCTCAGATACCTGTGTCAGCGAAGGATCAATATAAAACTACTTTTACTTGACCTTTTGGTACTTTTGCTTATAGACGTATGCCTTTTGGTTTATGTAATGCACCTGCTACCTTTCAAAGATGCATGATGGCTATATTCTCTGATTTTTGTGAAAAGATTTGTGAGGTATTCATGGATGACTTCTCCGTCTATGGATCCTCTTTTGATATTTGTTTGAGCAACCTTGATCGAGTTTTGCAGAGATGCGAAGACACTAGTCTCGTCCTGAATTGGGAAAAGAGTCACTTTATGGTTAATGAAGGCATTGTCTTGGGGCACAAGATCTCCGAGAGAGGTATTGAAGTTGATAAAGCCAAAGTTGATGCTATTGAAAGGATGCCATGTCCCAAGGACATAAAAGGTATAAGAAGTTTCCTTGGTCATGCCGGTTTTTATAGGAGGTTCATTAAGGACTTTTCTAAAATCTCTAGACCTCTGACTAATTTATTGCAAAAAGATATTCCTCTTGTCTTTGATGATGATTGTGTAGAAGCATTTGAAACACTAAAAAAGCTCGATCATCGCACCTATTGTTCAAATTACCGATTGGAATTTACCTTTTGAAATTATGTGTGATGCTAGTGATTATGTTGAGGTGCTGTTTTAGGGCAAAGAGTCGATAAGAAATTGAATGTTATCCAAGATGCTAGTAAGACTCTTGATAACGCCGGAGAAATTATGCTACTCTTGAAAAAGAGTTCTTAGCAGTTGTGTTTGCATGTGATAAGTTTAGGCCTTATTGTTGATTCCAAAGTTACTATTCACACTGATCATGCTACTATTAAATATCTTATGGAAAAGAAAGATGCTAAGCCTAGATTCATTAGATGGGTTCTCTTGCTCCAAGAATTTGACTTGCATATTATTGATAGAAAGGTGTTGGGGAACGTAGTAATTTCAAAAAATTTCCTACGCACACGCAAGATCATGGTGATGCATAGCAACGAGAGGGCAGAGTGTTGTCTACGTACCCCAAGGAAAAAAATAGCGCGCTATAGCGGCGCTAATAGCGCGCTATAGCGTTTCTGAAAACTAAATGCTACGCTATGCAGATTTCACTCGCTACGGCGCTATTCGCGCTAAATACGGCGATTGCACGCTATAGCGCGTATCGGCACTATTTTTTCGACGACGTTTTTTTTTCAGACGAATTTTTCATCAGCCCACTATACTTTTGGGCTTTCTGGCCCAGTAACCAAGCATATCTTCTCCTCCAGCCGAGCGAACCCTAACCAACCTACCGAGCGAGCCCTTCCCAAATCGAACGAGGCGACGGTGGCAGCGGCGGCCGCCGGTGATTCGCCCGTCTCCTCCAGCAACGGCCGGCCGCCTCTTGTCGCCACATCGCCTCCTCGGGTCGCCGTCACCTCCTCGGGTCTTCGTCGCCTCCTCTAATCCTCTTGCTTGGGTCGCTGTCGCCATGGCAGCAAGTTCATCTGATTCTGATTGAGCTTCTGCATCGTTGTTGGCTGGCTTCTAAAGTCCTAAGCCCTTATTTCTGCTATTCTAGACCTTGCTTGTTGGCTGTTTAATTTATCTGTCTACTTTGTTTGTCTGAAATCTGAATGTAGGAACTCTGAACAGTGCTATATGCCTATATCTGGACCGTGCTTTGTTATCTGAACAATGTTTTAGCCTTGGTTTAGCTGCTGAAATCTGTCATTTTTGTTGATATATCTGTCATTTGTATGCTATATGCTGAAATCTGAATAATGTTTTGTGAAACGCTATTTTGCAAAATAGCGCGCTATTAGCACGCTATTTCGTTTATAGCATTTTTTGAAAGCTGCGCTATTTCAAATAGCGCGCTATTTTTTTCCTTGACGTACCCTCGTAGACCCGAAGCGGAAGCGATCACAACATAGAGGAAGTAGTCGTACGTTCTCCTCGCGATCCGACCGATCCGGCGCCGTTACTCGGCGCCCCGAGTTCTTGACACACGTACAGCTCGATGACGCCCTCGTACTCGATCTAGCCGAGTGTCGAGGGAGAGTTCCACAAGACGACGGCGTGGTGACGATCTTGATGTTCTACGGCGCAGAGCTTCGCCTAAGCTTCATGACGATATGACCGAGGTGGAATATGGTGGAGGGGGCACCGACACGGCTAAGGAACGATCCGTAGATCAAACTTGTGTGTTCTAGGGTGCCCCCCTGCCCCCGTATATAAAGGAGGGAGGGGGGAGGTGCGGCCGGCCCAAGGGAGGCCGGAGGAGTCCTACTCCCACCGGGAGTAGGACTCCCCCCCTTTCCTAGTTGGAGTAGGATTGGGGGGGAGGGAAAGAGGAAAGGGGCCCCCCCTTCCTTGTCCTATTCGGACTAGGGGGGGAGGGGGCGCGCGGCCTGCCCTGGCCGGCCCCTCTTCCTTTCCCTCATGGCCCACTAAGACCCATTAACCCCCGGGAGGGTTCCGGTAACCCCCCGGTACTCCGGTAAAATCCCGATTTCACCCGGAACCATTCCGAACTCCAAATATAGGCTTCCAATATATCAATCTTTATGTCTCGACCATTTCGAGACTCCTCGTCATGTCCGTGATCACATCCGGGACTCAACTTCTTGGTACATCAAAATACATAAACTCATAATAAGCATCATCGAAACCTTAAGCGTGCGGACCCTACGGTTCGAGAACAATGTAGACATGACCGAGACACGTCTCCGGTCAATAACCAACAGCGGGACCTGGATGCCCATATTGGCTCCTACATATTCTACGAAGATCTTTATCGGTCAGACCGCATAACAACATACGTTGTTCCCTTTGTCATCGGTATGTTACTTACCCGATATTTGATCGTCGGTATCCAATACCTAGTTCAATCTCGTTACCGGCAAGTCTCTTTACTCGTTCTGTAATACATCATCTCACAGCTAACTCATTAGTTGTAATGCTTGCAAGGCTTAAGTGATGTGTATTACCAAGAGGGCCCAGAGATACCTCTCCGACAATCGGAGTGACAAAACCTAATCTCAAATACGCCAACCCAACATCCGCCTTTGGAGACACTGTAGTACTCCTTTATAATCACCCGATTACGTTGTGACGTTTGGTAGCACCAAAGTGTTCCTCCGTAAACGGAGTTGCATAATCTCATAGTTACAGGAACATGTATATGTCATGGATAAAAGCAGTAGCAACATACTAAACGATCGTGTGCTAAGCTAAGGAATGGGTCATGTCAATCGATCATTCTACTAATGATGTGACCTTGTTAATCAAATAACAACTCCTTGTTCATGGTTAGGAAACATAACCATCTTTGATTAACAAGCTAGTCTAGTAGAGGCATACTAGTGACATCTTGTTTGTCTATGCATTCACACATGTATCATGTTTCCGGTTAATACAATTCTAGCATGAATGATAAACATTTATCATGAAATAAGGAAATAAATAATAACTTTATTATTGCCTCTAGGGCATATTTCCTTCATCTCCCACTTGCACTAGAGTCAATAATCTAGATTACATAGTAATGATTCTAACACCCATGGAGTCTTGGTGCTGATCATGTTTTGCTCGTGGAAGAGGCTTAGTCAACGGTCGCAACATTCAGATCCGTATGTATCTTGCAAATCTCTATGTCTCCCACCGACTAAGTCCCGGATGGAATTGAAGCGTCTTTTGATGTGCTTGGTCCTCTTGTGAAATCTGGATTCCTTCGCTAAGGCAATTGCTCCGAAGATTGTCACGAAGATTTTCATTGGACCCGATGCACTAGGTATGACACCTAGATCGGATATGAACTCCTTCATCCGACTCCTTCATTAGCTGCTTCCGAAGCTGCTATGTACTCCGCTTCACATGTAGATCCCGCCACGACGCTTTGTTTAGAACGCACCAACCGACAGCTCCTCCGCTTAGTGTAAATACGTATCCGGTCTGCGATTTAGAATCGTCGGATCGGTGTCAAAGCTTGCATCAACGTAACTGCCATTTACGATGAGCTCTTTGTCACCTCCATATACGAGAAACATATCCTTAGTCCTTTTCGTATTTCAGATGTTCTTGACCGCTGTCGATGATCCACTCTGGATTACTTTGGTACCTCCTGCTAAACTTATAGCAAGGCACACATCAGTCGGTACACAGCATTGCATACATGATAGAGCCTATGGCTGAAGCATAGGGAACATCTTTCATTTTCTCTCTATCTTCTGCAGTGGTCGGGCATTGAGTCTTACTCAATTTCACACCTTGTAACACAGGCAAGAACCCTTTCTTTGCTTGATCCATTTTGAACTTCTTCAAAATTTTGTCAAGGTATGTGCTTTGTGAAAGTCCAATTAAGCGTCTTGATCTATCTCTATAGATCTTAATGCCCAATATGTAAGCAGCTTCACCGAGGTCTTTCATCGAAAAACTCTTATTCAAGTATCCCTTTATGCTATCCAGAATTCTATATCATTTCCGATCAGCAATATGTCATCTACATATAATATCGTAAATGCTACTGAGCTCCCACTCACTTTCTTGTAAATACAGCTTCTTTAAAAGTCTCAGATGAACCCAAATGCTTTGATCACACTATCAAAGCGTTTATTCCAACTCCGAGATGCTTGCACCAGTCCATAAATGGATCGCTGGAGCTTGCACACTTTGTTAGCTCCTTTGGATCGATAAAACCTTCGGTTGCATCTTATACAACTCTTCTTCCGTAAATCCATTCAGAATGCGTCTTTGCATCCATTTGCCAAATTTCATAATCATAAAATGCGGCAATCGCTAACATGATTCGGACAGACTTAAGCATCGCCACGGGTGAGAAGGTCTCATCGTAGTCAATCCCTTGAACTTGTCGAAAACCCTTTGCGATAAGTCGAGCTTTGTAGACAAGAACATTACCGTCGGCGTCGGTCTTCTTCTTGAAGATCCACTTGTTTTCTATTGCTTGCCTACCCTCGGGCAAGTCAACCAAAGTCCATACTTTGTTTTCATACATGGATCCCATCTCGATTTCATGGCCTCAAGCCATTTTATGGAATCTGGGCTCACCATCGCTTCAGCATAGTTCGTAGGTTCATCATGATCTAGTAGCATGATTTCCGAACAGGATTACCGTACCACTCAGTGCGGATCTTACTCGTTGATCTACGAGGTTCTCAGCAACTTGATCTGAAGTTTCATGATCAACATCATCAACTTCCTCACTACTTGGTGTAGGTGTCTCAGAAACTGGTTTCTGCGACAAACTATTTTCAAGTAAGGGAGAAGGTATAATTACCTCATCAAGTTCTACTTTCCTCCCACTCACTTCTTTGGAGAGAAACTCCTTCTCTAGAAAGGATCCATTTTTAGCAACAAATGTCTTGCCTTCGGATCTGTGATAGAAGGTGTACCCAACTGTCTCCTTTGGGTATCCTATGAATACACATTTCTCCGATTTGGGTTCGAGCTTATCAGGTTGAAGCTTTTTCACATAAGCATCGCATCCCCAAACTTTAAGAAACGACAACTTTGGTTTCTTGCTAAACCATAGTTCATAAGGTGTCGTCTCAACGGATTTCGACGGTGTTCTATTCAGTGTGAATGCGGCCGTCTCTAGAGCATAACCCCAAAACGATAGCGGTAAATCAGAAGAGACATCATAGATCGTACCATATCTAGTAAAGCACGACATGACGTTCGGACACACCATTACGTTGTGGTGTTCGGGTGGCGTAAGTTGAAACTATTCCACATTGTTTCAAATGTAGACCAAACTCAGAACTCAAATATTCACCTCCACGATCGATCGTAGAAATTTAATTTTCTTGTTACGGTGATTTTCAACTTCACTCTGAAATTCTTTGAACTTTTCAAATGTTTCAGACTTATGTTTCATTAAGTAGATATACCCATATCGCTTAAGTCATCTGTGAAGGTGAGAAAATAACGATATCCGCCACGAGCCTCAACATTCATCGGACCACATACATCAGTATGTATGATTTCCAACAAATCTGTTGCTCTCTCCATAGTACCGAGAACGGGTTTTAGTCATCTTGCCCATAAGGCACGGTTCAAGTGCCAAGTGATTCATAATCAAGTGACTCCAAAAGTCCATCAAGATGGAGTTTCTTCATGCGCTTTACACCGATATGACCTAAACGGCAGTGCCACAAATAAGTTGCACTATCATTATCAACTCTGCATCTTTTGGTTTCAACATTATGAATATGTGTATCACTACTACCGAGATTCATCAAAATAGACCACTCTTCAAGGGTGCATGACCATAAAAGATATTACTCATATAAATAGAACAACCATTATTCTCTCGATTTAAATGAATAACCGTCTCGCATCAAACAAGATCCAGATATAATGTTCATGCTCAACGCAGCACCAAATAACAATTATTTAGGTCTAAAACTAATCCGAAGGTAGATGTAGAGGTAGCGTGCGACCGCGATCACATCGACTTTGGAACCATTTCCCACGCGCATCGTCACCTCGTCCTTTGCCGGTGTTCGCAATTCAGTAGTCCCTGCTTCGAGTTGCAAATATTAGCAATGAACCAAGATCAAATACCAGTGCTCTGCGAGCTCTAGTAAGGTACACATCAATAACATGTATATCACATATACCTTTGTTCACCTTGCCATCCTTCTTATCCGCCAAATACTTGGGGCAGTTCCGCTTCAAAGGACTACCGCTTGCAAGAGAAGCACTCGATTTCAGGCTTAGGTCCGACTTGGGTTTCTTCTCTGAGCAGCAACTTGCTTGCTGTTCTTCTTGAAGTTCCTTCTTCTTCCCTTTGCCTTTCTTCTTGAAACTAGTGGTCTTATTGACCATCAACACTTGATGCTCCTTTTTGATTTCTACCTCCGCAGCCTTTAGCATTGCGAAGAGCTCTGTATAGTCTTTACTAACCCTTGCATATTATAGTTCATCACGAAGCCTTTGTAGCTTGGTGGCGGTGATTGAAGAATTTCATCAATGACACAATCATCCGGAAGATTAACTCCCAATTGTGTCAAGTGATTGTAGTACCGGACATTACGAGTATGTGCTCACTAATGTAACTATTCTCCTCCATCTTGCAGCTATAGAACTTATTGGAGACTTCATATCTCTCAATCCGGGCATTCTGTTGGAATATTAACTTCAACTCTGGAACATCTCATATGCTCCATGACGCTCAAAACGTCGTTGAAGTCCCGGTTCTAAGCCGTAAAGCATGGCACATCGAACTATAGAGTAGTCATCAGCTTTGCTCGCCAGACGCTCATAACATCCGGTGTTGCTCGAAGAGAGCCTCGCACCCAGCGGTGCATCCAGACGTAACTCTTACGTGCAGCAATGAGGATAATCCTCGAGTTACGGACCCGATCCGTAATTGCTACCATCATCTTTCAACTTTGCTTTCTCAAGGAACGCATTAAAATTCAACGGAACAACAAAGACGAGCCATCTATCTACAATCAAACATAAACAAGCAAGATACTATCAGTACTAAGTTCATGATAAATTTAAGTTCAATTAATCATATTACTTAAGAACTCCCACTTAGACAGACATCTCTCTAGTCATCTAAGTGATCACGTGATCCAAATCAACTAAACCATAACCGATCATCACGTGAAATGGAGTAGTTTTCAATGGTGAACATCTTATGTTGATCATATCGCTATATGATTCACGCCGACCTTTCGGTCTCCGTGTTCCGAGGCCATATCTGCATATGCTAGGCTCGTCAAGTATAACCCGAGTATTCTGCGTGTGCAAAACTGGCTTGCACCGTTGTAGATGGACGAGAGCTTATCACACCCGATCATCACGTGGTGTCTAGGCACGATTTAACTTTGGCAATGGTGCATACCGGGAGAACACTTCTTGATAATTTAGTGAGAGATCATCTTATAATGCTACCGTCAATCAAAGCAAGATAAGATGCATAAAAGATAAACATCACATGCAAATCAATATAAGTGATATGATATGGTCATCATCATCTTGTGCTTCGTGATCTCCATCTCGCAGCACCACCATGATCACCATCGCCACCGGCGCGACACCTTGATCTCCATCGTAGCATCGTTGTCGCCTCGCCAAACTTATGCTTCTACGACTATCGCTACCGCTTAGTGATAAAGTAAAGCATTACAGCGATTGCATTGCATACAATAAAGCGACAACCATATGGCTCTGCCGATTGCCGATAACTTCGGTTACAAAACATGATCATCTCATACAATAAAATATAGCATCACGTCTTGACCATATCACATCACAACATGCCTGCAAAAACAAGTTAGACGTCCTCTACTTTGTTGTTGCAAATTTTACGTGGCTGCTACGGGCTTAAGCAAGAACCAGTCTCACCCACGATCAAAACCACAACGATATTTCGTCAAATAGACTCGTTTTAACCTTCTCAAGGACCGGGCGTAGCCACACTCAGTTCAACTAAAGTGAGAGAGACAGACACTTACCGGTCACCTTTAAGCAACGAGTGCTCGTGGCGGTGAAACCAGTCTCGCGTAAGCGTCACGCGTAATGTCGGTCAGGCCGCTTCATCTCACAATACCGCTGAACCAAAGTATGACATGCTGGTAGGTAGTATGACTTGTATCGCCCACAACTCACTTGTGTTCTACTCGTGCAAAACATCAAACCATAGAAAAACCTAGGCTCGGATGCCTTTGTTGGGGAACGAGTAATTTCAAAAATTTTCCCACGCACACGCAAGATCATGGTGATGCATAGCAACGAGAGGGCAGAGTGTTGTCTACGCCCTCGTGAGACCAAGCGAAGCGATCACAACGTAGAGGAAGTAGTCATACGTTCTCCTCGCGATCCGACCGATCCGGCGCCGTTACTCCGGCGCCCGAGTTCTTGACACACGACAGCTCGATGACGTCCCTCGTACTCGATCCAGCCGAGTTTCGAGGAGAGTTCCACAAGACGACGGTGTGGTGGACGATCTTGATGTTCTACGGCGCAGAGCCGCTTAAGCTTCGCGACGATATGACCGAGGTGGAATATGGTGGAGGGGGCACCGACACGGCTAAGGAACGATCCGTAGATCAAACTTGTGTGTTCTAGGGTGCCCCCTGCCCCGTATACAAAGGAGGGAGGGGGAGGTGCGGCCGGCCCAAGGAGGCTGCGGAGGAGTCCTACTCCCACCGAGTAGGACTCCCCCTTCCTAGTTGGAGTAGGATTGGGGGAGGAAAGAGGAAAGGGGCGCCCCCCTTCCTGTCCTATTCGGACTAGGGGGGGGGCGCGGCCTGCCCTGGCCGGCCCCTCTTCCGCTCCCTCATGGCCCACTAAGGCCCATTAACCCCGGGGGTTCCAGTAACCCCGGTACTCGTAAAATCCGATTTCACCCGGAACCATTCGAACTCCAAATATAGGCTTCCAATATATCAATCTTTATGTCTCGACCATTTCGAGACTCCTCGTCATGTCCGTGGTCACATCCGGACTCGAACTTCTTCGGTACATCAAAATACATAAACTCATAATAAGCGCCATCGAAACCTTAAGCGTGCGGACCCTATGGTTCGAGAACAATGTAGACATGACCGAGACACGTCTCGGTCAATAACCAACAGCGGGACCTGGATGCCCATATTGGCTCCTACATATTCTACGAAGATCTTTATCGGTCAGACCGCATAACAACATACGTTGTTCCCTTTGTCATCGGTATGTTACTTACCCGATATTTGATCGTCGGTATCCAATACCTAGTTCAATCTCGTTACCGGCAAGTCTCTTTACTCGTTCTTTAATACATCATCTCACAGCTAACTCATTAGTTGTAATGCTTGCAAGGCTTAAGTGATGTGTATTACCGAGAGGGCCCAAAGATACCTCTCCGACAATCGGAGTGACAAAACCTAATCTCGAAATACGCCAACCCAACATCGCCTTTGGAGACACTGTAGTACTCCTTTATAATCACCCGATTCGTTGTGACGTTTGGTAGCACCAAAGTGTTCCTCCGGTAAACGGAGTTGCATAATCTCATAGTTACAGGAACATGTATATGTCATGGATAAAAGCAGTAGCAACATACTAAACGATCGTGTGCTAAGCTAAGGGAATGGGTCATGTCAATCAGATCATTCTACTAATGATGTGACCTTGTTAATCAAATAACAACTCCTTGTTCATGGTTAGGAAACATAACCATCTTTGATTAACAAGCTAGTCTAGTAGAGGCATACTAGTGACATCTTGTTTGTCTATGCATTCACACATGTATCATGTTTCCGGTTAATACAATTCTAGCATGAATGATAAACATTTATCATGAAATAAGGAAATAAATAATAACTTTATTATTGCCTCTAGGGCATATTTCCTTCAAAAGGGAGTTGAGAACCCCGTTGCAGATAACTTGTCTAGGTTAGAGAATGTTCTTGATGACCCACTGCCTATTAATGATAGCTTTCCTGGTGAACAATTAGCGGTCGTCAATGCTTCTCGTACTGCTCCTTGGTATGCTGATTATGCTAATTACATTGTTGCTAAATATATACCACCTAGTTTCACATACCAGCAAAAGAAAAAGTTCTTTTATGATTTAACACATTACTTCTGGGATGATCCACACCTTTATAAAGAAGGAGTAGATGGTATTATTAGTCGTTGTGTGTCTGAGCATGAACAGGAACAGATCCTACGCAAGTGTTACTCTGAATCCTATGGAGGACACCACGCTGGAGATAGAACTGCACACAAGGTACTACAATCTAGTTTTTATTGGCCTACTCTTATCAATGATGCTCGTAAGTTTGTCTTATCTTGTGATGAATGTCAAAGAATAGGTAACATTAGTAGACGTCAAGAAATGCCTATGAATTATTCTCTTGTTATTGAACCGTTTGATGTTTGGGGCTTTGATTATATGGGACCTTTTCCTGCCTCTAATGGTTATACACATATTTTAGTTGCTGTTGATTACGTTACTAAGTGGGTAGAAGCTATTCCAACTAGTAGTGTTGATCATAACACTTCTATTAAAATGCTTAAAGATGTTATTTTTCCGAGGTTTGGAGTCCCTAGATATCTTATGACTGATGGTGGTTCACATTTTATTCATGGTGCTTTCAGAAGATCTTTGGCTAAGTATGATGTCAATCATAGAATAACATCTCCTTGTCATCCGCAGTCTAGTGGTCAAGTAGAGTTGAGCAATAGAGAGCTCAAATTAATTTTGCAAAAGACAATGAATAGATCTAGAAAGAATTGGTCCAAAAAACTAGATGATGTGTTATGGGCCTATAGAACTGCATACAAAAATCCTATGGGTATGTCTCCTTATAAGATGGTTTATGGAAAAGCATGTCATTTACCTCTTGAACTTGAACATAAGGCATATTGGGCTATTAAAGAGCTCAATTATGACTTCAAACTTGCCGGTGAGAAGAGGTTGTTTGATATTAGCTCACTTGATGAGTGGAGAACCCAAGCCTATGAGAATGCCAAGCTTTTCAAAGAAAAAGTCAAACACTGGCATGATAAGAGGATACAAAAGCATGAGTTTAACGTAGGAGATTATGTGTTATTATTCAAGTATCGTTTAAGATTTTTTGCAGGAAAACTTCTCTCAAAATGGGAAGGTCCCTACGTTATCGAGGAGGTCTACCATTCTGCTGCTATAAAAATCAACAACTTTGAAGGCACAAATCCGAGGGTGGTAAACGGTCAAAGAATTAAACATTATATTTCAGGTAATCCTATCAATGTTGAAACTAATATTATTGAAACCGTAACCCCTGAGGAATACATAAGGGACAGTTTCCAGAACATTCCAAACTCCGAAAAGGCATAGGTATGTGGTACGGTAAATAAACTGACTCCAAAACAACTCCAATGGCAATTTTTATCAGTTTTGGATTATTTAAGAATTTTAGGAAGAAAGAAGTAGTCCGAAGGGGACACGAGGCCCCCACGAGAGTGCAGGGCCCCCCTATAGGGCGCGCCCCCTGTCTCGTGGGCACCTCGTGTGCCTCCCAGACTCCGTTTTCTTGTATGTTACGTATTTTGGTCGGTAAAAATTCATTATATATACTCCCGAAGGTTTTGACCACCGTATCACGCAAATATCCTCTGTTTTTGTTTCGAGCTGTTCCTGTTGCAGAATAAAGCAAGATGTCTTCTCAGGAGTCAGTTGGGGAGAGCCGGGTGTCTCACCCAACGCCAGGTCAAGGAGAAAATAGTGATGCCTATCACTTTGGACCATCAACGGAGGATGAGATGGAGGCTGATTTGAAAAGGATAGATGCCATGGAGGAGGATCAAGAAGTTACCTCTTGTCTCCGAGTAGAATTCACTATGGGGGAACTACCTAGCATGGTTGTCCCTACTTCGGTCACTCCTTCCAACTCTAGATTTCTTTCTTATGAAAATATAAAAAAGGGTTTCACTTGTTCTCCAGAAGCTATGCAGCATCCTTGGGTAAAAGGAGCTTTTTCTGTTACGGGCAAGCTCCGTAAAGAAAATATGGACCTCAAACAACAAGTCAATAAGCTCGAGGAGGACAACCATATCCTGAAAGGCGTCATCGCCAAGTAGATCATAACACCAACCGTGAAAAAGGAGAAATAATCACATGGGTATGGGCACTCCCCTTGGCAACTGCCAAGCTTGGGGGAGGTGCCCCGGTATCGTATCCCCATCACACTCCTATCTTTACTGCTTTATTTAGTTCGATCCTTTTAGTAGTATCTTGATCTAGTAAGTTGAAGTTTTTGATATCAAGTAGTTTCGAGTTTTGCTTTGTGATCTCTTTATGTACTTGAGTCCATGTGCTATCTATAATAAAGATTAGTGTTGAGTCATGGGCTTTGCTTTGTTGCTATGATCTTGAGAAAGTAGAAAGAATAAAAGAGTTCATATTGATATTATAGATAGTGATAACTTCACATATAGAAAGTATGAGGCATAAAAATTGTTGAGAGTTGATGAACGTAGCCTTGGTCATCGTTGCAATTATTAGGAAGTGATAAGGAAAGAGGGGTTCACATATAAATATATTATCTTGGACACCTTTTATGATCGGGAGCACTCATTAAGTATGACATGCTAAAAGAGTTGACATTGGACAAGGAAGACAACGTAATGGTTTATGTTTTCCGACATCTCAGTTAAAGTATATTGTCATTGACCTTCCAAACATGTTGAGCTTGCCTTTCCCCCTCAAGCTAGCCAAATTCCTTGCACCAAGTAGAGATACTACTTGTGCTTCCAAATATCCTTGAACCTAGTTTTGCCATGAGAGTCCACCATACCTACCTATGGATTGAGTAAGATCCTTCAAGTAAGTTGTCATTGGTGCAAGCAATAAAAATTGCTCTCTAAATATGTATGACTTATTAGTGCAGAGGAAATAAGCTTTGTATGAACTTGTTGTGGAAGTAATAAAAGCGACGGACTGCATAATAAAGGTCCACATACAAGGGGCAATATAAAGTGACGTTCTTTTGCATTAAAATTCTGTGCATCAACCCTAAACGCGCATGACAACCTCTCCTTCCCTCTGCGAAGGGCCTATCTTTTACTTTATGTTTTTAGTTTATGCTTGAGTCAAGGTGATCCTCACCTTTCCCTTTTTCATTTTATCCTTTGGCAAGCTCCTCGTGTTCGAAAGATCATGATATATATCCAATTCGATGTAAGTTAGCATAGGCTATTATTGTTGACATCACCTAAAGGTGAATACATTGGGAGGCAACACAATAAGCCCCTATCTTTCTCAGTGTCCGGCTGAAACTCTATAACCACAAGTATTGCGTGAGTGTTAACAATTGTAGGAGACTACGAGATAGTTGAGTATGTGAGCTTGCTGAAGAGCTCTATTATTGATTCTTTCTGATGTTGCGATAAATTGCAATTGCTTCCATGATTGAGATTATAGTTTGTTAGTTCCTAATTAAGTTTTTTAACCATACTTGACATTGTGAATTGCTTGTTATTTGAGCCTAGGACATCATATGACAAAATCTATATTTGTTGCTGTTATTAGAATGATCATGATGCCCTCATGTCCGTATTTTATTTTTATTGACACCTCTATCTCTAAACATGTGGACATATTTTTCGATTTCGGCTTCCGCTTGAGGACAATCGAGGTCTAAGCTTGGGGGAGTTGATACGTCCATTTTGCATCATGCTTTTGTATCAATATTTATTGCATTATGGGCTGTTATTACACATTATATGTCAATACTTATGGCTATTCTATCTTATTTTACAAGGTTTACCATGAAGAGGGGGAATGCCGGCAGCTGGAATTCTGGCTGGAGAAGGAGCAAACGTTGGAAACCTATTCTGCACATCTCCAGAAGTCCTGAGACTCCACGAAACAACTTTTTGGATTTAATAAGAATTTACGAGCAAATGAAATAGGCTAGGGGTCCCACACCCTGTCCAGCAGACAGGGGGCGCTCCCCCTATCTCCTGGGGCCCCTCGTGGGCCTCCGGCGTCCATCTTCTGCTATATCATCACTTTTACCCTGAAAAAAATCGTGGGCAAGCTTACGGGACGAAACTCTGTTGCCATGAGGCGAAACCTTGGCAGAATCAATCTAGGGCTCTGGCAGAGCTGTTCTGCCGGGGACACTTCCCTCCGGCAGGGGGAAATCATCACCAACGTCATCACCAACGATCCTCTCATCAGGAGGGGGTCAATCTCCATCAACATCTTCAACAGCACCATCTCCTCTCAAAACCCTAGTTCATCTCTTGTATCCAATCTTGTATCAAAACCACAAATTGGTACCTGTGGGTTGCTAGTAGTGTTGATTACTCCTAGTTGTTGATGCTAATTGGTTTACTTAGTGGAAGATCATATGTTCAGATCCTTTATGCATATTATTACTCCTCTGATTATGAACATGAATATGCTTTGTGAGTAGTTACGTTTGTTGATGAGGACATGGGTGAAGTCTTGCTATTAGTAGTCATGTGAATTTGGTATTCGTTTGATATTTTGATGAGATGTATGTTGTATTTTCCTCTAGTGGTGTTATGTGAACATCGACTACATGACACTTCACCATTATTTGGGCCTAGAGGAAGGCATGGGGAAGTAATAAGTAGATGACGGGTTGCTAGAGTGACAGAAGCTTAAACCCTAGTTTATGTGTTGCTTCGTTAGGGGCTGATATGGATCCATATGCTTAATGTTGTGGTTAGGTTTACCTTAATACTCCTTTTTGTAGTTGCAGATGCTTGCAATAGGGGTTAATCATAAATGGGATGCTTGTCCAAGTTAGGGCAGTACCCAAGTACCGGTCCACCCACATATCAAATTATCAAAGTACCGAACGCGAATCATATGAACGTGATGAAAACTAGCTTGATGATAATTCCCAATGTGTCCTCGGGAGCTCCTTTACCATTATTAGAATTTGTCCAGGCTTATCCTTTGCTACATAAAGGATTGGGCCACCTTGCTGCACACTAGCACCCATATCACATAAACCATGATAACATTGATCTCCTATTTTAACAGAAATAACAGGCAAGCCTACGACAGATCTATGTATCTTAGTATCTGGTCTAGCAATATTAGCAGTTCCATCACAGAAATAAATAACTTGCCCATCTAAATCATCATCGAAGAGATCTTTAACCATAGCAATACTAGGTTCAACACTGATTTGGTCAGGAGGTGTATAAGTTCTAGTATTACTCTTATGAACAACAGTCGAAGTTTTAGCATGATCCTTTATCCTAACAGGAAATGGGGGTTCTCAACATAAGTAGTAGGAACAATAGGATAACTATAGGTGATAGTATTTTCTTCAACTGTAATAGGTGCAAGTACTTTTACTTCAATGGGACGATTATATTTAAACCACTTCTCTTTAGGGAGATCAACGTGAGTAGCAAAAGATTCACAGAAAGAAGCTACTATCTCAGAGTCAAGTCCATACTTAGCGCTAAATCCACAAAAAGCATCGGTATCCATAAAAGATTTAACACAATCAAACTTAGGTGTCATACCTGACTCCTTACCATCGTTGGAACCCCAATCTTCAGAGTTGCGTTTAATTCTTTCCAATAAGTCCCATTTGAAATCAATAGTCTTCAGCATATAAGAACCAGCACACGAAGTATCGAGCAGGTTGCGATCATTAAGAGAAAGCCGAGCGTAAAATTTTTGAATAATCATTTCCCGGGAGAGCTCATGATTGGGGCATGAATAAAACATTGACTTAAGTCTCCCCCAAGCTTGAGCGATGCTTTCTCCTTCGCGAGGCCAGAAATTATATATGTAATTACAATCACGATGAACAAGATGCATAGGATAGAACTTCTGGTGAAATTCCAACTTCAATCGTTTATAATTCCAAGATTTTGTATCATCACATAGCCTATACCATGTCAATGCATCTCCCTTCAAAGATAAAGGGAAGACCTTCCTTTTGACAAAATCATCAGGAATACCTGCAAGCTTAAATAATCCACAAACTTCATCCACAAAGATAAGGTGTAAATCGAGATGCAATGTTCCATCTCCTGCAAATGGATTAGCTAGCAGTTTCTCTATCATACCCGAAGGAATCTCAAAGTAAATATTTTCAAAGAGTTCAGTAGGTTGTGGAGCAACTCTTTGCTCTTCTGGTCGGGGTGAAGATACCCCGAACAAGCCCCTCAAAGGATTAGTTTCCATAGTGACAAGTAACAGAAAATTTCAGCACACTATATAAATGTTTCCTTACCAAGTTCCACTCACCAAAAGCGCTACACTCCCCGGCAACGGCGCTAGAAAAGAGTCTTGATGACCCACAAGTGTAGGGGATCTATCGTAGTCCTTTCAATAAGTAAGAGTGTCGAACCCAATGAGGAGCAGAAGGAAATGGTAAGCGGTTTTCAGTAAGGTTTTCTCTGCAAGCACTGAAATTATAGGTAATAGATAGTTTTGTGATAAGATAAATAGTAACGAGTAACAAGTAAATAAAGTGCAGCAAGGTGGACCAATCCTTTATGTAGCAAAGGATAAGCCTGGACAATTTCTTATAATGAGAAAGGAGCTCCCGAGGACACATGGGAATTATCGTCAAGCTAGTTTTCATCACGTTCATATGATTCGCGTTCGGTACTTTGATAATTTGATATGTGGGTGGACCGGTGCTTGGGTACTGCCCTTACTTGGACAAGCATCCCACTTATGATTAACCACTATTGCAAGCATCCGCAACTACAAAAGAAGTATTAAGGTAAACCTAACCACAGCATTAAACATATGGATCCAAATCAGCCCCTAACGCAGTAACACATAAACTAGGGTTTAAGCTTCTGTCACTCTAGCAACCCATCATCTACTTATTACTTCCCAATGCCTTCCTCTAGGCCCGAATAATGGTGAAGTGTCATGTAGTTGACATTCACATAACACCACTAGAGGAGAGACAACATACATCTCATCAAAATATCGAACGAATACCAAATTCACATGACTACTAATAGCAAGACTTCACCCATGTCCTCAGGAACAAACATAACTACTCACAAAGCATATTCATGTTCATAATCAAAGGAGTATTAATATACATTAAGGATCTGAACATATGATCTTCCACCAAGTAAACCAATTGGCATCAACTACAAGGAGTAATCAACACTACTAACAACCCACAGGTACCAATTTGTGGTTTTGATACAAGATTGGATACAAGAGATGAACTAGGGTTTTGAGAGGATATGGTGCTGGTGAACATGCTGATGGAGATTGACCCCCTCCCGATGAGAGGATCGTTGGTGCTGACTTGGTGATGAGTTCCCCCTCCCGGAGGGAAGTGTCCCCGGCAGAACAGCTCCGCCAGAGCCCTAGATTGGTTCTGCCAAGGTTCCGCCTCGTGGCGGCGGAGTTTCGTCCCGTAAGCTTGCCCACGATTTTTTCCAGGGTAAAAGCCATCATATAGCAGAAGATGGACACCGGGGGCCACCAGGGGGCCCAGGAGACAGGGGGCGCGCCCCCACCCTCCTGGACAGGGTGTGGGCCCCTGGTGTATTTCTTCCGCTCAATAATTCTTATTAATTCCAAAAATAGGTTTTGTGGAGTTTCAGGATTTTTGGAGTAGTGCAGAATAGGTTTCCAATGTTTGCTCCTTTTCCAGCCAGAATTCCAGCTGCCGGCATTCCCCCTCTTCATGGTAAACCTTGTAAAATAAGAGAGAATAGACATAAGTATTGAGATATAATGTGTAATAACAGCCCATAATGCAATAAATATTGATATAAAAGCATGATGCAAAATGGACGTATCACTTACCAGCCCACCAGTGATGGTGGCACCTCGTCCTCTCGAGCCCCTGGTGCTTTACCTGGCCGCCACGCCTCTCTCAGCCAGCGCGGCGATGGTGGCGGTCCGTGAGGAGCATGCAACCAAGGGTGTGCGGCGCGGAACCACACACCCGTCCAAGATGCCGCGCCCTCAGGACGGCGCACCTGAGGCCGTGGCCTAACCATCAGGAGATGGGCCTCCTGAGGTCGGGGCCCTGAGGCCGCAGTAGCCCCCCTTGAGGATGGGGTTCCTGAGGCTCCGTCACCCCAAGAGGAACAAGACTCAGTAGACACTTCCTCCATCGTGCGAGCATCCTGTTTATTTTGTCAGCATCGTGTTGCGTGACGCGTGGGCACGCTACCCCATGCCGCAGAAGCTTCTCCTTGAACTCCTGATCGCTTCGAGGAAGATGCGTCACTACTTCCAAGGCCACCCTATCAAGGTCGTATCAGCCTACCCCCTAGAGAGGGTGCTCCGAAGCCCCAACGCCGCAGGAAGGGTTGCCAAATGAAACATCGAGTTGGAGGCGTTTCAGCTGGAGTTCAGCACCACCCGAGTCATCAAGGGCTGTAGGATCGGAAGTATGTCTAGAGGGGGGGTGATTAGACTACTTGACAACTTAAAAATTTTGCCTTTTGATTGGAGTAGTTTCTTAGCAGGTTCACAATGATAACCAAGTCAAGTAACACCCTACACATGCAATTCTAGAGTTGTGGCAGCGGAAAGTAAATTGCATGTATAGTAAATGAGAGGAGGAGAAGAGCAAACGCAATGGAGACACGGAGAATTTTTTCTCGTGGTTCCGATAGGTGGTGCTATCGTCAATCCACGTTGATGGAGACTTCAACCCACGGAGGGTAACGGCTGCGCGAGTCCACGGAGGGCTCCACCCACGAAGGGTCCACGAAGAAGCAACCTTGTCTATGCCATCATGGCTTACGCCCACGGAGGACTAGCCTTACTCGGGGTAGATCTTCACGAAGTAGGCGATCTCCTTGCCCTTACAAACTCCTTGGTTCAACTCCACATCATGACGGAGGCTCCCAAGCGACACCTAACCAATCTAGGAGGCACCACCCTCCAAAAGGTAATAGATGGGGTTGGTGATGATGAACTCCTTGCTCTTGTGCTTCAAATGATAATCTCCCCAACACTCAACTCTCCTCACTGATTTGGCTGTGGTGGAGGAAGGGATTGAGTGGAAAGCAACTTGGAAAGACTAGAAATCAAGTTTCATATGGTGGGAGTGGAGCAACTTGATCTCAACACAAGGGTAGGTAGTTTTCTTCTCGAAATGTAAGGTAGGAGTGGTAGTTCTTTCGATGGCTCTCTCCACGAATGAAGAGGAGGTGGAGGGGTATTTATAGCCTCCACACAAAATCCAACCGTTACACACATTTGACCAATCTCGGTCGGACGAAGTTGACAACTCGGTGAGACCGAAAGTTCAAATCTTGTGAGCGTTGGGATTTTCAGTGGGACGAAAATACAATCTCGGTTAGACCGATTCTTCCAAAGTCTAGGGTTTGCCAATCTCGGTGGGACCGACTTTCTCATCTCGGTGACACCGATTTGAGTCTGAAGGTTCTGAAGCTTGGCAACACCAATTTCGAATGACCGAGTTTGGAATCGGAAAATCCGAGATTCTAGGGTTTTGGCTATATGGTGAGGTGGTTCATCTCGGTGTGGTGAGTTTGGAATCGGTGGGACCGAGATTACTTATGAGTTTATGTTGGAATGAAAGATTGCTGATTGTTTGAGAGATAAATCACTAAGCACTTTAGAGCAACCAGGTCATCATCATAACCTCATCCCCTTTTAATAGTATTGGCTTTCCTATGGACTCAATGTGATCTTGGATCACTAAACCAAAAATGGAGTCTTGAGCTTTTGCCAATGTTTTCCTTAGCATTTTGAGGGGTCCACATCATCGGTCATTGCCATTCCCATATCTTTGAACTTTCTGAAATATACTCAAGAAATGATTAGTTCAATGATATATATGTTGTTATTAATTACCAAAACCACCCGGGATTAGTTGCACTTTCAATCTCCCCTTTTGGTAATTGATGACAACATATAGATCAAAGCTTCGACAAATGATATAATCAATGAATAACCGTCGCTTTGAGAAGTATGTGATAAGCAAGAGCTCCCCTAAATTTGTGCATTATTTAAGATTTGCGTTTGAATGCAAATGCACAATCGATTAGGATCATGGGTTACTCTTCCATGTCACATACATCTTGGTGGAGCGCACAAAATGATAAGAACGAATAGCATGCACCCGATCACCAAGACATGAGTAAATGATCATACAAGATATGAATGGAATATGATAAGCATCAAGCACACATTAAGCACGGTATGATCAAGCACTCATCAAGATAGAGCAAACGAGCAAGCGTAGTATCAAACACACGGAGTATCTCAAAAGAACTCAAAAGTAAGTATCTCAAGGAAAACCGCAAACGAAAGAGCAAAACGAGCACTCTCTCTCGAAGCCCTATGATCTATACAATTTCTCCCCTTTGGCAACAAGTTACCAAAAGTTCGAAAGGTATAGAGCTAATCGTCACTCGGGACTCTGCTGGCGGCTCCGTCTGCGTCGATGGAGTGGAGATGGCTGCATCTGCAAAGCTTCTGCTGAAGTCTGTGGAGCTGGAGGAGTGGATCTTGGAGCTGGTGCCGAACCGATGGAGCTGTAGGAGGTGCTTGATGTGGTAGCCACAGGATCGACATGGAATAGCAGCTGATCTGGGTTTTGTGGGCACTGCAGCGGGCTGCTCATAGTCATCTGGACCATGTCACCTTCCATCTCCTTCATAAGTTCTCGCCTTCTCCTCTTAGCTTCCTCGATATCGCATCAAGCTTGTTGACGGTGACCTGCACTTGATTAGCTTGACGCCCGAGCATGGAACTTATCCTCAACGATCCTCTCAAGGCTCTCCGAGATTGCACTATCTTTGGCAGGCGTAGCTCAATTCTCTGAGTGGCTTCAAGAAGTTGTTCGCAACACTCTTGGGCTTTTTCTGCTGCTTCCTTCTCGGCTTTAGCTTGTTTAGCGACTTCAGACTTAGCATGTCCTTCCACGACGTGGGAGCATTCTCGATCATCACAATCTCGTTGTCCTCATGTTAGGGCTGCAATGGCAAGTGGGGTCTATCCAACAGGTAGGTGTCCGTGCCAAACTTGGCATTAATGAGCATCTGAATATGCGGAGCAAACCCACACGACCTCTTCTGGTCAGCTGCTGTCCTCTTGATAGTCTCAACTATCAGGTCCATCACCTTAAAAGGTGTCTTCTGGTCTAGAATGTGCAGCATGTTGATAGAGTACCCTCTTATCATGCGGTGGTCCCCTGACTTAGGCATCAATGTATGCCTCAGAATGGTATTGGTGGTTGGGAGACCTGCCTGAAGGTAGTAGACTGATCCAAGCTTCCAAATCTCTACGTCCTTCTCATCAACCTCATTATACATGTTCTTCATTGACTCGTGGTTTTTCTTCGGAATGCCATACACATCAATGTCATCTTCCTTGAAACAGTGCATTCAGCAATGCTCTCCATTCCTCAAGCGTAGACTGAAATCTCGCGCCTTCATCATCCATACAATCCTGCCATCTGGATAGAAGTGTGCGGTGGCATAGAATTGCATGATCATCTCATCGTTCCAGGCAGTCAACTTCTGACCAACGAAATCTGCAATCCCACAAGCAGTGAAGCTCTCATGCACATGTGGGAAATAGTCTCTGTGCTCTTCACTGTCGATGTATTTCCAGTCAACATATCTTGTGTCAAGAACAATTGGCTTCTTGTCCATGAGCACCGTCTCATAAAAGTCTTGTTGCTCTTTAGTGTGGAATCTTGGGTCAATCGCTGTTCTTCTCCTGCTGGCATATGGATCTGTTTGCCTCCATAGCTCGAGTCCTTTGTCCTTTCTCTCCTTCATGTTTTCAGCTCGAGGATGAGCTTCATTATGAAGCGGCAGTTTCGTCTTAGCTTGAGCAGAACATGAGCATCATCATCGATTCTGCGGTGGCACATTGTCCTTTTTCTTTTCGAAGCTGGAATATTTCTCACAGTCTTTACGGGCTTGGCAGCTGGTTTGGCTTGGGCTGCCTTTGCTTTGGAGCTGAAGCCTTAGTTTTAGGAGGTGCTCTCGCCTCGATGGCATCACCCATCAACTTCTGCTTCTGAGGTGGCTGAGGTGCTTCCTCATCAGAATCATCATCATCAGCAGCAGTCTCTTCATGAACTTTCCTCTTCCTCTTGGAAGTCTTCTTAACCTTGCTGGAGGTTTCTTCCATACTGAGCTTCTGTGCAACAGTGGATTTCTTGACCTTGGTTGTGCCTTTCTTTGAATCTTTTCCTTGATAGCTCTTTGCAACCACTTGCCTTTTAGGCTTAGAGGTTATTTCCTCTTCAGCAATGAAATCTGAATCTTCCTCATCTGAGTTTCTCTTCCTCCTGGCCCTGGTGGCAGCAGCAGTCCACTTGGAGTGCTTCTCTCTCCATCATCTGAAAAACTGCTTGCTTCGGACTTGTAGCTGCCTCTGGAATCTCAACGGCATCTCGGACTGTTCGATTGTCACTTCCTTCGACATGTCGACAACCCGTGAATAGAGTGGGTATGGGCAGAATAGAAGAGTTATCACAAACTGCAGAAGATTTTGCAAAAGAATGAGTTCAAACTTTAGTTTTAGGTTTTCACAGAATACATGTCGGTCTCGACCGAAGTCTATTAATTCGGTGAAACCGAAATGTCTAAACAGACCACATACACCACTTTCGGTTGGACCGAAATGGGTTTCGTCTAGCCGAGACAGTTAGGGTTTCACTAAATTTTCACTTCGGTCTTACCGATTTGTACAACTTCGGTTTCACCGAAAAGTGCGGTCAATGGCAGAGGCCAAATCGGTCGATCGAAAATGCAGAATCGGTCACACCGAGATGTGTTCGGCGGAAACCTAACCCTAAAATTTTCACTCGAAATTTGTCCTATGATCTAAACAGCTGGATAGGGAAATCTCAAACTTGGCAAGAATCATGGCAATGCCTATCGTGCATAGAATCAGCGATTGGAACACGAGAGGGATGAAGCTCACCCAATGCGGTGGAGCTTCACTACGGCGGCAACGGTGCGGTGCGAAGGACCGTTGACGGCGATGGAGACCCGCGGCGAGGGCGCACAGGCGACGGCGGAGACGATCCGTAGACCAAGGCGACGGCAGCGAAGAGTTTTGAGGGCGAAGCGTTTGAAGAGGTAATCAACGCGCTCTGTCCTCGAGTATATATACTCTTCGGCTGTCGGTGGGACCGAGTTTGAAAACTCGGTGGGACCGAGATGGTTAACTGCGTGCAGTTACACACTTCGGTCACGCCGAAAATTGAAACTCGGTTTCACCGAGGTGAAAACCTAGATCAATCCAAGTGATTTCGGTCTGTCCGATTTGATATATCGGTTTGACCGAAAGTACTTAGAAGGTTTTGGAAGTTAGGCTTTTGACGGATCGGTGGCTCGAGTGCTCCTCACTCGGTCTCGTCGAAAAAGTCTTGTTCAAAGTTTGTGATATAAGCATGAATAGAGTTTGAGACAAGAAAGCATAGATAGCTAGGGAAAACTTAGGCATTCTTGTCCATCCATTTGGTCAAAAAGAAAGAAAACCATAAAGACCAAAGCAACAAATGGATGTCCTCGAATGGATAAAATCATGCATCCAACATGCTCACACAATAAGATAGCAAATGAAATATGTGTCAAACATGCACAAACAAAACACTAACAACCAGCACACAATTTGGCGATGACTAGGTCATCTATATATGAGTATATTGACTTAGGAGTCAAATGAGAACATTTGATCATAGGTCATACTCATCGTTTAAGCACAAGTGGGGTTACCACTTTTCCATAAAGCATTAATGTGTTCACATCATTAGGAGATGTTTTAGCTCATTTCTTTAGAGCAAAGCTCCCCTTGATGTGAGAACCCTTTTAAAGGGTCAAACTAACCTTGGGTTGTCGTTGAAGACTTCATGTAGATGTTGAAGATGTGGATGCTCAATGTTGATGAAGATCATCAAGAGTTGAGAGCAATCCTTTGGATCCGGCACTTTCAATACCTACATGGGTTAGTCCCACAAGGAACAAACAAGAGTATCCATGGACATAGATTGAAGTACACAGTGATGATGTCCATGAAAGCAATGATTACCTTGTCCTTGACTTACCAACATGAGGGTTTGTGACTCCATGAACTAGTGCAAGATGTGGAGGTTGATTGCACAAGTCCTTGCCAAAATGAATATGAGTGAAGTGTATTGGCGGAGTCACCCTCAAGAACTCTCTAGTTCTTCTTCTTCGGAATCCACATCATCTTGATGGGAATCCTTGGGGTAGTAGTTGAGCTCGTTGAAGTAGAACTTGAAGTTGCCTTGGGAACCCACTTGACCATGGCCTTGGGTGCTTCAATGAATGTATCAATCTCCTCTTGAAGCTTGTCCTTGCCTTTTAGCTTGTGGTCTTGTGGTGGAAGGTCATCTTGAGCTTGTTCCTCATTGGAAGAAGTAGGATCATACTTCTCCTCTTGAGAGACGAACTTTGGAGTGGGATATTGACCTTCTTCCCATTCAACACCCTCGGCGTTGAACTTTCGCTCAAAACCAATTCCTTGATTCTTCTGTGTCTTCCTTGTTTGCGAACAATTTCCTCAAAGCTCTTGCTTCCGGCAAGACTCTTGTAGACACCTTTCTCTATAATCCCTTTCAATAGACTATTTTCTTGCTCAAGTGAAACTTGGCTTGAAACATTGTTAGTGGAATCAAGAGAATTACTAGAAGTAACAACATTTGATTTAACATGATTATTGTTACTACTAGATGAAGAATTTTTCTTATGCTTGTCATGCTTAATTTTGATAGGTGGCAAGAAATTAGACAAGAGAAGTCGTTTGGCAAGATATGAAGAACTCTTCTTTCGAAGATCGTCATTGATAGCTTTTAGAAACTCATGCTCTTGCTCTAGATTGAGCTTCTCGAAGCGTAGCTTCTCATGAGATCTTAGGAGCTCTCTATGATCTTCTTGAGTTGTTTCATGAGCTAACTTAAGAGTGTTTAGTTCTTTAGTTAGACGCTCAATCTCCTTCATAGCATTGTCATTCGACTCATCTCGACTATAAAGACTACTAGCATGTTCATCATTACTAAGCTCACTAGATTTATCATGTAAAAGCTCATCTTCACCAAGCAAGTCATCCTCATCACTATTAAAGTCAATAAACTCAGGATGTGATACCTTGGGGCCTTTTGCCATGAAGCATCTTCCAATTCCCTCATTTGGTGAATCAAATATGTCATAGGAGTTGGAGTTGGAGGATACGAGAGCAAGACCGGCAACACCTTCATCTTGATCAGATTCGGAGTTGGAGTGATAGCTTCTTTCGGAGTGATTGTCGGAGTCGGAGCCGGAAACCCATTCACCAACATGAGCTTGATGTTTTCTTCTTGTGTAGCTCCTTGATGACTTGTCTTTCCTTTCCGAATCCTTGCTTCTCCGAGAGGATCTTCGTTCATAACGATCATCTTTACTCCTTCTCTCTTTTCGAGGCGACTCTTCTCTTGAGCTTCTTCTTCTCGGAGATTCTTCTCTTCTCTTGTGGGGAGTCGAACACTCATTTGAGTAGTGTCCGGGTCTTCCACAATTGTAGCAGTTTCGATCACGACTAGAAGATCTCCTTCATCATATGATCTAGACTTTGAGCTTCTTTCCTTGCTTCTACTCTTGTAGAATTTGTTGAAGTTCTTCACCATTAGGCTTATCTCTTCATTGGAAACTAGCTTGTCACTTGAGGATGTGGGAGCTTCAATTGCAGCTTTGTAAGCACCACTAGACTTGTTGTGAAGCTCTTCCTTATCTTTAAGTGTCATCTCATGAGCAACAATCCTTCCAATGACTTCGGTAGGCTTGAGATCTTTGTAGTTTGGCATCATTTGGATCAAAGTGCACACGGTGTCATACTTTCCATCCAAAGCTCTGAGAATCTTCTTGATGATGAATCGGTCGGTCATTTCCTCGCTTCCTAAGCCTGCCATCTCATTGGTGATGAGAGCAAGCCTAGAATACATTTCAGCGACTCCTTCACCTTCCTTCATCTTGAACTTGTCAAGCTGACCTTGAAGAACATCTAGCTTTGATTCCTTCACAGACTCTGTACCTTCGTGCATTTCGACCAAAGTATCCCAAATCTCTTTTGCATTCTCAAGGCGGCTGATCTTGTTGAACTCCTCGGGACACAAAGCATTGAAGAGAATGTCACAAGCTTGAGCATTGTTCTGTAACATCCGCAACTCATCCGCAGTAGCTTCGCGATCCGGTACTTTTCCTTCCTCGAAGAACTCACCTTGCAAGCCAACACAAATAATGCCCCATGCGGCAGGGTTATGTCCAAGAATATGCATTTTCATTTTATGCTTCCAACTAGCAAAGTTTGAACCATCAAAGTAAGGACCTCTACGAAAATTACCCTCACTAGACGCCATACTCTCCTAGGTTGTGAAACCAAGCTTATGGAGTCCAATGCAATGGAAACCAATCCAATGGAGACCAAAGCTCTGATACCACTTGTAGGATCGGAAGTATGTCTAGAGGGGGGGTGATTAGACTACTTGACAACTTAAAAATTTTGCCTTTTGATTGGAGTAGTTTCTTAGCAGGTTCACAATGATAACCAAGTCAAGTAACACCCTACACATGCAATTCTAGAGTTGTGGCAGCGGAAAGTAAATTGCATGTATAGTAAATGAGAGGAGGAGAAGAGCAAACGCAATGGAGACACGGAGAATTTTTTCTCGTGGTTCCGATAGGTGGTGCTATCGTCAATCCACGTTGATGGAGACTTCAACCCACGGAGGGTAACGGCTGCATGAGTCCACGGAGGGCTCCACCCACGAAGGGTCCACGAAGAAGCAACCTTGTCTATGCCATCATGGCTTACGCCCACGGAGGACTAGCCTTACTCGGGGTAGATCTTCACGAAGTAGGCGATCTCCTTGCCCTTACAAACTCCTTGGTTCAACTCCACATCATGACGGAGGCTCCCAAGCGACACCTAACCAATCTAGGAGGCACCACCTCCAAAAGGTAATAGATGGGGTTGGTGATGATGAACTCCTTGCTCTTGTGCTTCAAATGATAATCTCCCCAACACTCAACTCTCCTCACTGATTTGGCTGTGGTGGAGGAAGGGATTGAGTGGAAAGCAACTTGGAAAGACTAGAAATCAAGTTTCATATGGTGGGAGTGGAGCAACTTGATCTCAACACAAGGGTAGGTAGTTTTCTTCTCGAAATGTAAGGTAGGAGTGGTAGTTCTTTCTGATGGCTCTCTCCACGAATGAAGAGGAGGTGGAGGGGTATTTATAGCCTCCACACAAAATCCAACCGTTACACACATTTGACCAATCTCGGTCAGACCGAAGTTGACAACTCGGTGAGACCGAAAGTTCAAATCTTGTGAGCGTTGGGATTTTCAGTGGGACCGAAAATACAATCTCGGTTAGACCGATTCTTCCAAAGTCTAGGGTTTGCCAATCTCGGTGGGACCGACTTTCTCATCTCGGTGACACCGATTTGAGTCTAAGTTTCTGAAGCTTGGCAACACCAATTTCGAATGACCGAGTTTGGAATCGGAAAATCCGAGATTCTAGGGTTTTGGCTATATGGTGAGGTGGTTCATCTCGGTGTGGTGAGTTTGGAATCGGTGGGACCGAGATTACTTATGAGTTTATGTTGGAATGAAAGATTGCTGATTGTTTGAGAGATAAATCACTAAGCACTTTAGAGCAACCAGGTCATCATCATAACCTCATCCCTTTTAATAGTATTGGCTTTCCTATGGACTCAATGTGATCTTGGATCACTAAACCAAAATGGAGTCTTGAGCTTTTGCCAATGTTTTCCTTAGCATTTTGAGGGGTCCACATCATCAGTCATTGCCATTCCCATATCACTGAACTTTCTGAAATATACTCAAGAAATGATTAGTTCAATGATATATATGTTGTTATTAATTACCAAAACCACCCGGGGATTAGTTGCACTTTCAAGGGCACAACCCTCGCTGACTTTGTGGCTGAATGGACTGACGCACTAAGCCAAGAAGTGGACGAGGACCGCTCCCTGGTCCTAGGAGACGAAGCGCCTAATGGTTGGGTCATGTACTTCGATGGTGCATTCGCATGTCAGGGCGTGGGGCCTGGAGCCGTGCTCATCTCGCCCACCCAAGACAAGCTCTACTATGTCGCGTAGCTCTGCTTCCAGCACGACGAGAAGGTCTCCAACAACATTGCTGAATTCGAGGGCCTGATTGTCAGGCTCAGGGCCGTGGTTGCCTTGGGGGTCAGGCGCCTCACCATCAGGGGCAACTCCCAGCTCCTCATCAACTTCGGCAACAAGGAGTACACGCCAAAGGACGAGCACATGGAGGCATACCTCGAGGAGGTACGCAAAATTGAGAAGCAATTCTTAGGTTTGTAACAGCAGCACGTGCCACGCAACATGAACAAGGAGGCGGATGACATTGACAAAAGGGCATCCCGGTGCCTCCCCCAGGAGCCTGGCGTCTTCGAGGAGCGGCTCTTCAGGCCATCGGTAGTTCCCCCCGTTGTTGAGCCGGCGCTGCCTCGGGAGGAGCTGCCAACGGTACCCACCACGGGCGCCCCGGCCTGTGGCCTGGCCTCAGGGGCCCGCCTGCTCCTTGCACTCGAGCCTCAGGAGGGGTGCTGGACCGACGAATTCAAGGTGTACCTGCTTCAGGGCACAATGCCAGAGAAGGAAGAGGATGCTGAGCGGGCGGCCTGCCAGGCCACCATATCTGCATCCAGGATGACGAGCTCTATTGAAGGCGCCCGAATGACATTTCCCTGTGGTGCATCTCCAAGGAGCAGGGGTGCGAGCTGCTGGCCGACATTCACGGTGGGGATTGTGGGCATCACTCTTCATCACGCACCCTCGTGGTCAAGGCGTTCCGCAATGGATTCTACTGGCCCACAGCTAGGCCTGGGCGTTTGGTAGAAACTGAAATTCGGTTATTTTATGAATTCGGTTAGCAAAAGTGAAAACCAAAATTAACACAAAAATTCAGCTAACCAAAAATTCGGGTAACCGGTTTTTTCGGTTTGGTTTTCGGTTTTAAGATTAGGGACCATATACAGAAAACATATTTTTATGCCACGTGTTTTCTAGGCCCAAGCTAACTGATGTGCGCGTGATTCCTACCAGAGCCTGCCTTCTTAAGTAACCAAGCTCACTGTTTCATCCCCTGTTGCTAGACGAGGTGGGACAAACCCACATGAAGTGATGTCCGACTATCGGTGCTGGTTGGGAGGACTATATTATACAAAAGTGTGGGCCTTGGAGAGTTGCATGTAATGTGTGTGCTACGTCTTGAGCACTGTGTTGGTTTTCCCTTGAAGAGGAAAGGGTGATGCAGCAAAGTAGCATAAGTATTTCCCTCAGTTTTTGAGAACCAAGGTATCAATCCAGTAGGAGGCTCCATGCAAGTCCCTCGTACCTACACAAACAAACAAGAACCTCGCAACCAACGCGATAAAGGGTTGTCACTCCCTTCACGGCCACTTGCGAAAATGAGATGTGATAGAGATAATAAGATAAAATATTTTTGGTATTTTTATGATATAGATTGGAAAGTAAAGATTGCAATATAAAGTAGATCGGAAACTTATAAGATGGAAAATACACCCTGGGGCCATAGGTTTCCCTGGTGGCTTCTCTCAAGATAGTACAAGTATTACGGTGGGTGAACAAATTACTATTGAGCAATTGATAGAAAAGTGCATAGTTATGAGAATATCTAGGCATGATCATGTATATAGGCATCACATCCGCGACAAGTAGACTGACTCCTGCCTGCATCTACTACTATTACTCCACACATCGACCGCTATCCAGCATGCATCTAGAGTATTAAGTTCAGAAGAACAGAGTAACACATTAAGCAAGGTGACATGATGTAGAGGGATAAACTCAAGCAATATGATATAAACCCCATCTTTTTATCCTCGATGGCAAAAATACAATACGTGCCTCTGCCCCCTGCTGTCTCTAGGAAAGGACATCGCAAGATTGAACCCAAAGCTAAGCACTTCTCCCATTGCAAGAAAGATCAATCTAGTAGGTCAAACCAAACTGATAATTCGAAGAGAGTTGCAAAGATAACCAATCGTACATAAAAGAATTCAGAGGAGATTCAAATATTTCTCATAGATAAACTTGATCATAAACCCACAATTCATCGGATCTCGACAAACACACTGCAAAAAAGAGTTACATCAAATAGATCTCCAAGAAGATTGAGGAGAACTTTGTATTGAGATTCAAATAGAGAGAAGAAGCCATCTAGCTAATAACTATGGACCCGAAGGTCTATGGTAAACTACTCACAACTCATCGGAGAGGCTATGGTGTTGATGAAGAAGCCCTCCGTGATCGATTCCCCCTCCGGCGGAGCGCCAGAAAAGGCCCCAAGATCGGATTTCACGTGTACAGAAGGTTGCAGCGATGGAAATAGGGTTTCGTGGTGCTCCTGGATGTTTTCAGGGTATGCAAGTATATATAGGCGAAGGAGGTCGGTCAGGGGAGCCACAAGGGGCCCACGAGGGTGGGGGGCATGCCCACCCCTTAGGGCACGCCCTACACCCTCGTGGCCACTCGGCTACTTCTTGACGTCCACTCCAAGTCTCCTGGATTGCGTTTGTTCCAAAAAGATTGCTCCCGGAGGTTTCATTCCGTTTGGATTCCATTTGATATTCCTTTTCTTCGAAACACTAAAATAGGCAAAAAAAAAGGAATCCGGGCTGGGCCTCCGGTTAGTAGGTTAGTCCCAAAAATGATATAGAAGTGTAAAGTAAAGCCCATAAACATCCAAAACGGGTAATGTAATAGCATGGAACAATAAAAAATTATAGATACATTGGAGACGTATCAAGCACCCCAAGCTTAATTCCTGCTCATCCTCGAGTAGGTAAATGATAAAAACAGAATTTTTGATGTGGAATGCTACCTAGCATATTTCTCAATGTAATTTTCTTCATTGTGGCATGAATGTTCAGATCCAAATGATTCAAAATAAAAGTTCATATTGACATAAGAATAGTAATACTTCATGCATACTAACAAAGTAATCATGTCTTCTCAAAATAGCATGGCCAAATAATGTTTTTCCCTACAAAATCATATAGTTAGGCTATGTTTCATTTTAGTCACACAAAATACTCCCATCATGCACAACCCCGATTTCAGCCAAGCAATTGGTTCATACTTTTTAACATGCTTCAGCTTTTTTCACTCTCACGCAATACATGAGCGTGAGCCATGGATATAGCACTATGGGTGGAATGGAATATGATGACGGAGGTTGTGAGGAGATGACAAAAAAGGAGAAAGTCTCATATTGATGAGGCTAATCTATGGGCTACGAAGATGCCCATCAATTGATGTCAACATGAGGAGTAGGGATTGCCATGCAACGGATGCACTAGAGCTATAAATGTATGAAAGCTCAGCAAAAGAAAGTAAGTGGGTGTGCATCCAACTTGCTTGCTCATGAAGACCAAGGGCATTTTGAGGAAGCTCATCGTAGGAATATACAAGCCAAGTTCTATAATGAAAAATTCCCACTAGTATATGAAAGTGACAACATAAGAGACTCTCTATCATAAAGATCATGGTGCTACTTTGAAGCACAAGTGTGGAAAAGGATAGTAACATTGTCCCCTCTTTTTGTTGGGCCTTTTTTTTATTTGGCCTTTGTCTTTTTTTCATTTGGCCTTTTTTTATTTGGCCTTTCTCTTTTTTTAGAGAGGGACAATGCTCTAATAATGATGATCATCATGCTTCTATTTACTTAGAACTCATGGATTACAACTCGATACTAGAACAAAATATGACTCTATATGAATGCCTCCGGCGGTGTACCGGGATATGCAATGAATCAAGAGTGACATGTATGAAAAATTATGAAAGTGGCTTTGCCAGAAATACGATGTCAACAACATGATCATGCAAAAGCAATATGATAATGATGAAACGTGTCATAATAAATGGAACGGTGGAAAGTTGCATGGCAATATATCTCGGAATGGCTATGGAAATGCCATAATAGGTAGGTATGGTGGCTGTTTTGAGGAATATATAAGGAGGTTTATGTGTGATAGAGCGTATCGTATCACGGGGTTTGGATGCACCGGCGAAGTTTGCACCAACTCTCAAGGTGAGAAAGGGCAATGCGCGGTACCGTAGAGGCTAGCAATGATGGAAGGGTAAGAGTGCGTATAATCCATGGACTCACATTAGTCATAAAGAACTCATATACTTATTGCAAAAGTTTATTAGCCCTCGAAGCAAAGTACTACTACGCATGCTCCTAGGGGAAGGGTTGGTGGATTTAACCATCGCGTGATCCCGACGTCCACACATAAGGAAGGCAATCAAAAGAGCACGCCATGCAACACATTTGTTACACAACTTTTACCATAGTGCATGCTACGGGACTTGCCAACTTCAACACAAGTATTTCTCAATTTCATAATTACCCAACTAGCATGACTCTAATATTACCACCTTTATATCTCAAAACAATTATCAAGCATCAAATTGATCATAGCATCCAATTCACTTTCTATGATAGTTTTTATTATACCCAACTTGGATGCCCATCATTCTAGGACCAATTTTATAACCATAGCAAATACCATGCTGTTCTAAAATACTCTCAAAATAATATAAGTGAAGCATGAGAGATCAATAATTTCTACAAAATAAAGCCACCGCCGTGCTCTAAAAGATATAAGTGAAGCACTAGAGCAAAACTGTCTAGCTCAAAAGATATAAGTAAAGCACATAGAGTATTCTACTAAATTCCGAATCATGTGTGTCTCTCCCAAAAGGTGTGTACAGCAAGGATGATTGTGGTAAACTAAAAAGCAAAGAATCATACCATACAAGACGCTCCAAGCAAAACACATATCATGTGGTGAATAAAAATATAGCTCCAAGTAAAGTTATCGATAGATGAAGACAAAAGAGGGGATGCCTTCCGGGGCATCCCCAATCTTAGGCTTTTGGTTGTCCTTGAATTATCTTGGGGTGCCATGGGCATCCTGAATCTTAGGCTCTTGCCACTCCTTATTCCATAGTCCATCAAATCTTTACCCAAAACTTGAAAACTTCACAACACAAAACTCAACAGGAAATCTCATGAGCTCCGTTAGTGGAAGAAAGAAAAACCACCACTTAAGGTACTGTAATGAACTCATTCTTTATTTATATTGGTGTAAACCTACTGTATTCCAACTTCTCTATGGTTCATACCCCCCGGTACTAGCCATAGATTCATCAAAATAAGCAAACAACACACGAAAAACAGAATCTGTCAAAAACAGAACAGTCTGTAGCAATATGTAACTTTCGAATACTTATGGAACTGTAAAACTCCTACCAACATAGGAACGCCTAGGAAAATTGTCTATTGATGTACTGCAAAAAGAATCAACGCAAAATCACGATTCTGTGATTTATTAAAACTATTCTCGTGCGTGCAAAAGTTTCTGTTTTTCAGCAAGATCAATTTAACTTTCACCCAAGATGATCCTATAGGTTCTACTTGGCACAAACACTAATTAGAACATAAAACCACATCTAAACAGAGAATAGATTAATTATTTATTACTAAACAGGAGCAAGAAGCAAGGAACAAAAATAAAATTGGGTTGCCTCCCAACAAGCGCTATCGTTTAACGCCCCTAGCTAGGCATAAAAGCGAGCATAGATCTAAGTATTGGCATAATAATAAGATAAATCATGAAAACTCATCTCTTATTCCCTACGTTCGACAGCAAGTTTTCTTTGTGGCAAGCAAAAGTAATCAAAAGGGCTAAATTTAATGGGACAGAAGTCCCCAAGATCAATCTCAGGAGGTATGGGTTCCTCCTTTGGCCCTTCATATTGCACAACCAATTCATCATTATAAGCATTCTTTTGGCAGAAAGTCATAAGCCTATACTCAAGAGAAAATCCTAACTCATTGTTTCGAATTGCAAAATAATAATTAAGTTCGGAAATTCTATCAACTAGAACATTGCTAGGAACCTTTTTTCTAAGGTTTTCATTAAAAGCGACATGATCTAAAGATTGTAAATGCATTATGTCCTCTTGATCGAAGAGGATTGCCTCTATGGGAGGACGGCCAGCATCCTCCCTATTGTGCGCAAAAATTTCTTTGGCTTCTTTTATTATAAATCTGAACTCATGAGCCAAAAAGATAGTAGCTGCACGCTTAACAGAAGAATGCTCAATATTGGAAAATTCTAGGAAAATCCTTTGTATGCAAGGATGCATATGCATAAACTGTCTTTCAAGTTCAACTATAAGCAAAGATATAGCATCCGCAAGACTACTAGTTCTATGAAGAATAGACCCACCCATAGCAGGCAAAGCACCAGCACAATTAAAGAAATCTTGAATAATCCATTTTCCAATAATATTACCACTACCGATTCGAAACTTTTAGTATGTAAGATGGGTGGTTCTTCAACAGGATCATCAAAAGCATCAAAAATTTCCATGTTATTACTATTGTTCTTATCAACGATAACCTCCCCAGTTTCAGACATAGCGGCAGAAAATACGAGGAACAAGTGAAAAAGAGAGGCGAACAGAAAAGAGAGGGCGAATAAAACGGCGAGGGTGAAGTGGGGGAGAGGAAAACGAGAGGCAAATGGCAAATAATGTAATGTAAGGGAGGTGAGTTTGTGATGAGTACTTGGTATGTGTTGACTTGTGCGAAGACCTCCCCGGCAACAGCGCCAGAAATCCTTCTTGCTACCTCTTGAGCACTGCGTTGGTTTTCCCTTGAAGAGGAAAGGGTGATGCAGCAAAGTAGCGTAAGTATTTCCCTCAGTTTTTGAGAACCAAGGTATCAATCCAGTAGGAGGCTCCACGCAAGTCCCTCATACCTACACAAACAAACAAGAACCTCGCAACCAACGCGATAAATAGGTTGTCTATCCCTTCACGGCCACTTGCGAAAGTGAGATCTGATAGAGATAATAAGATAAAATATTTTTGGTATTTTTATGATATAGATTGGAAAGTAAAGATTGCAATATAAAGTAGATTGGAAACTTATATGATGGAAAATAGACCCCGGTGCCATAGGTTTCTAGTGGCTTATATCAAGATAGCATAAGTATTACGGTGGGTGAACAAAATACTGTCGAGCAATTGATAGAAAAGTGCATAGTTATGAGAATATCTAGGCATGATCATGTATATAGGCATCACGTCCGCAACAAGTAGACTGACTCCTGCCTGCATCTACTACTATTACTCCACACATCGACGCTATCCAGCATGCATCGAGTATTAAGTTCATAAGAACAGAGTAACGCATTAAGCAAGATGACATGATGTAGAGGGATAAACTCAAGCAATATGATATAAACCCCATCTTTTTATCCTCGATGGCAACAATACAATACGTGCCTTGCTGCCCTAACATCCTTTGGGAAAGGACACCGCAAGATTGAACCCAAAGCTAAGCACTCCTCCCATTGCAAGAAAGATCAATCTAGTAGGCCAAACCAAACTGATAATCCGAAGAGACTTGCAAAGATAACCAATCATACATAAAAGAATTCAGAGGAGATTCAAATATTCCTCATAGATAAACTTGATCATAAACCCACAATTCATCAGATCTTGACAAACACACCGCAAAAAGAGGTACATCGAATAGATCTCCAAGAAGATCAAGGAGAACTTTGTATTGAGATTCAAAGAGAGAGAAGAAGCCATCTAGCTAATAACTATGGACCCGAAGGTCTGTGGTAAACTACTCAAAACTCATCCGAGAGGCTATGGTGTTGATGAAGAAGCCCTTCATGATCGATACCCCCTCCGGTGGAGCGCTGGAAAAGGCCCCAAGATGGGATCTCACAGGTACAAAAGGTTGCGGCGATGGAAATATGGTTTCGTGGTGCTCCTGGATGTTTGCAGGGTATGCAAGTATATATAGGCGAAGGAGGTCAGTGAGGGGAGCCACGAGGGGCCCATGAGGGTGGGGGGCGCGCCCACCCCCTAGGGCGCGCCCTGCACCCTCGTGGCCGCCTCGACTGCTTCTTGACGTCCACTCCGAGTCTCCTGGATTGCGTTTGTTCCAAAAGATCGCTCCCGAAGGTTTAATTCCGTTTGGACTCCATTTGATATTCCTTTACTTCGAAACAGTGAAATAGGCAAAAAAACAACAATTCGGGCTGGGCCTCCGGTTAGTAGGTTAGTCCCAAAAATGATATAAAAGTGTAAAGTAAAGCCCATAAACATCCAAAACGGGTAATATAATAGCATGGAACAATCAAAAATTGTAGATACGTTGGAGAGGTATCAGTGTGGCAGGCCTAGGAGAGGAACAAGGCCATTCCTGACTCGCATGTACGTAGTGCTAGGCCCAAGTAGTTGCATGCACATGGGGGCTAGGATTTTGTGTGTTCGACCAGGTTACTTCAGTTCCTGTATTCGGTGAACGGTATAAAACCGAACTAGCCGAACTTAATTTGGTTATTATAAGTGAAAACTGAATTTTACTGTAGCAGCAAGAAAAACCAAAATTTTGGTGTTTTCGGTTTTGGTATCGGTTCGGTCTTTGATCCGTCAGTTTTTATGCCCACCCCTACCCACAACGCTCAACGACGCAAGTGAATTGGTAAGATCATGTGAAGCGTGTCAATTCCATGCTAAGCATATCCACCAGCCCGCTCAGGGCCTCTAGACCATCCTACTCTTGTGGCCATTTGCAGTATGGGGGTTGGACATCTTGGGCCCGTTTCCTTGAGCGCCCGGGGGCTACCGCTACCTCTACGTCGCCATCGACAAGTTCACCAAGTGGGCGGAGGTGCAAGTTGTCCGCACCATCCCGGCTGGCTCTGCAGTCAAGTTCATCAAGGGCCTCATAAGCCGCTTCGGGGTGCCCAACCGCATCATCACTGACAACGGCTCCTAGTTCACGAGCAACCTCTTTAAAACATATTGTGCTAACCTTGGAATGCAAATATGCTACACACCGGTGGTACACCCACGGAGCAATGGCCGGGCCGAGCGTGCCAATGCGGAGGTATTGAGGGGCCTCAAGGCAAGGACCTTCAAGAAAAAGCTCGAAGCCTGCGACAAAGGCTGGCTCAACGAGCTTTCATCCGTGTTGTGGTCCATTGGCAGCACCGCGACCAAGCCTACAGGCGAGACCCCGTTCCTCCTCGTCTACGGAGCTGATCCGGTCCTCCCTCACGAGGTGAGGCATTGGTCCCAGCGGGTTCTGGCATTCGACGAGGTGCATCAGGACACCGCATGGGAGATGGACCTCATGTTGGGGGAGGAACTCTGTCGCCAAGCCTCGCTCCAAGCTGCAAGGTACTAGCAGGCGCTGCGACGGTACCACTGCCACAACATCCGTTACAGGACCCTCGAGGTGGGTGACCTCATCCTGAGGCGGGGCTCTCCAGGGAAGGGCTTCACAAGCTCTCCCCCATGTGGGAGGGTCCGTTCAGGATCACTCGTGTCTCCAGGCCCAACGCCGCGCCCCTGGAGACACAGGACGGGGTCCCCATCCAGAATGCCTGGAACATCCAACACCTCCGGAAGTTCTGCCCGTAAAGAAGGCTCCGCGCTTCTGAAGGTCTCCGCTTCTGAAGTTGGGGTTGTACACGCCCCGGAGTCTTCTGAGTGTCGCCCTGGGGCCTCATGGGGGCTCCCTCCCACGTCCTAGTGTTAGCACTTAGCTTCGCGCTGGTGAGAAGATTAGTATAGGTGCCGGACGCGGTTGTTCTTTGCTTGCTTTCTGTATCTGATTTTCCACTGCTTGAATAGAATTTGGAGTTTCAGAGTCTCTTTTTGAGGGTTGGGAATTTTTATTCTTGCCTCGCTTGTTCTCTCAGGGCCTTGCCTCAGGAGGAGTGGCAATTGCCTATCGCTCCTCCTCGCGCGTCCCACGCACGGGGGTTGGGCATGTGTGCGCGCTTCGGGATTGCCCGTGAACACACCTTGCCAAAGCCTCAGTCCCTGGCCCTGTGGCGTATTTGTCCTTGCGCGACGCTCTCAAACGAGCTTGCCGGCACTACTCCCCCGGGGCCTCCTAGTTCCACAACTACAAGAGCCCCCCCTCCTGAAGCCTGGTGACCATCGGGTCACCCCTCGACGAGGAGTGCTCCCACAACGCGGGAGTTCATCACGAGAACTCTAAGATAAGTTATCCCAACCACAATCAATGGCAACACGAGTATCAGGAGGAAGCATAGAAATAATAACTTAACGGCGTAAGCGCCATAATCCATTACACACCCTAGTAGGGCCTCCTACTTCTTCTTTTTGCAGCGGAAAGAGAAAGAAAAAACAAAAGCAGGTGCATGTCGATGGCAGCTCCTGGGGACCGGCTCCGGCAGCACCCAGGCTCACTCAAAGCCCTCCTCCTGCTTCACCGGAGCATGGCGATGATGTAGCTCATATCCCCTCCCGGTCTGGGCTCGGTGATGCGGCGGCTCGTTGGAGTCGTCGCCGCTGGAGCTTTCCACGGAGGAGAAGTCTCCGCTGCTGGAGGGGGCACGACCATCACCAAGGGCGAGGTCATCACCAGCAACGACGCCACCCCTCCATTCGCCATCATCATCGCCGTCGTCGTTGCTGTCGCTCTCCGGGCAGCACCCTACGTGCGGTCCATCCTCCCCAAAGATCCTTACGTAGAGGGTCGCGACGCCGTTATACCTGAAGTGGAGGGTGCACCTCCCGTGCAGGTCCCATGCACGGGCAAATGACTACCACCCGCGGTTTAGGAACACGTTGCCGCCGGCCGTGGCCTCGGCCTCCACCCATGAAGCCTTGCTGCAGCAGCCATCGGCTTGAAGCCAGAAGCCGCCAGGTCCCCCGGCCCGCAGCGCGCTCGCAAATAAGCGCGGTAGCCGGAGCTAGGCGCCTGCAGGCTTCTCCGCCCACACCAGGAACTCCAGGGGAGAGTTGGCTGAGTGGGATCGCGGCTGTGGTGGCCAGATGGCCACCGCGCGCCTCACCTCCTCCCAACGGCTCCCCTAACCGTTGCGGCTTCCACCAAAAGAAGACACGCCCACAAGACCTCCGGAGGTAGCGCCAACCTACGAGAGCGGGCACCCATGCCCACAGGGAGCCGCTGCCGGTGTTGCAGCATGCTTGCGATGGCGACCACGGCCCCTCTTGAGTGGGGCGAGTCCGGCCCCTCCTTGGGGGCCTTCCCGTTCTCCATGGTCGAGAGCCTCCTCCTTGATGCCATGAATGCTCTTGCAAGATGGTGGAGCAAGAGGAAGGGGAAGCAAGGGGCGAGAAGACGAAGATGGGCTGGGGGCTCCGCCAGCTCCCCCCATTTATAGCCGAAGGGAGGTCAATCGTCGGCCTCCCACGACCTCGATTAATGATGGCTTCCTCTGCATGCGGCAGGCAGTTGTCAAGTCGGACGATTGACGAGGCAGCATGGGGAAGCAGGAGCGCCCACGTCCCATCAAGCGCCATGCATCGACTTGGTCCACAGGCAGTTGGGGCTTGCAGTGCTTCACACTTGCCCCCCGACTTCGCCTTGAAGCCAAGTGCGAGTGCGCCTCGGGCTCGGGGGCTTCTGTCTGTGTTCTCAGAACCAGGGTACCCAGGCTCGCCTGCCTGTAGCCCACAACGTGGCTCCATCAACGGCCTGGTACGGCCCATCTTCAACCATGACAAGACAAGACCCTCGCAAGGGGCCAAGCCTCACGAGGCGAGAGACGTCTAGACCTCATGAGGCAGCGGCCACCCTAGACGGCCTCTTGACAGAACGGAGATTTCTATGCAAGACCCAGCCTCGTGAGGTTGAAATGACATCAGCCCTGACGACCAAGGCCAAGCGCACGCCAGCGGGCGCAAATCAGTAGGTTTCCTCTTTGGTGCAAAGGAGGCAAGCGTAGGTGCGGAGTCCCAAGGAGTCATCCAAAGGTTGCTATTTGCTTGCAACAAGACCAGGACCACCACAACGGCAGGATGGATGTCATCGTCAAGCCCACCATGACGTCATGATCAGAAGCTTCGCAGGCAAAGACCACCTTTCGTCAGGATCAGATGTACTTCTTGTTCCCTTTCAAATTTGACCTTTGTTGAATTTCTGGAGCCAGGAGGTACCTGGTGGCCCCGCTGACCCTGAAACCACCGCTATAAAATCCCAATATTCCAAAAAAATCAAGCAGAAAGAATTATCGTGTTTCATGAGACGGAGCCACCGCAGTCTCCTGTTATTCATCGGGAGGCCAGATCTGGAATCCATTTGGGGCTCCGGAGAGGGGGGTCTTCGATCTTCATCATCATCAACACATCTCCATCGCCAATTCCATGATGCTCCCCACCTGGAGTGAGTAATTCCTTCGTAGGATCACTGGTCGGTGAGGAGTTGGATGAGATTAATCATGTAATCGAGTTAGTTTTGTTAGGGCCAGTATCCACTATGTTCGGAGATTGATGTTGCTATGACTTTGCGATGCTTAATGCTTGTCACTTTGGACCCGGGTGCCATGATTTCATACCTGAACCGTTTATGGTATCACCTTTATATCCATGTTCTAGATCCGATCTTGCAAGTTATAGTCACCTACTACGTGTTATGATCCGGCAACCCAGGAGTAACAATAGTCGAGACCACTCCCGATGATGACCGTAGTTTGAGGAGTTCATGTATTCATCGTGTGCTAATGCTTTGTTCCGGCTCTCTATTAAAGGTAGGCCTTAATATCCCTTAGTTTCCAATAGGACACCGCTGCCACGGGAGGGTAGGATAAAAGATGTCATACAAGTTCTTTCCATAAGCACATATGACTATTTGCGGAATACATGCCTACATTATATTTATGAACTGGAGCTAGTGCCATATTGCCCTAGGTTATAACTTTATCATGATGAATATCATCCAACGGGTCACCAATCCAATGCCTATGAATTTATCTTATATTGTTCTTGTTAAGTTACTACTGTTGCTACTGCTATCCTTACTGCTACAATATCACTAATATCACTGTTACCGTTACTACTGCTACTACTGCTATCATCCAAACTATCATATTACTGTGCTACTAATCACCTTGCTGCAGATAATTAATCTCCAGGTGTGGTTGAATTGATAACTCAGCTGCTAATACCTTGGCTTCCCTTGTGTCAAATCTATTATTTTGGGTTGAATACTCTACCCTCGGAAACTATTGCGATCCCCTATACTTGTGGGTTATTAGACCCACACCTTTATAAAGAAGGAGTAGGTGGTGTTATTAGACGTTGTGTACCTGAGCACGAATAGGAACAGATCCTACACAAGTGACACTCCGAGTCTTACGAGGGACACCATGCTGGAGATATAACTGTGCATAAGGTATTGCAATCTGGTTTTTATTGGCCTACTCTCTTCAAGGATGCTCGTAAGTTTGTCTTGTCTTGTGATGAGTGCTAGAGAATTGGCAATATTAGTAGACGTTAAGAAATGCCTATGAATTATTAATTGTTATTGAACCATCTGATGTTTGGGGCTTTGATTATATGGGACCTTTTCCTTCCTCTAATGGGTATACACATATTTTAGTTGTTGTTGATTACATTACTAAGTGGATAGAAGTTATTCCAACTAGTAGTGATGATCATAACACCTCTATTAACATGCTTAAAGAAGTTATTTTTCCAAGGTTTGGAGCCACTAGATATTTAATGATTAATGGTGGTTCACATTTTATTCATGGTGCTTCCCGTAAATTGCTTGCTAAGTATGATGTTAACCATAGAATTGCATCTCCATATCATCCTCAGTCTAGTGGTCAAGTAGAATTGAGCAATAGAGAGATTAAATTGATTTTGCAAAAGATTGTAAATAGATCTAGAAAGAATTGGTCTAAGAAACTGGATGATGCATTATGGGATTATAGAACTGCTTATAAAAACCCTATGGGTATGTCTCCATATAAAATGGTTTATGGAAAGGCTTGTCACTTACCTCTTGAACTAGAGCATAAAACTTATTGGGAAATCAAGGAGCTCAACTATGATTTCAAACTTGCCGGTGAGAAAAGGTTATTTGACATAAGCTCACTTGATGAATGGAGAACCCAAGCCTATGAGAATGCCAAGTTGTTTAAAGAAAAAGTTAAAAGATGGCATGACAAAAGGATATAGAAGCATGGGTTTAATGTAGGTTATCATATTTTTCTATACAACTCTTGCCTAAGATTTTTTCCAGGAAAGCTTCTCCCTAAATGGGAAGGTCCTTACATTATCGAGGAGGTTATCGTTCCGACGCCATCAAAATCAACAACGCTGAAGGCACAAATCCGAAGAATCAAACATTATATCTGAGGTACTCCCGTAAATGTTGAGACAATATAATTAATACCATAACACCGGAGGAGTACATAAGGGGTACTTTCCAGAACATTTCAGACTCCGAAAAGAAATAGGTATGTGGTACGGTAAGTAAACCGACTCCAAAACTGTTCTAATAGCAATTTTTCTCTGTTTTGGAATATTTAAAAATATAGGAAAATTAAAAGTAGTCTGAAAGAGACACGAGGGATCCACAAGGGCGGAGGGCGCGCCCTACCCCCTGGGCGCGCCCCTGCCTTGTGGCCACCTCGTGTGCCCTTCGGACTCCATTTTCTTACACAACACTTCTTTTGGTTGGTAAAAGTTCATTATATGATCTCCCAAAGGTTTTGACCACTGTACCATGACAAAATCCCCTAATCTTGTTTCGAGTTGCTTTCTATCAGAGTTTTCAAGGCCAGACATCATGTCGTCTCCCTCCTCCAACAATGGTGGCGACGATGCTTGGCTAATGAAGATGGGGATGAAGAGAGAAGAACTTGGGGAAACCAACGAGGGTGATAAGATCAAGAAGGTCACGGGAGATCAAGTTCCGACAGCAGAAGAAGAAGACATCCTTCAACCCTACTACAATCATCTTACCACTACTAAAATTGAAGCCTTTAAGATCATTGAAATAGTTCGTGTGCAAAATAAATATCTCACTCGTGAAAATATTCTGTTGCAAGAGCATATCATCACCCTCCACAGCATCATTCATAGATTGGAGGTGTGGCACTACTTCATCAACAACTCCATCTTCGCTACATCTGAAGAAAGAGACATAAATACATGGGTATGGGCACTCCCCTTGGCAACTGCTAAGCTTGAAGAAAAAGTATAATGAATAAAAATTGTTGAGAGTTGACAAACATAGTTTTGGTCATTGTTGTAATTAATAGGAAGTAATAAAGAAAGAGAGGGTTCACATATAAATATAATCTCTTGGAAATCTTTTGTAATTGTGAGCACTCATTGAAATATGGCATGCTAAAAAGTTGATGTTGGACAAGGAAGACAAAATAATGGATTATGTTTTCTTATATCCGAATAGAAGTTATATTGTCATGGATCCTCCAACATGTTGAGCTTGCTTTTCCCTCTTATGCTAGCCAAATTCTTTGCACCAAGTAGAGATACTACTTGTGCATCCAAACATCCCTTAAACCCAGTTTTGCCATGAGAGTACACCATACCTACCTATGGATTGAGTAAGATCCTTCAAGTAAGTTGTCATCTGTGCAAGCAATAAAAATTATCTCTCTAAATATGTATGATCTATTAGTGTGATGAAAATAAGCTTTATACAAACTTGTGATATGGAAAAAATAAAAGCGATGGACTAATAAAGTTCTTTATCACAAGCGGTAATACAAAGCGGCGTTCTTTTGCATTAAGATTTTGTGCATCCAACCATAAAGGCGCATGACAACCTCTGCTTCCCTCTACGAAGGGCCTATCTTTTACTTTTATCTTCTACCCTTATACAAGAGTCATGGTGATCTTTACCTTTCCCTTTTACACTTTTTCCTTTTGGCAAGCACTATGTGTTGGAGAGATCCAGATATATATATGTATATCCACTCGGATCTAGGTTATCATAAAGTAGTATTGTTGACGTTACCCTTGAGATAAAAGGTTGGGAGGCGAAACTATAAGCCCCTATCTTTCTCTGTGTCCAACTGAGGCTTTGAACCCATAAGTATCGCATGAGTGTTAGCAATTGTGAAAGACTAAATGATAGTTGAGTATGTGGACTTGCTGAAAAGCTCTCAAATTGACTTTTTTCCGATGTTATGATAAATTGCAATTGCTTCAATGACCAAGATCATAGTTTGTTAGTTTTCAATGAAGTTTTTGATTCATACTTTACCTTGTGAATGAATTGTTACTTTGGCATAATAAATTATATGACAATGTATGTTGTTGTTCTAAAGATGATCATGATGCCCTGATGTCTGCTAGAACTACGTCGGTATTTCCCCAAAGAGGAAGGGATGATGTAGTATAGTGACGGTAGGATTTCCCTCAGTCACTACTAGGGAAAACCTTATACATAGAACTTTAGCGGTAGCGCTTGTCAAAAAAGCGCACTACTCAACACAGCAGTAGCGCGTGCAGAATAAGCGCGCTGCAGATACATATATAGCAGTACCGCGTCTCGTCGAAAAAGTGCTACTACTAAAATTCCCACCACTAAGCCGATAGGCTACACATAGTAGTAGCGATCTTTCGTAAACCACGCTACCGCTAATATTGTTGTAGCACCGCGTTTAGTTGTAAGGCGCTACTGCTAATGAAAATAAAATAAAATAAAAAACAAATAGAAAAGTAAATTAAAATGAAAGAAATAGAAAAAGGAAAAAGGAAAAAAATAAAATGTAAAGAAAAATAAATGAAAAAGGAAAAAAAGGAGGAAGGCATAGCAGTAGCGCGTTTGCTGAAACGCGCTATAGCTAACTTAGCTATAGCGCGTTTTTAGTAACGCGCTACCTTTATGTTTCACTTAACCAGCGGTTTCCCTCCCTCCGGCCACCACTTCTCCCCCAAATCCCTCGCCCACATCGCCGCCATCTCGCCAATTTGCTGTCGCCCCACTTTGCCGTCGTCTCCTGCCGGCGTCGACGCCCGCAACCTCACCGTCTCCTCCCGAGGCCGCGCTCATTCTCACCGCCGCCGCTTGAGGCCACCCTCAGCCTCACCACCGCCGCCTCTCGGGCCGCCCTCGACCTCACCGTCACCGCCCTCGACCTCACTGCCGCCGCCCTCAACCTCACTGCCGCTCGAGCCCGCCCAGGACCGCTGCTGCCCGAGCCCGAGCCCGCCCTCCCCGCCTCCGCCTCTGTCACCGAGCACCTTCCCCACCCCTCCTCTCTCTGCATTTTAGAGCAAAAATTAGTTTAGAGCAAAAGTTAGTTTATAGCAAAAAAATTAGTTTTGAGCAAAAGATGTTAAGTAGTAGATGTTAGAGCAAAAATTAGTTTAGAGCAAAAAATTTGGTTAGGGCAGCAGTGGTACTACTAGATGTTAATTAGACGCTTTTTAGTTAGGGCAGTAGTCGTACCAGTAGATGTTAATTAGATGCTTTTTAGTTAGGGCAGTGGGGTTCCGCTAGGTTAATTAGGTTAGTAGTGCTGCTACTAGTAGTGGTACAGTAGGTTAATTATGTGAAGTTAAATGAATAACCTAAATGAATGAAATTAGAAGTTAACTGAATTTTTTTCCTTTCATCATTATAGAGCACTAAAGCAAACTGAATTTTGTTCTATTAGTAGTTAAATGAATTTTCTTTTACACTTAGTTTTTGAATTAGCTTGTGAAATTTGGACATGTGGTTGCTCGTGTATATTTGGACGTGTGTTGCGGTGTCGAAGATGCATATTTGAACACTGTTTCCAGGGAATGAAGCCGAGTGGCCTATGTTTTGCCGGAATGTTGATTCATTTCCATTCCGGTAAATTTCAGGTTCTCCATTTGTCCACTTTTTAGCAAACGTCATGCCGAAATTTTCCGTGAATTTCAGCATGACTTGTGCTACAAATTAGGACATATCGAGTGCCTCGGATTTGCCACACCGGGAAGGAGTCAACGTTCCTGCAAAGCATAGGCCTTTTTATGTCATTATTCATTTTGTTAGGTCTAGAATTAATTGACTAGATTTAATCGTAGGAATCATGGCTAACAACGATGAACGACAGGGTTCTTGTGACTGCAACAATGTCTACCTGGCGGCAGATGAATTTTTGGGGGAAGCCGATGATCAACCGTTGATGTTCCTGGGTCCACTTTTCACATCGGAGACTGAGACCGGCATCGAGACCAGCGCTGAGACTGAGACCAGCATCGAGACCGGCGATGAGATTGAGAACGATGCCGAGATTAGCGGAGCCGGTATAGAACCGAAAGCAAAGAGGCAACAACTTCCAAATAGGCTCAGGACTACTAGACTGGTGGTCATGGAGGTGGACGACAGCAATTTTGAGCCAAACGCGCCCGCGGAAGCGCGCATGTGCTATGGCAATCAAATAGGCTGCATCGTAAGGACAACCGCCATCGTCAATGATGATAAACTAAAGAAGATAGATAATATGAGGCCCTCCCTCCTAAAGAAGCTGCACCAGATATTCTTGTTCCCGGGCCGGAATGAAAAGGATTATCAAGATCCAGATAAGGACCCGACAATAAAGAAGATAAACAAACACGCCATGACCAAGTTTAGCGACGCGTTGGCCGCCTGGAAAGCAAGGGTGAAACATCGGATCGTCAACAAAAAGGAACACTACTCCGAGATTGTAAAGGATAATCTGACAATCACGGAAGAGCACTTTAAAATATTCAAGGTGGCTTGCGAGGCCAAAGCTGCCTAAAAAAAGTCCAAGTACCTGAAGGGGCTTCAATAGAGGAACATGGGGTCCCACCACCTCGGAAGTCGTGGTTGCGGCGGGAAGAGGTCCATATGGTCCAAGGAGAACATGGAATGCGAGACTCTGGGCATCCTAGACCCCTTGGAGGAGTTCACCGTCCGGCAGGAGCGTGACGTCCTCAGGGCCCAGCACCGTTGGGACCCAGTGAAGAAGGTTTTCGAGATGAACGCGGTCATGACGGAGTTCATGAGACTGCTGGTAATTTTAGTTTCTAATCAATTTGACTGCACATTAGTCATATTTGTAAACGATCCTTGTGCCTTTTGTAGAGAGAGCAACACAAGATTGCGGCCAAAAGCGACTCGCCGTCTGAGGCATTGGCGAGGCCCAAGTGGGACACTCCATTCAACCGGGCGTTGAACATATTGAAAGGACTCTTGGTGGAGACTCGACATCGTATGGATGCATGCACGGTGTCGGAGACGGCGCCACGTGGAAGAAGCACTACCGTGAGACCACGGAGGAGAGGATGAAAAGACGGAGGTTAACTGAAGAAAACATCGACAAGAAGGTTGAGATTGCGGTTGAGAAGAAATCATCTGAGACAGTCGCAACAGTGGTAGCTGCCGCAAAACAGGTGGTTGCAGATATGTCCACTGTCTTGGTTTCGGACGTTTTCAATTGGAGCAGGCAAAATCCAGAGAAAATGCAGCGGACTTTCGCCTTGCTGACTTCTTCAGGAGCAGCTCGACCAGCGTTGCACCAGCACCTGCAGCTGCACCTGCTCCCGCACTGGCTCCCGCACCTGCTCCGGCACCGGCTCCCGCACCGGATGTGCTCGGCAGTGCTTCATCTTTGGCTGAGCTCGACACCCTCACGGTATCTGTCACACCGGCCCTCTTCAATAAATGTATAATCTCCCGTTTTCATTGCCTTTTGGATGTCTCGCGTCACATACATTTCTTTGCAGGCTGATGTAACCCCGTGCACCATATTGTACACCATCGGCGACCAGAAGGTGGACGCGGGGAAGGCAACGATAATGGAGCCGAAGGAACCATTGTTCCACAGCCGGCCGATCCCCCCGGATGTCTTCAAGGTTTCTGTGGCCAATGTCAAACCGGGCCACGAGAATTTGGATCCTCTGGTACTATGGGGGGATGACGACGAGACCCCACGACGGCTTGGTGATTGCAATGGGTGGGTCTTGTTGTGGCCAAAGAGTCTGCTTCGTCTGGAGGCGGCTGGAAGCACACCCACGAGCACGTAGTTAGGTATGAACATCAACACCCCACCTACCCAATTAGCATCGGCTATCGTGCTGGGTGATAGTGGACGGGGTGAGGAAGAGGCTCCATTAGTCGCTGGTGACGTCGCCATAGATGAGGATGAGGATGACGATGACACTCAACAGTATGTCAATACTAGCGCCTACTTAGGGTATCGAGAATTGTATCGCTATTTTCGAGATGACGACGAGAGACCGCTTTGTGTTGGATGATGATTATGATGATGACATGATTTGATGAGACTATTTGTATGTATATGCTATAATTACATTTGTATGTGTATGATATGCTAAAGATCATTGTATAAAGCCTATTCAAATACGAAACAAATATGCAGAAAAAAACAGAAACTAATAAAACTAGCAGTAGGGAGGGGAATAAAGTTAGCAGTAGTGCTCCCTTACCAGTAGCGCTTCCTGCTAAAAAGCGCTACAGATATGAGCAGCAGTGCTCTGCACTAAAGCTCGTTGCTGCTAGCCATGTATAGCAGTAGCATGGGATGACACGCGCTACTGCTATACGTTAGCTCTAGCGCCTTATCAGTAGCGCGTCGTCCTGCGCTACTGATAGGCAAAATACCCGCGCTACTGCTAGGGTTTTCCCTAGTAGTGAGTGATGATACCAAGGTTATCGAACCAGTAGGAGAACCTCCTCAAACCACGTAAATAGCCCCTGCACACAAATAACAAATACTCGCAACTCGGCGTGTTAAAGGGGTTGTCAATCCCTTTCAGGTACGGCGCCTCAAGATAGGCAAATAACGTGCGGTAAAAGTGGTAGATAGGATAAATAGATCACGGAACAAATAAATTGCAGCAAGGTATTTTTGTATTTTTGGTTTGATAGATCTAAAAATAAATGCAAAGGAAAATAGATCGCAAAGGCAAATATGATGAAAAGAGACCCCGGGGGTTTCACTAGTGGCTTCTCTCGAGAAAAATAGCAAACGGTGGGAAAACAATTACTGTTGGGCAATTGATAGAACTTCAAATAATGATGAAATCCAGGCAGTGATCATTATATAGGCATCACGTCTGAGATTAGTAGACCGACTCCTGCCTGCATCTACTACTATTACTCCACACATCGACCGCTATCCAGCATGCATCTAGTGTATTAAGTTCATGGAGAAATGGAGTAATGCAATAAGAACGATGACCTGATGTAGACAAGATCTATTTATGTAGAAATAGAGCCCATCTTGTTATCCGTAATAGAAACTATACATATGTGTCATTTCCCCTTGTGTCACTGGGATCAAAAGATCGAACCCATCACAAAGCACCTCATCCCATTGCAAGATAAATAGATCAAGTTGGCCAAACAAAACACAAATATCGGATAAGAAATACGAGGCTATAAGCAATCATGCATATAAGAGATCAAGGAAGACTCAAATAACTTTCATGGATAAAAACATAGATCTGGTCATAAACTCAAAGTTCATCGGATCCCAACAAACACACCACAAAAAGACTTACATCATATGGATCTCCAAGAGGCCATTGTATTGATAATCAAGAGAGAGAGAGAGAGAGAGAGAGAGAGGAAGCCATCTAGCTACTAACTATGGACCCGTAGGTCTATAAAGAACTACTCACGCATCATCGGAGAGGCACCAATGGAAGTGGTGAGCCCCTCCGTGATGGTGTCTAGATTGGATCTGGTGGTTCTGGACTCTGCAGCGGCTGGAATTGATTTTCGTCGAATCCCCTAGGGTTTCTAGAATATTGGGGTATTTATAGAGCAAAGAGGCTGTTCAGGGGGCACCCGAGGTGGGCACAACCCACCTGGGCGCGCCTGGGCCTCCAGGCGCACCTTGGTGGGTGCTGCCCCCCTTGGGGCACCCCCCAGGTGCTTTCTTGGCCCACTGGATGTCTTCTGGCCCCAAAAAATCCTCAAAAAGTTTTGCTGCATTTGGACTCCGTTTGGTATTGATTTCTTGCGATGTAAAAAACATGCAGAAAACAGCAACTGGCACTGGGCACTATGTCAATAGGTTAGTGCCAAAAAATGATATAAATGACTATAAAATGATTGAAAACATCCAAGAATGATAATATAACATCATGGAACAATCAGAAATTATAGATACGTTGGAGACGTATCCGCATACCCAATCTTAATTCCTGCTCGTCCTCGAGTAGGTAAATGGTAAAAATAGAATTTTTGATGTGGAATGCTTCCTAACATGTTGATCACATTTCTTTTCTTTATAGCATGGACATTTGGACTTTTATACGATTCAAAGCAATAGTCTAGTTTTGACATGAAGACATTAATACTCAAGCATATCAACAAGAAACCATGTCTTTCAAAATATCAACACTAAAGCAAGTTATCCCTAGCCCATTATGCTTAATCATTGATCCATTCATGAAACACACTCGAATATTAGCTACACCCAATGCTCAAATACGATCATAGTGCCCCTTAGTTGGTGCTTTATAAGAGAAGATGGAGACTCAAATTCAAAATAAAAATTGCATAAGTAAAAGAGAGGCCCTTCATGGAGGGAAGTAGGGATTTGTAGAGGTGCCAGAGCTCAAAGCTTAAATTGAGAGTCCCACCAACAAAAACGACTTAGAGATCCCAACACTTTCCATGCTAGATACATCATAGGCGGTTCCCAAACAGAAAATAAAGTTTATTCCTTTTTCCACCATTACTTTCACTTTCCATGGCTAGCTGAATCCATGGTTGCCCTTCATACCAACACTTTCCAAGGAATTTATTATTTGACAACGTAAAGTAAATTCATTTTTTATTTCGGGACTGGGCATCCCTAATACATTTGTCGTACTCTCGTGCAATGACAAGTGAATAAACACTCATCGTGAGAATAACACATCTAGCATGGAAAATATTGGTCACCCTTCACCGCCTCGCGAGCGGTAGAGCACACAAAAGAGAAATTTATTTTGAAAATTAGAGATGGCACAAGCAAATTTGCTTAGAACGAGATGGAAATACCGCATATAGGTAGGTATAGTGGACTCATAAGGCAAAACTGGTTTAAAGGTTTTGGATGCACAAGTAATGATCATACTTAGTGCAAAATGAAGGCTAGCAAAAAGATTGAGAAGCGACCAACCAAAAAGAGGAAAATATTGTACCCAAGCATTAAGCATAAGTAACACCGAATAATGCACCATAAGTAGGATATAAATTTCATTGCATAACTATTGACTTTCGTGCTTGCATAGGGAATCACAAACCTTAACACCAATATTCTTACTAAAGCACAATTACTCGTCAACAAGACTCACATATCATATCGCCATATCTCAAAACCACTACTAAGAATTAAGTTTATTTTGTCCAATGATCTTCATGAAAGTTTTTATTATATCCTCCTTGGATATCTATCACTTTGGGACTATTTTCATAGGTTGCTTTTGATAAGCTCAAACAAATATAAGTGAAGAATATGAGCATAATTTTTATTTATCTCAAAATAATCTAAGTGAAGTATGAGATAATTTCTTAAAAAATAACAAAGCACACCGTCTCAAAAGGATATAAGTGAAGCAGTAGAGAAAATCCATGGCTCTAAAAATTTAAGTGAAGCATAGGAGCAAGCATAGCATAATTTTGGCTCTCTCAAAAAGGAGTGCTCAGCAATGATTCAAGAGTTAGAATAGAAAGCAAAACAAGCAAAGACTCATATCATACAAGACGCTCCAAGCAAAACCCATAATATGTGACGAATAAAAATATAGCTTCAAGTAAAATACCGATGGTTGTTAGAAGAAAGCGGGGATGCCACACGGGGGCATCCCCAAGCTTAGTTGCTTGCTACTTCTTTGAATATTATCTTGGGGTGCCTCAGGCATCCCCAAGCTTAGCCTTTTGCTAACCCTTATTCCTTCATCCATCGTAAGATCACCCAAAACTTGAAAACTTCAATCACACAAAACTCCAACAAAACCTTCGTGAGATCTGTTAGTATAAGAAAACAAACCACTACTATAAGTACTGTTGCAAACCTATTCTTATTTTGGTTTTGCATTATATCTACTGTATTCCAAGTTTTATATGGCAAAAACTCATCAAAGAAAACCATAGAATCATCAAAACAAGCACACAACACAAAGAAAACAGAAGCTGTCAAAAACAGAATAGTCTGTAGAAATCTGGATATTTTGAATACTTATGTAACTCCAAAAATCTTGCGAAATCAGGAAAAGTGGGTAATTTGTATATTAATCTTCTACAAAAAGAATCAAGTCAGAAGCTCGTTTCTATGATTTATGAAAACTATTTTCGTGAGTGCATAAGTTTCTATTTTTCAGCAAGATCAAATCAACTTTTACCCAAATCAACCCAAAGGCCTTGCTTGACACAAACACTAAACTAAACCACAAAAACACATCTAACCAGAGGTATAATTGGGTATTTTATTTAAAATAGCAAGAAAACCAAAAAGCAAAAAGATACAAGTTGGGTTGCCTCCCAACGAGCGCTGTCATTTTACGCCCCTTGCTAGGCATAAAGTTTTATTGATCCTCACGCGAAAGATAAGAATTGAAGCACAAAGAGAGCATCATAAAACATGTCACAAAAACCTTAAATCTAACATACTTCCTATGCATAGGAATTTTATAGGAAAACAAATTAGCAAGACAAGCAAGATCTAGCATATGCAAAGAAGAAGAAAGAAACAATAGCAATCTCAACATGAAGAGAAGTAACTTAGTGACATGAAGATTTTCACAACCATATTTCCCTCTCTCATAATAATTATTTGTGGGATCATATTCGAATTCAACAATATAGCTATAACATTACATATTTTCTACATGATCCACATGCATGAAAGTTGACACTCTTCCAAAATAGTGGGATTCTCATCAAATAAAGTCATGACCTCTCCAAACCCACTTTCATCAAAAGATTCATAAGATTGAACACTGTCCAAATATGTGGGATAATTTTTACCTAAAGTTGACACTCTTCCAAACCCACTTTCAATATTATTGCAAACATTTTTATCACTAACATATTCATCATGAGGCTTAAATAATTTTTCAAGATCAAAAGAAGAATCACCCCAATCATGATCATTGCAATAAGTAGTGGACATATCAAAATTAGCATCCCCAAGCTTGGGGTTTTGCATATTATTAGCACAATTGACATTAATAGAATTTGTAATAACATCATTGCAATCATGATTTTCATTCAAGGAGCTATCATGAATTGCTTCATCAATTTCTTCTTTCAACACTTCATCACAATTTTTAGATTCATAAATCTCAAGCAAAGATTCATCAATATAATCTAGTGAACTCAATTCACTAGCAATTGGTTCATCATAATTGGATCTCTTGAAAAAATTAGCAAGTGGATGAGGATCCATATCAATATATTTTTAGCAAGCGAAGATGCAAGCAAATAGAAGGCACATGGCAACACAAGCAAACATGAGATCTGGCGAGAAAAAGGCGAATGAAAAAAAGAGGGCGAATAAAACGACAATTTTTTGTGAAGTAGGGGAGAGGAAAACGAGAGGCAAATGACAAATAATGTAAATTGCAAGGAGATGAGATTTGAGATTAGGAACCTAGTTGATGTTGAAGATCCTCCCCAGCAACGCCGCAAGAAATTCCTTTTGATGTCTGCTAGAACTACGTCGGAATTTCCCCAAAGAGGAAGGGATGATGCAGTATAGCAATGGTAGGTATTTCCCTCAGTGATGAGACCAAGGTTATCAAACTAGTAGGAGAACCTTCTCACACCGCGTAAACAGCCCCTACACACAAATAACAATTACTCGCAACCCGACGTGTTAAAGGGGTTGTCTCTTTCGGGTATGACGCCTCAAGATAGGCAAATAACATGAGGTAAAAGCGGTAGATAGGATAAATAGATCGCGGAACAAATAAATTGCAGCAAGGTATTTTTGTATTTTTGGTTTAATATATCTAAAAATAAATTCAAAGGAAAATAGATTGCAAAGGCAAATATGATGAAATGAGACCCGGGGGCCATAGATTTCACTAGTGGCTTCTTTTGAGAAAAATAGCAAACGGTGATAAAACAATTACTGTTGGGCAATTGATAGAACTTCAAATAATCATGACGATATCCAGGAAATGGTCATTATATAGGCATCACGTCTAAGATTAGTATACCGACTCCTACCTGCATCTACTACTATTACTCCACACATCGACTGCTATCCAGCATGCATCTAGTGTATTAAGTTCATGGAGAAACAGAGTAATGCAATAAGAACGATGACATGATGTAGACAAGATCTATTTATATAGAAATAGACCCCATCTTGTTATCCTTAATAGCAACGGTACATACATGTTGTTTCCCCTTGTGACACTGGGATCAAACACCGTAAGATCGTACCCGTCACAAAGCACCTCTTCCCATTGCAAGATAAATAGATCAAGTTGGCCAAACAAAACCCAAATATCAGAGAAGAAATACGAGGCTATAAGCAATCATGCATATAAGAGATCAAAGAAGACTCAAATAACTTTCATGGATAAAAACATAGATCTGATCATAAACTCAAAGTTCATCGGATCCCAACAAACACACCGCAAAAAGACTTACATCATATGGATCTCCAAGAGACCATTGTATTGATAATCGAGAGAGAGAGAGAGAGAGAGAGAGAGAGAGGAAGCCATCTAGCTACTAACTATGGACCCGTAGGTCTACAAAGAACTACTCACGCATCATCGGAGAGGCACCAATGGAAGTGGTGAACCCCTCCGTGATGGTGTCTAGATTGGATCTGGTGGTTATAGACTCTGCGATGGCTGGAATTGATTTTCGTCGACTCCCCTAGGGTTTCTGGAATATTGGAGGTATTTATAGAGCAAAGAGGCGGTTCAGGGGGACACCTGAGGTGGGCACAACTCACCTGGGCGTGCATGGGCCTCCAGGCATGCCCTGGTGGGTGCTGCCCCCCTCGCGGCACCCCCCCAGGTGCTTTCTTGGCCCACTGGATATCTTCTGGCCCCAAAAAAATCCTCAAAAAGTTTCGCTGCATTTGGACTCCGTTTGGTATTGATTTCCTCCGATGTAAAAAACATGCAGAAAATAGCAACTGGCACTGGGCACTATGTCAATAGGTTAGTACCAAAAAATGATATAAAATAACTATAAAATGATTGTAAAACATCCACGAATGATAATATAATAGCATGGAACAATCGAAAATTACAGATACGTTGGAGACGTATCATGCGCTCATGTCCGTATTTTATTTTATCGACACCTCTATCTCTAAACATGTGGACATATTTTTTGATTTTGGGTTTCGCTTGAGGACAAGCGAGGTCTAATCTTGGGTCGATACGTCCATTTTGCATCATGCTTTTATATTGATATTTATTGCATTATGGGTTGTTATTACACATTATAGCACAATACTTATGTCTTTTCTCTCTTATTTTACAAGGTTTACATGAAGAGGGAGAATGTCGGCAGCTGGAATTCTAGGCTGGAAAAGGAGCAAATATTAGAGACCTATTCTGCACAACTCCAAAAGTCCTGAAACTTCACGGAGAGTCATTTTGGAATTAATAAAAAATATTGGGCGAAGAAAGCACCAGAGGGGGGCCACCTGCCATCCACAAGGGTGGAGGGCGCGCCCTACCCCCCTGGGCGTGCCCCCTGCCTTGTGGGCCACTTGGCAGGCTCCCGATGCCCATCTTCTACTATATGGTATGTTTTGACCTGGAAAAATCAGAAGGAAGATTTCGATATGAAGTGCCGCCGTCTCAAGGCGGAACCTGGGTAGAACAAATGTGGGGCTTCGGCGGAGCTATTCTGCCGGGGAAACTCCCCTCCGGGATGGGGAAATCGAAACCATCGTCATCACCAATGATCCTCTCATCAAGAGGGGTCATTCTCCATCAACATCTTCACCAACACCATCTCCTCTCAAACCTTAGTTCATCTCTTGTATCCAATCTCTGCCTCAAAACCTCATATTGGTACCTGTGGTTTGCTAGTAGTGTTGATTACTCCCTATAGTTGATGCTAGTTGGTTTATTCGGTGGAAGATCATATGTTCAGATCCTTAATGATACTTAATACTCCTCTGATTATGAACATGCAGTACTGCAGGATGCTGCTAACGCGAGACTATGATCAGAGACCCTTCGACAAAATTGTGCGCGATGCAATAATCACAGACGGTGATGTAATAAACCGTCAAAAAGGTGCAAAACGTTTGCAATGATGGATGCATCAAACACGGTTCGGATTTTGGTTGCATGTGTGATGCATGGCATACGGTTCAGTTCAATGAACTATTTGTGATGAGGAAGAATAACAGAAACGGCAGCCAGATGAAGGCGTGTGTGATATATGGCATACAGTTCACTCGGATTAATTGTTTGTGATGACGCAGAACAACACAAACGGGCAGCTAGATGAAGGTGTGTGTGATTGAGGGCATATGCTTCAAAAGGATTAACTATTTGCGATTAGGCAACAGGACAGAAACGGTCAGCCAGATCAAAGTGTCTGCGATTGATGGCATACACTTCACACGGATGAACTATTTGCGATTAGCCACAACAAACAAAAACAGTTAGACAGACCAACGTGTGTGTGCGCTAGACGGGCACACATTCTAATTAAAAGAAGCGTGCGCGATGGTAATAACAAGCACACACGATTGTTGGAACAAGATGTGTGCTAACATTGCCTATTGAGGTGCACCCTATGGTTCAAATGCCACATACGCGGCTGAAAAAGCGTGCCCACATTACACCGTCCGTGAATAGTGTTGCACTTAGAAATTATAGAACCGTCAATAAATTTTGAGCCTGTGTCCCGTCACATTCCAAATTGCAAACCTATTCACACCAATCAAAACCCAAACAGTTTCCCACTTAGGAGCGCATTAGTACTCGGTTATAAATACTATTACTCCAAGATGATTGCACATTCCTCCTCAAGTCCTCATCCACAAAAACAAACAAGTCAATCATCATCGTTCCCTTGCGTCTGCCATGGCCAACTTGAGTTCTGGGTCGAGAGGTTGCCAGCAGGGAGAGGCGAACATGGAAGCGGAAGCACGAGATATGTCCCGCCTCACCGCGAAAGCATCTGACATGTCCCGCCACGCGACCGTAGCAACACAAAGGTCCCGCCGCGCCGCCGAAGCAGCATGGAGGTCCCATCGCACCGTTGATGCAGCAGACTGGTCCGGCCACATCGCGGAAACAGCAGAGATGTCCCACCGAGCCGCGAATGCAGCAAAGATGTCCTCCCGCGCCGCGCCGGCCTGAGAAAATGTCTCGCAGGTAGTCGAGGACTCTTACAGGTGCATGCATGCGATCGTCCATAGCCAGATGGATCAGATCTCCGGATGGGCGAGGTTGTAGGACAACATGAAAGCCTCGTTTGAACAGGCTACCGGTGTCATCCGGCAACTAAGGGAGAGAAAGCAAAGCTCTGGGCCGAGCGCGACCTGCTGAGGGCGAAGATCGTTGGAAGTGCCGAGCAGCAGGAGGAGACCACTGCCTTGTTGAAGAGGACCAGCATCATCGTTGAGAAACTTATGGACGAGAATGTCGTGCTGCGCATGAAGCACAAAAGGCTAGTGGAGGAATCCGTGGATGCTCTCAAGCAGCATCTTGAGGATAGGAAAGAGTTCATCACCGCTCGCCGCAGATACTAGTTCCCGTGACCTGCAGCAACGCATCAAGAAAGTAGAGATCAACGAGCCAGATCGTTGTCTTCCTTCTTCTTTTGCCCTTGTGTATTTCGAGCGTTGCCGCATGTGGCTTTTTTTAGTTATGTTCCTAAATATGTAAGACAATTATTATCCACTGTCATCATCCTTATATTCATCATGCTTGCTATAAGTCGCAGTCGATGCTATATAGGTCCGTCGGATCTTACATCAAGACCCGTGCAAAACTTTTTTTTCAGATTTTCATTTTTCTCTCTTAAATTTCAGTCCACTGAGACATAGCCACACCATGAAATAGGGGCTCGAGCGCCATTAATGGAGACGTTGGGAGGGAGGTGCGCGGCGATATAGGTCAAAGGGCTCTCCTCCCGATGAGCACGCGCAGGGGTCTGATCACACGCCTCCCGTACTCAAATAGCTACCCCGCATGGCACCTCCTAGGCAATAAAAAAAGGGGACGCATGGCGACACGTAATTGGTAAGTAGGACGCCAACGGTTTCAATAATACTTGTGTTTCCGATTTGTAACGTGACAACATGATACGTCTCCAACGTATCTATAATTTTTGATTGTTCCATGCTATTATATTACCCATTTTGGATGTTTATGGGCTTTACTTTACACTTTATATCATTTTTGGGACTAACCTACTAACCGGAGGCCCAGCCCGTATTGTTGTTTTTTTTGCCTTTTTCAGTGTTTCAAAGAAAAGGAATATCAAACGGAGTCCAAACGGAATGAAACCTCGGGAGCATGATTTTTGGAACAAACGTGATCCAAAGGACTTGGAGTGCAAGTCAAGAAGTAATCGAGGAAGCCACGAGGTGGAGGGCGCGCCCCCCTCTACTGGGCGTGCCCCCTATCTCGTGGACCCCTCAGGCATCCACCGACCTACTTCTTCCTCCTATATATACCCACGTACCCCGAGAACAACAAAGGCGACCACGAAAAACTATTTCCACCACTATAACCTTTTGTATCCGCGAGATCCCATCTTGGAGCCTTCATCGGCGCTCCGCCGGAAGGGGAATCGATCACAGAGGACCTCTACATCATCTCCAAGGCCTCTACGATGAGTTGTGAGTAGTTTACCACAGACCTTCGGGTCCATAGTTATTAGCTAGATGGCTTCTTCTCTCTCTTTGAATCTCAATACCATGTTCTCCTCGATCTTCTTGGAGATCTATTCGATGTAACTCTTTTTGCGGTGTGTTTGTCGAGATCCGATGAATTGTGGGTTTATGATCAAGTTTATCTATGAGAAATATTTGAATCTCCTCTTAATTATTTTATGTGTGATTAAGTTATCTTTGCAAGTCTCTTCGAATTATTAGTTTGGTTTGGCCTACTAGATTGGAAGAGCTTAGCTTTGGGTTCAATCTTGCGGTGTCCTTTCCCAGTGACAGCAGGGGCAGCAAGGCACGTATTGTATTGTTGCCATCAAGGATAAAAAGATGGGGTTTATATCATATTGCATGAGTTTATCCCTCTACATCATGTCATCTTTCTTAATGCGTTACTCTGTTCTTTATGAACTTAATACTCTAGATGCATGTTGGATAGCGGTCGATGTGTGGAGTAATAGTAGTAAATGCAGGCAGGAGTCGGTCTACTTGTCACGGACGTGATGCCTATATACATGATCATGCCTAGATAATCTCATAATTATTTGCTTTTCTATCAATTGCTTGACAGTAATTTGTTCACCCACCGTAATACTTATGCTATCTTGAGAGAAGCCACTAGTGAAACCTATGGCCCCCGGGTCTATCTTTTATCATATAAGCTTTCAATCTACTTTTATTTGCATCTTTACTTTTCCATCCTATATTATAAAATACCAAAAATATATTTATCTTATCATATTATCTCTATCAGGTCTCACTTTCGCAAGTGGCCGTGAAGGGATTAACAACCCCTTTATTGCGTTGGTTGCGAGTTCTTGTTTTGTTTGTGTAGGTGTGTGGGACTTTTGAGGAGTCTCCTACTGGATTGATACCTTGGTTCTCAAAAAATGAGGGAAATACTTACGCTACTATTGTTGCATCACCCTTTCCTCTTCAAGGAAAACCAACGCAAGCTCAAGACATAGCACAACACTTGTTCCAAAATGACTTTGTTGATTGTTAATGTGTGCGCCTTCACAAATCGGACAGAAAAATTACCACAGCATGTTGGTGCCATGTCATGACACCATGCCAAGTTTCATGATTTTCAGGCGAGTTTCGGATTTATAGGAATTTTAAAACCAAGTTTCTCGATGTTTCCAGCCGAGCCAAGATGCCCAGATGTTTGAATTCCATTCCCACTTCTTCCATCGGACCTAGAAGTTCGCCCAAGTACACATAAATGATTTTCCAACTAACTTTTGTTCACTAGAGCATGCGCTTGTACTTCAAATTTGAATTATGTGCATTAAATGCCTGGAAAATGAATTAATGTATAAAAAGGCCAAACGAACCCGGAATAATTCCAAAATTTAGCATGAAACTACTATTTGGTCGGAGTAGCCTGTGTAAAGAAATCAAGGCGGGAAAAGGCAGTGTATGTCATTTCGCACATGGAGGTGACACATTCCCTCTCGGAACCATGAGCCTTCTTGAAAGAAGCTCCGGTTTGCAAGAATCTTATACCAGAGCTTGTCCCAGTTCGGCCAAAAAATTTATCACAACATGTTGGTGCCATGTCATGACACCATGCCAAGTTTCATGATTTTCAGGCGTGTTTTGGATTTACAGGAATTAAAAAACCAAGCTTCTCAATATTTCCAGCCGAGGCACGACGCCCAGATGTTTGAATTCCATTCCCATTTCTTGCATGGGACCTACAAATTCACCCAAGGACACACATGTGAGTTTTCAACCAACTTTGGTGCACTGGACCATGTGCTTGTAGTTCAAATTTGAATTATGCACATTAAATTCCCATAAATTCAATTAATGTATAAAAAGGTCCAAACGAACCCGAAATAATTCTAATATTTAGCACGATACTTCTATTTGGTCTAATTTGCCTGTGTAAAAAAATTAAGGCAGGAGAAGGCGGTGTATGTCATTTTGCACACGGAGGTGACACGTTCCCTCTCGGAACCACGAGCCTTCTTGAGAGAAGCTCTTGTTTGCAAGAAGCTTATACCAAAGCTAGTCCCAATTCGGCCAAAAACTTTACCATTGCATGTTGGTGCCATGTCATGACACCATGCCAAGTTTCATGATTTTCAGGTGTGTTTTGGACTTACAGGAATTAAAAAATCAAGTTTCTCAATCTTTTCGGCTGAGCCACGGCGCCGAGATGTTTGAATTTCATTCCCATTTCTTGCATGGGACCTAGAAATTCACCCCAAGGACACACATGTGATTTTTCAACCAACTTTGGTGCACTGGAGCATGTGCTTGTAGTTCAAATTTGAATTATGCACATTAAATGCCCAGAAATTCAACTAATGTATAAAAAGGCCAAATGAACCCAGAATAATTCCAAAATTAAGTACGATACTTCGACTTGGTCTAATTTGCATGTGTAAAAAATTGAAGGCGGGAGAAGGCAATGTACGTATGTCATTTCGCACACGACGGTGACACGTTCCCTCTCGGAACCATGAGCTTTCTTGAGAGAAGCTCCGGTTTGCAAGAAGCTTATACAAAATCTTGTCCCAATTCGGCCAAAAAAATTACCGTAGCATGTTGGTGCCATGTCATGACACCATGCCAAGTTTCATGATTTTCAGGCGTGTTTTGGAGTTACATGAATTAAAAAACTAAGTTTCTCAATCTTTCCGGCTGAGGCACGACGCCCAGATGTTTGAATCTCATTCCCATTTCTTGCATGAGACCTAGAAATTCACCCAAGGACACACATGTGATTTTTCAACCAACTTTGGTGCACTAGAGCATGTGCTTGTAGTTCAAATTTGAATTATGCACATTAAATGACCAGAAATTCAGTTAATGTATAAGAAAGTCCAAACGAACCCGGAATAATTCCAAATTTTAACACGACACTCATATAGTTCTATGTTGCCTCTATAAAAAATCAAGGGAGGGAGGCAGCGTATATCGTTTCGCACACAAAGGTGACACGCCCCCCTTGGGAACCACGAGTCTTCTCGAGAGAAGCTCCGATTTGCAAGAAGCTTATACCAAAAACTTGTCCAAATGCGGCCAATTTTTTTACCACAATATGTTGGTGCCATGAAATGACACCATGCCAAGTTTCATGATTTTCAGGTGAGTTTTGAATTTCCAGGAATTTAAAAACCAAGTTTCTCAATGTTCCTGGCCGAGCCACGACGCCTAGATGTTTGAACTTCATTCCCATTTCTTGCGTGGGACCTATAAATTCACCCAAAGACACACATGTGATTTTTCAACAAACTTTGGTGCACTAGAGCATCTGCTTGTAGTTCAAATTTGAATTATGCACATTAAATGCCTAGAAACTCTATTAATACATAAAAATGCCAAACGAACTCGGAATAATTGCAAATTTAAACACGACACTCATGTAGTTGCATGTTCACTATACATAAATGTTCTAGCAATTCAAACACCATCCTTTCCCTTCGTAACACCATTTTGTCTTTCAAAACATAATAAAAAAACCAGGTATATCACAAACAGTTTACTAGAAAGAATTGTATGGGATGCGATATAAAATATCTTGGCGCATCGTCTTGTCTGGCTTAGGCAGGAAGCTTCGTCGTCTACAGTCCACCGCCCCCGCTTGAACCACACTTGCGTGCTAGTTTCTCGTGGCACCAAGCAAAAAATTTCTACCGCCGTGGAAATATCTATCTCCCCACCCCTCCCTCCCACCAAAATCCACATTTACACTGTTCCTCCTTTCTTTCCAAGTTCAAACCTTCACTGATGCTTACTGGCAGCTCAGCCTCCTCGCCGATGACGCTTCTTCTTGCAGCGCCGCCTCCTGACCGGCTACCCTTCTTCTTGCAGCGCCGCTTCCTCGCTGGTGACCCTTCTTCTTGCAGCGCCGCCTCCTCGCTGATGACCCTTCTTCTTGATGCGCGGCCTCCTTGCCGCCAACCCTTCTTCTTGTTGCGTGGCCACGTCGACATAGTCAGGTAATCCACACCCCACCCACACCATCCTCCTCCTTTCCCGTCCCACATGCCCCGACCAACGACGCGACACCTTTCGCTGAAATCACTGTCCCCCTCCTCAAATTAAGCGATGCCCACAGCCATTTTGCACGCAGTATAACGTGGAGCTCAGTAGCATCTGGCAGCAGAGAAGCAAATTGCAGCCACACGCACGCACGTGGTCGCTATGGCTGCCATGCGTGCCGACTGCCAAATCCTGGAGGAGCACCTCGTTTTCGAGGCCACCGTCGACACGGCCACGCGGTTGTCTACTTGAAAATACAGTTCGTGTCGTTTTCTCGAGGCTACCGCCAGTGCCTTCTAGTGATTTGTCCTCTATAATGTTAATATGCAATCTAATGTTCAGTTAACAGTTTGGTCCTCTAAAATGTAATGTTTAGTTAACAGTTTGGTCCTCTGAAATGTAATGTTTAGTTAACAGTTTGGTCCAACAATTGCTACATTTTGTAGTACTGTTCTCAAGCATTCTTTGTTTTGTTAACTGTCTTATCTTCTAGTACATGTTTCTATTCTGCAATGTCGTGCTCAGTTAACTATTTTGGTTCATTTGCTCTGTTGTCCATTTGGTTCAGTTTTGCAATTTGATTTTCATTTGCTGTGGGTACAATTTTGTATTGTTGTGCATGTGAAATAAATCGAATTTGGCTGTACTCAATACATATTCTACTGATAGTATGGCAACTCTCAGTTAACCTGATCAAGATCTTCCTTATGTGTGTTGCAGGGAAACAATGGGAGACATTGCGGTTTACCATCGAGGTTTGCTCAAGCATTGTACTTTCGCTAATAGCACATTATTGTGCAGTTGCAGGAATCATTCTAATATTTAGGTTTCTTACAATTGGGTCTTGCACATGTAGGTCCTGCTGTCACAGGCTTATACCCACTGTTCGACCCATTTTGCATATGGGGAAATGAGATTTCCATGAATATCATTCAAGTCAAGAAACTCGGAAAGATTGTTAGGATGAAGAAACTTGCGACGAATAACAGCAAGATCTTTGTTTGCACAATGAAGAAGACATCAGTCAACTATAGAATGGTACTAACTCTTTTACCTTGTTTTTACCCCTTGCGCCATTTAAAAATTTATAACAGTGATTTATGCATATCTTTGTTTTTAGTACTTTTCAAAGCAGTTCACCAATGATTACCTCTCAAACCACCTGCATGGTCAAGAGGCAAGGAAGGTATTCATTCAACACCCACGGTACAATATTGAAGTCTTCCTGAAGAGGACAAAGGTTGGGCGGGTAATTATCCATAGCCACTGGCCTAAAGTTGCAAGGACATTCAACATCACTGAAGGCTCAATATTTGACTGAACTTTGTGAGGTAAAAGCCCCACAGCCTTTTATTAAAATAGGCCCCAAGTCTTTACAAAAAGAAAAACTATCTAAATATATCTATGGGGAGAAAAGAGACCTACCTATAAATGTACAACAAATATATACAAATGTACAGAAGGAGATGTCACAGGATCAAGGTAGAGTATTGACCCATTAGAGAAGAAGGGGCTTGATCGAGGCCTTCATCCTATGAGAGTGCAGGGTGATGTCATGAATAAACTTGGCTTTCCAGCCGCCAAAAGATGGCCTGATATGTCTGAAGATCCTGTCATTCCTCGTGGTCTAGATGCTCCAAGCAGCAAGATAAACCACCTCAAAGAAAAAAGGGTGCTGAAAACTTCTCTTGGCAGCCAAAATGCACTCTCTAGGATTTAACCCTGCATACTAGGTAATCTGTAGATAATTCCAAACCATGTTGCTGAAAGTACACTTGAAGAAGAGATGATCTCTGTCCTCATGCAATTGAGCCACACGCATAGGGCAAATATTATCCTCCTCCTCAGATCTCCAATGCCTTCTCAGAAGCATGTCTCTCGTGTTTAGTCTATCATTCAGCATCAGCCAAGAAAAAACTTTGATTTTCATAATGCACCTGCTCTTCCATATCCATTTGCAGGGATCATCATCACGAAGATGCGCATGAGCCAGTGTATAATAACTCTTGGCAGTGTATGGGCCTTTTCCAGGTGTCCATGACCAGTAGTCGGGTTCATTAGGTCTTCTGTGCAATTTAGATACCGCAGAGTTGAGAGCAACCAACTCATCCATTGCTTCATGAGATAGGGGCAGCTGGAAATATGTGGCAATATCAAAGTCCTCAATAAAATCCCTGACATATATCTTGTCATCAAGGGAAAATGAGAAGAGTCTCGGGAATTTCTCCTTAATTAGCAGATTATTTCCACCTAAGCTCCATGCGTCATGCCAAAACAGAGTGTTATTTCCATCATTGATTGTGATAATAGAGTGAGCTCGATAAACATCATTTAACTTCATGATGTCCCTCCACCATGAAGATCCACACTGGATAGCTGCATGAGGAACTATCCCATTATAATAAGTGTCCCAGATCGGGGAGACCCAAGGTATATCAGCCTTATTATAAAACTTATGCTAATGTTTAGAGAGCAAGGCCTTATTCTGAATAGGAAGGTCGATGATCCCCATGCCCCCTTTATCTTTTGGCTTACAAACCATTGGCCAGCCTGCTAAAGATTGTTTAGGAGTGTCAGCATTGCCTCTCCATAATGCCTCATTATTCTCTCAAGTTGATTAATAATAGCACCAGGTAAGCTAAGACTGCCAAGAAAGTAGATGGGCATGGAGGAAAGGACTGACTGCAGCATATGTAATCTTGCACCTTGGGAGAGCAAGGAGGAACTAGCAGAGAGTCTCCTTTCAACTCTGTCCACAACAGGTACAAGGTCTTGCACCCTGGGTTTGGTAGTACTGACAGGCAGGCCCAGGTAAGTGAAAGGGAGAGATCCAACCTGACAGCCAAAGATTGCAGCCAATCTAATGGCTTAATCTTGTGAAACATTGATGGGCAATATGCAGGACTTCTGGAAATTGACTTTTAAGCCAGTTTATTTGAAGAATGCGTTGAGCATATTCTTGAGAGCTAACAACTGCCCCTCATCAGCTTGAATAATCAACAAGGTGTCATCTACATATTGAACTATTGGAAAATCTGGGTCATTGGATGTTATTGGGAGAGTAAGTAAACCTTGCCGAAGCATGTGGTTGACCAGAGATTGCAACAAATCAGCAGCAATAACAAAAAGAAGAGGTGACACAGGGTCTCCTTGCCTTACACCTCTCTTACACTTGAATTGCTTGCCAGGTATACCATTGAGAAGGATAGAAGAAGATCCAGATGAGAGGAGTTCCTTAACCCAGCCTATCCATTTAGCATCAAAACCCTTATATTTCAACATAAGAAGGATCAGATCATGTTCAACAGTGTCAAAAGCTTTAGCAAAATCAAGCTTGAGGATAGGATTAGTCTCTTTGATTGATGACACTAATGAATGTATTCCAAACTCCAAGCAATGCAGTCCTGGATAGACCTTGATTTGAGGAAACCATATTGATTTTTATGAATGCATGTCAGGATAACCTTCTGCAGTCTATTTGCTAGAAGTTTAGTGAGAAACTTCAGACAAGTATTTGTGAGAGAGATTGGCCTATAATCATTTGGTCCTTCAGGCGAGAGAAATTTTGGAATGAGTGTCACCATGGAACCATTAATACTCTGCAAAGAAATTCTTCCTTCATAGAAGTCAGAAATAAACTTGAGAAAATCACCCTTGATTATATGCCAACACTTCTTAACAAACAAGCCAGAAAATCCATCAGGTCCTGGAGCTCTGTCAGAAGGTAAATGCTTCAAAACCTCATTTCTCTCATCATCTGTGAAAGGTCCAGATAAACTTTCAAGCCCAGGGACAGGCTGAATCAAATTTTCAAGATCAAACAACATGTCGATTCCACTTGAAACTCCCATTCTATCCTTATAAGAAGACCAAAGAAGTCCAGCCATTTCACTATGAGAGGATAGAGTCAACCCATCAGCATTAATTAGACTGGAGATACAATTCCTTCTAAATCTCTCAGTTGCCATTGCTTGGAAAAACTTGGAATTTTCCTCCCCCACCTTTATCCATCTGATGGTGCATCTTTGCTTCCAATAAATGTACTGTAGATGAAGAAGCTCCTCAAGATGTAACTTGACAATCTTCCTGAAATTGAGTTCAGGCCTAGCCAGAGGTCTTTGCTCTTCTAGGTTATCAAAATCAAGGATGACTGCATTACTGGCATTCATCAGAAGTTTCAATCTGGATAAACCTGCTTGCCATTTCTTAAGATCAAACCTTAGCCTTTTAAATTCTTCAGTAAGAATGGAAACCGAATTAGGTTTCCTTGTGGGGGCAGACCAAGATGTCAGAACACACTCCATGAACCCAGGCATATCCACCCAGTAGTTTTCAAAATGAAAAACCTTAGCTTTGGGTATGGAGGTGGAGATAGAGACCACACAACACATGATCAGAAGTAGTCTTGGCAAGAGGATAAACCATGGTATTAGGATATTCACCAGTCCAAGATGGTGTTGTGGAAAACCAATCTAGCTGCTCCAAAAGTGGAGATTCCTGCATATTTGACCAAGTATATGATCTTCCTTTTAAAGGCAGTTCAATTAGTCCCAAATGCCCAATAATCTCATTGAAAATAAACATGTCATTAATATCTCCTACAAGCATATTTCTATTCTCCATTGATCTGATGAAATTAAAATCTCCTAAGGATAACAAGAGATCATCTTGTGGGATTTGAATGTGATACAACCAATGCACAAAAGCTTCTCTAAGCTCTCCCTGACAGGGCCCATATACATTAACCAAAGTCCAAGTTTGGTTATTTTGTGTGGATGAGAATTTTATGATGATGCCATAACTTTGCAAATCAATCAAAGATCCAACTAATGCAGAAGAGCACCATAAAACAATAATCCCACCAGAGGTACCCACAGAAGGAGAGAACACAAAATTATGAAATCTTTTAGGGAAAAACTTCCTAATAGTTCTTTGGTCAAAGAAGTCACACTTATTTTCCTGTAAACAAAGAACTAAACATTGTCTCTCCTCAATTTTAGCTCTCACGGACATCTTCCTAATTTCAGAATTAAGCCCTCCGACATTCCAACAGAGAACTTTCCAGTCCTTATTGGGTGGTGTACTCATTATAAGACAATGTAAGGTAAGAGAACAAGCACAACATCACATAATAATACTGGCAACCAACACAACCAGAAGACTGCATAATATAGATTAGAAGATCCATCGAGGATACTAAACAGTCACATAAGTCTGATAGAGCAAAGAGCAAACCCAAAATAGAATAATTGGCAGGACAAAGGGCATGCCTCCCTGAAATAAGACAGCATAAGTCACTCATCATTGATCACATCATTATGTTGAGATTGCTTTGGCTCAGTCATAAGCTGCTCCACTGATAGCTTCTCAGGAGGGATGCCCAAAGAAGAGCCCAAATTTTGCATAACCTAAATAGGAATTGGTGCAAGGCTTGGTTCTGACGCCATGGGGCTGGACTGTTGAACATTGGCCTCCTGCAGCTTGGGCTTCTTTGCACACGGTTGTCTTGGCGGTCGAGGCTTCATTGGAACTGCCGAAGTGGGTTTAAAACCCTGCAACTTGGCAACGCTCCTAGTCATTCTTCTATCAGAGAAATCAACCTTTCGAGCCACCAAAGATTTAGGCCGCCTTTCTTCTTACCAAAAGCAGAGACACTAACAAAAGGAAGTGCAGCTTGTACACTGTCAACAGGCAAAACTGAAGCAGTTATGTTGTTTGTCTCATCATCAAAAGCCAACTTACGAGCGACTAGGGATGGCACCCGCAGGGTTTGGGTACGGGTGGATCCACCCCATACCCTTACCTATCCCCTCTGAGCTTACCCATCACCCTTACCCATACCCATCAACGGGTATGATTTTTTCCCATACCCGTTATCCGACAGGGTACATGGGTACCCATGGGTAAACTTATCCATGTTTGCAAAGCATCAGTTTGAACTACTCATAGTCATAAAAAGAACATATAATTATAATCATAAACAACAATAGATTATAACAATAACAACAACACAATTTTAAACAACAACACATCATAAACAACATCATATTTAATAAACAACATCACTTTCTCGTAAACAACAACACAGCAAAACATCATCACACAGTCGTATATTTTGAGTTCACAAATTCATGATAAAGTGTGGAGATAATTTTGAGTTCATATAGATTTGATATGGGTACATGGGTATGTGGGTATGGGTTACATGATCCCATACCCGTACCCACTCTACCCGATGGGTTTAACATTTCCTTATTCATATACCCATGGATGATTTTTTGTCCCATACCCTTACCCTAATAGGGTTTTTACCCGCAGGGTACATGGGTAATGGGTACCCATTGCCATCCCTACGAGCGACTGGCCTGGGAGGAGAGGACAACCGAGGCAAGTGCTGAAGCTCATTCTGCATTAGAGAAGGTGGCCAGGAGAAGGGAAGTTCTTCAGGGAAAGCTTGCAGCCAAGATCTCTTTAAAGAAACATTGTCAATCACAACTGGCATCTGCTTGGGCAGTGAGGAAGTCAGAAAAGAAGGCAATAGAGACTCAAAAGCTCTTTGCCAAATCATTGAAGGTGGCAGAACAGGTCCATACATAACCCTGGCAGCTCCAATAAATAGAGGTGGTTGGAGTGGAGGTTGGTAGGGCACAATGGCAAGGTTGTTATTTTCCTCAAACACAGCTGGAGCCTCCAAAATCTGATTTGTATTGAAGGCTCAATATTTGCCTTCCGCTTCTGCAGTTTTCCATATGAGATTCACCTGTCTATTTACCGTGTATGATGCTACTTTCCAAAGGTTTTCGATGTTGCATGTGAAACTTGGTGCTATTGTGTAATGGCGTAACTGAGTGTCGAAGCTATCTGATGTAATACGATTATGAAATCCTAGTTGCTGTTATACAGATATGAAATTTCTGGTGTGTTTTATAAGAAATATCAATTTGATTAGTACATGGATTATCAATAATAGGATCAAGAACACACATATATTTATGAAAACATAATAGGTTCAGATTTGAGATCATGGCACTCGGGCCCTAGTGACAAGCATTAAGCATGGCAAAGTCATAGCAACATCAATCTTAGAACATAATGGATACTAGGGATCAAACCCTAACAAAACTAACTAGATTACATGGTAAATCTCATCCAACCCATCACCGGCCAGCAAGCCTACGATGGGATTACTCACGCACGGCGGTGAGCATCATGAAATTGGTGTTGGAGGATGGTTGATGATGACGATGGTGACGGATTCCCCTCTCCGAAGCCCCGAACGGACTCCAGATCAGCCCTCCCGAGGAAGAACAGGGCTTGGCAGCAGCTCCGTATCATAAAACGCGATGAATCCTTCTCTCTGATTTTTTTTCTCCCCGAACGTGAATATATAGAGTTAGAGTTGAGGTCGGTGGAGGTCCAGGGGGCCCACGAGGCAAGGGCGCACCCTAGGGGGGCACCCCCACCCTCGTGGCTAGGGTGTGGGCCCCCTTCTATTGATTCTTTCACCAATATTTTTTATTAATTCCAAAACGTGACTCTGTGAAGTTTCAGGTCATTCTGAGAACTTTTATTTCTGCACAAAAATAACACCATGGCAATTCTGCTGAAAACAGCATCAGTCCGGGTTAGTTCCATTCAAATCATGCAAGTTAGAGTCGAAAACAAGGGAAAAGTGTTTGGAAAAGTAGATACGTTGGAGACGTATCAACTCCCCCAAGCCTAAAAATTTGCTTGTCCTCAAGCAATTCAGTTGACAAACTGAAAGTGATAAAGAAAAACTTTTACAAACTCGGTTTGATCTTGTTTTTGCAAATATGTAAAGCCAGCATTCAAGTTTTGATCATAGATTATGAACTAACCATATTCACTATAACATTTAGGTCTCATGTTTACTCATATCAATGGCATAATCAACTAGCGAGCAATAATAATAAATCTCGGATGACAACACTTTCTCAAAACAATCATGATATGATATAACAAGATGGTATCTCGCTAGCCCGTTCCGAGACCGCAAAACATAAATGCAGAGCACCCCTAAAGATCAAGGAATGACTAGACATTGTAATTCATGGTAAAAGAGATCCAGTCACAGTCATACTCAATGTAAATTAATAACAATGCATACAAATGATAGTGGTGCTCTCCAACTGGTGCTTTTTTATAAGAGGATGATGACTCAACATAAAATTAAATAGATAGGCCCTTCGCAGAGGGAAGCAGGGATTTGCATAGGTGCTAGAGCTTGAGTTTTGAAACAGAGATAAATAATATTTTGAGCGGCATACTTTCATTGTCAACATAACAACCAAGAGATCTCGATATCTTCCATGCTACATACATTATAGGTGGTTCCCAAACAGAATGGTAAATTTTATACTCCCACACCACCAATGAGCACATTCCACATCTGGTCCAAAACAACGGGTACCGTCCAACTAACAACAATCCGGGGAAGTTTCGTTTGCAATTATTTTGATTTGATTTGAGCATGGGACTAGGCATCCCGGTTACCTGCCATTTTCTCGTGAATGATGAGCGGAGTCCACTCGTGAGAATAACCCACCTAGCATGGAAGATATAGACAACCCTAGTTGATATATGAGCTATTCGAGCATACAAAACAGAATTTCATTTGAAGTTTAGAGCTTGGCACATACAAATTTACTTGGAACGGTAGGTAAATACCGCATATAGGAAGGTATGGTGGACTCATATGGAACAACTTGGGGTTTATGGAAGTGGATGCACAAGCAGTATTCCCTCTTAGTACAAGTGAAGGCTAGAAAGAGACTGGGAAGCGACCAACTAGAGAGCGACAACAGCCATGAACATGCATTAAGATTACCAACAATGAGTGCAAGCATGAGTAGGATATAAATCACCATGAACATAAATATCGTGGAGGCTATGTTGATTTTGTTTCAACTACATGCGTGAACATGTGCCAAGTCAAGCCACTTGAATGATGGGCGTGAAGTTTGTGCCGTTATCAGTGATGATGCTGTGGGGGACGCCGTAACAGTGTACGACACCTGATATGAAGTCTATCACTGGTCCAGATTCGGCCGTATTAACAGGTTTGGCCTCTATCCATTTGGTGAATTTATCCACCATGACCAGTAGGTATTTTTGCTTGTGGGTTCCTCCTTTAAGGGGTCCAACCATGTCAAGCCCCCAGACCGCGAAGGGCCAGGTGATGGGTATAGTTTTGAGGGCGGTGGGTGGCATGTGGCTTTGATTAGCAAAGAGCTGGCAACCGATGCATCGTTGGACTAAGTCCTAAGCGTTTGCCCGGGCCGTCGGGCAATAAAATCCTGTACGGAAGGCCTTGCCTACAAGGGCCCGGGCTGCGGTGTGGTGCCCGCCAAGTCCGGCATGAACTTCGGCCAGAAGATTCCGCCCTTCCTCTTCGGAGATACACCTTTGAAGGACTCCAGTTGTGCTTTTCTTATAAAGCTCTCCCTCGTGGACCTTGTAGGCTTTAGATCACCGCACTATGCAGCGGGCCTCATTTTGGTCCTTGGGAAGTTCCTGCCTGGTTAGGTAGGCTAGGAATGGTTCCGTCCACGGGGTGATGACTGCCATTATTACGTGGGCTGAGGGTGTTACTTCATTGGTAGAACCACCAATTGTGTTAGAATGTTCGGTGTCGGGCAATGCGGTTGGGTCCGGGTTGTTATTTCCGGACTCCCCCTCCCATAGTACGGATGGTTTAAACAGCCTCTCTAGGAAGATGTTGGGAGGGACGGCATCGCGCTTTGCGCCAATGCGTGCCAATACGTCTGCTGCCTGGTTGTTATCCCGGGCTATATGGTGAAATTCGAGCCCCTCGAACTGAGCTGACATTTTTAGGACGGCATTGAGATAGGCTGCCATTTTCGGATCCTTGGCATTGAAGTCTCCATTTATTTGGGATATCACGAGGTTTGAATCCCCGCGCACCTCTAGGGTTGAATGCCCATGGAGAATGCCATCCGGAGACCATGTAGAAGGGCCTCAGATTCGCCGCGTTGTTGGAGTCCGTATACATTATCTCGAGTACGATTGAGCTCAGATCTCCGGTTGGGGACGTCGAACGACGCCCCCTGCACCAGCCAACATTTTGGAGCCGTCGAAGTGCATGATCCGATTGGAATATCGTCGTACTCTTTAGGAGTTCGGCTTCATCCATTCGGCGATTTAAGTCGGCCAAAACTTGCGACTTAATAGCTCGTCGTGGCTTATAGGTTATGTCGAACCGGAGGAGCTCAATGGCCCATTTAGCAATCCGGCCCGTCGCGTCGCGGTTGTTTATAATGTCGTTAAGAGGTACTTCGGAGGCTACTGTTATCGAACACTCTTGAAAGTAGTGTCGCAGCTTTCGGGATGCCATAAACACCACGTACGCTATCTTTTGATAATGTGGGTACCGTGACTTGCATGGAGTTAGGACAGTGGACACGTAGTAAACTGGTTTTTGAAGGGGGAACTTGTGTCCGTCCATTTCTCATTCGACAACGAGTACCGCGCTTACAACTTGATGAGTTGCCGCGATATATAATAGCATTGGTTCGCCCATGTTGGGCGCGGCTAGGATCGGGTTTATTGCCAATATGGCTTTTATTTCTTCGAGTCCGGCCGTGGCGGCATCCGTCCACTCGAAGTGTTCGGTGCGTCGAAGGAGGCGATAAAGGGGTAATGCCTTTTCTCCCAAACGGGAGATAAAGCGGCTTAGAGCCGCCACGCATCCAGTCAATTTTTGTATTTGTTTGAGGTCCTTTGGGATATCCAATTGTGACACAGCTCGGATCTTGGCTGGGTTTGCTTCAATTCCTCTGCCGGATACAATGAAGCCCAAGAGCTTTCCGGCTGGTACGCCGAAAACGCATTTTTCCGGGTTGAGCTTGATGTCATATGTTCGGAGATTATCGAATGTGAGACTCAAGTCGTCTACTAGAGTTTCGACATGCTTGGTTTTAACGACCACATCGTCTACGTATGCCTCCACTGTTTTGCCGATCTGGTTTGCCAGACATGTCTGAATCATGTGCTGATATGTTGCGCCGGTGTTTTTGAGTCTGAAGGGCATTGTGTTGAAGCAGAATGGGTCGTATGGGGTGATGAATGCCGTTGCGGCTTGGTAGAGCTCGCCATCTTAATTTTCGGTAGCCGGAGTATGCGCCGAGGAAGCACAATGAATCATGTCTGCGATAGCATCGATAATTTGATCGATGGGGGAGGAAGGGATCCTTTGGGCAAGCCTTGTTAAGGTCCTTGAAATCGACGATAGGCGCCAGATTTGTCCTTATTTGGTACCATCACCGGGTTTGCTAGCCATCCGGATGTTTTATATCTCGATGAATCCGGCCTCCAATAGTTTGGCTAGCTCCTATCCCATGGTCTATCTCTTGGGTTCGGAGAAACGCCGAAGAGCTTGTTTAACTGGCTTGAATCCTTTTAGGATGTTTAGGCTGTGCTCGGCCAGCCGGCGTGGGATTCTGGCATGTCGAAGGGTGCGTGCAAAATGTCCCAATTTTCACGAGGATTCCTCGAAAGCGGCGTCTACATCGGGGTTTTATTGTGCCCGATGGAGGCCGTTTTGTAGGGTCCGTTGGATGGACTTGGAATTTGACTATTTCGTCGCGGTTTAAAGGAGGTGGACCTAGATCTCTTATCGAGTATCACATCGCCCCTGCTCACCGTGGAGCGCAGCGTAGTGAGTTCCTCGCCGCTAGGGCTTCGGATAGTGCCTCAAGGGCGGCTTGGCTGTCTGTTTTTGGCGCTGAGTGCTATGTCCGGTCACTAGCAAGAGTGATGATTCCGCTGGGCCGGGCATTTTGAGCTTCATGTACCCGTAATGGGGTATAGCTTGAAAATTGTGAATGCCTCTCGCCCTAATAGAGCGTGATATCCGCTGCTGAATGGGGCCACTTGGAACGTGACCTCCTCGTACTGTAATTATCCGGCGCGTTAACACCACATCTAGTGTGATTTTTCTGTCTGACAAAGATGCTTCCCGACCGGGATTATTCCTCTAAAGGTTGTGCTGCTTCGCTCAATGCGGCTCCAGTCTATTTCCATTTTTCTCGAGGGTTTCTCAGAATGAGGTTCAATCCGCTGCCACCGCCCATGAGTACCTTGGTAAGGCGAAAGCCGCCCACTATTGGACCGAGGACCAATGCGGCCGGTGCTCGGGTTGTTCGAATTTAGGTTCGCCATCCCGGCATTAAAGGTAATAGCCGTGTTACCCATGGGTTTATTGTTGCTACTTGGTAGACTTCGCAAGGCTGTGGAGTGTTCGTTCAAGATATTATTTGATGCAAAAGTCTCAAGACCTATTAATACCGCATTGGTATCCTTGGGCTGGTGCTCGAGTTAGAAGCTCTTCGCCACTTTTGGCCACCGCCGTAGTATCCAACATGCTCTAAGGCTATGAGTTGGAGTGGCGCCCTCTGTACTATGAATTTTGCAGGGTCCATTGAGCCATCCTTCCAGTACGGTTCCATGCCCTATAGAGGGTTTTTGCTTTTTGTTATTTAACCCAGGTTCCTGGCGATGATGCACCCTTTTATTTCGGACAGGGGTTTTATTCAGGGTCGGATTGTCCCAAAAATTGATTTCGGTTTTCCAGGCGCTTTCCATCGCACAGTACTTTCGTACTATGGATGCCAAGTCAGCAACACGTGTAATTTCACGACGACTTACGGTGTTGAGGATTCCCTTGTCCGTGCAATTATTGCAGAAGAATGAAATTGCGTCCTCCTCACGGCAATCCTTTATCCTGTTCATGACCAGGAGGAATCTGGCCCAGTAATGGTGTACTGTTTCTGCGGGCTCTTGCCGGATTTGGGATAGATCGCTTATGTTTGGGTGGGCGGGTGGAATTAAATTCGGAACCCTGTCACATCTAAGACTCAGGGGCCAAGAAATTTCCGAACTTGGAAGCTTGGGTTCTTGGATGTTGTCCAATGAATCTAGCCCGCTGCCTGACTTTGGGTTCAGGGCTTGAGTGACGTCCTCCCCTCCGCGGGAATCCGGCATGGAGGGATCGGGAATCCGGACATAGCTAGTCTTTAAAATAGAGGAAGGGTCGCCGTATTGTTCCTCAACCACAGCAACATGGTGGGTAACCTGGGGAGAGTTGATCTCTCTCAGATCGGTTTTAGGCCTAATCTGATTGTAGTCTGTAGCGACTCCCAGGGCGGCAATGCGATCCGAGAGCTCGTTTAAGGAAGAGAGCTCCATCGGATCTAACTGCTCGACGAGTTCCGAGTTAACGTGAAGATTGCTTTCGATGACCCAAGAAGTCATCGTCGGCGCGGTGGCCGAACAGGCGGTCATAAGAAAACCGCCTAGCCGGAGAGCTTGGCCGATGGCCAAAGCTCCTTTAGCAATAGTGTCGTCTTTAAAGACGGGATGAGGCATGCTTCCTGATGGCGACGGCACAGAGGAACTCTCAATGAAAGCACCAATGTCGATGTCAAAACCGCGGATCTCGGGTAGGGGTCCCGAATGTGCGTCTAGGCGGATGGTAATAGGAGACAAGGGACACGATGTTTTTACCTGTGTTGGGCCCTCTCGATGGAGGTAAAACCCTACTCCGCTTGATTAATATTGATGATATGGGTAGTACAAGAGTGGATCTACCACGAGATCAGAGAGGCTAAACCCTAGAAGCTAGCCTATGGTATGATTGTTGTTCGTCCTACGGACTAAAACCCTCCGGTTTATATAGGCACCGAAGAGGGTTAGGGTTACACAGAGTCGGTTACACTGGTAGGAGATCTGCATATCCGTACCGCCAAGCTTGCCTTCTACGCCAAGGAAAGTCCTATCCGGACACGGGACGAAATCTTCAATCTTTTATCTTCATAGTCCAGGAGTCTGGCCAAAGGTGATAGTTCGGCTATCCGGACTTCCCCTAATCCAGGACTCCCTCAAAGTGGATGCACAAGCAGTATTCCCTCTTAGTACAAGTGAGGGCTAGAAAGAGACTAGGAAGCGACCAACTAGAGAGCGACAACAGCCATGAACATGCATTAAGATTAACGAACAATGAGTGCAAGCATGAGTAGGATATAAATCACCATGAACATAAATATCGTGGAGGCTATGTTGATTTTGTTTCAACTACATGCGTGAACATGTGCCAAGTCAAGCCACTTGAATCATTCAAAGGAGGATACCACTCTATCATACTACATCACAACCATTTTAATAGCATGTTGGCACGCAAGATAAACCATTATAAGCTCCTAGCTAATTAACACTACTAGGGAAAAGGCTAGCAGCAGCGCGGGTTTTAGGTGTATCAGCAGCGCGGGGACCGACGCTACTAATAAGGCGCTACAGCTAATAGTTAGTAGTAGCGCGGGTGAAACCCACGCTACTACTAACATTTTAGTAGTAGCGTGGGCGCAACCCGCGCTACTAGTAATGAAATAGTAGTAGCGCCTTACGTTTTTTCCCACGCAACTACTAAAAAGTTAGTAGTAGCGTGGATGCAAACCCACGCTACTACTAACGAAGTAGTAGTAAGGCGTTTGGTGTTTTCCCACGCTACTACTAACTAATTAGGAATTAAAAAAATAAAATCCACCAATTAAATTCTATGCATACAATTCCAACTAAACAAACACATATTTGCAATAAACCAGCAGCATTACACATCATTACTAATCCAAGATTTATAATAAACCAATGCATTAGAGCACATCTCAGAAGAGCATACATATTGTCATGGCTTTTCATGCCTTCAATTAAAACACCTACACTTCTTGCCAAGTCACTTACTCCCAGCTAGTGCAAACATAGTTACAAGCAAACCAAAATGCATAAAAACACCAAACAATGCATCCTATCTCTCCATAAAACACTAATCAGCGCTACCTCCAATCCTCGGCTCACCGCCCGGCCTCCAAAGATGTGCAGCTATGTGCTCTTCACTTGCAAAGTGCCTCCACGCCTTGGTCTAGCATCTCCTTGGCACCTTCCTGAGTGCCTGCCAAATTTATCAAAATTATGCATATTCAGATCATAGATATTCAGAAATTGGGAGCTAATAGGAACATACATGACATATGCATTACTATTGGAGAAGACTTGGTAAACGCTTATACAAGAAATGGACAGAAGAAGCGAGAATGGCCAATATTCACATTCAGATAATTTTGACCTCAATAAAATTTGAGACATGTAACAACTCAGACTCAGCTTTTATGTGTTTACTGATGTACTTTGCAATACAAGTTGGAAACCGGAATACATAGCCGTAAAAAGATTGGTACACATAAGAAATTGATCTTAAAAGAATTTAAGAACCACAGGGTCTCTGTGTTTACTTAGCCTACAAGTTTACCTAGCTAGTTTAACGGATTTCTAACTTAAGAAACACAGGGGTCTCAGTAGCAGCGTTCAACAAACCGATTGCTTTGCATTTGGCATGCAGAGTGAGATAGAGGTGGATAAGAAGTTCAAAATGTCTAAAAAGCATGGTTGTTCTGCCTCTAATTTATCTTCAGAAGATCAAATCAAAGCTTGCGCATGCCCTATGCACTAGTACAGAGTGAGTACAAATTTTATTTGCTCCACAATGTTTTCTGCAAAGCCCAGCCATTGCTATACTGTGTTTCCCTATGGTGCAATCCATTGACCCAAGCCAATCGGCTTATTCCAGCGCAGGAGCCTCAGTTAATTATTAAGAACCTAATTAGTATGCCTATAATGTATCTCCAAGATTTTAATCATAGAGAGTTCAGCTATAAAGTAGAATGGATGCTGAGAAACAACAAATGAAAACACTCAAGGAAAAACTACGTCCATGGCAGTGAACCAATATCAGTCTTTTTTGGGTAACAACACCTCAAATTGAGATGTCTAGAGTCAAAACTAAACATAAATACGTTCCTAGACTACTATGAACAATGTCTGTAATTTTATTTTAATAAATAGTAGAAACAGAGGGCGATCCCGATATTTCTAAGAATAAACTAAAACATGGTGGACTTAGCAAAACTTAGATCAAAGTAGCATAGTCTACATATATGGTTACCTTCCTTTTGGTTTCAGTTCTCATCTCATGGTCAGGGATTGAGCTCACGTGATTGTAAGAGGTCGACATGACAAAATACACAAGTGCTGTTTTTTCGAAGCAAAACTGCAAAAGCAAATATGAGAAAGGCCCAATTCTGTGGAGACAACGATGCAGCCTAGGTGAACGGCTGACTGCTTTGCAATTCTGTGCTGCACAAGTTACAAACTGGCCCTACTGTTGCATTAGTGCTTCTTTCTGAATTCTGATGCTGAGGAGGCACGGTGGCTGTTCTGCACCAAAATTGGTGTGCCAAGCCAATTAACGTGGCGATTATCATACTGAGAGCCTAAGTGTTGTTCTAGATGAAGGAGCCCAAGGCCCAATTTGCTAAAGGAGATAACTTCTTCGTGGAGACAGAAGTACAGAATAGCTAGTGATCTAATGGCGCCTCAATGATAGCTATCATCGCTAGGAATTGTAGTACTCAAGATGAGTTACAAAGCACTGAGGGTAACAAGAGAACAGATACTTCAACCATGCTTAAAAGGGCACAACTAGCTGAACAGTATTAAGGTTGAATAGATAGTAAGAGAAAAAAAACTTAGCCTTGCATGACCTAAAGGGTGCAACTAGCTGAACAATCTAGGTCGAATCAACATTAAAAGAAAAGGCAAAGGACAATCTGCAACACATCAAACAAATAAGAAAGCATGCCATTAAAAATGCAGTGTTAGGATAACTACAGCACACTGCATACCCTGGCTTGGTCCTATAAGTACACCCCAGAAGATGCAATATTGTTCCCTGGCCAATTAAAGGCTCACCCCAACAAAACAATATATATGCTTGAACCTTTTCAGAAATGTTCAGATATGACCTCAAGAGTGTAACAAGTTGAATATAAATGATAGTATACGTAACTGGACAAGGTTAAGTCCAACGGTGCCAGAAGAAAAATGCTATGCACATCCAAGTCCAAGTACACAGCATGAATAGATCTAGTTATCAGTCAGCAAGACCAAGACCAAGGTTGCGGAAACATAATCCAGAAGCACCACCAGTGATACTTGTTTACTTGATAAAAACACTTAAATTAGGTCATACCTGCGAAATTAAACGCTGATGATGCATAAGTTCGGTACCTAAAGGCCTAAACTGGATGCAATCGCAGAAATGTACTTCCACAAGGGAACACTTCATAGTGATTTCTGAGCTGGCCAGCGCGTGGCCCAGCTTCAGTCCCCCGCCCGCCCCTAAGACTGGGAACACGCATCACCCGCCCGGAGAGCAGGAAATCCGGCGGCCCCCCCGCCCACCTAGCTAGCTACTGCCTCGCCGACAGTGTCGCCTCGGTTCCTCCGCCTCGCCCGGGCTCGCGACGGAGATCGGGGCACAAAGGTGGGGAGGAGATTAGGGGGGAAGGGGAGGGGAGAGATGAGTTTCCTGATCTGCCTGCCTGCCTTGGATGAGATCTGCCTGCGTGGGAGACGAGTTTCCTCTGTTGGAAATATGCCCTAGAGGCAATAATAAATTAGTTATTATTATATTTCCTTGTTCATGATAATCGTTTATTATCCATGCTATAATTGTATTGATAGGAAACTCAGATACATGTGTGGATACATAGACAACACCATGTCCCTAATAAGCCTCTAGTCGACTAGCTCGTTGATCAATAGATGGTTACGGTTTCCTGACCATGGACATTGGATGTCGTTGATAACGGGATCACATCATTAGGAGAATGATGTGATGGACAAGACCCAATCCTAAGCCTAGCACAAAGATCGTGTAGTTCGTATGCTAAAGCTTTTCTAATGTCAAGTATCTTTTCCTTAGACCATGAGATTGTGCAACTCCCGGATACCGTAGGAATGCTTTGGGTGTACCAAACGTCACAACATAACTGGGTGGCTATAAAGGTGCACTACAGGTATCTCCAAAAGTGTCTGTTGGGTTGGCACAAATCGAGACTGGGATTTGTCACTCCGTGTAAACGGAGAGGTATCTCTGGGCCCACTCGGTAGGACATCATCATAATGTGCACAATGTGACCAAGGGATTGATCACGGGATGATGTGTTACGGAACGAGTAAAGAGACTTGCCGGTAACGAGATTGAACAATGTATCGAGATACCGACGATCGAATCTCGGGCAAGTACAATACAGTTAGACAAAGGGAATTGTATACGGGATTGATTGAGTCCTTGACATCGTGGTTCATCCAATGAGATCATCGTGGAACATGTGGGAGCCAACATGGTGTTGGGGAACGTAGTAATTTCAAAAATTTTCCTACGCACACGCAAGATCATGGTGATGCATAGCAACGAGAGGGGAGAGTGTTGTCTACATACCCTTGTAGACCCGAAGCGGAAGCGATCACAACGTAGAGGAAGTAGTCGTACGTTCTCCTCGCGATCCGACCGATCCCGGCGCCGTTATCCGACGCCCCGAGTTCTTGACACACGACAGCTCGATGACGTCCCTCAGACTCGATCCAGCCGAGTGTCGAGGAGAGTTCCACAAGACGACGGCGTGGTGACGATCTTGATGTTTCACCGGCGCAGGCTTCGCCTAAGCTTCATGACGGTATGGCCGAGGTGGAATATGGTGGTGGGGGCACCGACACGGCTAAGGAACGATCTCACGATCAACTTGTGTGTTCCAAGGTGCCCCCTGCCCCGTGATATAAAGGAGCAGGGGGGGGCGGCGGCCAAGAGGAGGCGCTGCCAGGAGTCCTACTCCCTCTGGGAGTAGGATTCCCCAATCCTAGTTGGACTAGGATTCCTGGGGGAAAAGAGAGAGGGGGCGGCGCCCTTCTCCTAGTCCTAGTAGGACTAGGGAAGGGGAGGCGCCACCACCCAGGGCTGGCCCTTCTCCTTTCCACTAAGGCCCATCGAGGCCCATTTACCTCCGGGGTTCCGTAACCTCCGGTACTCGATAAATTCCGCCGCCGGAACCATTCCGAACTCCAAACATAGGCTTCCAATATATCAATCTTTATGTCTCGACCATTCCGAGACTCCTCGTCATGTCCGTGATCATATCCGGACTCGAACTCCTTCGGTACATCAAAATATATAAACTCATAATAACCGCCATCGAAACCTTAAGCGTGCGGACCCTACGGTTCGAGAACAATGTAGACATGACCTAGAACTATTCACGGTCAATAACCAACAGCGGACCTGGATGCCCATATTGGTTCCTACATATTCTACGAAGATCTTTATCGGTCAGATCCGATAACAACATACGTTGTTCCCTTTGTCATCGGTATGTTACTTGCCCGAGATTCGATCGTCGGTATCCAATACCTAGTTCAATCTCGTTACGCAAGTCTCTTTACTCGTTCCGTAATACATCATCTCACAACTAACTCATTAGTTGTAGTGCTTGCAAGGCTTAAGTGATGTGCATTACCGAGAGGGCCCAGAGATACCTCTCCGACAATCGGAGTGACAAAACCTAATCTCAAATACGCCAACCCAACATTTGCCTTTGGAGACACTGTAGTACTCCTTTATAATCACCCGATTACGTTGTGACGCTTGGTAGCACCCAAAGTGTTCCTCCGTAAACGGAGTTGCATAATCTCATAGTTACAGAACATGTATATGTCATGGATAAAAGCAGAGCAACATACTAAACGATCGTGTGCTAAGCTAAGGGAATGGGTCATGTCAATCGATCATTCTACTAATGATGTGACCTCGTTAATCAAATAACAACTCTTTGTTCATGGTCGGAAACATAACCATCTTTGATTAACAAGCTAGTCTAGTAGAGGCATACTAGTGACATATTGTTTTGTCTATGCATTCACACATGTATCATGTTTCCGGTTAATACAATTCTAGCATGAATGATAAACATTTATCATGAAATAAGGAAATAAATAATAACTTTATTATTGCCTCTAGGGCATATTTCCTTCATCTCCCACTTGCACTAGAGTCAATAATCTAGATTACATAGTAATGATTCTAACACCCATGGAGTCTTGGTGCTGATCATGTTTTGCTCGTGGAAGAGGCTTAGTCAACGGGTGCGCAACATTCAGATCCGTATGTATCTTGCAAATCTCTATGTCTCCCACCGACTAAGTCCCGGATGGAATTGAAGCGTCTCTTGATGTGCTTGGTCCTCTTGTGAAATCTGGATTCCTTTGCTAAGGCAATTGCTCCAAGATTGTCACGAAGATTTTCATTGACCCGATGCACTAGGTATAACACCTAGATCGGATATGAACTCCTTCATCCGACTCCTTCATTAGCTGCTTCGAAGCTGCTATGTATTCCGCTTCACATGTAGATCCCGCCACGACGCTTTGTTTAGAACTCGCACCAACCGACAGCTCCTCCGCTTAGTGTAAATACGATCCGGTCTGCGATTTAGAATCGTCCGGATCGGTGTCAAAGCTTGCATCAACGTAACTGCCATACGATGAGCTCTTTGTCACCTCCATATACGAGAAACATATCCTTAGTCCTTTTCGTATTTCAGATGTTCTTGACCGCTGCCCGATGATCCACTCGATTACTTTGGTACCTCCTCGCTAGGCTTATAGCAAGGCACACATCGGTCCGGTACACAGCATTGCATACATGATAGAGCCTATGGTGAAGCATAGGAACATCTTTCATTTTCTCTATCTTCTGCGGTGGTGGGCATTGAGTCTTACTCAACTTCACACCTTGTAACACGTGCAAGAACCCTTTCTTTGCTTGATCCATTTTGAACTTCTTCAAAATTTTGTCAAGGTATGTGCTTTGTGAAAGTCCAATCAAGCCGCCTTGATCTATCTCTATAGATCTTAATGCCCAATATGTAAGCAGCTTCACCGAGGTCTTTCATTGAAAAACTCTTATTCAAGTATCCCTTTATGCTATCCAGAATTCTATATCATTTCCGATCAGCAATATGTCATCTACATATAATATCGTAAATGCTACAGAGCTCCCACTCACTTTCTTGTAAATACAAAGCTTCTCCAAAAGTCTCATACAAACCCAAATGCTTTGATCACACTATCAAAGCGCTTATTCCAACTCCGAGATGCTTGCACCAGTCCATAGATGGATCGCTGGAGCTTGCACACTTTGTTAGCTCCTTTGGATCGATAAAACCTTTCGTTGCATCATATACAACTCTTCTTCCGTAAATCCATTCAGAATGCGTCTTTACATCCATTTGCCAAATTTCATAATCATAAAATGCGGCAATTGCTAACATGATTCGGACGGACTTAAGCATCGCCACGGGTGAGAAGGTCTCATCGTAGTCAATCCCTTGAACTTGTCGAAAACCTTTTGCATAAGTCGAGCTTTATAGACGAGAACATTACCGTCGTCGTCGGTCTTCTTCTTGAAGATCCATTTGTTTTCTATTGCTTGCCTACCCTCGGGCAAGTCAACCAAAGTCCATACTTTGTTTTCATACATGGATCCCATCTCGATTTCATGGCCTCAAGCCATTTTATGGAATCTGGGCTCACCATCGCTTCTTCATAGTTCGAGGTTCATCATGATCTAGTAGCATGACTTCCGAACAGGATTTCCGCACCACTCAGTGCGGATCTTACTCGTTGATCTACGAGGTTCTGCGAAGAACTTGATCTCAAGTTTCATGATCAACATCATCAACTTCCTCACTACTGGTGTAGGTGTCTCGTAAACTGGTTTCGCGATTTAACTACTTTCAAGTAAGGGAGAAGGTACTATTACCTCATCAAGTTCCACTTTCCTCCCACTCACTTCTTTCGAGAGAAACTCCTTCTCTAGAAAGGATCCATTCTTAGCAACGAATGTCTTGCCTTCGGATCTGTGATAGAAGGTGTACCCAACTGTTTCCTTTGGGTATCCTATGAAGACACATTTTTCCGATTTGGGTTCGAGCTTATCAGGTTGAAGCTTTTTCACATAAGCATCGCATCCCCAAACTTTAAGAAACGACAACTTTGGTTTCTTGCTAAACCACAGTTCATAAGGTGTCGCCTCAACGGATTTCGACGGTGTTCTATTCAGGTGAATGCGGCTGTCTCTAGAGCATAACCCCAAAACGATAGCGGTAAATCAGAAGAGACATCATAGATCGCACCATATCTAGTAAAGTGCGACATTCTGACGCTCGGACACACCATTACGTTGTGGTGTTCGGGTGGCGTGAGTTGCTAAACTATTCCGCATTGTTTCAAATGTAGACCAAACTCAGAACTCAAATATTCACCTCCACGATCGATCGTAGAAACTTAATTTTCTTGTTACGATGATTTTCAACTTCACTCTGAAATTCTTTGAACTTTTCAAACGTTTCAGACTTATGTTTCATTAAGTAGATATACCATATCTCGCTTAAGTCATCTGTGAAGGTGAGAAAATAACGATATCCGCCACGAGCCTCAACATTCATCGGACCACATACATCTCAGTATGTATGATTTCCAACAAATCTGTTGCTCTCTCCATAGTACCGAGAACGGTGTTCTAGTCATCTTGCCCAAGAGGCACGGTTCGCAAGTGCCAAGTGATTCATAATCAAGTGACTCCAAAAGTCCATCAAGATGGAGTTTCTTCATGCGCTTTACACCGATATGACCTAAACGGCAATTGCCACAAATAAGTTGCACTATCATTATCAACTCTGCATCTTTTGGTTTCAACATTGTGAATATGTGTATCACTACTATCGAGATTCATAAGAAATAGACCACTCCTCAAGGGTGCATGACCATAAAAGATATTACTCATATAAATAGAACAACCATTATTCTCTCGATTTAAATGAATAACCGTCTCGCATCAAACAAGATCCAGATATAATGTTCATGCTCAACGCAGCACCAAATAACAATTATTTAGGTCTAAAACTAATCCCGAAGGTAGATGTAGAGGTAGCGTGCCGACCGCGATCACATCGACTTTGGAACCATTTCCCACGCCGCATCGTCACCTCGTCCTTTGCCGTGTTCGCTAATCCGTAGTCCCTGCTTCGAGTTGCAAATATTAGCAATGTAACCAAGATCAAATACCAGTGTGCTATGCGAGCTCTAGTAAGGTACACATCAATAACATGTATATCACATATACCTTTGTTCACCTTGCCATCCTTCTTATCCGCCAAATACTTGGGGCAGTTCCGCTTCCAAAGGACTATCGCTTAAGAGAAGCACTCGATTTCAGGTTTAGGGCCGACTTGGGTTTCTTCTCCGAGCAAACAACTTGCTTGCTGTTCTTCTTGAGATTCCCTTCTTCTTCCCTTTGCCTTTCTTCTTGAAACTAGTGGTCTTATTGACCATCAACACTTGATGCTCCTTTTGATTTCTACCCGCAGCCTTTAGCATTGCGAAGAGCTCTGTATAGTCTTTACTAACCCTTGCATATTATAGTTCATCACGAAGCCTTTGTAGCTTGGTGGCGTGATTGAGAATTCATCAATGACACAATCATCCGGAAGATTAACTCCCAATTGTGTCAAGTGATTGTAGTACCCGACATTCGAGTATATGCTCACTAATGTAACTGTTCTCCTCCATCTTGCAGCTATAGAACTTATTGGAGACTTCATATCTCTCAATCCGCATTCTGTTGGAATATTAACTTCAACTCTGGAACATCTCATATGCTCCATGACGCTCAAAACGCCGTTGAAGTCCCGGTTCTAAGCCGTAAAGCATGGCACATCGAACTATAGAGTAGTCATCACTTTGCTTTGCCAGACGCTCACAACATCTGGCGTTGCTCAAAGAAGAGGCCTCGCACCTAGCGGTGCATCCAGACGTAACTCTTACGGCAGCAATGAGGATGATCCTCGTTACGGACCCAAATCCGTAATTGCTACCATCATCTTTCAACTTTGCTTTCTCAAGGAACGCATTAAAATTCAACGGAACAACAAAGACGAGCCATCTATCTACAATCAAACATAAACAAGCAAGATACTATCAGTACTAAGTTCATGATAAATTTAAGTTCAATTAATCATATTACTTAAGAACTCCCACTTAGAAAGACATCTCTAGTCATCCAAGTGATCACGTGATCCAAATCAACTAAACCATAACCGATCATCACGTGAAATGGAGTAGTTTTCAATGGTGAACATCTTATGTTGATCATATCTACTATATGATTCACGCCGACCTTTCGGTCTCCGTGTTCCGAGGCCATATCGCATATGCTAGGCTCGTCAAGTATAACCCGAGTATTCTGCGTGTGCAAAACTGGCTTGCACCCGTTGTAGATGGACGAGAGCTTATCACACCCGATCATCACGTGGTGTCCGGGCACGATTTAACTTTGGCAACGGTGCATACCGGGAGAACACTTCTTGATAATTTAGTGAGAGATCATCTTATAATGCTACCGCCAATCAAAGCAAGATAAGATGCATAAAAGGATAAACATCACATGCAAATCAATATAAGTGATATGATATGGTCATCATCATCTTGTGCTTCACGATCTCCATCTTGCAGCACCACCATGATCACCATCGCCACCGCGCGACACCTTGATCTCCATCGCAGCATCGTTGTCGCCTCGCCAAACTTATGCTACTACGACTATCGCTACCGCTTAGTGATAAAGTAAAGCATTACTGTATGCGATTGCATTGCATACAATAAAGCGACAACCATATGGCTCTCGCCATTGCCGATAACCGGTTACAAAACATGATCATCTCATACAATAAAATATAGCATCACATCTTGACCATATCACATCACAACATGCCCTGCAAAAACAAGTTAGACGTCCTCTACTTTGTTGTTGCAAATTTTACGTGGCTGCTACGGGCTTAAGCAAGAACCAGTCTCACCTACGCATCAAAACCACAACGATACTTCGTCAAATAGACTCCGTTTTAACCTTCTCAAGGACCGGGCGTAGCCACACTCGGTTCAACTAAAGTGAGAGAGACAGGCTCCACCAGTCACCTTTAAGCAACGAGTGCTCACAGCGGTGAAACCAGTCTCGCGTAAGCGTACGCGTAATGTCGGTCTGGGCCGCTTCATCTCACAATACCGCTGAACCAAAGTATGACATGCTGGTAGGTAGTATGACTTGTATCGCCCACAACTCACTTGTGTTCTACTCGTGCAAAACATCAAACCATAGAAAAAACCGGCTCGGATGCCTTTGTTGGGGAACGAGTAATTTCAAAAATTTTCCCACGCACACGCAAGATCATGGTGATGCATAGCAACGAGAGGGGAGAGTGTTGTCTACATACCCTTGTAGACCCGGCGAAGCGATCACAACGTAGAGGAAGTAGTCGACGTTCTCCTCGCGATCCGACCGATCCGGCGCGCGTTACTCGACGCCCGAGTTCTTGACACACGACAGCTCGATGACGTCCCTCAGACTCGATCCAGCCGAGTGTCGAGGGAGAGTTCGTCACAAGACGACGGCGTGGTGACGATCTTGATGTTTCACGCCAGCAGGCTTCGCTAAGCTTCGCGACGGTATGGCCGAGGTGGAATATGGTGGAGGGGGCACCGACACGGCTAAGGAACGATCTCACGATCAACTTGTGTGTTCCAAGGTGCCCCCTGCCCAGTATATAAAGGAGCCGGGGGGGGGGGCGGCGGCCAAGAGGAGGCGCGCCAGGAGTCCTACTCCCTCTGGGAGTAGGATTCCCCCAATCCTAGTTGGACTAAGATTCCGGAGGGGGAAAGAGAGAGGGGGCGGCCCTTCTCCTAGTCCTAGTAGGACTAGGGAAGGGGAGGCGCGCTACCACCTAGGGCTGGCCCTTCTCCTTTCCACTAAGGCCCATCGAGGCCCATTTACCTCCCGGGGTTCCGTAACCTCCCAGTACTCCAGAATTCCCGCCGCTTCGAACCATTCCAACTCCAAACATAGGCTTCCAATATATCAATCTTTATGTCTCGACCATTTCGAGACTCCTCGTCATGTCCGTGATCATATCCGGACTCGAACTCCTTGGTACATCAAAATATATAAACTCATAATAACCGCCATCGAAACCTTAAGCGTGCGGACCCTACGGTTCGAGAACAATGTAGACATGACCTAGAACTATTCACGGTCAATAACCAACAGCGGGACCTGGATGCCCATATTGGTTCCTACATATTCTACGAAGATCTTTATCGGTCGACCGCATAACAACATACGTTGTTCCCTTTGTCATCGGTATGTTACTTGCCCGAGATTCGATCGTCGGTATCCAATACCTAGTTCAATCTCGTTATCGCAAGTCTCTTTACTCGTTCCGTAATACATCATCTCACAACTAACTCATTAGTTGTAGTGCTTGCAAGGCTTAAGTGATGTGCATTACCGAGAGGGCCCAGAGATACCTCTCCGACAATCGGAGTGACAAAACCTAATCTCAAATACGCCAACCCAACATTTGCCTTTGGAGACACCTGTAGTACTCCTTTATAATCACCCGATTACGTTGTGACGTTTGGTAGCACCCAAAGTGTTCCTCCGTAAACGGAGTTGCATAATCTCATAGTTACAGGAACATGTATATGTCATGGATAAAAGCAAGTAGCAACATACTAAACGATCGTGTGCTAAGCTAAGGAATGGGTCATGTCAATCAGATCATTCTACTAATGATGTGACCTCGTTAATCAAATAACAACTCTTTGTTCATGGTCGGAAACATAACCATCTTTGATTAACAAGCTAGTCTAGTAGAGGCATACTAGTGACATATTGTTTTGTCTATGCATTCACACATGTATCATGTTTCCGGTTAATACAATTCTAGCATGAATGATAAACATTTATCATGAAATAAGGAAATAAATAATAACTTTATTATTGCCTCTAGGGCATATTTCCTTCACATGGGTATCCAGATCCCGCTGTTGGTTATTGGCCGGAGAACGTCTCGGTCATGTCTACATGTCTCCCGAACCCGTAGGGTCTACACACTTAAGGTTCGATGATGCTAGGGTTATAAAGGAAGTTTGTATGTGATTACCGAATGTTGTTCGGAGTCCCGGATGAGATCCCGGACGTCACGAGGAGTTCCGGAATGGTCCGGAGGTAAAGATTTATATATGGAAGTCCTATTTTGGCCACCGGAAAATGTTCGGGATTTTTCGGTATTGTACCGGAAGGTTCTAGAAGGTTCGGAGTGGGGCCCACCTGCATGGGGGACCCACATGAACGTGGGTAGTGGGGGCAAGGCCCCACACCCCTGGTCAAGCGCACCAAGATCCCCTTAGAAGGAATAAGATCATATCCGAAGGATAAGATCAAGATCCCTAAAAAGGGGGGATAACAATCGGTGGGGAAGGAAATGATGGGATTTCTTTCCTCCGACCTTGGCCAACGCCCCAATGGACTTGGAGGGCAAGAAACCAGCCCCTCCACCCCTATATATAGTGGGGAGGTGCATGGGAGCTACCACGAGTTCAGGCGCAGCCCTCCCTCTCCCAAGTCCTCCTCCTCTCCCGCGGTGCTTGGCGAAGCCCTGCAGGATTGCCACGCTCCTCCACCACCACCACGCCATCGTGCTGCTGCTGGATGGAGTCTTCCTCAACCTCTCCCTCTCTCCTTGCTGGATCAAGGCACGAGAGATGTCACCGGGCTGTACGTGTGTTGAACGCGGAGGTGCCGTCCGTTCGGCGCTAGGATCTCTAGTGATTTGGATCACGACGAGTACGACTCCTTCAACCCCGTTCTCTTGAACGCTTCTGCTTAGCGATCTACAAGGGTATGTAGATGCACTCTCCTTCCCCTCGTTGCTGGTTTCTCCATAGATAGATCTTGGTGACACGTAGGAAAATTTTGAATTTCGCCACGCTCCCCAACAAATGGCATCATGAGCTAGGTCTATTGCGTAGATTCTTTGCACGAGTAGAACACAAAGTAGTTGTGGGCGTTGATGTTGTTCAATATGCTTACCGTTACTAGTCCAATCTTGATTCGGTGGCATCATGGGATGAAGCGGCCCGGACCGACCTTACACGTACTCTTACGTGAGACAGGTTCCACCGATTGACATGCACTTGGTGCATAAGGTGGCTAGCGGGTGCCAGTCTCTCCCACTTTAGTCGGAACGGATTCGATGAAAAGGGTCCTTATGAAGGGTAAATAGCAATTGGCATATCACGTTGTGGTTTTGCGTAGGTAAGAAATGTTCTTGCTAGAAACCCATAGCAGCCACGTAAAACATGCAACAACAATTAGAGGACGTCTAACTTGTTTTTGCAGGGTATGCCATGTGATGTGATATGGCCAAGAAGAATGTGATGAATGATGTATGAGATTGATCATGTTCTTGTAATAGGAATCACGACTTGCATGTCGATGAGTATGACAACCGGCAGGAGCCATAGGAGTTGTCTTTATTTATTGTATGACCTGCGTGTCATTGAACAACGCCATGTAATTACTTTACTTTATTGCTAACCGGTAGCCATAGTAGTAGAAGTAATAAGTTGGCGAGACAACTTCATGGAGACACGATGATGGAGATCATGGTGTCATGCCGGTGACGATGATGATCATGGAGCCCCGAAGATGGAGATCAAAAGGAGCAAAATGATATTGGCCATATCATGTCACTATTTGATTGCATGTGATGTTTATCATGTTTATGCATCTTGTTTACTTAGAATGACGGTAGTAAATAAGATGATCCCTTACAACAATTTCAAGAAGTGTTCTCCCCTAACTGTGCACCGTTGCTAAAGTTCGTCGCTTCTAAGCACCACGTGATGATCGGGTGTGATGGATTCTTACGTTCACATACAACGGTGTAAGACAGATTTACACACGAAACACTTAGGGTTAACTTGACGAGCCTAGCATGTATAGACATGGCCTCGGAACACGAGACCGAAAGGTCGAACATGAGTCGTATAGTAGATACGATCAACATGAAGATGTTCATCGATGATGACTAGTCCGTCTCACGTGATGATCGGACACGCCTAGTTGACTCGGATCATGTAATCACTTAGATGACCAGAGGGATGTCTATCTCGAGTGTGAGTTCATAAGATGAACTTAATTATCCCGAACATAGTCAAAAGATCTTTGCAAATTATGTCGTAGCTCACGCTTTAGTTCCACTGTTTAGATATGTTCCTAGAGAAAATATAGTTGAAAGTTGATGAGAGCGATTATGCGGACAGAGAAAGCTTATGTCCTTAATGCACCGCCGATGTGCTAAACCCCAAACGTCGTTTGTGGATGTTGCTAACATCGACATACACGTTTGATAACTACGTGATAGTTCGTTAAGCGGTTTAGAGTTGAGGCACCAAAGACGTTTTCGAAACGTCGCGGAACATATGAGATGTTTCAAGGGCTGAAATTGGGATTTCAGGCTCGTGCCCACGTCAAGAGGTATGAGACCTCTGACAATTTTCTTAGCCGGCAAACTAAGGGAGAAAAGCTCAATCGTTGAGCTTGTGCTCAGATTGTCTAAGTGCAACAATCACTTGAATCGAGTGGGAGTTGATCTTCCAGATGAGATAGTGATGTTTCTTCAAAGTCATTGCCACCAAGCTGCTAGAGTTTCGTGATGAGCTATAACATATCAGGGATAGATATGATGATCCTTGAGGTATTCGCGATGTTTGACACCGCGAAAGTAGAAATCAAGAAGGAGCATCAATTGTTGATGGTTGGTGAAACCACTAGTTTCAAGAAGGGCAAGGGCAAGAAGGGATACTTCATGAAACGGCAAATCAGTTGCTTCTCTAGTGAAGAAACCCAAGGTTGAACCCAAACCCGAGACTAAGTGCTTCTTTAATAAGGGGAACAACCACTGGAGCGGAATTACCCTAGATACTTGGTAGATGAGAAGGCTGGCAAGGTCGATAGAAGTATATTGGATATACATTATGTTAATGTGTACTTTACTAGTACTCCTAGTAGCACCAGGTATTAGATACGGTTCGGTTGCTAAGTGTTAGTAACTCAAATAAAAGCTACGGAATAAACGGAGACTAGCTAAAGGTGAGTGACGATATGTGTTGGAAGTGTTTCCAAGGTTGATAAGATCAAGCATCGCGCTCCCTCTACCATCGAGATTTGGTGTTTGCGTTGAGCATAGACATGATTGGATTATGTCTATCGCAATACGGTTATTCATTTAAGGAGAATAATGGTTACTCTATTTATTTGAATAATACCTTCAATGGTCTTGCACCTAAAGGAATGGTTTATTGAATCTCGATCGTAGTGATACACATTTTCATGCCAAAAGATATAAGATAGTAATGATAGTACCACTTACTTGTGGCAATCGCCATGTAAGTCATATTGGTGTAAACGCATGAAGAAGCTCCATGTTGATGGATCTTTGGACTCACTCGTTTTGAAAAGTTTGAGACATGCAAACCATGTCTATTGGTGTATACGCATGTAGAAACTCTATGCAGATGGATCGTTTGGACTCACTTGATTTTGAATCACTTGAGATATGCAAATCATACCACATGGGCAAGATGACTAAAAAGCCTCATTTTTCAGTAAGATGGAACAAGATAGCAACTTGTTGGAAGTAACACATTTTGATGTGTGCAGTCCAATGAGTGCTGAGGCATGCGGTGAATATCGTTATGTTCTTACTTCACAGATGATTCGAGTAGATGTAGAGTATATTTACTTGATGAAACACAAGTCTGAATTATTGAATGGTTCAAGTAATTTCAGAGTGAAGTTGAAGATCATCATGACAAGAGGATGAAATGTCTATGATATGATCATAGAGATGAGTATCTGAGTTCTGAGCTTTGGCACGCAATTAAGACATTGTGGAAATTTTTCACAATTAATACCTACCGAACACCATAGTTTGATGGTGTGTCCGAACATCATAGTTGCACCCTATTGGATATGGTGCGTACCATGATGTCTCTTATCGAATTACCACTATCGTTTATGGGTTAGGCATTAGAGACAACCACATTCACTTTAAATAGGGCACCACGTAATTCCGTTGAGATGACACCGTATGAACTATGGTTTAGAGAAACCTAAGCTGTCATTTCTTAAAGGTTTGGGGCTGCGATGCTTATGTGAAAAAGTTTCAGGTTGATAAGCTCGAACCCAAAGCGGATAAAATGCATCTTCATAGGACACCCAAAACAGTTGGGTATACCTCCTAATTCAGATCCGAAAGCAATAGGGATTGTTTCTTGAATCGGGTCCTTTCTCGAGGAAAAGTTTGTCTCGAAAAGTTGAGTGGGAGGATGGTGGAGACTTGATATGGTTATTGAACCGTCACTACAACTAGTGTGTAGCGAGGCACGGGAAGTTGTTCTGTGGCACCTACACCAATTGAAGTAGAAGCTTATGATAGTGATCATGAAACTTTGGATCAAGTCACTACCGTACCTCGTAGGGTGACAAGGATGCATACTGCTTCAGAGTGGTACAGTAATCTTGTCTTGAAGGTCATGTTGCTGGACAACAATGAACCTACGAGCTATGGAGAAGCGATGGTGGGCCCAAATTCCGACAAATGGTTAGAAGCCATGAAATCCGAGATAGGATCCATGTATCGTAACAAAGCATGGACTTTGGTGGACTTGCCCGATGATCGGCAAGCCATTGAGATAAATGGATCTTTAAGAAGAAGACGGACGTGGGACGGTAATGTCACCGTCTATGAAGCTCGACTTGTGGCGAAGAGTTTTCACAAGTTCAAGGAGTTGACTACGATGAGATTTTCTCATGCGTAGCGATGCTTAAGTCCGTCGGAATCATGTTAGCATTAGCTGCATTTATGAAATCCGCGATGGATGTCAAAACGAGTTTCCTTACCGGCCAGAAGGAAAGGTTGTATGTGATACAATCCGAAAGTTTTGTCGATCCTAAGGATGCTAAAAGGTATGCTGGCTCCAGCGATCCTTCTAAGGATTGGAGTAAGCATCTCGGAGTTGGAATGTACGTTTTGATGAGATGATCAAAGATTTTGGGTTTATACGAAAGTTTATGAGAAACTTGTATTTCCAAAGAAGTGAGTGGGAGCACTATAGAATTTCTGATGAGTATATGTTATTGACATATTGTTGATCAGAAATGATGTAGAATTTCTGGAAAGCATATAGGGTTATTTGGAAAGTGTTTTTCAATGGAAAACCTGGATTAGGCTACTTGAACAATAAGCATCAAGATCTATAAGATAGATCAAAATGCTTAATTGTACTTTCAAATGAGCACGTACCTTGAGATGATCTTGAAGGTGTTTAAGATGGATCAGTCAAAGAAGGAGTTCTTGCCTGAGATATAAGGTATGAAGTTAAGACTTAAAAGCTCGACCACGGTAGAATAGAGAGAAAGGACGAAGGTCGTCCCCTATACTTCAAACGTAGGCTCTATAGTATGCTATGTCAGGTACCGCACCGAAGTGTGCCTTGCCATGAGTCATCAAGGGTACAAGAATGATCCAGAATGGATCATTGGACGTGGTCAAAATTGTCCTTGGAGTAAATAAGGACATGTTTATCGATTATGGAGGTGATAAAGAGTTCGTGTAAAGGGTTACGTCGATGCAAGCTTTAACACCTATCCGAGTGACTCTGAGTAGCAAACCGGATACGTATAGTGGAGCAACCATTTGGAATAGCTCCAAGTGGAGCGTGGAAGCAGCATTTACAGAATGACCTAGAGATTTGCAAAGTACATACGGATCTGAAAGTTGCGACCGTTGACTAAAACCTCTCCCACAAGCAAAACATGATCAAACCCCAGAACTCATTGAGTCTTAATCACATGATGATGTGAACTAGTTTAATGACACTAGTAAACTCTTTGGATGTTGGTCACATGGCGATGTGACATGTGAATGTTAATCACATGACGATGTGAACTAGATTATTGACTCTAGTGCAAGTGGGAGACTGTTGGAAATATGCCCTAGAGGCAATAATAAATTAGTTATTATTATATTTCCTTGTTCATGATAATCGTTTATTATCCATGCTATAATTGTATTGATAGGAAACTCAGATACATGTGTGGATACATAGACAACACCATGTCCCTAGTAAGCCTCTAGTTGACTAGCTCGTTGATCAATAGATGGTTACGGTTTCACGACCATGGACAATGGATGTCGTTGATAACGGATCACATCATTAGGAGAATGATGTGATGGACAAGACCCAATCCTAAGCCTAGCACAAAGATCGTAGTTCGTATGCTAAAGCTTTTCTAATGTCAAGTATATTTTCCTTAGACCATGAGATTGTGCAACTCCCGGATACCGTAGGAATGCTTTGGGTGTACCAAACGTCACAACGAATCGGGTGGCTATAAAGGTGCACTACTGGTATCTCCGAAAGTGTCTATTGGGTTGGCACGAATCGAGACTGGGATTTGTCACTCCGTGTAAACGGAGAGGTATCTCTGGGCCCACTCGGTAGGACATCATCATAATGTGCACAATGTGACCAAGGGATTGATCACGGGATGATGTGTTACGGAACGAGTAAAGAGACTTGCCGGTAACGAGATTGAACAAGGTATCGGTATACCGACGATCGAATCTCGGGCAAGTACAATATCGTTAGACAAAGGGAATTGTATACGGGATTGATTGAGTCCTTGACATCGTGGTTCATCCAATGAGATCATCGTGGAACATGTGGGAGCCAACATGGGTATCCAGATCCCGCTGTTGGTTATTGGCCGGAGAACGTCTCGGTCATGTCTACATGTCTCCCGAACCCGTAGGGTCTACACACTTAAGGTTTGATGACGCTAGGGTTATAAAGGAAGTTTGTATGTGGTTACCGAATGTTGTTCGGAGTCCCGGATGAGATCCCGGACATCACGAGGAGTTCCAAAATGGTCCGGAGGTAAAGATTTATATATGGGAAGTCCTATTTTGGCCACCGGAAAATGTTTGGGATTTTTCGGTATTGTACCCGGAAGGTTCTAGAAGGTTCCGGAGTGGGGCCCACCTGCATGGGGGGACCCACATGAACGTGGGTAGTGGGGGCAAGGCCCCACACCCCTGGTCAAGGTGCACCAAGATCCCCCCTTAGAAGGAATAAGATCATATCCCGAAGGGATAAGATCAAGATCCCTAAAAGGGGGGATAACAATCGGTGGGGAAGGAAATGATGGGATTTCTTTCCTCCCACCTTGGCCAACACCCCAATGAACTTGGAGGGCAAGAAACCAGCCCCTCCACCCCTATATATAGTGGGGAGGCGCATGGGAGCTTACCACGAAGTTCTGGCGCAGCCCTCCCCTCTCCCGAGTCCTCCTCCTCTCCCGCGGTGCTTGGCGAAGCCCTGCAGGATTGACACGCTCCTCCACCACCACCACGCCGTCGTGCTGCTGCTGGATGGAGTCTTCCTCAACCTCTCCCTCTCTCCTTGCTGGATCAAGGCACGGGAGACGTCACCGGGCTGTACGTGTGTTGAACGTGGAGGTGCCGCCCATTCGGCGCTAGGATCTCCAGTGATTTGGATCACGACGAGTACGACTCCTTCAACCCCGTTCTCTTGAACGCTTCTGCTTAGCGATCTACAAGGGTATGTAGATGCACTCTCCTTCCCCTCATTGTTGGTTTCTCCATAGATAGATCTTGGTGACACGTAGGAAAATTTTGAATTTCTGCTACGTTCCCCAACATCCTCATGTCCCCCACGACCTCCTCGCCGTTTGCCTCTCCGCCGCCGCCTTCCCCCTCGCCGCCTCAAGGCAAGGGTGTAATCCTTGATGCATAGATCTGGGAGGAGGGGAGGGAGGGCGGAGCTTGGGGCGATTCATGGCCAGGATGAGTCACGGAACCGGCCGGCGTGGGTGCTGGCGGCGGCGAGGAGGTCGTGGGGGAGATGAGTCAACCGAGGGGTGGGGTGAGGATGGGGACAGAGAGAGAGAGTTTGGTGTGGTGGGAGTGGAATTTTTTTTTCTTCAGGATCGGGGTGGGAGTCGTGCGGCAAGTGAGGGATACCCTCAGTAGTAGCATGGGTATCTTACCTGCGCTATAGCTATTCACTTAGTAGTAGCGTGGGTTTATACCCCTCGCTACTACTATGGCATGTCCCGGGGAGGCACGGTAGAGACCACTTAGTAGTAGCGAGGGGTAAAAACCCACGCTACTGCTATCTAGTTATTAGTAGCGTGGTTCCTTTAAGCTCGCTACTGCTAGTTAACAGTAGCGCCTGTTTTTAGACCGCGCTGCTGCTAAGATTCTGTGCATAACGTTTTCCCTAGTAGTGTAAGCATGGCATGAATAACTATAATCTCTAATTGTCATTGCAAACATGTTTCATTCATAATGGGCTGAATCAGGAACGATGAACTAATCATATTTACAAAAACAACATAGGTCGAGTTCATACCACCTTTTCTCATCTCAATCATTTCATCATATATTGTCATTATTGCCTTTCAGCTGCATGACCGAATGGTGTGTATAATAATAATAGTGCATGTGCATTGGACTAAGCTGGAATATGCAAATATTTAATTCAAAGGAGAAGACAAGGTAATATGGGCTCTTGGTTAGATCAACAATAATGCATATGAGAGCCACTCATCATTTTCATCGTGGTCTTCTCCTCTCGACCCCCAAAGAAAAGAAAAGAAATTCAAAGAAAAAGAAAAACTATTTACATGGGAAAGCTCCCAACAAGCAAAATAAGAACGAGAAATCCTTTTGAGTTTTCTTTAATACTACTACTACAAGCATGGAAAGTAAACTAGATAAAAGCTACAACTTTTTTTTGTTTTTCTCAAAGTTTTTCAAACACACAAAAAGAAAGCAAGAAAAGAAAATAAACTAGCATGGATAGTACAATGAAAAAGTATGAACACCGACAACTAGAATGAGTGTGTGAACATGAATGTAATGTTAGTGAGAAATACGTACTCCCCCAAGCTTAGGCTTTTGGCCTAAGTTGGTCTAAAGCCATGGCTGGCCTGGGGATATCCAAAGTTGTAGTCGGGGTTGTACTGAGATGCAGCAGCTACTGCCTGAAGGGCTGCAGCATGGAGGCGAGCATCCTCCGTCTTGCTCTCATATTCATTTGCCTCCTCTTTGGTTATAAAACATCTCCCATTTTCCCGAAAGTTAAAGAAAGGTAGGAGCAGGAAGAGTAACATGGACAGCACGACGTCTGTCAAAGATTAGTCGGTACTGGAGGGACTGTTCATTCCTCTCAAGAAACTGATGGCGAACCATAGCATTATAATCTAGAAAAGCAGGTGGCAACTCAATGTCATTTTCATTTATGGATACACCAAGATAATCAGCTAAATGAGTCGCGTAAATTCCACCAAATAAATCTCCATCTTTAGCATTAAGATGTAACCTCCGTGCAATAATGGCCCCCAAGTTATATCGTTTATCACCTAATGCCGCACTCTTGAGGACACTAAGATCTGGAACACATATGTGGTTGAGCTCATCCTTACCGTTAATGCATCTACCTATAAAGAGAGCAAAGTAATGTATGGCAGGAAAATGAATGCTCCATATGGTAGCTTGTGTAATATTTCTAGTTTCTCCCACAATGATGCTAGCAAGGAAATCATTATATTCAGATTTGTGAGGTTCACTAAAGATGCCCCACTGTGGGATTTTGCCAGCAGTGTTAAAATCTTCAAGGTCCATGGTATAGGATTTATCATAGAGGTCAAATAAAACAGTGTGAGTGTTGCACTTAGATGAAAAGTTAAACCTCCGCACAAAGGAATCAGCGGCACTTATCTGATACGAAGTCCTCAAGATCAACATTGCGCACATACTCATCAAATTGATCCTTGAAGCTAGCTTGGATCATAAATTCATCCGATGACCATTCACAAGGCTGCACTCGAGCTTCTCTTCGTGGTTCAAGGTCCGGCTCACGTATCGCGAGCCTTAGTGCTTGCTTCCTTGAAGAACCACCTTGGTACATTTTCCTAAACATTTTTCTTCGTCTGAAAAATTTCTGAAAGTTTTAGTTACTCAAAATAAAAGTGAATCAAACTCAACAAGATTGATAGCAACTACTCCCACAAGTGCCTAGAGGCTATATCATGCATTAAAACTACTTTGGGACATATAAATTTAACATGCAAGCTCAAGAACAGGGTCACCTTAGCAGCAAAAATTGCAATAAATAAAGCACTAGAACAAAAACTAATTGGACCATTGGAGGAGTCACATACCGAAGAACAACCCCCCAAAGCAGTTTTGTGAATGGAGCTTTGAGTAAGGAGATCGAAAATGGTAGCAAAACGAGCAAGAACACGGGTTTGAGCTATAGGATGATTTTTTCTGGAGGAAGACGAAGTGTGTGGGTACTGGAATAAGTGGAGGGGGCCACGTGGGGCCCACGAGGCAGGGGGCGCGCCCAGGGGGTAGGGCACATCCTCCACCCTCGTGACCAAATGGTGGGTCCCCCCTGGTGTGTTCTAAGTGTGAGAAATTCTCAAATATTCTACAAAAAATCATACTCAATTTTCAGGGCATTTGGAGAACTTTTATTTTCGGGGTATTTTTTATTGCATAGATAATTCAGAAAACAGACAAAAGATAATATTTTTGCTTTATTTAAACTAAATAGCAGAAATTAAAAGGAGGGTACAGAAGGTTGTGCCTTCTAACTTCATCCATCTCATGCTCATCAAAAGGAATCCACTAACAAGGTTGATGTAGTCTTGTTAACAAACCTCTTTCAAATAACATGAAACCGGAGAATTTTCGAATAACACTAAGTTACCTCAACAGGGATACGCATGTCCCCAACAATAAGAATATCATATTTCTTTTTGATAGTAGGAAGAGGGAATTCAAAACCTCCGATAGTAATCATTGAAAATTTTCCAATAGAATTGATACTATCAACTTGAGGTTGTTTCTTCGGAAAGTGTACCGTATGCTCATTACCATTAACATGAAAAGTGACATTGCCTTTGTTGCAATCAATAACAGCCCCTGCAGTATTCAAAAAGGGTCTACCAAGGATGATCGACATACTGTCGTCCTAGGGAATATCAAGAATAACAAAGTCCGTTAAAATAGTAATGTTTGCAACCACAACAGGCACATCCTCACAAATACCGATGGGTATAGCAGTTGATTTATTGGCCATTTGCAAAGAGATTTCAGTAGGTGTCAAATTATTCAAATCAAGTCTATGATACAAACAGAAAGGCATAACACTAACACCGGCTCCAAGATCACATAAAGCAGTTTTAACATAGTTTCTTTTAATGGAGCATGGTATAGTTGGTACTCATGGATCTCCTAGTTTCTTTGGTATTCCACCCTTAAAAGTATAATTAGCAAGCATGATGGAAATTTTAGCTTCCGTTGTCTTTCTATTATTTGTAACAATATCTTTCATATACTCAGCATAGGGATTCATTTTAAGCATATCAGTCAAACGCATACGCAAAAAGATCTAATCATTTCAGCAAAGCGCTCAAAATCCTCATCATCTTTTTTCTTGGATGTCTTAGGAGGAAAAGGCATGGGTTTCTGAACACATGGTTCTCTTTCTTTACCGTGCTTCCTTGCAACGAAGTCTCTCTTATCATAGTGTTGATTCTTTGATTGTGGGTTACCAAGATCAACAGCAGGTTCAATCTCTACATCATTGTTATCACTAGGTCGAGCATCAACATGAACATCATCATTAACATTATCACTAGGTTCATGTTTATTACCAGATTGTGTTTCAACATCAGAAATAGAAATATCATTGGGATTCTCAGGTGTGTCTATAACAGGTTCACCAGAAGCATGCAGAGTCCTATCCTTATTCTTTTTATTTTTTAGTAGGACTAGGTGTATCAGTATTAATTCTCTGAGAATCTTGCTCAACTCTCTTAGGGAGGCCCTTAGGATACAAAGGTTCCTGGGTCATTTTACCACCTCTAGTCATAACTCTAACAACATTATCATTATTCTTATTATTTAACTCACTGAGCAAATCATCTTGTGCTTTAAGTACTTGTTCTACTTGAGTGGTAACCATGGAAGCATGTTTACTAATAAGCTTAAGATCACCTTTAACTCCAGATATATAATCACTCGAGCTTTCAACCATATAAGCATTACATTTCAATTTTCTACCAACATAAGCATTGAAGTTTTCTTGTTTAACAATGAAATTATCAAACTCATCCAAGCATTGACTAAGAGACTCATTACGAGGAATATCACCTTCATCAAATCTAGAGAATTTACCTTTACTACCCGTGTCGGGTTATCAAGACCATGTATTTCTTCAATAGGTTGTAAATTCTTAACATCTTCAGCTTTAATACCTTTTTCCTTCATAGATTTCTTTGCCTCTTGCATATCTTCAGGACTGAGAAATAGAACACCCCTTTTCTTCAGAGTTGGCTTAGGAGTTGGTTCAGGAAGTGTCCAATCATTATCATTACTCAATATATCGTTCAATAGCAATTCAGCTTGCTCAACAGTTCTTTCCCTGAAAACACAACCAGCACAACTATCCATGTGGTCTCTGGAAGCATCGGTTAGTCTGTTATAAAAGATATCAAGTATTTCGTTTTTCTTGAGAGGATGATCAGGCAAAGCATTAAGTAATCGGAGAAGCCTCCCCCAAGCTTGTGGGAGACTCTCTTCTTCAATTTGCACAAAATTAAATATTTCCCTAAAGGTAGCTTGTTTCTTATGAGCGGGAAAATATTTACAGAGAAGTAGTAAATCATATCCTGGGGACTATGCACACAACCAGGTGCAAGAGAATTAAACCATATCTTAGCATCACCCTTTAATGAGAAAGGAAACAATTTAAGGATATAATAATAGCGAATTTTTTGCTCATGAGTAAATAGCATGGCTATATCATTCAATTTAGTAAGATGTGCCACAACAGTTTCAGATTCATAGCCATGGAAAGGATCAGATTCAACCAAAGTAATTAACTCTGGATCGATAGAGAATTCATAATCCATATCAGTAATACAGATAGGTGAATTAGCAAACGTAGGGTCATATTTCATTCTAGCATTCAAAGACTTTTATTTCAGCTTAGCTAACAGTTTCTTAAGATCATATCTATCATTGCAAGCAAGAAAGTCTCTAGCAGTTCCTTCATCCATAACATAACCCTTAGGTACAACAGGCAATTCATATCTAGGGGAGAATCTTCATCATCACTTTCATTATATCATCAGTTTCAGTAACTTCATCCTCTCTAACCCTAGCAAGTTGTTCATCAAGAAATTCACCTAATGGCACATTATTATCAAGCAGAGAAGTAGTATCATCATAAGCATCATGCATAGCAGAAGTGGCATCATCAATAACATGTGACATATTGAAATCAATAGCAGGTGTAGGTGTCACAAGTTTACTCAAAACGGAAGGTGAATCAAGTGCAGAGCTAGATGGCAGTTCCTTACCTCCCCTCGTAGTTGAGGGAAAAATCTTGGTTCTTTGATCTTTCAGATTCCTCATAGTGGTCAACAGATATAAATACCAAGTGACTCAGAGAATAGAGTTATGCTCCCCGGCAACAGCGCCAGAAAAAGGTCTTGATAACCCACAAGTATAGGGGATCGCAACAGTTTTCGAGGGTAGAGTATTCAACCCAAATTTATTGATTTGACATAAGGGGAGCCAAAGAATATTCTCAAGTATTAGCAGCTAAGTTGTCAATTCAACCACACCTGAAAGACTTAATATCTGCAGCACAGTATTTAGTAGCAAAGTAGTATGGAAGTAACGATAACGGTGGCAAAAGTAATGAGAATAGCTTTGTAGCAATCGTAATAAAGGGCAACGAGAAGTAACTAAGCAAAGATCAATATGTGAAAAGCTCATAGGCAATGGATCAATGATGGATTATTATGTCGGATGTAATTCATCATGCAATAGTTATAACATAGGGTGACACAGAACTAGCTCCAATTCATCAATGTAATGTAGGCATGTATCCCGAATATAGTCATACATGCTGATGGAAAAGAACTTGTATGACATCTTTTGTCCTACCCTCCCATGGCAGCGGGGTACTATTGGAAACTAAGGGATATTAAGGCCTCCTTTTAATAGAGTACCGGACCAAAGCATTAGCACTTAGTGAATACATGAACTACTCAAACTACGGTCATCACCGGGAAGTGTCCCGACTATTGTCACTCCGGGGTTTGCCGGATCATAACACGTAGTAGGTGACTATAACTTGCAAGATAGGATCAAGAACACACATATATTTATGAAAACATAATAGGTTCAGATCTGAGATCATGGCACTCGGGCCCTAGTGACAAGCATTAAGCATGGCAAAGTCATAGCAACATCAATCTTAGAACATAATGGATACTAGGGATTAAACCCTAACAAAAATAACTCGATTACATGGTAAATCTCATCCAACCCATCACCATCTAGCAAGCCTATGATGGGATTACTCAAGCACGGCGGTGAGCATCATGAAATTGGTGATGGAGGATGGTTGATGATGACGATGGCGATGGATTCCCCTCTCCGGAGCCCCAAACAGACTCCAGATCAGCCCTCCCGAGGAAGGACAGGGCTCGGTGGTGGCTCTGTATCGTAAAACGCGATGAATCCTTCTCTCTGATTTTTTCTCCCCGAACGTGAATATATAGAGTTGGAGTTGAGGTCGGTGGAGGTCCAGGGGGCCCACGAGGCAGGGGACGCACCCTAGGGGGGCGCCCCTCACCCTCGTGGCTAGGGTGTGGCCCCTTCTGTTGATTCTTTCACCAATATTTTTTATTAATTCCAAAACATGACTCCGTGAAGTTTCAGGTCATTCCGAGAACTTTTATTAAAATAACACCATGGCAATTCTGCTGAAAACAGAGTCAGTCCGGGTTAGTTCCATTCAAATCATGCAAGTTAGAGTCCAAAACAAGGGCAAAAGTGTTTGGAAAAGTAGATACGTTGGAGACGTATCACTATCCAGCATGCATCTAGTGTACTAAGTTCATGGAAAAACAGAGCAATGCATTAGGCAAGATGACATGATGTAGACAAGATAAACTCGTGTATCAATAAACCCCATCTCGTTACCCTTAATAGCAACGATACATGCGTCTCATGTCTCTTTCTGTCACTGAGATTGAGCACCGCAAGATCGAACCCATCACAAAGCACCTCTTCCCATGGCAAGATAAATCAATCTAGTTGACCAAACCAATAAATCAGAGAAGAAATACGAAGCTATAACAATCATGCATAAAAGAGTTCAAAGAAGACTCAAATAATATTCATGCATCGATCTGGTCATAAACTAATAATTCATCGGATCCCAACAAACACACCGCAAAAAGAGTTACATCAAATAGATCTCCAAGAACATCAAGGAGAACATTATAGTGATGATCAAAAGAGAGAAGAAGCCATCTAGCTACTAACTACGAACCAGTAGGTCTTTGGTAAACTACTCATGCATCATCGGAGGGGCAACAAGGATGATGAAGAACCCCACTGTGATCGTTGCCCCCTCCGGCAGAGTGCCGAAAAAGGCCTCTAGATTGGATCTCGTGGTTCTGAAACTTGCGGTGGCGAAAAAAGTATTTCCTCGACTCCCTTAGGGTTTCTTGTATTTTAGAGTATTTATAGAGGCAGAGGTAGGTCAAGAGGGTGCATGTGGGCCCCACTACCCATCAGGGTGCCGGGGGCCTCTAGCGTACCCTGGTGCCTAGTGGGCACCACGAGCCTCTTCCCATGGCCTCAAGAAGCTTCCAGGGTCTCTTATCACCAGGAAAAAATTCTCCAAAAAATTTCGTGGCATTTGGACTTCGTTTGGTATTGACATTCTGCAAAGTAAAAAACAAGCAAAAACAACAACTGACAGTGGGCACTAGGTTAATAGGTTAGTCCCCAAAAAATGATATAAAGTTGCTAGTAAATACATCCAAGATTGATACTTTAATAGCATGGAACAATAAAAAATTATAGATACGTTGGAGACGTATCATGTCTCTATCTGGATCTCTCACTAGTGTGAGAATCACTAGACAAACTTTGCTCAAGGATCAGTTATGAGGAGCAGTGGCGAAGCTAGCATTGGATTAGGCCTAGGGCTATGCTAGCTTCAGTGATGCACTAAAAGTGGTTTTCTATATTGTATAGGAAAGAATTGGAAATGATATTATTACTACTCCTAGACTTCTAGTGTTATAGCCCCAAGATCCTTAGGCCTGTCTCCGCTGCTGACAACGAGGCAGTAAGACACGCATTGCAACCCTCCTCATACCATAGTCTCTGTCAGTAGAACTTGCACTCCCATTGCTGAAGTTGGTGGATGACAGTGATTGTCGTTGTGTTGTGTCCTTTTTGGCTTGCTCCTGCTACCCGTAGCCACATTGAGATGAAGCATCCTTCAGAGGATCACAAGTGCCATCCTCATGAACTAGCCTCTCACAATCAAAGGGGAAGTGAAGACAACCCATAACTAATGGTTCAAAACAGAGAAATTTGCTCTAACTCGAAGTTGCTCCCCCCTCGCGGTCCCATCTTTCTCAACATCCACCTTGATCACCTCCCCAAGCCAGTTCCATGATGCTTGATCGAAGCGTTTAGTCCTTTTATCCAACGGGAGATCCTTTACTCTCACCCATGCTTCAACTATATCACCATTGCTTTTTAGCTCGCGATAAATCACAAAATTGACATCTTTGAGAATTTTAGTATGAAATGACCCAATCTAAAAGGTTTAGTTAACCTTAATCTTTCTTAAAATGCCAGATTATTGTTTGGATTTCACAACAAAACGTCATGGCCAATGATGTTTGAACCTTAGCCCATCCCGGCCAATCATGACACGAGGCCGGCGTGGTAGCTGAAACACTAGAGGGGATGCGTTTCAGCCAAAAAGTGGAATGCTAGGGACCTTGGATTTATGACCCTAAATAGATAAGTGTGGGTACATGTGGGGCTCAACCGAATTGCAACCCCCACACATGAGTCATCTTCCTCCAGGCCCGAAAGAATAGAGAGCGGCGGATCTCCCCCTCAAGATCTCTTTAGAACATCTCGAAAGGGAATTGTTTTCGTGGAATTTTGACCCCTCTCCACCATACCTAGAGGTAAATATCCCCCCTGATTTGTCTTTGTTAGTCCGAGTTTTGCTTATTGTTTCAAATCCTTGGTGCTCCATTTTAGATCTCAATCGATTGTATTTTTTCCGTGTTGTCTATTTGGTAAGTTCTGGTTGAATGCTATCATTATCCACATGATATACCATGGTTTTGTAGCTTAGGAATGCAAGGAAATGTATAACCTATCTACGTGAAGTCAGTCATGAAAATTTAGTCCTCTATTTGGCAAGGAGTATCAGTTTAATAAATATAACTTCTAGATCTAGTCATGATAAAATAGTCCTTTATTTGACAAGGCAAATTAATATAATAAAATAACTTCAAGATCTAGTCATGAAAAAATAGTCCTCTAGTTGGCAAGGAGAAAGTATAATAATAACTTCTAGAACTAGTCATGAAAAACTATTCATCTATTTGGCAAGGAGAAATAATATAGTATAATAGCTTCTAGACATGCTGGTATAAAATCACTACCATCTTCAATCCAAATGGACATATATACGTCATGTTGCTTGTGTTTATGTTTTTTTGTCTGCATAGTAGTAGACAAAAAGGGGTACATCTAAACATTAAATATAAGACCAATTTCAACCAAAAAGGGGTTAATCACTTATGTCCTCACTCTCGCATGCATTGCTTTGGAAAGTTACTACACATTAAAAGACTAGCACAATCATCCCTGGTACTTTGGATTGTAAGAAACAACAACAACAAAAAACATGTAGTTGAGATATAATTGCTTGTAGTATACATTTTGTATGCTTCACATGGTTCTTTCATAAGGGATTTTAATGAAAAATCTTCGTTTGGTAATAATGGGCAGAGCTATAGTGTGTGCCCGGGGTCAACTAACACCAATATCTCTCACACAAACACTTACACCCATGAATAAAAACGGTTGTGGCTTTGCAACAATAATTAAATATGCACACAACGAGTGAGGCATTTTGGCTCTCGGCCTCCATGGAGGCCTTTTTTTTGGAAAACTCAAAATTCAAACATTTCAGGTTCAATTCTCTTTAAAAAGTTATACAAGTAAACAAAGATGTTACGTGTATGTGTGTAAAATTTGAAAATAAAATACCTTGAAATGTGATCTGCAATAAATAAATAAACTCATGGCATGAGAGGCTGAACAGTATCATGTCTTAAAAAGCCACATATTTTTTTTTGCACAACCCTCATTTCAACGTACTATTTCATCCTGAAAAATCACACACTTGTGCATTATGCCTCCATGTATATATCTATATTTTTCAGAACTTTTTAAAATCTGAAAAAATTGAATTTTGAGAAATTTTGAATGTTTCTAAACCCGGCCTCCACGGAAATCGGCCTCCAAAAGGGTTATTTTGGGCACACAACCCACATAAACTCCTCATAATCCCACCCACGACCCGTGGCTTCCGGCCGACAGGAATGAAGTGGTCGAGTGCACGAACGAAGTTTGTCAGACAGCGTGAATCCGAATAAATAAATAGATAAATAAAGTTGCGGAAAAGTGCACTGAGACCCGAACGGAATCGTTCACCACGAGTCGAGTCCACGACCAACAGTGCCCGGTGCTGTGCGCAGGGCACGGGATCCGGTGCGGGCACCGCCTGCCTTAAAGGCACAACAACCGTGCAGGATTCCCGGGCAGGCAGCGGACGCACGCCCCTGTCGGGACGCCGCCGTAACTATCGTGCCAGGAAATTGCTTCACACACGACAGTCTTCGCACGATCTACAAACGATGCTCCCTCCCCAACAGTGCTCTTGAGAGCACGCTCGCTGTTGGCGCTGCCACGTCGGAATCGTGCAGGCGTCGTCCGTGTATCTGTCGTGTGTATAGCAGCGCCGATCATGCCACCACCACTGCTCCTCGGTCAGTCACTCACTCAGTGGAGCCACCACTGTCAGTGAGAGAAGGGCCGGCAAGGCGAGCAGTCACTCCGCTGTACCGCGCGCAGACGAGCGGCATCAATTGGGGTAGGTTCGCCTGCAGACCAGTGGCAGCCTTTCCTCACTGTCTTTCACCACTCACTGTCCCTGTCCTGTGTCCCGTCACTGTGCGTACCGTAACGTAAAATTTGCTCGGGTTCGAGAAGGCGCTTCCGTTGGACGAACGAACCTAGACGTGTTTTTATTTCATTTTCTCTCATGGATGGAGTAACCTGAAGCGGCTAGGTTCGGTTCTGCGGACGGAGCGCCTGTGCCGGCAAGGCGGCGAAGCATCTGTTTATCGTTGCACGCGTCGGCGTTGTGGAGGTGGTTGAACACGTAGCACAACGACCTTTGGAACTTGATGCTCCATGCATCGGGACTCACTCACTTGCTCCTTGTCCTATCTATCTATCCAACTCAGGCTGCAAACTTAATTACTACTAACACTCTTTTTTGCCAATAAAACTTAATTAACTCTGACGAAGTACCAGGAGTAGGAGTAGTACTACCATGGAGCATAGGAGTCACGTCCTCAAAGTCTCGCCTACAATGGTAGATGGAAAAGTGTACTGAAACTGAATTTGCAGCCCATCAAAAACTGCAGGCGTAACTTTTTTTTCAGTTACCTTTCTTCTTTGAGCTATTTTTTTTAGTTACCTTGGTGGCTGGAACACGGGACGGGGAAAGGGACTGACTGACACGGGCACCCACTCCCTTGGCCCACAGCGTGCACACACGACCGCCGCTCAGGGCCAGGGCAAACAACAACGAACCCTGACGGGCGGGCCCCACGCGAGTGCCCCGAACGCACGGCGGGCTCGCTTCGGGCCGGGCCGGGCCGGGCCGCGCGGTCGCGGCTGCCCTAGCCTGGCCCGGGGGCCCCGCGCGTCGGCGGGACATCGCTCCTGGCCGCAAGGGCTCGCGTCCATTAATTCGCGATCCTCCTCCTCCGACCTCCGTCCTCCTCCCCCCATCTCTTTCGCCTCGCCTCATACCGGAGAGAAGAGAGAGAGAGGAGTGGAGATCAGCAGAGAGGGAGAAGAGAAAGAGTAGCGTTGATACACCGTCGAATCGAATCGAATCGGATCGAGGCCGGTCGCCGTCCCCCATATCGGAATCGCATTCGCATCCCCCTCCCATCCCCCAGCCCCGCCGACTGGTTCGATTGCGTGATTCGTACGGTTTATCACCGCCTCTTTCTCTTCCGCTCTCTCGCCACCGCCACCGCCCCCCACCGGAGCCCCCGCGCCGCCGCCACCGGCGCAGAGCAGCAGCAGCAGTAGTGCCAACATTCGTTCCCCTCCCTGTTTGTTTTCCGATTCTTCTGCTGCTCATGGTTCTCTGATTGATTCATTGGTTCATGTGCTAGTTGTGTGTGACGATTGCTTCGCTCTGGCTGCAGCTGCGGCTGCGGGGGAGAGGAGATGGCGGGAGGAGGAGGCGGAGGCGCGGGCGAGCAGCCGGGGGCGGTGTCGTACTGGTACGACGCGTGCGAGGACGAGGACGACCCCTCGCTGCTCTTCGACTTCGCCGCGTCCGCTGACTTCGGCCCCGCCATGGACAGCGGCGGCGGCATCGACTTCGCCCCGGGGCTCATGCCCTTGCCCGCCATGGACTGCGGCATCGACTTCGCGTCCGCGGATTTCGACCCGGGCCTCTTGCCCGTCATGGACTGCGGCGTCGAAGACGGCTTGGTCGACGAGATCGACCGGATACTCGAGAGCATCAACGACGAGAGCACCCCCGCCCCCGCGCCGCAGCCGCCGCCGCCATCTCAGCCTGTGGCTCCCCCGCCGCCAGCGGAGCGGGTGCAGGAGGCTGCTGCTGCGGCTGTGGCCGACAATGCCGTGGCGGTGGTGGGCTCGGGGCAGATGAGCCAGGCCGTCGAGCCTAGGAGGGAGACGAGAAGCCTCGAGCCCAGGAAGGAGATTAGAAGCCTCGACCCGAGGAAGGAGACGAGAAGCCTCGAGCCCAGGAGGGAGACGAGAAGGGAGTCGTACGGCGGTTCCACGAACGGCGGCCGCAGCGGGGAGTGGAGAGACGGGAAGCGTCCTCGCCTCGCCCCTGGGGCTCACGGGGAGCTGCGCCCTGATTCGAGGCGGCGGCCGATGCTTCCGCCGCCCTCGCGTGCCTGGGAGGAACGGCGTGGGAGGCGTGACTTCGTTGACAGGCCCCGCAAGCGCGACCGCGACAGTAACCCTGCCCACCGGCGCGAGGCTCGAGGGTTCTGGGAGCGGGACCGCGGCGGCAAGATGGTGTTCCGCCCTGGCACCTGGGAGCAGGAGTCTGAGCGCGAGGGAAAGCGTGCCAGGACACACAACGGAGGCTCCGTGGAGAAGAATGCAGAGGCGGATAAGGCGGCTTCCGCCCAGAAGGAGAAGCCTCTCGCCGAGGAGCAGGCGAGGCACTACCAGTTGGAGGTGCTTGAGCAAGCAAAGAGCAGGAACACCATAGCCTTCCTCGAGACCGGCGCGGGCAAGACCCTCATTGCTGTGCTGCTCATCAAAAGCATATGTGACAAAATGATGAAGGAGAACAGGAAAATACTTGCCGTGTTCTTGGTTCCCAAGGTGCCTCTTGTGTATCAGGTAGAAAATACACTACATACACGACTGGGCTTTCAGTGATTATCAAGGTTTCGAATTTTGTGGGTGTAACCGTGTTGTTGCTGAAATTGCAGCAAGCTGAGGTGATACGCGAGAGGACTGGCTATCGGGTCGGGCACTACTGTGGAGAGATGGGTCAGGATTTCTGGGATGCTAGAAAGTGGCAGCGCGAGTTTGATTCGAAACAGGTCATCCTTCTATTTTTCATCCGCTTTCATACTGTTCTTATTGCCGTGTATAATGGCCTGTGACCTAGTTCTATGCTAAACATTTGCTTAAATCTATATATCGTTTTGGAACAAGATCACTCTGGTTATGCTCTAGCAAGCATCAATACGGGGATATTGAAGCGGGGACAAGGGATAAGGTGATTTCTAGAAACAGTCATAGGTGATGGAGAATAATTAATAAAAAAACCATGTAATAAAAGACAGAATAATTTTGAGATATCACATGAGATCAAATATTGCCCCATTTGCTGTCTCCGTGCCTCTTTTCATGCCCTCAATTGCCTTGAATCCCTCTGTATTTGGAATCAACACTTCAACTGTAGCAGCCAGCCAGCACCAGCAATAACTAGGCTACAACAGTCAATACTTACTTCAATTGCAGCAGCCAGCAAGCACGCTGCAGGCACACAAGCAACGAAGCAAGCATTCCCATACCAGAGGAGAGCAGGGGATTCGGGAACAGGGGAAGTTACCTTGCTTTGCTTGGCTCCAGGCGATGGAGGCGTCGGAAATTATGACCAGGCTCAGTCATGCGCTCGATCCAATCTTTGATTGCATAGCACGTGAGGAGAGCTGTCTGTTGTGGTTAGTAGTTGGGCTTTACTGGGCTGCGCCATTCTCGTGTTCCCGACGTATCGACGGTGTCCTGGCGGCGTATCGTCATTTATTTATTTTAATCAAAAAATGGGGACACACATATCTGGTGTATCGTGTATCACACACGTTTATATGCGGATACAGTGGACTTTGAAGCATTGGTGCCTTTTAGGTTATGGTTAATGATGCTGTTAATTGGTCAGTTACTTACATTTTTTTATTTACTGCAAATGCATTGGTGTATGTATCCCATATATAATCTCCATATCTTCTCTAGATTTTTGTTGGCCAATATGTTCACATATACATCACTTCTGTCAACACATTCTTCATTTGTAGTCATCTAATTTTCATTTCTTCTATTTTCTTCTCAATTCATTTTTATTCTGTATTTTTCTTCATTTTCTTTTCATGACTTCTTCCAATCACTAATTTCATTACTTACACATTACTTCTTTCAATACCATGGTCCTCTACTCCCTTAATTATTTTATCAGAAAATCACGCAATTTCTTTATCAATTCACACAGTTGCATCAAATAATTAATATTTCAGTTCATGCTTCTTAAGAAAAATTGTTCGAGTTAACGGTACTATTCGCTATATTGAGTTCAATTTTTGTATAGTCTAATTCAGTATATTCAATATATCTCTTTGCAATTTATATTATGTCTCATACATATTAATTTTATTTTCAATCTGTTTAAATTTTATTTCATTGTAGATTTTTAAATTGTTATACAATTTTTCAATGTAAATTTGATTGTTATGACATTTTGTAAAATGTATGAACATTTTGTATATTGAAATTTTAATGATACATTTGTAATATGTTTGAACATATAGCTCTAAGAGAACAAAGTGGCAGTTTATGGGAGCCAGAGATGCTGGGTCTAGAGATGAGCTGCGCCTTGTCTATGGTGTTTCTGAGCGTACAGAAAGTGATGGTGCGGCTAATTTAATCCAGAAGTTGAGAGCTATAAATTATGCTTTAGGTGAACTAGGACAATGGTGTGCTTATAAGGTATTCGCTTGATATTCAACAATGCCACGCTGTTAATTGTCACATATTTCTAACAGTTCGCTTATACATGATTTCAGGTTGCAGTGTCCTTTTTGACAGTATTGCAGAATGATGAAAGGGCAAACTATCAGGTTGATGTAAAGTTTCAAGAGTTGCATTTAAAGAAGGTTGTTGATTTATTGCACTGCCAGTTGACTGAGGGAGCTGCAGTGAAAAGCGAGACGAATGATGTTGAGATGCATAACACTGAAAATCACAACCCAAGTGAACTTGAAGACGGGGAGCTGCCTGATAGCCATGGTATTAGTTTGGCAAAACCAGCCACTTCCTCTCTCTCCATGCAGTTTCGTTCTGTAATTTTGCACCATTTATTTCATCATTATCTTTATCCATTAGTTGACTTGATAGTATATCTCACTCTCTTCTATTGCTGTCCTTTTTGTCAGCTGTTTCTGTAGGTGAACATGTAGATGAGGTCATCGGAGCTGCCGTGGCAGATGGGAAAGTTACCCCTAGGGTGCAGGCTTTAATCAAAATCCTTCTCAAGTATCAGCATACTGACGATTTCCGTGCTATCATCTTTGTGGAGCGAGTTGTCACGGCATTAGTTCTTCCTAAGGTTAACATGCTGTTGTTGTTTTCCCATTTATGTAGTTCTGTTGCGTATGGATCCTTTATACATTGTCCAATTCTTTTTCCTCTATTCACCTAACAGGTGCTTGCAGAGCTTCCATCTTTAAGCTTTATCCGATGTGCAAGCTTGATAGGTCATAACAACAATCAAGAGATGCGCACAAGCCAAATGCAGGATACCATTGCAAAATTTCGTGATGGCCGAGTATGTCTCTTCGTAGCATAATTATATTTGATCACTATTTCAGCTGTAAGCCTAATGATAACTACTCCCTCCGTCCCATAATATAAGACGTTTTTTGACACTACACTAGTGTTAAAAAACCTCTTACATTATGGGACGGAGGGAGTAGGTTTTACCTTGCATGATTCATTTGTAATAGATTTTACAAAGTTATTACATCTAGAATACACATCCATTGGATGAGTTATAAATCTGGAACTGGTTTGCAGGTTACACTGTTAGTCGCGACTAGTGTTGCTGAGGAAGGACTTGATATTCGACAGTGCAATGTTGTCATTCGCTTTGACCTTGCAAAGACGGTCTTGGCCTACGTACAGTCTCGTGGTCGTGCAAGAAAGCCTGGGTCTGACTACATATTGATGGTTGAAAGGTATCCACCCCCCACACACACACATATTTGGGATTAGCTCGTTCCTACTCTATTAGCTTATAAATTGATTTCTCCAGGGGAAATCTGGCACATGAAACTTTCTTGAGGAATGCTCGAAATAGCGAGGAGACGTTGAGAAAAGAGGCTATAGAAAGAACTGATCTCAGTCATCTTGATGGTACTCTGCTAAATTCCATTGATACATCACCTGATTCGATGTATCAGGTCGAATCAACAGGTGCTGTTGTCAGCTTGAATTCCGCAGTTGGGCTTGTACATTTTTACTGTTCACAGCTACCAAGTGACAGGTGCATATAATTCTTGTCATTTTATTAAGTATACCAGTTCCTTCGAGTGCGAAGATCACATATGCATCCTAAGTTTTGCACTTGCAGGTACTCAATTCTTCGTCCAGAATTTATTATGCAAAAACATGAGAAACCAGGGGGTTCCATGGAGTATTCTTGCAAACTCCAACTTCCCTGTAATGCTCCATTTGAGAAACTTGAGGGTCCTATATGCGGCTCAATTCGTCTGGCACAACAAGTAATGATGGTTTCATTGGAATAGAAATACTTTGTTGTTGTCAAGGGAATATATCAGATAAGAACTGGCCTTAAAATGATTTGAACTGGCAACCTTGGCCATTGGGTTGAACCTCGACGGTTCACACCAAATGCTAAAGGCCACCAATATTTTTTCAAAAATCCACATCAAGTAATCCCTTTTCACTCTTATAGCCTCGTACAAATTTAGTGATATGGACAATCCACCTTGATCTACAACATTCATAGTTGATATAGTGAGTTAGTGACTGAGATTTGTGTTCTGATTATCCTATTTTAAGGCTGGTTCCTTACCTGACATGCTCCCTTGATATCATTTATGGCGTGTCTCATCAGTTGCATGAATACCACTTGTTTTTTCATGCAGGCTGTTTGTTTGGCTGCCTGTAAGAAGCTGCATGAGATGAATGCCTTCACAGATATGCTTTTACCTGATAGAGGAAGTGGAGAAGGAGAGAAGACCGAACAGAATGAAGGTGATCCACTCCCTGGAACGGCACGCCATAGAGAGTTTTATCCTGAAGGTGTTGCTGAAATTTTGAGAGTAAGTTATTTTTGCTTCCTCGCTCATTATCTCTCTGCATACAAACAGGAACTGGTCTGGACATTGCATCTGCACTCTGTGGCACGACCCGAGATTATCCTCCAATCTCATTCTGATGGATATTTTTTTCTGTGACAGGGAGAATGGATTTTATGTGGAAGAGATGGCTGCCAAAGCACTCAATTTATTAAGTTGTATATGTATTCTGTCAATTGTTTGGACGTAGGGACATCTAAGGACCCTTTCCTTGCACAACTTTCGAATTTTTCTATTATTTTTGGCAGTGAGTTGGATGCAGAGGTATGTTCCATCATCTGGAATATCCCGAAACTCGAGTAGAATGCTGTGAACTAACCATTTCTTCTTCTTCTGATTTTTCAGGTTCTATCGACGCCAATGGATCTCTTTGTTGCCAGGACAATGATAACAAAGGCATCTCTTGTATTCCGTGGACCAATTGAAGTTACAGAAAGTCAGGTTGATCTGCTTGAGAAATTCCAAGTAAATATTCATTCTAAGCGTTTTGGGTTAGTGTAGCTAATACCCTACTTTTGTGATTGCAGCTGGTTCTGCTGAAGAGCTTTCATGTTAGGCTTATGAGCATAGTCCTTGATGTTGATGTTGATCCCTCAACTACACCTTGGGATCCAGCAAAAGCATACCTGTTTGTCCCTGTAGGAACTGAGAAGTGTACAGATGCTTTAAGAGAGATCGATTGGACTTTGGTCAACAGCATTGTGAATACTGATGCCTGGAATAATCCACTTCAAAAGGCACGACCAGATGTCTACCTAGGCACCAATGAGAGGACACTTGGTGGAGATAAGAGAGAGTATGGGTTTGGAAAATTGCGTAATGGAACCGCTTTTGGACAGAAGGCACATCCGACTTATGGTATTAGAGGAGCCATTGCTGACTTTGATATTGTCAAAGCATCTGGATTAGTTCCTTCTCGTGATAGAGGTTATTCAAGTGACTATCAGAATCAAGGCAAGTTGTTCATGGCAGATTCATGCTGGGATGCTAAAGATCTTTCTGGAATGGTTGTCACTGCTGCCCACTCAGGAAAGCGGTTCTATGTGGACTGTATTTGCTATAACATGAATGCAGAAAATTCATTTCCTAGGAAGGAAGGCTACTTGGGGCCTCTGGAATATAGCTCATATGCCGATTACTACAAGCAGAAGTAATACAACATTTTCTTAAATGCTGAAAAGCAAGATTATTACCCTTTTTTATTTCAGAGAATCCTGCCTTACTTTAGTCTCTATAAGCAATTTTGTGGCAGCACATTGTGACTCATTGTGCTATTTGATCTCAGATATGGTGTGGAGCTAGTGTATAAGAAACAACCTCTTATACGTGCACGTGGTGTTTCCTATTGCAAGAATCTTCTGTCTCCTAGATTTGAGCATTCTGAAGGTACTTCCGAGTCCCATCCTGAACATGCCCAACGAATATTGATATTTATTCATTAAAGAAACTCTCATGGAATAACCACAAGTTGGATGGTTTTTATGTCGAACTTTGTGCTACTATTTTTGTGAACCCAGATGTGAGTATTGTGGTCATGCAGTGATGAGTAATTGGCTCTTGTTTTGCAGCTAGAGAAGGTGACTTTTCGGAGAACGTTGACAAAACATACTATGTGTATTTACCACCTGAACTTTGCCTTGTGCACCCCCTTCCTGGATCACTTATTCGTGGAGCTCAAAGGTTGCCATCGATAATGAGAAGGGTTGAGAGTATGCTTCTTGCGGTTCAATTGAAGGAAACAATTGATTATCCTGTTCCTGCAGTTAAGGTACTCTCAACATCTTTGATTGTCCTTAAGAAAATATTGTAAATGCGTCCTGGTAGAATGCTTCGGTACATTAGATCCTTACATTTCCTCTCTTATAATACATTCCTACCATCTAGTTGGATGTTAGGTTTGATGAATACCACGTGAGATGCACGATACACGTAGCTTTATTGTGGCTATGGCTTTGGTAGGTCCTGTAATAAGAATTGATAGAACATGATATAGAGATACCTAAAGTGAGGTGGGATACATGGAGTACCACAAGGTTATTGATTACGTGTTTTATTGTTATTTTTAGATCATAGGAAGTCATTGTAAATGCTGGCACAAATGTAAATATTTTGTTGATACTATGTACATTTACGGGGTAGCATAGTCAATCTATAATGTAGGGTGTATTTGGCATGTTTCCCAAGAGACTCCTTATTCTCTCTGTCTCACTGCAGAAGAGCCAAATGATTTTCTTAATACTAAATAAATGAGAACTTGTATTTGTTAATTCATACTAAAGTTTGTTGGGGTTCATGGCAGATATTAGAAGCCTTGACTGCTGCATCATGCCAGGAAACATTCTGCTATGAAAGAGCAGAGTTACTGGGTGATGCATACCTGAAATGGGTTGTGAGTAGATTCCTTTTCCTAAAATATCCTCAGAAGCATGAGGGACAGCTTACAAGGATGCGACAGCAGATGGTCAGTAACATGGTCCTCTACCAATTTGCCCTGAATAAAACTCTTCAATCGTATATTCAAGCAGATCGGTTTGCCCCATCAAGATGGGCAGCTCCAGGAGTACTACCTGTATTTGATGAGGAGACGAGAGAATCTGAACCGTCCATCTTTGGTGAGGGGTCAATACCTGGTAATGAAGTACAGAAGGATTATGACGATGACTACACGGATAGCATTCAAGAGGAGGGTGAAATTGACGGAGATTCTAGTTGCTATCGTGTTCTCTCAAGCAAGACTCTAGCAGATGTCGTTGAAGCACTTATTGGGGTCTATTATGTAGCAGGAGGGAAAATTGCTGCAAACCACCTGATGAAGTGGATTGGGATTCATGCCGAGTTGGATCCTCAAGAGATCCCTCCTCCGAAGCCATATAATATACCTGAGAGCACATTGAAAGGCATTGACTTTGAGACATTGGAAGGCATCTTGGGTATGAAATTCCAGAATAAAGGTTTTCTTATTGAGGCTATAACGCATGCATCCAGGCCATCTTCTGGTGTTTCCTGTTACCAGCGGTTGGAATTTGTTGGTGATGCTGTGTTGGATCATCTCATCACAAAGCATCTATTTTTTACATATACTGATCTACCTCCTGGTCGCTTGACTGACCTGAGAGCTGCAGCTGTTAATAATGAAAACTTTGCAAGGGTTGCAGTTAGACGTAAGCTGCACGGACATCTTCGCCATGGATCATCTGCACTGGAAAAACAGGTTTGCCATACTCGTTTCTTTATGCAGTACGTAGGAAACAAGACACTGTTGATAGAACTGAAGTTTCAAGCAATGCTGACTATTTTCTTCCAATCTTCTGAAGATTCGGGAGTTTGTGAAGGATGTCCGAGAAGAGATTTCAAAATCAGGTTTCAATTCTTTTGGACTAGGGGACTGCAAGGCTCCTAAAGTTCTTGGAGACATTATTGAGTCTATTGCTGGGGCAGTATTCCTGGATAGTGGCTATGACACCTCGGCAGTCTGGAAGGTATTTATTTTAGATATTCTAGAGAAACTTTCTTGATAGAAAAGCAACCTAATTTGGAGGAAACTTGAAACAAACTGCACTTATTTTGCACCAGGTGTTCCAACCGCTCCTTGAACCTCTGGTAACGCCAGAGACCCTTCCGATGCATCCGATTAGGGAGCTCCAAGAACGGTGCCAGCAACAAGCAGAAGGCTTAGAATACAAAGCATCCCGGGCAGGCAATGTAGCTACTGTTGAAGTCTTTGTTGATGGTGTTCAGATTGGTGTAGCTCAGAATCCCCAGAAGAAAATGGCACAGAAGTTGGCGGCGAGGAACGCACTTGTGGTCCTGAAGGAGAAGGAAACCGCAGCAAAGAAAGAGACCGAAAAGGACGGTGATAAGAACAATGCTGGGTTCACCAGGCAGACCCTGAACGACACTTGCTTGAGAAGGCAGTGGCCAATGCCGCAGTACAGGTGCATAAACGAGGGCGGCCCTGCTCATGCTAAAAGATTTGTCTACGCAGTTAGGGTGAATACATCTGATCGCGGATGGACCGACGAGTGCGTCGGAGAGCCGATGCCAAGCGTGAAGAAGGCCAAGGACTCTGCCGCCATGCTTCTCCTTGAGCTTCTGAATCGAAGTTTCCCGGATAAGCCTGACGGTAAGAAGTGATAGCTATTAGTGTTGTTGGTGATCATTGTGGTGGTGTTGAGGCATTCGGCATTTTTACACAGCATAGATTCATTACCCATTCAGTGCTCTTCAGCTCTGGCAAATAAGAAGATAGATAGACAGGCAGAGGTGACGAGTGAGAGCAGAGGATACTTTTACCAACCTAGTTGAGGCCGCTGGATGTCATTAGAGATTTATTTACTGATGAGGCGGGATAAATAGGAGTCTGCAACAGCAGAAATGGTAGTCTGATATAGGATAGACAAGTGGAGGCCTCTTATTCTATTGTACTGTATTGTATAACTTGCAAACATGCATTAGATGATTGATCCAATAGTAGAAATCTGTGGAATTTACCCTTACCCTGTCATGCCATGGATTATTGGGTGCTTCCATTTTCATACTGCTAGACGATTGCTGGTCGCAGTAGAAATTAATTAAAGACCAATGCCCACCTGCTAATCATAGGAACTCCATTGCAAGGCAATCGGCCATATACAGATATTGAAACTAGATTTCAATTGACCACTTGAAAGAGGAGCACTAACATCTCGAAACTGACAATATGGTGCAACGTCCACGTAACGATTGGTAGGGAGAACAAAAGGATTCAAATCCACGGCAAAACACACGGCTACATGATGATACGACACTCCGGCGGGGAGACATCCCGGCCGGACTTGGAGAAAAAGGAAGCGAAGAAGGCTAGGCGGTGAGCTCCATGATGGCGCTGACGATGTCGCCGTCGTGCGCCTTGAGGGCCTTGACGGCCTTGGCGCGGGACACGCTGGCCTGCGTCATGACGAGGTCGATGTCGCGGGCCTCGATGCCGGTCTCGTCCACCACCTCCTCCTCGTCGGCCGGCGCCCCGCCCCCCGCCGCCGCCGCGGGGTCGGGCCTCATCGCCTTGCTCAGGTCCTGCATCCTGAACTGCTGCGCCGCCTGCGCCTGCAGCTGCGAGCTCAGGTCCTCGATCTTGGCCTCCCCGAAGATCACGTACGTCTCCGACGTCGGGCTCTTGAACACGTCCGGCTTCGACACCACGAACAGGATCTGAGCCACGCAGTTACACACATGCATCAGTCCAAGATTTTAACTAACAGCACGCATGGATTAACCTCAACTATTTTTATACATAGAAGAATTGCTTCTTACGTTCTTGGCTCTCTTGATGGTAATCCTGCTGACGCCGGTGACGGGCTTCATCCCGAGCTTCATCATGGCCTTGCGGCTCTTCTTCTCGCTCCGGCTCTGCTTCGACCCCTCGCTCCCGGCCACACCCAGCTCGCCTTCACGCACATCAAAACTGCCAAGTCAGACCCTACCTACGTACGTACTCCCTAGCTGCAAATCTGTTCATCTACCACTACGTACCAATAACCAATTCAACGATTACACGACCACTCATTTCCGATATAACTAGTAAAGAGACACCAGCCAGATTACAGTGCAAGAGCAAATCATCTCTGACTTCTGAGGCGCTTCCTTGATGAACTGTCTACCCACGTTTCTAAATCACGGAATCTTCCTAACGGAAAGAAGATAGAACGAGGTGAAAATGCATAAGGGAGCAGGAGATGGTTACCATCTTCATCCTCGTCGTCCTCGTCATCATCCTCGTCCTCCTCCTCGTCTTCGTCACCGTCGCCCTCCTTGACGTCCTCGACGACGGGCGCGCCGTCCTCCGCGGGCTCCTCGGCCTTGATGACCTCCGGCGCCGCGTCGCCGCTCTCCAGCTCCGGCTCGGTGGTCACCGGCGTCTGCTCGCTGACCATGGTGAGCTGCTGCGGTGTTGGTGCAGGAACGAGCGTGCTGCTGGAGTGAGGATAAGGAGTGAGAATGCAGAGCCGAGGCCGATCGAGAGCGGCGCCCGAGGCCTTATCTATCCGCTTGCGCTGTGTTGGGCTGGGCTGGCTTTACTGTAGCAGGACCTCATCATTGTGCTGGGCTGCTAGTCAGCCTTCCACGCCTGGGCCACGGAGCAGAGTTGCAGGTGATCCCGCAGAAATTCTTATTCGGCGCCATAGTCGTCTGTGCCACTTAATTGGTGCTTATTTGTCTAAAAAAACTTAATTGGTGCTTGTGGTGGACTTCTCGGAGGGCACTTCTGTGCACAGACTACAAAGCTAATACAGTACATTTGGGAGCACAAAATAGTTTGCTTGGGGCACTAATTAGTAGACTTGGCAGCATACTGTGCTTCATTCCTATGGAGCACAAGTTAGTTCACTTGAGACTAGCCACAGTGGGAGTAATTTCAGCAGTAACATCGAGTCCAACTCAGCAAATTTACTTATGTGGCAATGAGTTAATGAGGAGAGATGTAGTTACAGTAACTTAGCTAGTTACTGTAACATCACATGTCCCAATGCAATATGAGTCTATAACCTAATAAATGAAGCTTTGCATGTTACTACACTTATGTTACTACCCACTATGAAGGTAGTAACATAGTCTAGGGATATGTGTATGTTACTAGTGTATGTTACTATGCATTGTGGCTAGTCTGAAAGCTCAAGTTAGTGTGGCAAAAAGACCTGCTACTAGAGGCCATGGCAATATTAACATTATGGAAAAAGCTGCAGCATATAAGAGGAAGAAGAATCTGGAAATCCCTCCCACATTCAAAGGTAAATCCTTCTCTACTATGGATAAAAATATTCTTACTAACCAGATGAACCAAATGAACTTAGTGATTGGGGGGGATGATATTCAAAAGAACATTACTATTGATGAGATGATAGAGGTGGAGAAAGAGAGGTGTTTGGTTTTTGCCAATAACAATCCTGAAATTGTGCTGCCTAATAACCTTGATCTTGATCCCAGTGAGTTAGTTGGGACACCTGATGGTGTGCCCCCCATGGTACCAGTGGGCACTGCTGATGCTTCCAGGGGGACACCTATGGTGCTAACTAAAAGTAAGCCTTGTGGCTTGTCCCACCCGTTTAAAATTAATTAATGATAGGTCTTATCTGGAACATTAGGGGTTTAGGTCAGCCTGGAAAGATTCAGTGCCTGTGTGATACTATTACCAAATCTAATCCTGACTTTATTGGTTTTCAAGAGACTAAAAGAGAAATCATTTCTGAGGGTTTCCTCAAATCCATAGATAAATGTGGTGATTTTGCTTGGCATTTTTTACCAGCTGATAATACTGCGGGTGGGATCCTTGTGGGTTTCAAAAAAAATTGTTTTGAAGTGATTGGTTTTATTAATCAATAATTTTTCAATTGTGGCTACCATTAAAAATAAGTCTGATGGTTTCATTTGGCAATTGGTGTTGGTTTATGGGTCTGCTTACCCTGAATTTAAGATAGATTTTATTACTGAACTACATGATACCTTGTCTAATGCTTCTTATCCAATTATGATCTGTGGAGATTTTAATCTGGTTAGGAATGATAAGGAGAAGAGTAGTGGCTTGATTAATCAACAGACTACTTTCTTGTTCAATGATTGGGTCAATAGGTGGGCATTGATGGAGATTTCTATCTCCAATAGGGTGTTCACTTGGTCTAACAATCAGGTTTCCCCTATTTTTGCTGTATTAGACAGAGTGTTCATCTCTGTGAACTGGGATACACATTTTCCTTTCTCTACTCTAGTTGCTCTCCCCAGGGTGGGAAGTGACCATACCCCCTTGATCCTAGATACTGGTGCCAGAGCCCCCACCACCCCCAAGCCATTTAGGTTTGGGAAATGGTGGCTCTCACAACCAGACTTCCATCAAATGGTGGTGGAAGCATGGAATTCTGTTTCTTCAGACAGATCCTCTGCTGAGAACTGGCTATGTAAAACTAAGAATCTCAAGAAAAAAACAAGGGTTGGAATATTAATAGGGAGGCTGCTCTTAAGAAAAAGAAGAGGGAACTCCTTCTGGAGTTTGATATATTGGATGTCATGTCTGAAACTCATCAACTATCTACTGTTGATTATGACAGGATGAGAGAGATTAAGAAGGAGTTGGATGAATTGTGGAAGAAAGAGGAAACTGCCCTCTGGCAGAGATCTAGAGATAGAAAAATTTTAGAGGGTGATAGGAACAATGCTTACTTTCATGCGCTAGCCAATCACAGACACAGGAAAAATCACCTCTCTGAGTTGAATAGCCCCAATGGTGTGGTCACTTCAACTAGAGAGATGCTTGAGGTGGCTACCTCTTTTTATAAAGAGTTATTTGCCTTTGAACCTAAATGATATCCATTTGGATACTAACTTCTGGTCTGAGGATGAAATGGTGAGTGCTGATGAGAGAGAATATCTGGACAGACCTTTTTCTGAGGAAGAGATTAAACAAGCTGTGATGAGTTCATATGCTAGTGGTGCCCCTGGCCCTGATGGCCTGTCATTTTTATTTTATCAAAAAAATTGGGACTTGATTAATAAATATTTCATGTGGATGGTGAGAGATTTTGAAAGAGGTATCCTTGATATATATAAACTCAACCATGCCATCATTACTCTTATCCCCAAAATCCCTATGGCTAAGGACATGAAGAATTTCAGGCCCATTAGCCTTAGCAACTGTGCTGTAATTTTTTTCTAAAGCTATGACCACTAGGGCCTCCCCCTTATGTGACAGACTAATTTCCTCTAATCAAACTGCGTTTATCAAAGGGAGGTTTATCTTGGAGAGTGTGGTTATATATGGCTCATGAGGTCATTCATGAAGTCCATAGATCTGGGACTGCTGGTTTGGTTCTTAAGTTAGATTATGAGAAAGCATATGATAGAGTGAGCTGGGATTTCTTAAAAGAGATGCTTCTATCTAGAGGATTTGGTAATAAATGGGTGGATTGGGTGATCTCCACCATTCTTCAAAGCACCTTCCAAGTTAGGATCAATGATGCTAATGGTCCCAGTTTTACGGGGAAGGGTTTGAAGCGAGGTGACCCCATTCACCCCTTCTTTTTAATTTGGTGGTGATGTGTTTTCAAAATGCTGCAAAAAGCTACAAATATTGGTTTAATTCGTGGGCTTACGCCACGGGCCTTCCACAGTGGTGTGGTCGACCTCCAATATCTTGATGACACCATCCTATTTTTAGAGAACTTCATTTGGAATATGCAAAAATTTGAAATGGATTCTTTCATGTTTTGAACATCATGTCTGGTTTGAAAATTAACTTCCATAAGAGTGATTTACATGTTATTAATATTTCGAACAATTTGTCTAATGAATTTGCCCAAGTTTTTTGCTGCCAGATGGGGGACTTCCCCTTCAAATATTTAGGTGTCCCCCTCCACTTTAAGAAGTTGAGGAGGGAGGACATACAACCCATTATTGATAGGATTATTAAGAACATTTCATGTTGGTTGGGGAGATTTCTATCTTATAGAGGGAAACTGATTTTGCTTACCACATGCATTGCTAGTATCCCTGCTTATCTTATGTCTATTATGAAATTTCCCAAATGGGCAATTGACATGATTACTTCTCAAATGTCTCACTTCTTTTGGGGTAACATGGGAGATTCTCATAAATACCACCTTGCTAATTGGGGTCGATCTCTAGGAAAAAGGAGTTTGGTGGCTTGGGGTACCCAATCTTAGAGATTTTAACATGGCTCTATTGGCATCATGGGGAAAAAGATTTTATGATGGAAAGAACGTTGAATGGAAGAAAGTCTTTGAAATATAAATATAATACCACCTGCCCTAATTTTTTAAATACTAGGGTGGTTCTTGGTTCTCCATTTATGAAAAGTTTATCACAGGCTCTTGCATTTGCTAAGAACTTCTATAGGTGGGTTCTCGGGATGGAACTAGCATTGCCTTCGGCATGATATCCGGGTAGGAGATTGTTCTTTGAAAAGCGCATTTTGGGATCTTTCTGACATTTGCCAACAGCAGGAGTCTACCTGGCCCAGTGCAGGTAGATGGTGAGCTACTGATTAACATTTAGGAGGTGTGTTTCAAATGTTACATTAGCTAGATGGGAGGAACTCCTTGAGATTGTTAAGGCTGTTTGCTTGTCCGGCGTTCGAGATCAGCCCCTTTGGATGTTAGATTCTTCTAACACATACTCTGTAAAATCCTTTTACAAGTTAATCAACTTTGGTGGGATTCCCTCTGTCATTAAAGATGACATATGGAAGATCAAAGTGCCACCAAATATACATGTCTTTCTCTGGCTAGTTTATTATAACAAGAGCCTCACCAGAGATAATCTGGCCAAGCGCAGGCATGTTGAAGACATGTCCTGTGTCTTTTCTTGTGAACTGAATCTATTGACATTTGTTTTTGATTGTATTGTTGCTAAATCATGTCGGACCTTAGGTGCTGATATCTTTTCTATTGATGTTCCTAATTCCTTTGATCAATTAACTTCCTTCTGGAAGAGAAGGAAACATTATGAAGCTTTGAATATTGTTTACATTGCTGCCTTGTGGAGCTTATGGCGTCTTGAATGATTTTGTTTTCGAGGCGAAGATGGCGAGGTATGAGGTGTGTCTTGGACTGTTGGGGCGATGATCAAGAAGCTGGAAAGTGTTATGCTCAGAAGCTCACGGTGCGCTACTTCTCCGGTGCTTAAGGCTTTTGGACCACCGAAGAGGGGAATTGCTTAGAATTGCGTGGAGATCTTAGGCTTTTCTTAAGTTTGGCGTTCTTTGGAGATGTAATCGCCTCTGCGTGTGTTTGAACTAGCCTTGAGCTTGTAATAGGGTAGTCCTAAAGCCCTTTCTATCTGCGGCAGCTACTCTCTGTCGTCGAGCGCTGTTTAACAGTCCGTGCCTGGTTGTTTGCCTTGGCTTTTATAAAAAGTTGGGGTGGGGGGAAACCCCTTTTCGTCAAAAAAAAAAATAGTTCACTTTGTGAGCATAAATTTTGTCCAAATAAAGTTTCATCAAAACATATCAACATGAGATCTAGTTTTAAATATCTCGACACAACAAATGCAAAGGATGAAACGGTTTGTCATTTGGATGCACGGTTCATGAGATATTTCATTTTGAAAGCCGGATTTTTGAAAGAAAAAACGCATAGCCAGCCTCACGCCCCTCACCCACGGATGAGAAAGCCCATCAAATATCTCTGGTGGCGACAAGTGGCACCTATGAGCTGCGTCACATGTCATTATCAGAGGAGTTTAAGGTAACTTGCAAAAAGTTCCCTTAAGTAGTCATTTTATATTTCCTATTTGCAGCCCACTACGGCCAATTGCCAGACATACGCACAGGATGGGACGACAAAACTTAGATAATCTAGTTTTCTTTTCTTTATTAAGTTTTGTTTACTCTTTCTATTTCCTTTCTGATTCTTTTCTCTCCTTTTTATTTTTTTATTTTCAAAAGAGCTTTTCAACAATTTAAAGAATTCATAAATTTCAAAGGATGTTCCTTCTTAATAAAAAATATCCACTTCCCCAAAAACTATTTTCATAGTTTTCACAAAATATTGCAAAGTTTTCTAAAAAGCTCAAAATTTATTAAAAAAACAACATTTTGTTTTCTAAATCTTTCCAAAAATTAATTTTTATCTACAAAGTTCATAATTGTAAAAATTATTTATCAAAGTATAAAAATAATTATCATAATTTAAAAAATATACCACTTTAGAAAATATTTATGTTAGTTTGGCAAACCGAAATAAAAATACTGACCAACAATAATAAAAATAGAAATTAATTTTTAAAAATAAATTAATTGACTTTTTCCAAATTCACGTACATATTTTAAAATTACTGAATGTTTTTAAATTCAAGAATTTTAGAATTTTTAAAAACAAAATCATAGTCACAAATATTTTTTCAAAATTCATGAACATTTTGTCAGTTTGTGTACTTGTTAACCCTGAGGACATTTTTTGAAATTTATAAGAAAACCATACGCAACTTTTTCTAAACCATCGAACGAGAAAATAACGAGTAGCCGAGGCAACAAGCCAGGCGAGCACTATGATAGCAATTTGATGTGTGAAGTGTCGATAGGAGGCCCCTAATCCTACTCTATGCTACCGCCAGAGCTATTTCTTTCTTGCAACGAGACTTAGGCCCCGTTCGGTATACATGTAGGAAACAAAGGAATATAAAAAAGTAGAGGAATGGAGTTGGCTGCACGGTGCAATCCTTTGTGACCCAAAATAAACGAATGGGAAAAGTAGAGGTGGTCGGTTCATCGGAAAACTTCCTGAGGGGTTCGTACTAGTAATGCCACAGTATAATTATTTTATTCATGGCATGCCCGTTTAGTTTCTCTCATTGCCATGTGAAAGTAATCTTTTATTCTGCTTTGCATCGTGGCTGCCTCGGCCTCCGTCCAAAGAAGAGACTAGGCCAGATTTACCCAATCCTTTGGAATGACCATTGTGAGCGAACCTTTCCATAGGAATACTGTAAATGTCTCCTTTGATCCGAACGCTATCAAGGGAAATAAAACTATGGAATGAACATTTCTCTGGAAAAGTTTCAAAATCTTGTGAAGCGAACACAGCCTTAACTTGGTCTCGCCACTTGTGTGGTGCTGCTGGGCCGGCCTGATTTTTTTTTTAGCTGTGGCACGAGTTTTTTCTCAGTGTTTTTTTTCTTTTCACTATTTGCATCAGTTTCCTCCTTCAGAGTTTCTTCAGATTTTCTCTGGTTTCCTTCTGTTTTTTCTTTTTTCTTTCATTCCTTTGGTTTTTTTATATCTTCCACAAATTTCATAGGTTTTCTTTGACTTTTTTCCATCACATGTCTTCCTTTTCATACGCATTGTACATTTTCATATACATCAGGACCATTTTTTATATAAACTTAACACTGAAAAAAACACAATAAATATTCTTTTCAAACACATCAGGTGCGTGGCACTCCGGCCCTGAAGTTTTTTTATTGCAGTTCAAGTCACGCAAGGATGACAAATTACATCAACACACGGCAACTTTCTCTCAAAAATAAATTGAAGTACGAAAGTTGTCATCATCGCGTCACTAAACTTGCCATAAAAAATGTTCAGAGTTATCATGCACTCGTACCCGACGTTCGGTACTTATCAGGGTCCTATATGCTTTGATGTCTACTTTTTAATACACATTGTACATATTTCATATACATCTAAAATATTATTTTTATGCATGTTTAACATTTTTCAAATACATGTTTATGATTTTTTTTTTCAAATACGTGTTAAGTTGTTTTTCAAATAGACATTGGAACATTGTTTGAATGGCACAACACATTTTTTTAACTAATGTAAACATTTTCATGTGTTGTATATTTTTTGTTCAAAATGTCAGAACATATTTTAAAAATGTTGAAAACACATTTTTGAAATTTTGTCAGCATTGTTTTGATTTTAACATACAATTTATTGAATGGTACAAAGTATTGTATTGAACAATACTAACATTTTTTACACTGTATAAATATTTTTTATAAATGTCATGTATATTATTTATGAAATGTGTGAACACTTTAAATGTCGCAACATTTTTCCAACGCTATCAACATTTTCTTAAAATTACAATAATAATCTTTTTACCCACTTAAGATTTTTGAAACTCGTAGTTTGAAAGTAACTTAAAGTTACAATAATAAACTTTTTACCTGCTTAATGTAACTAATAACTTTAGTTACATTATAAGTAGGTAAAAACTTTATTACTGTAACTTTAAGTAACTTTATTTTTTTTACCAGCTTAAGATTTTTGAAATTCGTAGTTTTTTTACTTTAAGTTTTCACCTAGACACACTCCCCTCAACCAGCCACTCCCACCACCTCCGAACCTCGCCGCCAGTCGCTACACCATCGGCAGCAAGGTTCGATGCTCTGCTTCCTCTCCGTCGTGCATCTCCTTCCTCTCGACGTGCACCTTCTCGTAATGTAGAATCCAAAATTAGTTTCATGGATTGCTTTGTGTAGAAATTTTAGAGGTGTAGAATCCGGTTTTAATAGTGTATTTAGTGTAGAATTTTTTGAGAGTCTAGAATATTAATGATTCAAGATCAACCTCGTAATGTTGTCAGAACTGTTTGGAATAAATAAGATGTACTCCTATGAATTAGATTGGCAGTATAGAATTTGTTTGTTTATGTTCTCTCCGTGGATTTTGTTTAGTTGTGTATACAATTAGTAGCGTAGAATTAGATTTAGCACTGCAGTATTCTTGACATGTGGTGAATGGTTACTGAGGGTTTGTTTAGTTGGACTTCTTTTGGGGAATAATTTGGTTGATTCGTAGCAATGCCACATCATGAGTTATTCAGATAGAATAACTATTCTGATTTGACATGATGTAATAATTCCTCAGTGTCGAGGTTATCTCTAGCAAATGTATCGTGCACCTGTGTGCTTCCTTCCTTGTTGTCGTATATAGTTCAATTGTATTGTGGCACCCCGGCTCAGAGAAACCGGAACGCCCCGTATTCCAGCCCAGAGATCGGGGAGAAGTCTTCTGGAATACGACACTACTTAGCATAGAACAAACCAGCTTTCTATTATTACATGAATATGAATAAAAGGTCTCTGATACTACAATGAATAACATCGGCACGACGACACTACGCCATCCTCAGTTGCTCTATGCAAGCAGCAGAACAACTCGAAGTAGCGGAAAAACTCTAGCAGCGGAACAACGACGACGGTGATGAACTCCACTCCGCAGGGACTCTGGCTGGAACGCTTATCCTAGCTCGCACGAACGGAAACCACGACAAGCAAGCAATCAAATCCGGCATGACCTACAAGCTGGCATGACACGCCAGGTCAGTACATTGAATGTACTTGCAAGCTCACAATAACCAGAAGCATTCAAGACAGACAACAGCATGGCAATTACAGGTTAAACATGAATTATCATGATATCATCAGAACAATATAGCATGAACATGATACAGCTAATATAACATGAACATATTAATCCGACAATACTAGCATGCAACATGATGACACTACATGCAACACTTATTCTGCTCAGGTTACCTCATAACCAACACATGCATCACTTACCAACCTCAGACATCACACGATCATCTCAGGATCAAATCAAGCTTGGTATGAAAAATACCGTAGTAATCATTAAATGACCACAAGGAGCTCGATTTTTACCCACAATTCTCGCACAACATCACGAATATACAAAATCTCGGTATCCTTGATACCACCGTGATCCTTACGGCGATCATAACCACGACCAAGACTTGGTCCCAAACCGTGATCCTTACGGCGATCGCAACCAACTTATCTCATTGTTATTAAGCACATTATTCTTATTACTGTTGACTCATGGTGTACCCTACTTTCGAACTGGGCCCTTATCCACGAGCGTGGCTATCAATAGATTTAATATACACTATGTAGAGGTTAGTACACCGTACCCACACTACGGAACCCATGGCCTCGCACTCCCATTTGGGTGGACCAACGACGTTCCGACAAAACCGATCTATTGCCATGACACTCTCCCGGCCACTCCGACTCACTACCCTCTGGGCTAAGCCATGGGCGGCCCTGTGCCTACCTCAACACACCTCAAACCACCGTCGTGGCAACGATCCATTCTGGGACCCAAAAACTTAACTCAACAACTGGAACACAAGGCTTATGTCCGCCTACCTAATCATGGTAGCGCGCGCCCATAACCTTCCCTCGTTGGAGGTACCAACGAGAGGCACGACAATAGACCCAGTTAGGACCGTCCCATACCCGGAAGCGTGGTTGCCTTTGGTCAACATCGTTTGGTGACACCATGACTCAGCCAACAGTTGTTCAAGTTCAATTTAATCCAGTTAAACTTGAATGCAAATATGCTGAGCCATGATAAAATAACATGATGCCAATTACAATACATGAACATGATATCAACATAATCATGAGGGTATCACATAACTATCCACCATATCAACAATAAATCATATCCACTGAGCATGGCATACTGACTAGCATGACCATCACCAACATCAACATGTACTACTAGCAAGCATAGACATATGAAAGGAAATACTAGTAGGTAGAACATGATAACCGAGTACAAGACAACATAGCACAAAAGTGAACATGCAAATCTAAACATCACCGAAACAATGATAACTGTCTTTTCAACAAGCAAACATTTAATAAAGATTCAAGTTGAAAACCTTGGCTATTGCATGACTATCATGCAAGTGGGTATTGTGGCTTGCCTGGGGATGAAGAAGGCACCAGGGAGAAGTGCGGTGAAGCCGCAGAAAGATTTGCCGGAAAGAGTTCTCTCTCGGAGGGGCTGTTTACGCACAAGGGCAAAAATACCACTTTCACAGTGTCAAACCATATTGAAAATGAAACCAACACAACGGGCTCGACGAAACGAAGAAGTGGGCTTTGGAATCACCTCATTTGGAGTTACGAAGAAAAAGATAGAAGGGTTTTACTACCAGGGACCTATCTGTAAAAATTTATTTTACAGACTGGGCCAAAATAGAAAAACGGAAAGCATATTCTTGGGAATACGCTTCCACTTAAATGACATGGCAAGGCAGGGCGAAGCTTGATCCATCGACTTTGGGGCCCTTGGGTCCACGCTGCTGGTCAACGCCCTCCTCCCGCTCCTCCTTCTTCTTCCCCGATGCAGGCGTAGGACAGAGGGAGGGGTCGTTGGCGCCGGCGCCCGTCCGGCTGGCTTCAGCCACCGTTCGGAGCGCTCGGACCACCCATGCATAGAGGAGAACGAGGTGAACCCGTCCCCGTGGGGCACGGACGCCGAGGAGGTTGGAGGCGAGCAGGGCGTGGGCTCTGACGGAGATGGCTTCGGGAGGAGTTGGGCATCACGGCCAGGGCTACCAGAGGAGGGAAAGGGCTCGTCCGGCTCCGTGACATGGATGGGGGCCTTTGGAGGTGGAAGAAGACAGGGGGAAGCTCGGCTTCGGGCTAATCTAGCCGGGCCGAGGCGGCGGCCATGGCGGAAAAGGGAGGGCAAGAGAGGTCCAGAGGCTCGGGCGGATGGCTCGGGAGGTAGCTAGGAGGTGCAGAAGGCTACTGGCGTGCTCGAACGGCTCGGGGGAGGCCATTTATAGGCGGGGCGAGGGGCACGGCCTCGGGTGCCGCCGGGCACGTCCGGCCAAAGCTCTGGCGATGGCCAGCGAGCACGGGAGGGCACGTGGAAGGCGACGAGGCATTGATTCAGAGGTCACGGAGGGGTGGACGATGCCGGGGAGCAGAGGAAGAAGCTCAGACGAGCTCGGAGCCAAACGGAACCTGATGCACCGTGGGCGTTCGTCGCGAGCATCATCGAGGAAGCCGCCAGAGGGGAGAGGGTCGAGGTGAAGAGGACGGCGATCTTGACTGTTTGACACATGGGGACAAGCGAATCGGAGGGCGGCGCTGTTGCCTATAGCGATGGCGAGACCACCGTTTTGGTCGGCATCTCCCGTGGTCACCACCGACAGCACGCCTCTGGCTTCCTACTTAATGCCAAACCATGTCAGCGGTGGAGTCCTTCCAAGGTAGGTTTTAACTGTGGTGGTAACTTGGTGAAAACAGCTACGGTTAAAAGGTTAGTGAGCTTTGAAGTTTACTGCAGTAAACTTTATCAGCTCAATTTGATCAACAGGGAGCTGCTATGTGTCAAGTGTTATGTCTGGGGTGTTTAGGATAGGAAGGACTACGGTCCTGGGGAGTTTGGGAAGAAATGGACCAAGATTTACTGCAGTTGCTTCACAACTGACCAAAATGGTCCAGAAACTAGATCATGATGGTGCACTCACATGGAGTGTCAACTTGAGATCCAATTGGGCAAGGCAGAGTCATGTGGTTACATGAAGATGCTCACCAAGTATCATACCATTTGGCAAAGCCAAAATGGTACTTGCTTCACAAACATCTCTGCTGACCAGAAACTTGAAATAATTTTGGTGGCCAAATGGATCAATGAAATGATGCCAAATTGGGTGGGAGATGTTTTATGGGTATAATAATGATCTGGTAATTTATCAGGATTTTTTAAGCAATATAAAATACACTTGCTTCACAACCTGAAAATATTGCTAGAAACAAAGATTTGCTCCTGTGCTCACATAGATGATTGGATGGGACTGCAAATGGGTGTAGGGGGTTAATATGATCACATTAAGGAGTGTGCAAAAGTTCAACTCATTTGGGTACTCCTAGCTAGTACTTCCTTCACAAAGCCTTCTATGTGACAGAAACTTTGAAAATTCCCTGAGGAAGATTGGCTAGGCAAATAAATCTGAACTTGTGCATGGGGCAATCATTTGGACATAATAACATTCCCAAAAAGGTTGGGATCCACTAGGAAAAATATAAATGACACTGCCTTCACAAAGTGTCATTCAAGGCAGAATAGAAAAAGGAATATTGGGGAATTATTTTTGAACATGGCAATGAAAAGTTTTGCCATATTTGACCAAGATATGACCCAAAAAATTTATGAGAATTATTTGGGAATTTTAGGAGTGAGGGAAATATAGGTTGCTTCACAACCTAGGGCAATTTGAGTTATTCCTTTAGTAGAAAAGGAATATTCCCAATAAAAAGAATATTGGGATTTGGGCTAGGATGAAAATGACAGGTCTAGGGAAGGATTTGGGAATGACAAGCCACTCTGGAAGAAAAGAAGAGGTCATCTTCTTTAGTTTCTAGACCACAAAGCCACGGAAAAAGAAAACTGAGGCAAAAACCTCGGAAAAACAAAAGAAAAAGAAAGGGCCAAAAATCAGGCTGTCAAAAACCTTACCCCCTTAAAGAAATCTCGTCCTCGAGATTTGGTTGCTCAGGGAACAAGTATGAATATTCTGACTTAAGGAAACCGTTTCCAACTCGGGTGTCCTTTTTCCTTTATTGTTGTTCCCACTAAATTTTTATCTGACTGGCCCTGGGTGGTTTGCTTTACTGTATCCACATTTTGACAAATCTTACCTGGCTTGCTCATGCTTATATAGGCTCCAATTTCTTTTTAGATCTGCTGACTAGCTGAGTGTGATTTGATTATCACGACTGAAATATATGTCCGTCTCACAAATCCAAAAGTGATTTCCGTTGGGTGTGCCACCCGGCACTGACAACCTTTCATGTAATGATGATCAGAATTTTCTGATGAAAACTCAAGCTCTGACTCATTGCATTGGGTTTCTCCACTAAATGCAGGTCCTTTGGGTTCCAAACAGTGAGTTAAAACATAACCGTTTCCGACTGATTCGACTCATCGCGAAGTTTCGAATCATCTTAACGGTTCCTTGCCGTGAGTATCGGATCCGTACCAAATATTTGATTGTCTCCTGTCGCGGCCAGCATAAAGGGTTTGGCCTGTATGACAATATCTGCAGACTTGGCTGACGGTGGTTCTGACGAAAAAATTTGGTTCACGACAGGCTATCCATGATGATTCATATAAGTGAGGACTCAGGCTTCCAGACTGTTATTCCTCATGCCGATTACTCATGCTGTAGGCATATCCATGTGGATCAATACTGATTTAGACTGTCCGGGGGATCTGCACCATGGGGGTCGTGTACAATTTGCATACCTGCATCACTAGTCTTGCTCCTTCATTATTGTTTTCTTGGTCTTGATCTTTGGATGAAAGAGCTGGGCCATATTGTTTCTTTGTATGACCATAGGTACTGTCGGTGCACTTTTTCGGCAATCATAGCTTATCCTTATTTTTTTGACAGGGTAACACATTAAATGGTAGGTTCAACACCTCTCATGTTCTGATCGTTGCGAAATGATCATCCGAAACCCTTGCAAGAAATCGGCAAATCAATTAGTAGCAACCAAAACGGTCTTTACAACTCAGATCTGGGACATTACTGAAATAACTCAACCACGGGTCAGGACAGCCAAAATACAGCTCAGAGCATGAGACCAGGTTGATAAGAAGAAGGTGACAGCTCCCTAAAATAGCCAAAAAGCAGCTATAGGGCTACTGTCACAAAAAGAAACTCAACAGTTGTACGAGATGGCCGAAAAGCAGCTCAGACTCGTGACAGTCATTGAAGAGAGAAACAAAAATCGGCATCCACCCCGGATAGCTAGAAAAAGCTCAAATGACAGGCGTGGTGCTGTCATTGGATAAAAAAGGGGACAAGGGCTCATCAGGATCATTTTCCAGGTTCACGGGTACTTGTATTGAGCTCATTGATGTCATCAATCCTCATAATCCTTTGTCACACTGCAGTGTATACTTGCTTTCTTCTATTAAACATCCTCACGTGGTTGTCAGATTCTCATTCGAGTGACTTGTAAGATCTTGATGGTATGCTCATTGCATATATATGAGGACCTGATTCCGAGACAGACGTGTATTCTGACTAATTCTTGATTCTGACCAAAATGTTGCGGATCTGATTCTTGGGATTATTTGCCATATCTTGTCAATTCACACAGTACTACCTTGTACCAATGTCTTCTTGAGGAATATTTGCTGGCTTGTGCTCAAAGCTTTCATCGGACAGACTTCAAGAAGAAGGGGTATCGTGCTTGAAGCTTACCCCTTAAAGACTTTCTTTGGGGAAAGACTCGATACCTTATCTTTGGAAGCTTTTGCGGTTGCTTACCGAAGAAGGCAGAGTACCTTGCGCGAGAAGTCATCCATGTATCGTACTGAGGAAGATAGATGAATTTTGCCTTGGAAGCTTCTCTGGTATCTTGCAAGGGAAAAGTGGGTTGCTTACACCAGAAACTTCTTATTGTGATATGCGGACCGATTTCCACATATACATACCATCTTAATATTTCTGATGTTGATTTCTTGCATGAAACGGGGTTTTGCCGGACTTTCCTCCTTTCTGAGTATGTGCCATACTTTTGCTTGCTTCCAGGTACATCGGGTTCCAAAATCATCCTCAACCAAAAATTAAACTTGTATCTGAGCCATACCTTTGATACTCTTCTGCCAACCTTGCACACAATTTATCTTCTTGCTGATTTAATCATTTTGTTGTGATGGGTGCACGCTAATGCAAACTTGATACTGACGGTCCATCCAGGATTTCTTTTGCATCCAGACAAGATATTCCCAAATTCACTGCAGTCTGCTGATAATTCCATTCTGTTTAGCTGAGTTTCCAAATATATGCATTTCTTAGCGACTCTTGGTCGATTAATCGGTGACGAGCAACTTTAATAGAGGAAAATTTGTACCACTGAAGGCCCAAAGAAAGGAACAACAGAAACGACTAAAACAAAAGCACACAAGCATTCTAGTAATATAATTGATCAAGCAATCACCACACATATTACTACTAGTCACACAATATGCATGGCTACTTAAGCACACAAATTTCGCGGGATCTCCGGTTCTACGATCTAGCATGCTGTGACGATGTGCACGAGGACGAATAAATGTGTGGTAGGATTGGTGTAAATAGCGCTACACCAAGTGCTAGCTTAGCCAGGTGGCAACCTGAACTAGCTCGGAGGTAAGGACATACTCGGTAATCATGCAGTAGGACACGAAGGTCGCAACCACATCATTATCAAGCGGACGGAAAAAGATCCGTACTCGTCCAAGAAATAGGATAGCGGGGAAAAACGGAGGCTGCTGACATTGCCCTTTCTTGATAACTAAGATCATTAAGGGTTGCCAACACGACAAAATAAAAGAACAATCCGGGATAGAAGCATGCCTATCACCGAAACGATAGACGAGACTGAAAGAAAGACATCGGTGCGATACCTGAGCACCATTTTTGCAAACAGTGTCGGGATCACTTGGCATCATTCTGCTGGGACAGAAATGACACCAAACACCGAAGGAAAAGGAACTGGAGAAATGCAAAGGTTGAGCTATAGTGGATCCAAACCGATGCCAGCTACACTCACCAGATTAACCGTCAACGACTAAATAATAATCTATATGCATGCTATGCGAGAAACAAATGCAGCAATCAAACAAACAAACTGGGGTCTATACTACCACTTTCTAACATTCGTGCGGCCTAGGGCGTCCTACAGCCAGACCTGCTCTGATACCAAGCATGTGGCACCCCGGCTCAGAGAAACTGGAACACCCCATATTCCAGCCCAGAGATCGGGGAGAAGTCTTCTGGAATATGACACTGCTTAGCATAGAACAAACCAGCTTTCTATTATTACACAAATATGAATACAAGGTCTCCGATATTACAATGAATAACATCGGCACGACGACACTACGCCATCCTCAGTTGCTCTATGCAAGCAGCAGAACAACTCGAAGCAGCGGAAAAACTCTAGTAGCGGAACAACGACGACGGTGGTGAACTCCACTCTGCAGGGACTCTGGCTAGAACACTCATCCTAGCTCGCACGAACAGAAACCACGACAAGCAAGCAATCAAATCCGGCATGACCTGCAAGCTAGCATGACACGCCAGGTCAGTACATTGAATGTACTTGCAAGCTCACAATAACCAGAAGCATTCAAGACAGACAACAACATGGCAATTACAGGTTAAACTGGAATTATCATGATATCATCAGAACAATATAGCATGAACATGATACAACAAATATAACATGAACATATTAATCCGACAATACTAGCATGCAACATGATGACACTACATGCAACACTTATTCTGCTCGGGTTACCTCGTAACCAACACATGCATCACTTACCAACATCGGACATCACATGATCATCTCAGGATCAAATCAAGCTTGGTATGAACAATACCGTAGTAATCATTAAATGACCACAAGGATCTCGATTTTTACCCACAATTCTCGCATAACATCATGAATATACAACATCTTGGTATCCTCGATACCACTGTGATCCTTACGGCGATCACAACCATGACCAACACTTGGTCCCAAACCGTGATCCTCACGACGATCACAACCAACTTATCTCATTGTTATTAAGCACATTATTCTTATTACTGTTGACTCATGGTGTACCCTACTTTCGAATTGGGCCCTTATCGCGGGCGCGGCTCTCGATAGATTTAATATACACTCTGTAGAGGTTAGTACACTGAACCCACACTACGGAACCCATGGCCTCGCACTCCCATTCGGGTGGACCAACGACGTTCCGACAAAACCGATCTATTGCCATGACACTCTCCCGGCCACTCCGACTCACTCCCCTCTAGGCTAAGTCATGGGTGGCCCTGTGCCTACCTCAAGACACCTCAAACCACCGTCGTGGCAACGATCCACTCTGGGACCAAAAACTTAACTCAACAACTGGCACACAAGGCTTATGTCCGCCTACCTGATCAGTGTAGCGCACGCCCATAACCTTCCCTCATTGGAGGAACCGGCGAGAGGCATGAAAATAGACCCAGTTAGGACTGTCCCATACCGGTAAGCGTGGTTGCACTGGTCAGCATCGTTTCAGCGGCACCATGACTCAGCCAACAGTTGTTCAAGTTCAATTTAATCCAGTTAAACTTGAATGCAAATATGCCGATCCATGATAAAATAACATGATGCCAATTACAATACATGAACATGATATCAACATAATCATGAGGGTATCACATAACTATCCACCATATCAACAATAAATCATATCCACTGAGCATGGCATACTAACTAGCATGACCATCACCAACATCAACACGTACTACTAGCAAGCATAGACATATGAAAGGAAATACTAGTAGGTAGAACATGATAACCGAGTGCAAGACAACATAGCACAAAAGTGAACATGCAACTCTAAACATCATCGGAACAATGATAACTGTCTTTTCAACAAGCAAACATTTAATAAAGATTCAAGTTGAAAACCATGGATACTGCATGACTATCATGCAAGTGGGTATTGTGGCTTGCCTGGGGATGAAGAAGGCACCGTGGAGAAGTGCGGTGAAGCCGCGGAAAGATTTGCCGGAAAGAGTTCTCTCTCGGAGGGGTTGTTTACGCGCAAGGGCAAAAATGTCATTTTCACAGTGTCAAACCATAGTGAAAATGAAACCAACCGAACAGGCTCAACGAAACGAAGAAGTGGGCTTTGGAATCACCTCATTTGGAGTTACGGATAAAACGATATAAGGGTTTTACTGCCAGGGACCTATCTATAAAAATTTATTTTACAGACTGGGCCAAAACAGAAAAACGGAAAGCGTATTCTGGGGAATACGCTTCCACTTAAATGACGTGGCAAGGCGGGGCCGCAGCTTGGGTCACTGATGCCTGGGGCTCGCAGGGTCCACGCTGCTGGTCAACGCCCTCCTCCCGCTCCTCCTTCTTCCCCGATCGGGGCGCAGGACAGAGGGAGGGGTCGCCGGCGCCGGCGCCCGTCCGGCTGGCTCCGGCCACCGTTCGGTGCGCTCGGGCCACCCATGCGTAGATGAGAATGAGGTGAACCCGTCCCCGTAGGGCACGAACACCGAGGAGGTTGGAGGCGAGCAGGGCGTGGGCTCCGGTGGAGATTGCTTCGGGAGGAGTTGGGCATCGCGGCTAGGGCTACCAAAGTAGGAGGGAAAGGGCTCGGTCGGCTCCGGCACGTGGATGGGGGCCTCTGGAGGTGGAAGAAGAGAGGGGGAAGCTCGCATTCGGGCTAATCTAGCCGGGCCGAGGCAGCGGCCATGGTGGCAAAGGGAGGGCAAGAGAGGTCCAGAGGCTCGGGCGGATGGCTGGGGAGGTAGCTAGGAGGTGCAGGAGGCTGCTGGTGTGTTCGAACGGCTTTGGGGAGGCCATTTATAGGCGCGGCGAGGGGCACGGCCTCGGGTGCCGCCGGGCACGTTCGGCCGAAGCTCTGGTGACGGCCAGCGAGCACGGGAGGGCATGGGGAAGGCGACGAGGCATTGATTCAGAGGTCACGGAGGGGTAGACGATGCCGGGGAGCAGAGGAAGAAGCCGAGACGAGCTCGGAGCCAAACGGAGCACAGTGCACCCGTGGGCGTTCATCGGCGAGCGTCGGCGAGGAAGCTGCCAGAGGGGGAGAGGGGTCCAGGGTGAAGAGGACGACGATGCTGAGCTGTTTGACACTTGGGGACAAGCGAACTAAGCGGAGCGGCTGCTGCCGCTAATAAAGATGGTGAGACCACCGTTTTGGCCGGCATCTCCCGTGGTCACCATCGATAGCACGCGCTCTGGCTTCCTACTTAGTGCCAAACCATGTCAGCGGTGGAGTCCTTCCAAGGTAGGTTTTAACTGTGGTGGTAACTTGGTGAAAACGTCTATGGTTAAAAGGTTAGTGACCTCTGAAGTTTACTGCAGTAAACTTTATCAGCTCAATTTGATCAACGGGGAGCTGCTATGTGTCAAGTGTTATGTCTGGGGTGTTTAGGCTAGGAAGGACTACAGTCCTGGGGAGTTTGGGAAGAAATGGACCAAGATTTACTGCAGTTGCTTCACAATTGACCAAAATGATCCAGAAACTGGATCATGATGGTGCACTCACATGGAGTGTCAACTTGAGCTCAAATTGGGCAAGGCAGAGTCATGTGGTCATATGAAGATGCTCACCAAGTATCATACCATTTGGCAAAGCCAAAATGGTACTTGCTTCACAAACATCTCTGCTGACTAGAAACTTGAAATAATTTTGGTGGTCAAATGGATCGATGAAATGATGCCAAATTGGGTGGAGAGATGTTTTATGGGTATAATAATGATCTGTAATTTATCAGGATTTTTGAAGCAATATAAAATACACTTGCTTCACAACCTGAAAATATTGCCAAAATTGTTTTTTGCTCCTGTGCTCACATAGATGATTGGATTGGGCTGTAAATGGGTGGAGGGGGTTAGTATGAGCACATTAAAGAGTGTGCAAAAGTTCAGCTCATTTGGGTACTCCTAGCTAGTACTTCCTTCATAAAGCCTTCTATCTGACAGAAACTTTGAAAATTCCCTGAGGAAGATTGGCTGGGCAAATAAATTTGAACTTGTGCATGGGGAAATTATTTGGACATAGAAACATGCCCAAAAAGGTTGGGAGCCACTAGAAAAAATATAAATGACACTTCCTTCACAAAGTGCCATTCAGGGCAGAATAGAAAAATGAATATTGGGGAATTATTTTTGAACATGGCAATGAAAAGTTTTGCCATATTTGACCAAGATATGACCTAAAAAAGTTATGAGAATTATTTGGGAATTTTATGAGTGAGGGAAATATAGGTTGCTTCACAACCTAGGGCAATTTGAGTTATTCCTTTAATAGAAAAGGAATATTCCCAATGAAAAGAATATTGGGATTTGGGCTAGGATGAAAATGACAGGGTCTAGGGAAGGATTTGGGAATGAAAAGCCACTCTAGAAGCAAAGAAGAGGTCATCTTCTTCAATTTCCAGACCACAAAGCCACGGAAAAAGAAAACTGAGGCAAAAACCTCGGAAAAACAAAAGAAAAAGAAAGGGCCAAAAATCAGGCTGTCACATGTACAATGTCATATTGTAGGTATATGTTGTCATGCACAATTCAATTGTCATATGTTGTCGTAGTTCAATTGGTCCTAGAGCCAAACGCTTCAAAGCACTGTAGTAACACAACATTCTTTATTTGTCTAACAAGTTAAAGTGCATCAGGTCATGACCAATTTCGGAGGTAACCGGAAGGAGGTATATGAAGTGGAGATGCTCAACGGCGATATTTTAGAGACTCGTCAATATACCATCAATACCTTGCAAGTGGTGAATGCCTCGTTAAAGGCGGAGAAGCGTTAGCTACTGAACGGGAAGGCTGAGCTCTTCTCCAAGACTAAGAGGATGAGGGACGAGAGAGCACAACTGATCGAGGAGAGGGATAAGCTCTAGAATGAGAGAAAACTCATCAGGACCGAGAGGAATAACCTCAATATGGAGATAGAACATTTCAGAAAAGATGGATAGAACAACAAACACAAGATTCACCGGCTGAAGTTAATATCCTTGATCAAGACTAGACTATTTTGTTTGTTTGTTGAATTATGTACTTTTTAACTAGCTATTAACTTTCCTGAAGTCGAACTTGTTAAGTTGATGAGTATCTGTTCAATTATGTAGTTCTTTAACTAGCTAGTAACTTTTGTGAAGAGGAATTATTTAGTTTGTGAACTAGAATATAACTTTTTTTATTAGTGAAAAAATCAATTTGCTGGCGATGGCAAACAAGGCACGACATTGGTAATACACTTACTACTGGCGTTGGCCACATGGCCAGCCATCAGCATGTGAATTACTGTTGATTGGGCTCCAACGCCACCACTATTTTTTGACAATGACACCATATTGGTGGCATCGCGTGTCGACGCCGACAAGGTTGTTTTTGCATGCCATAGCTAGACTTTCCTGCACTAGTGCACATGCGACAAAAATAAAGACACTACTCAACCCGCAACCATGTTGTCATCGACAAAGTTCCATACACATCTAAAGCGAAGTTTGAAAATAGTCTAGTCTATAAGTTGCTAGGAAAATAGAATAAAAGGTAGTTTATCTCAACTACAAATGGATAGGTAAAAATGGGAATAAAAAGAGTATGAAGTTAGTTATAACAACACCCGAGAGTAAGTTGTTCTCGGGGGGTTTCAAAGTCATCACTACTAATATGATTAGCGTAATAAGAGCATAGCGTAGCTCTTTGTTGTATCTCTATACCACTCTCCATGTTCATAAGTGGGAGGGTCCAGGTATAGGATATGTTCTACTCTAGGTAGACCTTATACCACACACGTCACTATAGTAGTTTCCTATGTTGGTTATCACTACAGTTAACTAAAGGTATTCGCAGGGACGTGTCCACGCATAGGGTTTTCTGTTAGGGAAAATTGATTTTATACCCTTAGTTGTGTCACACTCGGCAGGTTTGCCCCTAGTTTCAGAAAACACTCGTTCTTGTCCAACTCACTTTGGTTTTCTTATGCTTTTGCCCTTCCGGCACGGTTCCGTCTAGTCAGCGCCGTTTGACCGCTACCGGCGGTAGTTTTTGGACATTTTTACCCCTCTTGCGGATAACCCTCAGTACCCCTTCGTCCTCAGCCAGCTCGCGTGAAAAACAGAGGGAGGGAAGGCACGACAAGTTTGGAGCGGGAAGCGGGAAGCGGGAGAGAAAGGAGCGGTGCACATGGCGAGCTCGGGGTCGTCCTCCTTCTCACCGGCGACCGGAGAGGTAAGTAGTCATTTGAATGTATGAATTTGGTGCTCCTCCACCCCATCCCACTTGAATCTAGGGATTTCTAGGGTTTGTGACATTTGGGGGAAATTTTACCTATCTTTTAGGTCGATGGGGTCGGGATTGTGCAACATTCGTCGGAGTTTTATCTTCCCGACGAGTCCTATTCCGGCTTGGAGTTTTTGTCGAAGCATCGCTGCCCTGGCCATGGCCTTGTCCCTGCCCGCCGTGTATCATGGGGAGGAGCTAGCAGTGGCCGCCATTTTTTAGGTTGTCCATTAGATGTAAGTTTTTGTGAATTTGTGATAGATTTAGTTTTTGTTGATTTGTACTCTCTAATGTTGATTACTCTGACTTGCAATTAGTTACCAGAAGAGTGTGAATGGGTGGTGTGGGTTGACCCAGCTCCTCCATTGTGTGTTGCCCTTGCTTTTGAAGACTTGCACGCAGAGGTTGAAGGCAGTTGGATCAAATGTCACCATCTGAAGAAGGAAAACATGGAGCTGGCAAGGAAGAACATGGCTTTGAAGAAGAAACTTAGAGAGAGAGATGAGATGTTGCTGGTGTGGGCATTGCTGTTAGTTGGAATTGTTATGTTTGTTGTACTGGTATGGTAGATGTCACTTTATCTGATGTCGCCGACGACGTTGACGACAAATCTTATGTAATGAGTCCAAATGTGGATGGTAGATGAAGATTTGTCATCGACGACGTCGACGACAAATCTTATGTGATGAGTCCAAATGTGGATGGTAGATGAAGATTTGTCATCGACGATGTCGACGACAAATCTTATGTGATGAGTCCAAATGTGGATGGTAGATGAAGATTTGTCGTCGACGTCGTCGACGACAAATCTAAATGAGACCAAATGTGGATGGTGTAGAAACAAATCAACATGAAGTTGAACAACAAAATAGTGATGGACAAAGGAGATAATAGCAAGCAGCAAACAGTGCATTAAGCAAGCAACAAACATTAAGCAAGTGCATAATAGCCAGTGCATTAAGCACTCAGAAGTTCACATAGTCAAGTGCACAGATCAACATCTAGTTCATAACTGCATCAAAACAAGTAGAGCACAATACTTAAACATCTAGAACTTTAATTTTTTGCTCCTGGTGTTCTTGGCTGGGTTTGGAGCTTCCCTTGCCTTGCTTCTAGTGTTCTTGGCTGGGTTAGGTTTAGTGGGTGGAGCTTCAAATGCTACCGGTGCTTTCTTTGAAGGAGAAATGACCTTGCTGTCAACACTGCTTCCAGTAGCTGAGCAGAATGTATTTGATGGTTGCACCCCTCCACCTCTTTTCTCTTTCACACAATTCGGAGAAGCTCCTCTATCTGCTGCTCTTTTGTAGTTTTTCCTAGGGCTAAAACAATTGCAAACATGTCACAATTTGTAAGGTATCCATTAAGATAAGATTTGGGAATTGGACATACCTTACTACACTTGCTTGTGTAGATGCTTCATGTGATGGTTCCTTTGGTGGTGGCATTTGCTGCTGGACAACATCAGGTACTGGCTCATCCTCATCCTCATCTTGCACTTCTGCTTCTGCTGGCTCATTAGCTGTAGGATGATCATCTGCATTTTCAGCACCCCAATGTTCTTCTTCTCCAAATGCTGGATCTACAGATTGTGTGCAGCCCTTGGCTTGGTGTCCATATCTTCCACACCTCTTGCACTTCTTCTTCCTAGGCCCAAGGCCCTTTCCTTCACTGCTAGCTCTAATCCTCTACTTTCTAGGCCTGCCTGGTGCTTGCTTCTGAACAGGAGCACATAATTTGAAACCAGGATCTACAGTGTCCCACTGTTGCTTGCCTTCCAAAGCAGGTAGGTTTTCAGCATATGTAGCTTTGAACATCTCAACAGAGTAGTACTTATGGACATACTTGTCAATAGCACTAGCATCACCTCTTAGAGCAGTGATAAAGAAAAGAGCATGGATGCATGGCTTACCAGTGACCTGCCACTGTCTACAACTGCAAGTCCATTTTTCCAGGTCTACTGGGTACCTCCATTCTCTCTTCTCTCTATCTGTTGCAGTTACCTCAGCTTCTGTTGGGCTTCTCCTAACAATAGTCATCTCCAAACCTTTAGTTTTCTCCATTAATGTCTTCATTACTGATGGTAAGATGTAGTGGCCAATGAAATGGTCAATGCAAATTCTTTTTCTTAAGTCAAACTTCTCCATAATATATTGCCTAATCTTGTCCAACAGGTCAACTAGGTGTAGGCCCTTGTATTTCTTGATTCTGGAGTTGAATGATTCAGCAAGGTTGTTGTTTACATAGTCAACTTTGCTAAACTCTGAAACTTGCTCTAGCCCAGATTTTTGTGTGGTGCTGCTCAAGATATTCCTTTACTTTTGGTCTGCTCTTCAGCTGGTTCAGATGAAAGTTGTGCTTCTTAATGCTATAAATTAGTGAGCAAGGCCATAGATTGTCATCATAAAATTTTCCTTTGAATTTCTTGCTGAAATTTTGGGCAAGATGCCTCATACACTCTCGTGCTCCACTCTGGTAAACATCATCAACAGCACTCTCCAGTCCTTTGCAAGCATCGGTATGTATGACTAAACCTTGAGGTGTCCTATTGCTTCCTTGAGTTTTGAAAAACCAAGTCCAGCTCTCGATTGACTCCACCTCAAGAACACCATATGCAACAGGAAATAACCAGTTATGAGCATCTAGAGCACATACTGCTACAAGTTGGCCCCTAAACCTACCATGCAATGCAGTTGCATCTACAGTCAAGTATGATCTGCACCCCTCCAAGAACCCTTTCTGACAAGCTTTGAAGCATACAAAAACCCTTCTAAAACACTCCTTGTAGAATTTCTTTCCTTTTAACTTGTACTCCACTGTGTGCTTGTCTATGTCAACAACACTTCCTGGTGATGCCCTCTCTACTTCAGCTTTGAATGCATAAAGTAACTGGAAACTATCACTGTACTTACCATAGATCTTGTCAAGTGCCATCTCCTTACCATAGTAACATCTGTTGTATGGCACCTCAAGACCATACTTCTCTAACAACCTACCCTGAATTTCCTTTGTTCCAATCCCTGGATTTTTCCTAATCCAAGCCATAGAAGCATCTGCAATCCACCTTCTTTTTGCAGCTCTCAATCTCTGAGATCTATTCACACTAGGACATGTGTGACGGTGGGGATTCACTTTGATCTGAAAATAAAACAAATAATCAGTCAGGATAATATAAGTAAAACAAAAGGAACATTTTATTAAAAACACATTACTAAAACAGTACCTGAAACAGAGTGCTCCTCCTCATCAGAGATGCATGCAGCCTCCACTTACACCTCTCATAGGCACATTTCACAGTAAACCTAGTTGGGTCACTCTTAAGTGTAATGTACTCACTTTGAGACTTGATTGAGAATGTTCCAACACACCACTGGAACACGAGCCTGCAGCCATCCTGACACCTTTACCATTTATGCCAGACACTTACCATCAGTCATACCACTGCTATCTGCCATGACTACTACCTGTACTGGCTACCATGCTCACAACCGACAGGTGCTCGTCACCATCTACATTCAAAGCTGGAACACGAGTTCCACGTTTGTGCCTAACTTCTGGTACCACAAGACCTTACTGCGCTGCTCTGATGGCCACTGACTCAACAGGACACTTAACCAGTGCACTATTAGCCTATAACCGTGAACATGTCCGACCATCTGACATACATGTTGCCCATCAACTCGACAGCAAGTGTTAGGCTCACTAATCGGACCCTATCACTCTAGACCGATAACGAATCTTGACCTGCTAATAACTTGCATTAGTCGACATAGTGTCAGCGGTACTATGGTGCATCACTAGTCTGAGTACTACTGCTACATGAACATAATCAACAGTAAGAGCTGAACTATGCGCCAATAACAATATAAAATGACAAGCAGAATCATGAAGTCGGTACACAGATAACCAGAAACGTGATCGACATGACAGAACTGAAATCATAGCGACACAGCCACTTCAAAGTCGTAAGCCATTCGACAAATGCAACAAACGTAGGCAAGAGATAAGAAGGACAGACAAGGTAGAATGATATCGAAAAAATGAAGTTGACAAGCGACTATGAAAATCATCTGAGGGTCTAGCACAGAATTATCACAAGGTCTTAACAGTTGCTGACATGAGATGGAAGGGCCAACATGCGGATCAGAACTTCCACGCTTTGGGCCTGGACGAGCAACAGCTCGAGCGTCTTGCTAGACCATCTGAAAATTATGGAACCATTCCAGAGAGAGCGAACGGTCGATAGCATAGGTGAAAGTTCGGAAGATGCAAGGTTTGGAAGTATCGCAAAGCAATTGGGCCAGAAGCGAAGTCTTGGAAGCATAAGGCCTCCCGTGAGTGAATCCTTAGAGTTTCTGGGGTGAATCTGAGCGCTGGCTTCTGTGCCGAGGACAAAGTCGGGAAGCTGATCGATGGAGCGTGCGACCAATGGGCAACTGGAACGGCAGGCAAGAGCGAGATGATCCGCCTTGGCAACCGCGGCCAGAATGTTGCAGCGCTCGGCCGGGCTCTGCGGCTTGTTGGCCGAGGCAGGGAATGAGAACGTGCGGCGAGTATGGAACTAGATGGCCCTGAGTCGTTAACGGAGCTTGGACGGCAATAGAAGAGCGATGGGAAGTGCGAGACTAAGTAGGGTCGGCGACATGGTTGGAGGTACAAGGGTAGGCTCAGGGGAGCTAGGCGGATTGGCATAAGAGGCGAAGCGCTACGTGAGTCTCGATCCCTCGGACGAAACTGGCCTAGAATGGCAATGGAAGCTCAGGGTAGCGGGTACGGAGCAGCGGGTTGGGGACTGGAGCTCGCGTAGCCAGGGCAGGTCGGTGCGTCTGGAGCGCTGGAGCTAAGCCGGACTGGGCGGTAGGGCGATGGTGTACAATATGGTGCACGGGTTTCGCCACCGCAAATAAAAGTCTGCGACGTGAGACATCCGAAAGGCAACGAAAACGGAGATTATACATTTATATTGAAGGGGCCGGTGTGGAAGATACCGTGAGGGCGCCGAGCTCAGCTAAAGAGGAGGCACCACCGAGCACGCCCGGTGCGGCGGTAGTCTGAGGGAGGGAGCCGGAGAAGGGAGCAAAAGGGAGCCGCGGGAGCATGTGCTGCCAAGAAGTCAGCAAGGGAAAGTCCTCTGCATTTTTGGATTTTCCTTGTCCAAGTGTGAACGCCCGTCACCAAGGATGTAGATAAATCTGCAATCGCTTTTTGGCGGTAGCTATCGCTATTCTGATCGCTCGAGATGATTTCTTCTCAACCGCAATCTCAACCTTCTTGTCAATGCTTTCTTCGCTAACCTCCGTCTTTCCTTTCTCTCCTCTGTGGTCTCACGGTAGTACTTCTTCCACGTGGCGCCGCCTCCGACACCGCACGCGCCCATACGACGGTCGAGTATCCTTGGTTGTCGTTTCAATATGTTCAACGCCCGGTTGAATGGAGTGTCCCACTTGGCCTCGCCAATGCCTCGACGGCGAAGTCGCCGCCGCAATCCGGCGTTGTTTCTCTCGCAAAAGGCACAAGGATCATTTACAAATATGACTAACGTGCAATGAATTGATCGAAACTAAAATTACCAGAGTCTCATGAACTCCGTAATGACCGGTGTTGTCTCATAAACCTTCTTGATGGGTCCCAACGGTGGCGGGCCCTCGGGACGCCACGCCTCCTGCGGGACGGTGAAATCCGCCAAGGGTCAGGATGCCTGGACTCGCGGCTTCGCGTCCTCCTTGGCCCATTTGGACCTCTTTCCGCCGTAACCACGGCTTCGAGGTGGTGGGTCCCAATGTTCCTCTCTTTGAAGCCCCTTCATGTACTTAGACTTTTCTTTGGTAGCTTCGCCTCGCAAGCCTCCTTGAATATTTGAAACTGCTCTTCCGTGATTGTCGGACTTTCCTTTACAATCTCGGAGTAGGGTTCCCCGTCGTTGATCTTTGCTTTCACTCGATTTTTCCAGCAGCCAAGCGCTGCTAAACTTGGTCATGGCGTGTTTGTTTATCTTCTTCATTGCTGGGTCATTGTCTGGATCTTCATAATCCTTCTCATTCCGGCCCGGGAACAAGAATATCTGGTGTAACTTCTTTAGGAGGAGCTCCTCATATTTTCTATCTTCTTTAGATTCTCATCGCTGATGGTGGAGGTTGTCCGTATGATGCAGCCTATTTGATTGCCGTAGCACGCGCTGCTTCCTCGGGCGCCTTTGGCTCAAAATTGCCGTTGTCCACCTCCGTGACCACCAGTCTAGTAGTCCCGAGTTTGTTAGGAACCCGTTGCCTCTTCGCTTTCGGTGCTACACGGATCCGCTCCCGAGGCAGCACCGGTCTCAATGCGGTCTCGATGCGGTCTGAATCTCAGCGCCGGTGTCGGTCTCAAAGACCGGTCTGCGTATCGGTCTCAAAGACCGGTCTGCGTGTCGGTCTCGATCCCCAATGCGGGCCCAAAGAACAACATCTGCTGATCGTCGGTAAAGCTAAAAATTATTCGCCGCCCGGTGAGACATCGTCGCAATCACCGTAACCCCGTCCTTCATCGTTGCTAGCCATGTTTCCTATGATTAAATCTAGTCAATTAATTCTAGACCTAATAAAATGAATAATGACATAAAAAGGACTATTGTTTTGCAAGAATGTTGACTCCTTCTTGGTGCGGCAAATCCGGGCACTCGATATGTCCTAGTTTGTAGCACAAGTCATGCCGAAATTCACGGAAATTTCGCATGACCTTTGCTAAAAGTGGACAAATCGAGAACCTGAAATTTGCCGAACGTAAATGAATCAACATTCCGCAAAACATAGGCCACTCAAAGATCATTCCCTCGAAACAACAAAGTCACCACTTGGGCACAATCGAACAACTTCAATGAAAAGATATGACATGACCACTTCAATGAAAAATAAAATTTGCCTAAATTCTTTTCCTTGAAAAATAGTGGTCTTTTGAAAATCAAAACCTTTGCCAATCTACTTAACCTAGCTTCTTAATCCAACGAACCTAATTAACCTACCTATTTAACCTAGTTAGTTAATCTAGTTTACCTAGATAATTAACCCTAATTAAACTAGTTAACGCAGCTAGTTCTCTGTCAAAGCCTAAAATAAATTTTTGCACTAATTAACATGGATAATTAACCTAATTAAACTAGTTAACCTGACTAGTTCTCCGTCAAAGCCCTAACTAAGTTTTTGCACTAACCTAGATAATTAACCTAATTAAACTAGTTAACCTAACTACTTCTCTGTCAATGCCCTAACTAAATTTTTGCCCTAAAACCTAGATAATTAACCTAATTAAAACTGGCTAACCTATGCATGAGAGAGAGAGGAGGGTGGGGCTTCTGAGATGATGGCTCGTGGTGGCGACGGAGGCAGTGTGGTGGCGAGGAGGCAGGGGCGTCTCGTGTGGCGAGGGAGGCAGGGCGCCTCTCGGTGACAGCGAGGAAGGTGGCGTCGACGGCGGCTCGGTGGCGCTGACGAGGCAGCGGCTCCGTGGCGTTAGGGGCGGCTCAAGTGTCGTCGACGCAAGACGCTCTGCTGGTCTTGGCGTCGTCGGCGGCGCAGTGTGGGGCGACGAATCGGGGAGACGGCGGTGCGGGGTGGGTTTGAGGGATTTGGGGGAAGTGGTGGCCGGGGCGGGGGAAACGGTTTTTTGGCTAAGTCAAACTTAGCGGTAGCGCTTTTCGCAAAACGCGCTATAGCTAAGTTAGCTATAGCGCTTTCATCAAAACGCGCTGCTGCTATAGCTAATTTCCTATTCTGTTTCTATAGCGGGGGTCTAGGGCACGCGCTGCAGCTACGTTAGCTATAGCGCTCTTACAAACAAACGCCATTGTTATGCCTTCCTCCGATTTTTCACTTTTTCGCTTATTTTGCTTTACATTTTATTTTTCCTTTCTCCTTTTTCTATTTCTTTCATTTTCATTTAAATTTCTATTTGTTTATCATCTTATTTTATTTTTGTTAGTAGTAGCGCTCTTCCTCGAAACGCGCGCTAAGCTCGTGATGTAGCAAGAGCTGTTTCGCTAAGATCGCCATCGCTATGCGTAGCCTAGCATTCTACCAATGGGAATATTAGTAGTAGCGCTTTTTCTTCAACAGCGCCATCGCTAAGTTTGTGTCTCAGTAGCGGTTTCTAATAGCTCACATCGCTAAATAGCACTAGCGCTGTTTTTGAACTGCCTTTGCTGCTAAGATTCTGTGTATAGCCTTTTCCCTAGTAGTGGCTTGTGGAAAAGAACTTGCATGACATCTTTTGTCCTACCCTCCCGTGGCAGCGGGGTCCTAGTGGAAACTAAGGGATATTAAGGCCTCCTTTAATAGAGAACCGGAACAAAGCATTAGCACATAGTGAATACATGAACTCCTCAAACTACGGTCATCACCGAGAAGTATCCCGATTATTGTCACTTCGGGGTTGTTGGATCATAACGCATAATAGGTGACTATAGACTTGCAAGATAGGATCAAGAAATCACATATATTCATGAACACAAAATAGGTTCAGATCTGAAATCATGTCACTCGGGCCCTAGTGACAAGCATTAAGCATGGCAAAGTCATAGCAACATCAATCTCAGAACATAGTGGATACTAGGGATCAAACCCTAACAAAACTAACTTGATTACATGGTAAATCTCATCCAACCCATCACTGTCCAGCAAGCCTACGATGGAATTACTCACGCACGACGGAGAGCATCATGAAATTGGTGATGGAGGATGGTTGATGATGACGATGGTGACGAATCCCCCTCTCCGGAGCCCGAACGGACTCCAGATCAGCTCTCCCAAGAGAGATTAGGTCTTGGCGGCGGCTTTGTATCGTAAAACGCGATGAAACTTTCTCTCTGATTTTTTTCTCCACAAAACGGAATATATGGAGTTGGAGTTGAGGTCGGTGGAGCGTTGCTACGTCTTGAGCTTGCGTTGGTTTTCCTCGAAGAGGAGAGGGTGATGCAGCAAAGTGTAGCGTAAGTATTTCCCTCAGTTTTGAGAACCAAGGTATCAATCCAGTAAGTGGCTCCTCAAAAGTCCCACACACCTACACAAACAAACTGAGAACTCTCAACCAACGCAATAAGGGGTTGTCAATATATTTTTGGTATTTTGTAATATAGATGCAAAAAGTAAAGATGCAAATAAAAGTAGATTGAAAGCAAATATGATAAGAGATAGACCCGAGGGCCATTGGTTTCACTAGAGGCTTCTCTCAAGATAGCATAAGTATTACGGTGGGTGAACAAATTACTGTCGAGCAATTGATAGAAAAGCACATAGTTATGAGATTATCTAGGCATGATCATGTATATAGGCATCACGTCCATAACAAGTAGACCGACTCTGCCGCATCTACTACTATTACTCCACACATCGACCGACTCCTGCCTGCATCTAGAGTATTAAGTTCATAAGAACAGAGTAACGCATTAAGCAAGATGACATGATCTAGAGGGATAAACTCATGCAATATGATATAAACCCCATCTTGTTACCCCCGATGGCAACAATACAATACGTGCATTGCAACCCTTTCTGTCACTGGGTAAGGACACCGCAAGATTGAACCCAAAGCTAAGCACTTATCCCATGGCAAGAAGAACCAATCTAGTAGGCCAAACCAAACTGATAATTCGAAGAGACTTGCAAAGATAACTCAATCATACATAAAAGAATTCAGAGAAGATTCAAATATTATTCATAGATAAACTTGATCATAAACCCACAATTCATCGGATCTCGACAAACACACTGCAAAAATAATTTACATCGAATAGATCTCCACAAGAGAGGGGGAGAACATTATATTGAGATCCAGAAAGAGAGAAGAAGCCATCTAGCTAATAACTATGGACCCGTAGGTCTGTGGTAAACTACTCACAACTCATCGGAGGGGCAAGGATGTTGATGTAGAAGCCCTCCGTGGTCGATTCCCCCTCCGGCAGAGTGCCAGCGAAGGCTCCAAGATGGGATCTCGCGGATACAGAAGGTTACTGAAGGAAATATGCCCTAGAGGCAATAATAAAGTTATTATTTATTTCCTCATATCATGATAAATGTTTATTATTCATGCTAGAATTGTATTAACCGGAAACATGATACATGTGTGAATACATAGACAAACATATAGTCACTAGTATGCCTCTACTTGACTAGCTCATTAATCAAAGATGGTTATGTTTCCTAACCATAGACATGTGTTGTCATTTGATTAATGGGATCACATCATTAGAGAATGATGTGATTGACATGACCCATTCCGTTAGACTAGCACTTGATCATTTAGTATACTGCTATTGCTTTCTTCATGACTTATACAAGTTCCTGCAACTATGAGTTTGTGCAACTCCCGTTTACCGAAGAACACTTTGTGTGCTACCAAACGTCACAACGTAACTGGGTGATTATAAAGGTGCTCTCAGGTGTTTCGAAGGTACATGTTGGGTTGGCATAATTCAAGATTAGGTTTTGTCACTCCGATTGTCGGAGAGGTATCTCTGGGCCCTCTTGGTAATACTCATCACCTAAGCCTTGCAAGCATTGTAACTAATAAGTTAGTTATGAGATGATGTATTACAGAACGAGTAAAGAGACTTGCCGGTAACGAGATTGAACTAGGTATTGGATACCGACGATCAAATCTCGGGCAAGTAACATACCGATGACAAAAGGAACAACGTATGTTGTTATGCGGTTTGACCGATAAAGATCTTCGTAGAATATGTAGGAACCAATATGGGCATCCAGGTCCCGCTATTGGTTATTGACCGAGAATGGTTCTAGGTCATGTCTACATAGTTCTCGGACCCGTAGGGTCCGCACGCTTAACGTTATGATGACAGTTTTATTATGAGTTTACAAGTTTTGATGTACCGAAGTTTCTTCGGAGTCCCAGATGTGATCACGGACATGACGAGGAGTCTCGAAATGGTCGATACATAAAGATTGATATATTGGACGACTATATTCGGACACGGAAGTGTTCCGGTGATTTCGAGAAAACCGAGTGCTTGAGAGGTTACTGAACCCCCCGGGAGAGTATTGGGCCTTATGGGATTTAGGGGAAAAAGAGAGGGGTGGCCAGCATGGGCCGCGCGCCCTCTCCCCCCTTTGGTCCGAATTGACTAGGAGGGGGCGCCCCCTTCCTTCCCCTCTCCCCTTCCTTCCCTCCTAGTAGGAGTAGGAAAGGAGGAGTCCTACTCCTACTAGGAGGAGGATTCCTCCTCCCTGGCGCGCCCAAGGGGCCAGCCGGCCTCCCCCCCTTGCTCCTTTATATACGGGGGCGGGGGGGGCACCCCATAGACACACAAGTTGATCTACGGATCGTTCCTTAGTCGTGTGCAGTGCCCCCTCCACCATATTCCACCTCGGTCATATCGTTGCGGAGTTTAGGCGAAGCCCTGCGCCGGTAGAACATCATCATCATCACCACGCCGTTGTGCTGACAGAACTCATCTCCGGAGCTCGGCTAGATCGGAGGCCGGAGATCGTCATCGAGCTGAACGTGTGCTGAACTCGGAGGCCCCGTACGTTCGGAGCTTGGATCGGTCGGATCGTGAAGACGTACGACTATATCAACTGCGTTGTGCTAACGCTTCCGCTTTCGGTCTACGAGGGTACGTGGACGAACACTCTCCCCTCTCGTTGCTATGCCATCACCATGATCTTGCGTGTGCGTAGGATTTTTTTTGAAATTACTGCGTTCCCCAACAAAGTGGCATCCGAGCCTAGGTTTTATGCGTTGATGTTATATGCACGCAGAGAACACAAGTGAGTTGTGGGCGATACAAGTCATCCGCTTACCAGCATGTCATACTTTGGTTGGCGGTATTGTGAGATGAAGCGGCCGGACCGACATTACGCCAGACGCTTACGCGAGACTAGTTTCACCGTGCTACGAGCACACGTGCTTAAAGGTGGCTGGCGGGTGTCTGCTCTCTCACTTTAGCTGAATCGAGTGTGGCTACGCCCGTCCTTGCGAAGGTTAAAACAGCACCAACTTGACGAACTATTGTTGTGGTTTTGATGCGTAGGTAAGAACGGTTCTTGCTCAGCCCGTAGCAGCCACGTAAAACTTGCAACAACAAAGTAGAGGACGTCTAACTTGTTTTTGCAGGGCATGTTTTGATGTGATATGGTCAAGACGTGATGCTATATTTTATTGTATGAGATGATCATGTTTTGTAACCGAAGTTATCGGCAACTGGCAGGAGCCATATGGTTGTCGCTTTATTGTATGAAATGCAAACGCCCTGTAATTGCTTTACTTTATCACTAAGCGGTAGCGATAGTCGTAGTAGCAATAGATGGCGTAACGACAACGATGCTACGATGGAGATCAAGGTGTCGCGCCGGTGACGATGGTGATCACGATGGTGCTTCGGAGATGGAGATCACAAGCACAAGATGATGATGGCCATATCATATCACTTATATTGATTGCATGTGATGTTTATCCTTTATGCATCTTATCTTGCTATGATTGACGGTAGCATTTTAAGATGATCTCTCACTAAAATTATCAAGAAGTGTTCTCCCAGAGTATGCACCGTTGCCAAAGTTCGTCGTGCCCAGACACCACGTGATGTTCGGGTGTGATAAGCTCTACGTCCATCTACAACGGGTGCAAGCCAGTTTTGCACACGCGGAATACTCAGGTTATACTTGACGAGCCTAGCATATGCAGATATGGCCTCAGAACACGGAGACCGAAAGGTCGAGCGTGAATCATATAGTAGATATGATCAACATAATGATGTTCACCATTGAAAACTACTCCATCTCACGTGATGATCGGTCATGGTTTAGTTGATTTGGATCACGTAATCACTTAGATGACTAGAGAGATGTCTGTCTAAGTGGGAGTTCTTAAGTAATATGATTAATTGAACTTAAATTTATCATGAACTTAGTACCTGATAGTATTTTGCTTGTCTATGTTTGTTTGTAGATAGATGGCTCGTCTTTGTTGTTTCGTTGAATTTTAATGCGTTCCTTGAGAAAGCAAAGTTGAAAGATGATGGTAGCAATTACACGGATCTGGGTCCGTAACTCGAGGATTATCCTCATTGCTGCACGTAAAAGTTACGCCCTGGAAGCACCGCCGGTGCCAGCTCTTCTTGATAACCGACGACGTTAAGAACGTCTCGCGAGCAAAGTGATGACTACTCTATAGTTCGATGTGCCATGCTTTACGGCTTAGAACGGGCCTTCAACGACGTTTTGAACGTCATGGAGCATATGAGATGTTCCAGAGTTGAAGTTAATATTTCAAGCAAATGCCAGGATTGAGAGATATGAAGTCTCCAATAAGTTCTACAGCTGCAAGATGGAGGAGAATAGTTCTGTCAGTGAACATATACTCAAAATGTCTGGGTATAATAATCACTTGATTCAACTGGGAGTTAATCTTCTGGATGATAGTGTCATTGACAGAATTCTCCAATCACTACCACCAAGCTACAAGAGCTTTGTGATGAACTATAATATGCAAGGGATGAACAAAACTATTCCGAGCTCTTCGCAATGCTAAAAGCTGCGGAGGTAGAAATCAAGAAGGAGCATCAAGTGTTGATGGACAACAAGACCACTAGTTTCAAGAAAAAGGGCAAAGGGAAGAAGAAGGGGAACTTCAAGAAGAACAGCAAGCAAGTTGCTGCTCGAGAGAAGAAACCCAAGTCTAGACCTAAGCCTGAAACTGAGTGCTTCTACTGCAAGTAGACTGGTCACTGGAAGCGGAACTGCCCCAAGTATTTGGCGGATAAGAAGGATGGCAAAGTAAACCAAGGTATATGTGATATACATGTTATTGATGTGTACCTAACTAGAGCTCGTAGTAGCACCTGGGTATTTGATACTGGTTCTGTTGCTAATATTTGCAACTCGAAACAGGGACTACGGAATAAGCGAGCACTGGCCAAGGACGAGGTGACGATGCGCGTGGGAAACGGTTCCAAAGTCGATGTGATCGCGGTCGGCACGCTACCTCTACATCTACCTTCGGGATTAGTTTTAGACCTAAATAATTGTTATTTGGTGCCAGCGTTGAGCATGAACATTATATCTGGATCTTGTTTGATGCGAGACGGTTATTCATTTAAATCAGAGAATAATGGTTGTTCTATTTATATGAGTAATATCTTTTATGGTCATGCACCCTTGAATAGTGGTCTATTTTTACTGAATCTCGATAGTAGTGATATGCATATTCATAGTGTTGAAACCAAAAGATGCAGAGTTGATAACGATAGTGCAACTTATTTGTGGCACTGCCGTTTGGGTCATATCGGTGTAAAGTGCATGAAGAAACTCCATACTGATGGGCTTTTGGAATCACTTGATTATGAATCACTTGGTACTTGCGAACCGTGCCTCATGGGCAAGATGACTAAAACGCCATTCTCCGGAACTATGGAGCGAGCAACTGATTTGTTGGAAATCATACATACTGATGTTTGTGGCCCAATGAATGTTGAGGCTCGCGGCGGGTATCGTTATTTTCTCACCTTCACAGATGATTTGAGCAGATATGGGTATATCTACTTGATGAAACACAAGTCTGAAACATTTGCAAAGTTCAAAGAATTTTAGAGTGAAGTAGAAAATCATCATAACAAGAAAATAAAGTTTCTACGATCTGATCGTGGAGGTGAATATTTGAGTTACGAGTTTGGCCTGCACTTATAACAATGTGGAATAGTTTCGCAACTCACGCCACCTGGAACACCACAACGAAATGGTGTGTCCGAACGTCGTAATCGTACTTTACTTGATATGGTGCGATCTATGATGTCTCTTACTGATTTACCGCTATCGTTTTGGGGTTATGCTTTAGAGACGGCCGCATTCACGTTAAATAGGGCACCATCAAAATCCGTTGAGACGACGCCTTATGAACTGTGGTTTGGCCAGAAACCAAAGTTGTCGTTTCTTAAAGTTTGGGGCTGCGATGCTTATGTGAAGAAACTTCAACCAGATAAGCTCGAACCCAAATGGGAGAAATGTGTCTTCATAGGATACCCAAAAGAGACTGTTGGGTACACCTTCTATCACAGATCCGAAGGCAAGACATTCGTTGCTAAGAATGGATCCTTTCTAGAGAAGGAGTTTCTCTCGAAAGAAGTGAGTGGGAGGAAAGTAGAACTTGATGAGATAATCAGATCTACTCCCTTATTGGAAAGTAGTTCATCACGAGAACCGGTTCTGTGACAACTACACCAATTAGTGAGGAAGCTAATGATAATGATCATGAAACTTCAGATCAAGTTTCTCTTGAACCTCGAGGTCTACCGAGTAAGATCCACACCGAGTGGTACAGTAATCCTATTCTGGAAGTCATGTTACTTGACCATGATGAACCTACGAACTATGAGGAAGTGATGATGAGCCCAGATTCTGCAAAATGGCTAGAGGCCATGAAATCTGAGATGGGATCCATGTATGAAAACAAAGTATGGACTTTGGTTGACTTGCCCGATGATCGGCAAGCCATTGAGAATAAATGGATCTTTAAGAAGAAGATTGACGTTGATGGTAATGTTACTGTCTATAAAGCTCGACTTGTTGCAAAAGGTTTTCGACAAGTTCAAGGGGTTGACTACGATGAGACTTTCTCACCCGTAGCGATGCTTAAGTCTGTCCGAATCATGTTGGCTATTGCTACATTTCATGATTATGAAATTTGGCAAATGGATGTCAAGACTGCATTCTTGAATGGATTTCTAGAAGAAGAGTTGTATATGATGCAACCGGAAGGTTTTGTTGATCCAAAAGGTGCTGACAAAGTGTGCAAGCTCCAGTGTTCCATTTATGGACTGGTGCAAGCATCTCGGAGTTGGAATAAACGCTTTGATAGTGTGATCAAAGCATATGGTTTTATCTGAGACTTTTGGAGAAGCTTGTATTTATAAGAAAGTGAGTGGGAGCTCAGAGCATTTCTAATTTTATATGTAGATGACATATTATTAATTGGAAATGATATAGAATTCTGGATAGCATAAAGGGATACTTGAATAAAAGTTTTTCAATGAAAGACCTCGGTGAAGCTGCTTACATATTGGGCATCAAGATCTATAGAGATAGATCAAGACGTTTAATAGGACTTTCACAAAGCACATACCTTGATTTTTTTATTGAAAAAGTTCAAAATGGACCAGGCAAAGAAACGATTCTTGCCTGTGCTACAAGGTGTTAAGTTGAGTCAAACTCAATGCCCGACCACAGCAGAAGATAGAGAGAAAATGAAAAATGTTCCCTATGCTTCAACCATAGGCTCTATCATGTATGCAATGTTGTGTACCAGACCTGACGTATGCTTAGCAATAAGCTTGGCAGGAAGGTACCAAAGGAATCCAGGAGTGGATCACTGGACAGCGGTCAAGAACATCCTGAAATACCTGAAAAGGACTAAGGATATGTTTCTCGTATATGGAGGTGACAAAGAGCTAGTCGTAAAGGGTTACATCGATGCAATCTTTGACACTGATCCGGACAATTCTAAAACGCAAACCGGATACGTATTTTTATTAAACGGTGGAGCTGTGAGTTGGTGCAGTTCTAAACAAAGCGTCGTGGCGGGATCCACATGTGAAGCGGAGTACATAGCTGCTTCGGAAGCAGCAAATGAAGGAGTCTAGATGAAGGAGTTCATTACTGATCTAGGTGGCATACCTAGTGCATCGGGACCAATGAAGATCTTTTGTGACAATACTGGTGCAATTGCCTTGGCAAAGGAATCCAGATTTCACAAGAGGACCAAGCACATCAAGAGACGCTTCAATTCCATTCGGGACCAAGTCCAAGTGGGATACATAGAGATTTGCAAGATACATACGGATCTGAATGTTGCAGACCCGTTGACTAAGCCTCTCTCACGAGCAAAACATGATCAGCACCAAGACTCCATGGGTGTTAGAATCATTACTATGTAATCTAGATTATTGACTCTAGTGCAAGTGGGAGACCGAAGGAAATATGCCCTAGAGGCAATAATAAAGCTATTATTTATTTCCTCATATCATGATAAATGTTCATTATTCATGCTAGAATTGTATTAACCGGAAACATGATACATGTGTGAATACATAGACAAACATATAGTCACTAGTATGCCTCTACTTGACTAGCTCATTAATCAAAGATGGTTATGTTTCCTAACCATAGACATGTGTTGTCATTTGATTAATGGGATCACATCATTAGAGAATGATGTGATTGACATGACCCATTCCGTTAGCCTAGCACTTGATTGTTTAGTATACTGCTATTGCTTTCTTCATGACTTATACAAGTTCCGCAACTATGAGTTTGTGCAACTCCGTTTACGGAAGAACACTTTGTGTGCTACCAAACGCCACAACGAATCGGGTGATTATAAAGGTGCTCTCTGGTGTTTCGAAGGTACATGTTGGGTTGGCATAATTCAAGATTAGGTTTTGTCACTCCGATTGTCGGAGAGGTATCTCTGGGCCCTCTCGGTAATACTCATCACCTAAGCCTTGCAAGCATTGTAACTAATAAGTTAGTTATGAGATGATGTATTATGGAACGAGTAAAGAGACTTGCCGGTAACGAGATTGAACTAGGTATTGGATACCGACGATCAAATCTCGGGCAAGTAACATACCGATGACAAAAGGAACAACGTATGTTGTTATGCGGTTTGACCGATAAAGATCTTCGTAGAATATGTAGGAACCAATATGGGCATCCAGGTCCCGCTATTGGTTATTGACCGAGAATGGTTCTAGGTCATGTCTACATAGTTCTCGAACCCGTAGTGTCCGCACGCTTAACGTTATGATGACAGTTTTATTATGAGTTTACAAGTTTTGATGTACCGAAGTTTGTTCGGAGTCCCGGATGTGATCACGGACATGACGAGGAGTCTCGAAATGGTCGAGACATAAAGATTGATATATTGGACGACTATATTCGGACACCGGAAGTGTTCCGGGTGATTTCGGAGAAAACCGGAGTGCCGGAGGGGTTACCGGAACCCCCCCGGGAGAGTATTGGGCCTTATGGGCTTTAGGGGAAAAAGAGAGGGGTGGCCAGCATGGGCCGCGCGCCCCCTCCCCCCTCTGGTCCGAGTTGGACTAGGAGGGGGCGGCGCCCCCCTTTTCCTTCCCCCTCTCCCCCTTCCTTCCCCCTCCTAGTAGGAGTAGGAAAGGAGGAGTCCTACTCCTACTAGGAGGAGGATTCCTCCTCCCTTGGCGCGCCCAAGGGCTGGGCCTCCCCCTTGCTCCTTTATATACGGGCGGGGGCACCCATAGACACACAAGTTGATCTACGGATCGTTCCTTAGCCATGTGCGGTGCCCCTCCACCATATTCCACCTCGGTCATATCGTCGCGGAGTTTAGGCGGCGCTACCGTAGAACATCATCATCTTCACCACGCCGTCGTGCTGACGGAACTCATCTCCGGAGCTCGGCTGGATCGGAGGCCGGAGATCGTCATCGAGCTGAACGTGTGCTGAACTCGGAGGCCCCGTACGTTCGGAGCTTGGATTGGTCGGATCGTGAAGACGTACGACTACATCAACCGCATTTTGCTAACGCTTCCGCTTTCGGTCTACGAGGGTACGTGGACGAACACTCTCCCCTCTCGTTGCTATGCCATCACCATGATCTTGCGTGTGCGTAGGAAATTTTTTGAAATTACTGCGTTCCCCAACAGTTACGGCGGTGGAAGTTGTGTTTCGTGGTGCTCCTGGATGTTTTCGGGGTACGTAGGTATATATAGGAGGAAGAAGTACGTCGGTGGCCGCTCGAGGGGCCCACGAGACAGGGGGCGCGCCCTATAGGGGGGGCGACCTCCTGTCTTGTGGCCTCCTCGGCAGCTTCTTGACTTGCACTCCAAGCTCTTCGGATCACGTTCATTCCAAAAATCACGCTCCCGAAGGTTTCATTACGTTTGGACTCCGTTTGATATTCCTTTTCTTCGAAATACTGAAATAGGCAAAAAAAATAGCAATATGGGCTGGGCCTCCGGTTAGTAGGTTAGTCCCAAAAATGATATAAATGTGTAAAATAAAGCCCATAACATCCAAAAGGGGTAATACAATAGCATGGAACAATAAAAAATTATAGATACGTTGGAGACGTATCAAGCATCCCCAAGCTTAATTCCTGCTCGTCCTCGAGTAGGTAAATGATAAAAAGAGAATTTTTGATGTGGAATGCTACCTAGCATAATTCATAATGTAATTTTCTTTATTGTGGCATGAATGTTCAGATCCAAATGAATACAAAATAAAAGTTCGTATTGACATAAGAAATAGTAATACTTCAAGCATACTAATCAAAGTAATCATGTCTTCTCAAAATAACATGGCTAAAGAGAGTTATCTCTACAAAATCATATAGTCTGGTTGTTGCTCTATCTTCATCACACAAAGTATTTAATCATGCACAACCCCGATGACAAGCCAAGCAATTGTTTCATACTTTAATAATATCAAACTCTTTCAACTTTCACGCAATACATGAGCGTGAGCCATGGACATAGCACTATAGGTGGAATAGAATGGTGGTTGTGGAGAAGACAAAAAGGAGAAGATAGTCTCACATCAACTAGGCGTATCAACGGGCCATGGAGATGCCCATTAATAGATATCAATGTGAGTGAGTAGGGATTGCCATGCAACGGATGCACTAGAGCTATAAATATATGAAAGCTCAACAAAAGAAACTAAGTGGGTGTGCATCCAACTCGCTTGCTCACGAAGACCTAGGGCACTTTTGAGGAAGCCCATCATTGGAATATACAAGCCAAGTTCTATACTGAAAAATTCCCACTAGTATATGAAAGTGACAACATAGTAGACTCTCTATCATGAAGATCATGGTGCTACTATAAAGCACAAGTGTGGAAAAAGAGATAGTAGCATTGTCCCTTCTCTCTTTTTCTCTCATTTTATTTTTTTCTTTTTTCTTTTTCTTTTTCCCCTTTTTTTCTTTCTGGCCTTTCCCCTTTCTTTTTCTTTTTGGCCTTTCTCCTTTTTTTCTTTTTATAAAGTCCAAAGTCTCATCCCGACTTGTGGGGGAATCATAGTCTTCATCATCCTTTCCTCACTAGGACAATGCTCTAATAATGAAGATCATCACACTTTTATGGATTTACAACTCAAGTCTAGAACAATAGATGACTCTATATGAATTCCTCCGGCGGTGTACCAGGATATGCAATGAATCAAGAGTGACATGTATGAAAATTATGAAGGTGGCCTTGCCACAAATACGATGTCAACTACATGATCATGCACAAAGCAATATGACAAAGGTAATGTGTGTCATATGAACGGAACGGTGGAAAGTTGCATGGCAATATATCTCGGAATGGCTATGGAAATGCCATAATAGGTAGGTATGGTGGCTGTTTTGAGGAAGGTATATGGTGGGTGTATGGTACCGGTCAAAGTTGCATGGCACAAGAGAGGCTAGCAATAATGGAAGGGTGAAAGGGTGCGTATAATCCATGGACTCAACATTAATCAAAAGAACTCATGCACTTATTGCAAAAATTTAGAATTCATCAAAAACCAAAGCACTACGCGCATGCTCCTAGGGGGATAGATTGGTAGGAAAATACCATCACTCGTCCCCGACCGCCACTCATAAGGAAGACAATCAATAAATAAAATTGTGCTCCAACTTCATCACAAAGCGGTTCACCATACGTGCATGCTACGGGAATCACAAACTTCAACACAAGCATTCTTTAAATTCATAATCACCCAACTAGCATTACTTTAATATCACTACCTCCATATCTCAAAACAATTATGAAGCATCAAATTGATCATAGCATCCAATTCACTTCCTATGATAGTTATTATACCAAACTTGGATGCTCATCATTCTAGGACCAACTTTATGATAATAGCAAATACCATGCTGTTCTAAAAGACTCTCAAAATAATATAAGTGAAGCATGAGAGGCTAGCAATTTCTTCAAAATTAAGACACCACCGTGCTCTAAAAGATACAAGTGAAGCACTAGAGCAAAAACTATCAAGCTCAAAAGATATAAGTGAAGCACATAGAGTATTCAAACAAATTATAATCAAATAGGCTTCTACCAAAAGGTGTGTACAGCAAGGATGATTGTGGTAAACTAAAAAGCAAAGACTAATATAATACACGACGCTCCAAGCAAAACACATAACATGTAGCGAATAAAAATATAGCTCCAAGTAAAGTTACCAATGAACGAAGATTTAAAGAGGGATGCCTTCCCGGGGCATCCCCAAGCTTAGGCTTTTGGCTATTCTTGAATATCTTGGGGTGCCATGGGCATCCCCAAGATTAGGCTCTTGCCACCCTTTATTCCATACTCCATAAAAGCTTTACCCAAAACTTGAAAACTTCACAACACAAAACTCAACAGGAAATCTTATAAGCTCCGTTAGTGAAAGAAAACAAAACCACCACATAAGGTACTACAATGAACTCATTCTTTATTTAATTCGGTGTTAAACCTACTGTATTCCAACTTCTTTATGTTTCATAGACTGAATTACTAGCCATAGATGCATTGAAATAAGCAAACAACACACGAAAAACAGAATCTGTCAAAAACAGAACAGTCTGTAGAAATCTGTAACTAACACAAACTTCTGGAACTCTAAAAATCCTACCAAAATAGGAAGTCCTGGAAAATTTGTTTATTGAACAGCACAAAAAATAATCAACGCAAAATCAAGTTCCGGTGATTTAAAAAAAATCGTGCGCGCAAAGTTTCTGTTTTTCAGCAGAATCAAATGAACTATCATCATAGGTTATCCTATAGGTTCTACTTGGCACAAACACTAATTAAAAGATAAAAACACATCTAAACAGAAGGTAGATGCAAGATTTATTCCTAAACAGGAGCAAAAACAAAAAAAATATAAAGGAAATTCGGTTGCCTTCCAACTAGTGCTATCATTTTACGCCCCTAGCTAGGCATAAAAGCAAAGATAGGTTTAACGAGTGCCATCTTTGGCACTTGATTCATAAGTAGCACGCATGATAGATTCATAAGGTAATTTGACTTTCTTTCTTGGAAAGTGCTCCATGCCTTTCTTTAAGGGAAATTGGAATCTAATGTTCCCTTCTTTCATATCAATAATCGCACCAATCGTTCTAAGGAAAGGTCTACCAAGAATAATAGGGCAAGAAAGATTGCAATCTATATCAAGAACGATAAAATCTACAGGCACCAATTTTCTATTTGCAACAATAAGAACATCATTGATCCTTCCCATAGGCTTTTTAATGGTGGAACCCGCAAGGTGCAAATTTAAAGAGCAATCATCAAGATCATGGAAACCTAGAATATCACATAAAGTTTTCGGAATCATGGAAACACTAGCACCCAAATCACACAAAGCAAAACACTCATAATTTTTAATTCTAATCTTTATAGTAGGTTCCCACTCATCATTAAGTTTTCTAGGTATAGAAACTTCCAAATTAAGTTTTTCATCATAAGATTGCATCAAGGCATCAACAATATGTTTGGTAAAAGCTTTATTTTGACTATAAGCATGAGGAGAATTAACAACGGATTGCAACAAGGAAATACAACCTTTTAAAGAGAAATTATCATAATCAAATTCCTTGAAATCCGAGATAGTAGGTTCAATATTATTAGAAGTTGAAGATTCTCCAATCTCACTTTTACCAAATTTAACATTAAGATCTAAAGACTCCGAATTTTTGGGAAGCCTTCTAGGCAAAGTTGATTCATCATCACTCCCATAATCATCAAAATTCATATTGCAAAACATATATCTAATCGGAGACGCATCAATAACTTTAAGATCCTCATCATTGTTTTCATGGAAACTAGAAGTACACGCTTTTATAAACCTTTCTTTTTTAGCACGCAATCTAGCGGTTCTTTCCTTGCACTCGTCAATGGAAATTCTCATTACTTTGAGAGACTCATTGATATCATGCTTAGGAGGAGAAGATCTAATTTTAAGAGAATCAACATCAAGCGAAAGTCTATCAACGTTCCTAGCCAAATCATCGACTTTGAGCAATTTTTCTTCAAGCAAAGCATTAAAATTCTTTTGAGAAATCATAAATTCTTTCACACTATTCTCAAAATCAGAGGGCATCTTATTAAAATTACCATAAGAATTATTGTAGGAATTTCCATAATTATTAGAGGGATTACTAGGGAACGGTCTAGCATTAAAATTTCCTCTATAAGCATTGTTTCCAAAACTATTCCTACCAACAAAATTCACATCCATAGGTTCATTATTATTCTCAATCAAGGAAGACAAAGGCATATCATTAGGATCAAGAGGAGTATTTTTAATAGCAAACATCTTCATAAGTTCATCCATCTTTCCACTCAAAACATTGATTTCTTCTATAGCATGCACTTTTTTGCTAGAAGATCTTTCGGTGTGCCATTGAGAGTAATTAGCCATAATATTATCAAGCAATTTTGTAGCATCTCCTAATGTGATTTCCATAAACGTGCCTCCCGCGTCCGAATCTAAGAGATTTCCAGAAGTAAAGTTCAAACTGGCATAAAAAATTTGTATGATCATCCATAAATTCAAACCATGAGTAGGGCAATTGCGAAGCATCAATTTCATTCTTTCCCAAGATTGGGCAACATGCTCATGATCAAGCTGTTTAAAATTCATAATATCTTTCCGAAGAGTGATGATCTTAGCGGGAGGAAAATACTTAGATATAAAAGCATCTTTGCACTTGTTCCAAGAATCAATACTATTTTTAGGCAAAGACGAAAACCAACTTTAGCACGATCTCTAAGTGAAAACGGAAATAACTTCATTTTGATAATATTGTTATCCGTATCTTTCTTCTTTTGCATATCACACAAATCAACAAAATTGTTTAGATGAGTAGCGGCATCTTCACTAGGAAGGCCGGCGAATTGATCTTTCATAACAAGATTCAGCAAAGCGGTATTGATTTCACAAGATTCAACATCATTAAAAGGAGCAATCGGAGTGCTAAGGAAATCATTATTATTGGTATTCGACAAATCACACAATTTGGTATTATCTTGTGCCATGGCAACAAGTAATCCAACACACAAGCAAGAAGAAAAACGGCAAGCGAAAAGAGAGGAGGAGATTGGGAAAGAGAGGGCGAATAAAACGGCAAGGGTGAAGTGGGGGAGAGGAAAACGAGAGGAAAATGGCAAATAATTTAAATGCGAGGGAGATGAGTTTGTGATGGGTACTTGGTATGTCTTGACTTGAGCGAAGACCTCCCCCGCAACGGCGCCAGAAATCCTTCTTGCTACGTCTTGAGCTTGCGTTGGTTTTCCTTGAAGAGGAAAGGGTGATGCAGCAATAGTAGCGTAAGTATTTCCCTCAGTTTTTGAGAACCAAGGTATTAATCCAGTAGGAGGCTCCTCAAAAGTCCCACGCACCTACACAAACAAACCAAGAACTCGCAACCAACGCGATAAAGGGGTTGTCAATCCCTTCACGGCCACTTGCGAAAGTGAGATCTGATAGAGATAGTATGATAAGATAAATATATTTTTGGTATTTTATAATATAGATGCAAAAAGTAAAGATGCAAATAAAAGTAGATTGAAAGCAAAAATGATAAGAGATAGACCCGGGGGCCATAGGTTTCACTAGAGGCTTCTCTCAAGATAGCATAAGTATTACGGTAGGTGAACAAATTACTGTCCCGCAATTGATAGAAAAGCGCATAGTTATGAGATTATCTAGGCATGATCATGTATATAGGCATCACGTCCATAACAAGTAGACCGACTCTGCCTGCATCTACTACTATTACTCCACACATCGACCGACTCGCTGCTCGCATCTAGAGTATTAAGTTCATAAGAACAAAGTAACGCATTAAGCAAGATGACATGATGTAGAGGGATAAACTCATGCAATATGATATAAACCCCATCTTGTTATCCTCGATGGCAACAATACAATACGTGCCTTGCAACCCTTTCTGTCACTGGGTAAGGACACCGCAAGATTGAACCCAAAGCTAAGCACTTCTCCCATGGCAAGAAGAACCAATCTAGTAGGCCAAACCAAACTGATAATTCGAAGAGACTTGCAAAGATAAATCAATCATACATAAAAGAATTCAGAGAAGATTCAAATATTATTCATAGATAAACTTGATCATAAACCCACAATTCATCGGATCTCGACAAATGCTACCTCCTGAGCACTGCGTTGGATTTCCTCGAAGAGGAGAGGATGATGCAGCAAAGTAGCGTAAGTATCTCCCTCAGTTTTTGAGAACCAAGGTATCAATCTAGTAGGAGACCACGCACAAGTCCCTCGTACCTACACAAAACGATAGCTACTCGCAACCAACGCGATTAGGGGTTGTCAATCCCTTCACGGTCACTTACGAGGGTGAGATCTCATAGAGATGATAAATAATATTTTTGGTATTTTTGGTATATAGATGCAAAGTGAAAAGTAAAAGGCAAAGTAAAACCAAAGCAAGTAATAAAGTGATGGAGATTGATATGATGAGAATAGACCCGGGGGCCATAGGTTTCACTAGTGGCTTCTCTCAAGAGCATAGATATTCTACGGTGGGTGAACAAATTACTGTTGAGCAATTGACTGAATTGAGCATAGTTATGAGTATATCTAGGTATGATCATGTATATAGGCATCACATCCAAGACAAGTAGATCGAAATGATTCTGCATCTACTACTATTACTCCACTCATCGACCGCTATCCAGCATGCATCTAGAGTATTAAGTTAAAAACAGAGTAACGCCTTAAGCAAGATGACATGATGTAGAGGGATAAATTCATGCAATATGATAAAAAAACATCTTGTTATCCTCAATGGCAACAATACAATACGTGCCTTGCTGCCCCTTCTATCACTGGGAAAGGACACCGCAAGATTGAACCCAAAGCTAAGCACTTCTCCCATTGCAAGAACTGCCAATCTAGTTGGCCAAACCAAAAGGATAATTCGAAGAGACTTGCAAAGATAACTCAATTATACATAAAAGAATTCAGAGAAGATTCAAATATTATTCATAGATAAGCTGGATCATAAACCCACAATTCATCGGTCTCAACAAACACACCGCAAAAAGAAGATTACATCGAATAGATCTCCACGAGAGAGGGGGAGAACATTGTATTGAGATCCAAAAAGATAGAAGAAGCCATCTAGCTACTAGCTATGGACCCGAAGGCCTGAAGTAAACTACTCACACTTCATCGGAGGGGCTATGGTGCTGATGTAGAAGCTCTCCGTGGTAGATGCCCCCTCCAGCGGAGCTCCGGAACAGGCCCCAAGATGGGATCTCGTGGATATAGAAGGTTGCGACGGTGGAATTAGGTTTTTGGCTCCTCTTCTGATCATTTGGGGATACGTAGGAATATATAGGAGGAAGGAGTACGTTGGTGGAGCAACAGAGGGGCCACGAGGCAGGGGGCGTGCCCTAGGGGCCGGGGGGGCGCCCCCCACCCTCGTGACCGACTCTTCTGCTTCTTGGAGTAGGGTCCAAGTCTCCTAGATCACGTTCGGTGAGAAAATCACGTTCCCGAAGGTTTCATTCCGTTTGGACTCCGTTTGATATTCTGTTTCTTCGAAACATTGAAATAGGCAAAAAAACAGCAATTCTGGGCTGGGCCTCCGGTTAATAGGTTAGTCCCAAAAGTAATATAAAAGTGGAAAATAAAGCCCAATATAGTCCAAAACAGTAGATAAAGCAGCATGGAGCAATAAAAAATTATAGATACGTTGGAGACGTATCAGGCATCCCCAAGCTTAATTCCTGCTCATCCTCGAGTAGGTAAATGATAAAAAAGAAATTTTGACGCGGAGTGATACTTTGGCATAATCTCAATGTAAATCTCCTTAATTGTAGTATGAATATTCAAATCCGAAAGATTCAAGACAAAAGTTCATATTGACATAAAAGTAATAATACTTCAAGCATACTAATCAAAGCAATCATGTCTTCTCAAAATAGCATGGCTAAAGAAAGTTATCGCTACAAAATCATATAGTCTGGCTGTTGCTCTATCTTCATCACACAAAGTATTTAATCATGCACAACCCCGATGACAAGCCAAGCAATTGTTTCATACTTTAGTAATCTCAAACTCTTTCAACTTTCACGCAATACATGAGCGTGAGCCATGGACATAGCACTATATGTGGAATAGAATGGTGGTTGTGGAGAAGACAAAAAAGGAGAAGATAGTCTCACATCAACTAGGCGTATCAACGGGCTATGGAGATGCCCATTAATAGATATCAATGTGAGTGAGTAGGGATTGCCATGCAACGGATTCACTAGAGCTATAAATATATGAAAGCTCAACAAAATAAACTAAGTGGGTGTACATCCAACTTGCTTGCTCACGAAGACCTAGGGCACTTTTGAGGAAGCCCATCATTGGAATATACAAGCCAAGTTCTATAATGAAAAATTCCCACTAGTATATGAAAGTGACAACATATGAGACTCTCTATCATGAAGATCACGGTGCTACTTTGAAGCACAAGTGTGGTATAAGGATAGTAGCATTGTCCCTTCTCTCTTTTTCCCCCTCTCTCTTTTTTTGGGCCTTTTCTCTTTTTTTATGGCATCTTTTTTTTATCCGGAGTCTCATCCCGACTTATGGGGGAATCATAGTCTCCATCATTCTTTCCTCACTGGGACAATGCTCTAATAATGATGATCATCACACTTTTATTTTTCTTACAACTCAACAATTACAACTCGATACTTAGAACAAAATATGACTCTATATGAATGCCTCCGGCGGTGTACCGGGATATGCAATGAATCAAGAGCGACATGTATGAAAATTATGAAGGTGGCCTTGCCACAAATACAATGTCAACTACATGTTCATGCAAAAAGCAATCTGACAAAAGTAATGTGTGTCATATGAATGGAACGGTGGAAAGTTGCATGGCAATATATCTCAGAATGGCTATGGAAATGCAATGATAGGTAGGTATGGTGGATGTTTTGAGGAAGGTATATGGTGGGTGTATGATACCGGCGAAAATTGCACGGTATTAGAGAGGCTAGCAAAGGTGGAAGGGTGAAAGGGTGCGTATAATCCATGGACTCAACATTAATCAAAAGAACTCATGTACTTGGTGCAAAAATTTAGAAGTCATCAAAAATCAAAGCACTACGTGCATGATCCTAGGGGGATAGATTGGTAGGAAAATACCATCGCTCGTCCCCGACCGCCACTCATAAGGAAGACAATCCATAAATAAAATTGTGCTCCAACTTCATCACAAAGCGGTTTCACCATACGTGCATGCTACGGGAATCACAAACTTCAACACAAGCATTCTTTAAATTCATAATCACCCAACTAGCATTACTTTGATATTATCACCTCCATATCTCAAAACAATTATCAAGCATCAAACTTATCTTAGTATTCAACGTACTCAAAAGAAAGTTTCACATATCTTGAATACCAAGTATATTAATAGTAAGCAAATTACCATGCTATTAACGACTCTCAAAATAATCTAAGTGAAGCATGAGAGATCAATAGTTTCTTTAAAACAAATCCACCACCGTGCTCTAAAAGATCTAAGTGAAGTACTAGAGCAAAAATTATCACGCTCAAAAGATATAAGTGAAGCACTATGAGCAAAACTATCAAGCTCAAAAGATATAAGTGAAGCATATAGAGTATTCTAGCAAATTCCAATTTGTGTATGGCTCTCTCAAAAGTTGTGTACAGCAAGGATGATTGTGGTAAACTAACAAGCAAAGACGCAAATAATACAAGACGCTCCAAGCAAAACACATAACATGTGGTGAATAAAAATATAGCTCCAAGTAAATTACCGATGGAAGTAGACGAAAGAGGGGATGCCTTCCGGGGCATCCCCAAACTTTGACTTTTTGGTGTCCTTGGATTATCTTGGGGGTGCCATGGGCATCCCCAAGCTTAGGCTCTTGCCACTCCTTGTTCCATAATCCATCAAAAGAATTCACCCAAAACTTGAAAACTTCACAACACAAAACTCAATAGAAATCTCGTGAGCTCCGTTAGTGAAAGAAAACAAAAGACTACTTTAAGGTACTGTAATGAACTCATTATTTATTTATATTGGTGTTAAACCTACTGTATTCCAACTTCTCCATGGATTATAAACTATTTTACTAGCCATAGATTCATCAAAATAAGCAAACAACACACGCAAAACAGAATCTGTCAAAAACAGAACAGTCTGTAGTAATCTGTAACTAACGCAAACTTATGGAACTCTAAAAATTCTACCAAAATAGGAAGTCCTGTAAAATTTGTTTATTGATCATAAGCAAAAATAATCAACACAAAAGCACGTTCCTGTGATTTAACAAACTTATATTCGTGCGTGCAAAGTTTCTGTTTTTCAGCAGAATCAAATCAACTATCATCGTAGGTTATCCTATAGGTTCTACTTGGCACAAACACTAATTAAAACATAAAACCACATCTAACCAGAGGCTAGATGGATTATTTATTCCTGAACAGAAGCAAAAAAAATTGGGTTGCCTCCCAACAAGCGCTATCGTTTAACGCCCCTCGCTAGGCATAAAAGCAAGGATAGATCTAGGTTTTGCCATCTTTGGTAGGCAATCCATAAGTGGCTCTCATGATAGATTCATATGGTAATTTTATTTTCTTTCTAGGGAAGTGTTCCATGCCCTTATTTAAGGGAAATTGGAATCTAATATTCCCTTCCTTCATATCAATAATCGCACCAATCGTTCTAAGGAAAGGTCTACCAAGAATAATAGGACATGAAGGATTGCAATCTATATCAAGAACGACAAAATCTACGGAATACTTAGAGATAAAAGCATATTTGCACTTGTTCCAAGAATCAATACTATTTTTAGGCAAAGACGAAAACCAAACTTTAGCACGATCTCTAAGGGAGAACGGAAATAACTTCAATTTGACAATATTGTTATCCGTATCTTTCTTCTTTTGCATATCACACAAATCAACAAAATTGTTTAGATGAGTAGCGGCATCTTCACTAGGAAGGCCGGCGAATTGATCTTTCATAACAAGATTCAGCAAAGAGGTATTGATTTCACAAGACTCATCATTATTAAGAGGAGCAATCGGAGTACTAAGGAAATCATTATTATTGGTATTCGAGAAGTCACACAATTTGGTATTATCTTGTGCCATGGCAACAAGTAATCCAACACACGAGCAAACAGAAAGGCAACGGGAAAAAGGCAAACGGGAAGAAGAGGAGGAGATTGGAAAGAGAGGGCAAATAAAACGGAAAGGGTGAAGTGGGGGAGAGGAAAACGAGAGGCAAATAATGTAATGCGAGAAATAGGGATTGTGATGGGTACTTGGTATGGTTGACTTTTGTGCAATCTCCCCGGCAACGGCGCCAGAAATTCTTCTTGATACCTCTTGAGCACTGCGTTGGATTTCCCCAAAGAGGAGAGGATGATGCAGCAAAGTAGCGTAAGTATTTCTCTCAGTTTTTGAGAACCAAGGTATCAATCCAGTAGGAGACCACGCACAAGTCCCTCATACCTACACAAAACGATAGCTACTCGCAACCAACGCGATTAGGGGTTGTCAATCCGTTCACGATCACTTACGAGGGTGAGATCTGATAGAGATGATAAATAATATTTTTGGTATTGTTGGTATATAGATGCAAAGTGAAAAGTAAAAGGCAAAGTAAAAACAAAGCAAGTAATACAGTGATGGAGATTGATATGATGAGAATGGACCCGGGGGCCATAGGTTTCACTAGTGGCTTCTCTCAAGAGCATAGATATTCTACGGTGGGTGAACAAATTACTATTGAGCAATTGACATAATTGAGCATAGTTATGAGTATATCTAGGTATGATCATGTATATAGGCATCACGTCCAAGACAAGTAGATCGAAACAATTCTGCATCTACTACTATTACTCCACTCATCGACCGCTATCCAGCATGCATCTAGAGTATTAAGTTAAAAACAGAGTAATGCCTTAAGCAAGATGACATGATGTAGAGGGATAAATTCATGCAATATGATAGAAAACCCATCTTGTTATCCTCGATGGCAACAATACAATACGTGCCTTGCTGCCCCTTCTATCACTGGAAAAGGACACCGTAAGGTTGAACCCAAAGCTAAGCACTTCTCCCATTGCAAGAACTGCCAATCTAGTTGGCCAAACCAAAAGGATAATTCGTAGAGACTTGAAAAGATAACTCAATCATACATAAAACAATTCAGAGAAGATTCAAATATTATTCATAGATAAGCTGGATCATAAACACAATTCATCGGTCTCAACAAACACACCGCAGAAAGAAGATTACATTGAATAGATCTCCACGAGAGAGGGGGAGAACATTGTATTGAGATCCAAAAAGAGAGAAGAAGCTATCTAGCTACTAGCTATAGACCCGAAGGTCTGAAGTAAACTACTCACACTTCATCGGAGGGGCTATGGTGTTGATGTAGAAGCCCTCCATGGTAGATGCTGAAGGAAATATGCCCTAGAGGCAATAATAAAGTTATTATTTATTTCCTCATATCATGATAAATGTTTATTATTCATGCTAGAATTGTATTAACCGGAAACATGATACATGTGTGAATACATAGACAAAACTATAGTCACTAGTATGCCTCTACTTGACTAGCTCATTAATCAAAGATGGTTATGTTTCCTAACCATAGACATGTGTTGTCATTTGGTTAGTGGGATCACATCATTAGAAGAATGATGTGATTGACATGACCCATCCTGCTAGCCTAGCACTTGATCGCTTAGTATTCTCGCTATTGCTTTCTTCATGACTTATACATGTTCCTGTAACTATGAGAATTATGCAACTCCCGTTTACCGGAGGAACACTTTGGGTACTACCAAACGTCACAATGTAACTGGGTGATTATAAAGGAGTACTACAGGTGTCTCCGAAGGTACATGTTGAGTTGGCGTATTTCGAGATTAGGTTTTGTCACTCCGATTGTCGGAGAGGTATCTCTAGGCCCTCTTGGTAATGCACATCACTATAAGCCTTGCAAGCAATGTAGCTAATGAGTTAGTTACGGAATGATGTATTACGTAACGAGTAAAGAGACTTGCCGGTAACGAGATTGAACTAGGTATTGGATACCGACAATCAAATCTCGGGCAAGTAACATACCGATGACAAAGGGAACAACGTATGTTGTTATGCGGTTTGACCGATAAAGATCTTCGTAGAATATGTAGGAACCAATATGGGCATCCAGGTCCCGCTATTGGTTATTGACCGAGAATGGTTCTAGGTCATGTCTACATAGTTCTCGAACCCGTAGGGTCCATGACGCTTAACATTTCGATGACAGTTTTATTATGAGTTTATAAGTTTTGATGTACCGAAGTTTGTTCGGAGTCTCGGATGTGATCACGGACATGACGAGGAGTCTCGAAATGGTCGAGACATAAAGATTGATATATTGGAAGCCTATGTTTGGACATTGGAATGGTTCCGGGTGAAATCGGCATTTTACCGGAGTACCGGGAGGTTACCGGAACCCCCCGGGGGGTTATTGGGCCTACATGGGCCTCGAGGGAGAAGAGGGAAGGAGGCAGGAGGGGGCCGCGCGCCCCTCCCCTTCCTAGTCCGAATAGGACAAGGGAAGGGGCGCCTCTTTCCTTCTCCTCTTCCTCCCTTTCCCCTTCTCCTACTCCTACTTGGAAAGAGGGAGTCCTACTCCCGGTGGGAGTAGGACTCCCCCCTTGGCGCGCCCTCCTTGGCCGGCGGCCTCCTCCCCCCTGGCTCCTTTATATACGGGGGCGGGGGGGCACCCCAAAGACACACAAGTTGATCTACGGATCGTTCCTTAGCCGTGTGCGGTGCCCCCCTCCACCATATTCCACCTCGGTCATATCGTCATGAGTTTAGGCGAAGCCCGCGCCGTAGAACATCATCATCGCCACCACGCCGTCGTCTCGACGGAACTCACCTCGGAGCTCGGCTGGATCGGAGGCCGGAGATCGCCATCGAGCTGAACGTGTGTTGAACTCGGAGGCCCCGTGACGCTCGGTGCTTGGATCGGTCGGATCGTGAAGACGTACGACTACATCAACCGTGTTGTGCTAATGCTTCCGCTTACGGTCTACGAGGGTACGTGGACGAACACTCTCCCCTCTCGTTGTTATATCATCACCATGATCTTGCATGTGCGTAGGAATTTTTTTGAAATTACTACGTTTCCCAACAGATGCCCCCTTCGGCGGAGCTCCAGAGCAGGCCCCAAGATGGGATCTCATGGATACAGAAGGTTGCGACTGTGGAATTAGGTTTTTGGATCCTTTTCTGATCGTTTGGGGATACGTAGGTATATATAGGAGGAAGGAGTACGTCGGTGGAGCAACAGAGGGGCCACGAGGCAGGGGGCGCGCCCTAGGGGGGCGCACCCCCACCCTTGTGACCGACTCTTCTGCTTATTGGAGTAGGGTTCAAGTCTCCTGGATCACGTTCGGTGAGAAAATCACGTTCCCGAAGGTTTTATTCTGTTTGGACTCCGTTTGATAGTCTGTTTCTTCGAAACACTGAAATAGGAAAAAAAAACAGCAATTCTGGGCTGGGCCTCCGGTTAATAGGTTAGTCCCAAAAGTAATATAAAAGTGGAAAATAAAGCCCAATATAGTCCAAAACAGTAGATAAAGTAGCATGGAGCAATCAAAAATTATAGATACGTTGGAGACGTATCAACAAACACACCACAGAAAGAGTTTACACCGAATAGATCTCCACAAGAGAGGGGGAGAACATTGTATTGAGATCCAAAAAGAGAGAAGAAGCCATCTAGCTAATAACTATGGACCCGTAGGTCTGTGGTAAACTACTCACAACTCATCGGAGGGGCAAGGATGTTGATGTAGAAGCCCTCGGTGGTCGACTCCCCCTCCGGCAGAGTGCCGGCGAAGGCTCCAAGATGGGATCTCGTGGATACAGAAGGTTACGGCGGTGGAAATTGTGTTTCGTGGTGCTCCTGGATGTTTTCGGGGTACATAGGTATATATAGGAGGAAGAAGTACGTTGGTGGCCGCCCGAGGGGCCCACAAGATAGGGGGCACGCCCTACGGAGGGGGGGCGACCTCCTGTCTCGTGGCCTCCTCGGCAGCTTCTTGACTTGCACTCCAAGCTCTCCGGATCATGTTCGTTCCAAAAATCACGTCCCGAAGGTTTCATTCCGTTTGGACTCCGTTTGATATTGCTTTTCTTCGAAATACTGAAATAGGCAAAAAAAACAGCAATATGGGTTGGGCCTCCGGTTAGTAGGTTAGTCCCAAAAATGATATAAATGTGTAAATAAAGCCCATAAACATCCAAAAGGGGTAATATAATAGCATGGAACAGTAAAAAATTATAGATATGTTGGAGACATATCAAGCGTCAGGGGGCCCATGAGATAGGGGGCGCGCCTAGGGGAGGGCGCGCCCCCCACCCTCATGGACAGGGTGTGGGCCCCCTGGCCTTGATTCTTTCACCAGTATTTTTTATATTCTCCAAAACTTATCTCCGTGGATTTTCAGGTCATTCCGAGAACTTTTGTTTTCTGCACAATAAACAACATCATGGCAGTTCTGCTGAAAACAAAGATCATCCGGTTAGTTTCATTCAAATCATGCAAGTTAGAGTCCAAAACAAGGGCAAAAGTGTTTGGAAAAGTAGATATGTTGGAGACGTATCAACTCCCCCAAACTTAAACCTTTGCTTGTCCTCAAGCAATTCAGTTGATAAACTGAAAGTGATAAAGAAAAACTTTTACAAACTCTATTTGCTCTTGTTGTTGTAAATATGTAAAGCCAGCATTCATGTTTTCAACAAGTATTATGAACTAACCATACTCACAATAACACTTAGGTCTCACAATTACTCATATTAATGGCATAATCAGCTAGCGAGCAATAATAATAAAACTCGGATGACAACACTTTCTCAAAACAATCATAATATGATATAACAAAATGGTATCTCGCTAGCCCTTTCTGAGACCGCAAAACATAAATGCAGAGCATCTTTGAAGATCAAGGACTGACTAAACATTGTAATTCATGGTAAAAGAGATCCAGTCAAGTCATACCCAATATAAACCAATAGTAATGAATGTAGATGACAGTGTGCTCTCCAGTGGGTTCTTTTTAATAAGAGGATGATGACTCAACATAAAAGTAAATAATAGGCCCTTCGCAGAGGGAAGCAGGGATTTGTAGAGGTGCCAGAGCTCGGTTTTAAAATAGAGATGAATAACATTTTGAGCGGCATACTTTCACTGTCAACGCGACAACTATGAGATGGCGATATCGGTCTTCCATACTACATGCATTATAGGCGGTTCCCAAACAGAATGGTAAAAGTTTATACTCCCCCACCACCAACAAGCATCAATCCATGGCTTGCTCGAAACAACGAGTGCCTCCAACTAACAACAGCCCTGGGGGAGTTTTGTTTAATTATTTTGATTTGCTTTGATCTTTTGGATCATGGAACTGGCATCCTTACATCGCCCTTTCTCGTGAATGAGGAGCGGAGTCCACTCCTCTAGAGAAACACACCTAGCATGGAAGATACAGGCAACCCTAGTTGAAACATGAGCTGCTCGAGCATACAAAACAGAATTTCATTTGAAGGTTTGGAGTTTGGCACATACAAATTTACTTGGAATGGCAGGTAGATACCGCATATAGGAAGGTATGGTGGACTCATATGGAATAACTTTGGTGTTTATGGAGTTTGGATGCACAAGCAGTATTCCCGCTTAGTACAAGTGAAGGCTAGCAAAAGACTGGGAAGCGACCAACTGAGAGAGCAACAACAGTCATGAACATGCATTAAAATTAATTCACACCGAATACAAGCATGAGTAGGATATAATCAACCATGAACATAAATATCATGAAGGCTATGTTGATTTGTTTCAACTACATGCGTGAACATGTGCCAAGTCGAGCCACTCAATTCATTCAAAGGAGGATACCATCCCATCATACCACATCACAATCATTTTAATAGCATGTTGGCATGCAAGGTAAACCATTATAACTCATAGCTAATAAAGCATGGCACAAGCAACTATAATCTCTAAAGGTCATTGCAAATATGTTTACTTCATAATAAGCTGAATCAGGAACGATGAACTCATCATATTTACAAAAACAAGAGAGGTCAAGTTCACACCAGGTTCTCTCATCTCAATCAGTCCATCATATATCGTCATTATTGCCTTTCACTTGCACGACCGAACGATGTGTATAATAGTAATAGTGCACGTGCATTGGACTAAGCTGGAATCTGCAAGCATTCAACTCAAGAGAGAAGACAAGTAATATGGGCTCTAAGTTAAATAAACAATCATGCATATGAGAGCCACTAAACATTTTCGATATGGTCTTCTACTCTCGACCCCCAAAGGAAAGAAAAGAAAAGAAAACTATTTACAAGGGAAAGCTCCCAACAAGTAAGAAGAAAAACCAGAAATCTTTTTGGGTTTTCATTTTAATTTCTACTACAAGCATGGAAATTAAACTAACTAATTTTTTTGTTTTTTTCTTAAGGTTTATCAAACACACAAGAAGAAAGCTAGAAAAAGAAATTAAACTAGCATGGATAATACAATGAAAGAGTATGAGCACTGACAACTAGAATAAGTGTGTGAACATTAATGTAAAGTCGGTGAGAAATATATACTCCCCCAAGCTTAGGCTTTTGGCCTAAGTCGGTCTACTACCAAGGACCGCGGCTGCTCTCCCTGGTGTACTGAGGGGTGTAATCAGGATACCACTGTCTAGCCATCTCCTCCGGATCCCACTGGTAAGATGATGAACGATAAGGGTCTAGTGAAGGTTCCGGCTCAGGCTCGGGCTCTGGAGTGGATGCTTGGCCTCGATGCGTGTACACCGCCTCTAGCGTGACAAGATAATTAACTGCAGTCAAATCAAACAACAGAGGCACAGGCAGAATAATAGTCTCATTGTGTTTCTTATTAAATCTCAGGTTGTACATAAGCATATTATCTTCGTTGTCAACAATAAACTCATGCGCTACCATGCTCCTGTAATCTAAAATGTAAGGAGGCAATATTGTCTCCTCTTTTTCATGGTGCCTAATAGGTATCTCAAAATGTTTAGCAAGACGTGCAGCATAGATACCTCCAAAGATGGGGCTCTTTATACGATTCAGGCTTAGCCGTTTAGCAATAACGGCACCCATACTAAAACTATTATCACCAAACAAGGCAAGGAGAAGAATAATAATATCAGGAACATTAAAGTTTCCACTATTTCCATGACCAATTAAGCATCGACTAGCAAATAAGGCAAAGTAGCATAAAACAGGAAAGTGTATGCTAGAGATTCTCGCACCGAAACCCTTCTTTGGATCCCCTACAGTAATGGTGTTAACAAAGCCATCCACATCTTTACGATGTGGTTCATCTAATTTACCCTCAAAGCGTATTTTACACACCGCGCAAAAATTACGTAAAGACATTTCCTTGAATTCATCATATAAATGAAATGATACTGAAGGCGGTGACTTCTTAGGATAATAATAAAAGTTTTGTATGGATAATTCAGAAAACAGACAGATAATACTATTTTTGCTTTATTTAATCTAAATAACAGAAAGTAAAAGGAGGGTACAGAAGGTTGTGCCTTCTAGTTTCATCCATCTCATGATCATCAAAATGAATCCACTAACAAGGTTGATCAAGTCTTGTTAACAAACTCATTCCGAATAACACGGAATCGGGGAAATTTCGAATGACACTATGTTACCTCAACGGGGATATGAACATCCCTAATAATAAGAATATCATACTTTTTCTTGACAGTAGGAAGAGGAAATACAAAACCTCCAATAATGATAGTTGGACTTTTTCCAATAGAATTGATGCTATGAACTTGAGGTTGTTTCCTCAGAAAGTGTACCATATGCTCATTACCATTAACATGAAAAGTGACATTGCCTTTGTTGCAATCAATAACAGCCCCTGCAGTATTCAAAAAGGGTCTACCAAGGATAATCGACATACTATCGTCCTCGGGAATATCAAGAATAACAAAGCCCATTAAGATAGTGACATTTGCAACCACAACGGCACATCCTCACAAATACCGGCTGTGTATAGCAGTTGATTTATCACCATTTGCAAAGATATTTCAGTAGGTGTCAACTTATTCAATTCAAGTCTACGATATAAAGGGAGAGGCATAACACTAACACCGGCTCCAAGATCACATAAAGCAGTTTTAACATAGTTTCTTTTAATGGAGCATGGTATAGTAGGTAACCCTGGATTTCCAAGTTTCTTTGGTATTCCACAGTTAAAAGTATAATTAGCAAGCATGGTGGAAATTTCAGCTTCCGGTATATTTCTTTTATTTGTAATGATATCATTCATATATTTAGCATACGGATTTACTTTAAGCATATCAGTCAAGCGCATACGTAAGAAGATAGGTCTAATCGTTTCAGCAAAGCGCTCAAAATCCTCATCATCCTTTGTCTTGGATGGTTTAGGAGGAAAGGGCATGGGTTTCTGAACCCATGGTTCTCTTTCTCTACCATGCTTCCTAGCAACAAAGTCTCTCTTATCATAACGTTGATTCTTTGATTGTAGGTTATCAAGATCAACAGCAGGTTCAATCTCTACTTCATTATTTTTGCTAGGTTGAGCATCAACATGAACATTATCATTAACATTATCACTAGGTTCATGTTCATCACCTGATTGTGTTTCAAAGATCGTAAATAGAAATATCATTGGGATTCTCAGGTGTGTCTACAACAGGTTCACTAGAAGCATGCAAAGTCCTATCTTTTTCTTTTTCTTCTTTTTAGAAGAACTAGGTGCATCTAAATTATTTCTCTGAGAATCCTGCTCAATTCTCTTAGGGTGGCCTTCAGGATAGAAAGGTTCCTGAGTCATTCTACCAGTTCTAGTAGCCACTCTAATAGCAAAGTCATATTTATTATTTAATTCATCGAGCAAATCACTTTGAGCTTTAAGTACTTGCTCAGCTTGAGTGGTAACCATAGAAGAATATTTGCTAATGAGTTTAAGTTCACCTTTAACTCTAGACATATAATCACTCAAGCGTCCTATCTCAAAAGCATTATTGTTTAATTCTCTACCAACATAAGCATTAAAACTTTCTTGTCAAGCCATAAAGTCATCAAATTCATCTAAGCACGGGCTATGGAATTTAGTAGACGGGATTTCAACTTTATCATATCTATAGAGAGAATTTACCTTTACTACATGTGTCGGGTTATCAAGACAATGTGTTTCCTCAACAGGCGGTATATTAAGACCATGTATTTCTTCAATAGGAGGTAAATTCTTAACATCTTCAACTTTAATACCTTTTTCTTTCATTGATTTCTTTGCCTCTTGCATATCTTCAGAACTGAGAAATAGAACGCCCCTCTTCTTCGGAGTAGGTTTAGGAATAGGCTCAGGAGTTGGCTCAATTGGCTCAGGAATTGCCTCAGGAATTGGCTTAGGAAGAGTCCAATTATTTTCATTAGTCAACATATTATTCAATAGTAATTCAACTTGGTCGACTATTCTTTCCCTGAAAACACAACCAGCACAACTATCCAAGTAGTCCTTGGAAGCATCGGTTAGTCCGTTATAAAAGATATCAAGTATTTCATTTTTCTTAAGAGGATGATCAGGCAAAGCATTGAGTAATCGGAGAAGCCTCCCCCAAGCTTGTGGGAGATTCTCTTCTTTGATTTGCACAAAATTATATATTTCCCGCAAGGCAGCTTGTTTCTTATGAGCAGGGAAATATTTAGCAGAGAAGTAATAACTCATATCCTGGGGACTGCGCACACAACCAGGATCAAGAGAATTAAACCAAGTCTTAGCATCACCCTTTAATGAGAACGGAAATATCTTAAGGATATAATAATAGCGAGACATCTCATCATTAGTAAACAGGGTGGCTATATCATTTAACTTGGTAAGATGTGCCACAACAGTTTCTGATTCAAGGCCATAAAAAGGATCAGATTCAACTAAAGTAATTATTTCAGGATCAACAGAGAATTCATAATCCTTATCAGTAACACAGATAGGTGAAGTAGCAAAAGCAGTGTCAGGTTTCAGTCTAGCAAGATGCTGATAACTTCTTAAGATCATATCTATCTTTGCAAGCAAAAATAGCTCTAGCAGCTTCCTCATTCATAACATAACCCTCAGGAACAACAGGTAATTCATAATCAGGGGGAGAACTTTCATCATCACTATCATCGATAATAGCATCTTCAATAATTTCATTCTCTCTAACGCTAGCAAGTTGTTCATCAAAAAATTCACCTAATGGCAAAGTAGTATCACGCACAGAAGTAGTTTCATCATAAGTATCATGCATAGCAGAAGTGGCATCATCAATAACATGCGACATATTAGAATTCATAGCAGTAGCAGATTTAGGTGCCGTGAGCTTACTAATAACAGAAGGAGAATCTAGTGCAGAGCTAGATGGCAGTTCCTTACCTCCCCTCGTAGTTGAGGGCAAAATCTTAGTTCTTTCGTCTTTCAAGTTCCTCATAGTGATCAACAGATATAAATCCCAAGTGACTTAAAGAATAGAGCTATGCTCCCCGCCAACGGCGCCAGAAATTAGTCTTGATAACCCACAAGTGTAGGGGATCGCAACAGCTTTCGAGGGTAGAGTATTCAACCCAAATTTATTGATTCGACACAAGGGGAGCCAAATAATATTCTTAAGTATTAGCAGTTGAGTTGTCAATTCAACCACACCTGGATAACTTAGTATCTGCAGCAAAGTATTTAGTAGCAAAGTAGTATGATAGTAATGGTAACAGTAGCAAAAGTAAAGATGATAATTTTGTAGTAATTGTAACAGTAGTAACGGAAAAGTAAATAAGCGAAGCACAAGATGTGAAAAGCTCGTAGGCATTGGATCAGTGATGGATGATTATGTCGGATGCGATTCCTCATGTAATAGATATAACATAGGGTGACATAGAACTAGCTCCAATTCATCAATGTAATGTAGGCATGTATTTCGAATATAGTCATACGTGCTTATGGAAAAGAACTTGCATGACATCTTTTGTCCTACCTTCCCGTGGCAGCGGGGTCCTAGTGGAAACTAAGGGATATTAAGGCCTCCTTTTAATAGAGAACCGGAACAAAGCATTAGCACATAGTGAATACATGAACTCCTCAGACTACGGTCATCACCGAGAAGTATCCCGATTATTGTCACTTCGGGGTTGTCAGATGATAACACATAATAGGTGACTATAGACTTGCAAGATAGGATCAAGAACTCACATATATTCATGAAAAACATAATAGGTTCAGATCTGAAATCATGGCACTCGGGCCCTAGTGACAAGCATTAAGCATAACAAAGTCATAGCAACATCAATCTCAGAACATAGTGGATACTAGGGATCAAACCCTAATAAAACTAACTTGATTACATGGTAAATCTCATCCAACCCATCACCGTCTAGCAAGCCTACGATGGAATTACTCACGCACGGCGGTGAGCATCATGAAATTGGTGATGGAGGATGGTTGATGATGACGATGGCGACAAATCCCCCTCTCCGGAGCCCCGAACGGACTCCAGATCAGCCCTCTCAAGAGAGATTAGGGCTTGGCGGCGGCTCCATATCGTAAAACGCGATGAAACTTTCTCTCTGATTTTTCTCTCCACGAAACGGAATATATGGAGTTGGAGTTGAGGTCGGTGGAGCGTCAGGGGGCCCACGAGACAGGGGGCGCGCCCAGGGGGAGGGCGCGCCCCCACCCTCGTGGACAGGGTGTGGGCCCCCTGGCCTTGATTCTTTCGCCAGTATTTTTATATTTTCCAAAACTTATCTCCGTGGATTTTCAGGTCATTCCGAGAACTTTTGTTTTCTGCACAATAAACAACATCATGGCAGTTCTGCTGAAAACAGCGTCAGTCCGGATTAGTCTCATTCAAATCATGCAAGTTAGAGTCCAAAACAAGGGCAAAAGCGTTTGGAAAAGTAGATACGTTGGAGACGTATCAGCGTCGATCTAGGGTTTCACCAGAAATGACCAAATAAGGAGTTGAGTTCGAGTTTTGCGGCAGGAGGGGGGGATTTGCCCCCTTATCGAAATGTGTAGATCTCGTACTCGCTTAGGCCCCCTTATCTCTTCCTTCTGAGCTTTGGTCCCCCATGGCAGCCAACTCGACCAGGTGGAGCAGACCCAAGGATTTTAGGGGCCCTGATCTCATAGGCGCCATTGGTCGTCCTACCAAGATTAGATGGGATTTTCACGTGGGCCATCTCAGCAGGTCGCACATGATCCTTGCATGACGCGGCGCACGATGCCGTTGAAACCACATCAAGCCGCCGATCCGTCCAAACAATATGACAAGGCATCTGCAACATCTTGTCGGGCTTGACACACTCGCCACCCCCGTAGGTATCTAGCATCCACTGGACCCCTGTCGTCCGCGTGAGGGTGGTGCAGGACAAGGTGGGGAGAATCACGTCAGAGGATGAGCACGCTGGTGAGCTTGGGACGCGATCATGTCGTGAGCAGGTCAGTGACATATGTAACAGCATCTCCAGCCGTCCCCATGGGAGACCCATTTGGACCACTTTTCTGCATCCGGCGATAAAAAATGTGCCCAGTCGGACCCCAGTGTATCGTTTTACGCCGGATTTGGCCAAATATTCGTCCGGCGGTCCCAGGCGAAACCTAGCCCGTCGGGGGGCTCTTGGGGACGCCGACGCTATATTTTAGGCGTTTTTCGCCCACAATCAGCGTCTTTTTACTTTCTCTCTCTCCTCTGTCCTCTCTCTCTCCTCTCTTTTCACTTTTTCTTCACGAGTGAAGCCGAGAAGGGCGTGGGCGTCCGGCGTGGCCAGGGCACCGGGCGGGGGCGAGGCCGTGGCACCATGGTGGAGGAGCCGTGGCTGTCGACGGCACGGCGCAGCTGGACAACGCGTTGGCACGACCGTGGCCTCGCGAGGCGCAGCGCCCCTCGACTGGATTGTACGAGCCGGCGAGGTCGAGGAGGAGCGGCGCCTGCGCCCCGGCGTGTGTGATGTATAGGAGGTTGGGACGGGGCGGCGTGGACGGGGCTGGGACGGGGTGGCGCGGACGTGGCTAGGACGGGGCGGCTGTTGGGGATATTACCACTAGGTGTAAACCGGCCAGCTTGGGCCGGGTTAGCTCCGTTAGTGGTGTAATCACAGAAAGGCCCAAGGCCTGTAGTTGGTTAGAACTTGTAGCCGTAAACCGGCCTGATGTATGACTTGTATTGTAAGTTAGGAATAGAGAGATACTAACCGGGATACGAGTATGAACCGGTTGGGACTCTACAAACCGACGGGCGTCACTCGTGTATATAAGGGGACGACCCGGCGGCGGTTCAAGGAGAGACAACCACAACTCGAGCCTAGGCGGCTTATTTGCTCCCTAGCCATCGAGACTACATCAATTCCATCACAACTAGACGTAGGCTTTACCTTCATCGGGGTCAACTAGTATAAAACCCTCGTGTCTTTGTGTCCGCTTTAACCCCTACAAGTAAACTCAGAAGCGATGGCTCCACGACTAAGTCCTTACGCTTAGACATCCGCCGTGACAAATCCACCACGCTTGGCGCCCACCGTGGGGCTATCGACGATGGTTTGACGATCTTGGAGGGCAAGCTCAAAGGACTCGGTTACGTCGTGGGCCGGATGACCAAGAGTCGTCGCGGCCGGATCTACATCGACGATGCCGGATGGGGTCCCGAGGCCGATTCAATCGAGTATGGATACCGGGTCCCCTTCGGCGGCATACACGTTTTCATTGGCAAGATTGGGGAGCCTGGGCCTGAGCCGGACATCTGCACCGACCTCATCGAGACGGCTCAGCGTGCGCGACCTGCCCAGGTTAAACCGGCGGTGAGACATGTCTTCGTTGGAGTCACCCATGGAGGGGAGTACGACGCCGGTTCGTAACACGGTAGTGAGACCGCTGTATTCCGTGATGAATCTTCAGCAGGAGAGACAGAGTCATTGTACCATTGCAGGATGATATGATCGGGGCTGTTCCGACGGTGACAAGATTCCGACCCCCAAGCCGTAAACCGGTTGAATATTCATGGCGATGACGCAGCGGCGAACCACTCTTCAACCGCGGCGGCAATGCTTTCCGGTTCAGCTGCGGCAGCAGGGGCAGGAGGCCCGGTGCGCCCGCCGGTTCAAGTACTGTCAGATCTGTTTGATGCATTAGCAACGCTCATGACGGTGGACAACCCAGCAGATCAGGAGGCTCATAATGCAGAAATTGCAAAGGTGAAAGTGCAGATCACGCAAGCCAAAGCGGATCTAGCGGCAGAGAAGGAGCGTATGGCCGCAGAGCGGGCCGCTTTAGACGCGCAAGCTTATAAACTCATGCTTGACCAGAGTGCATCGCAAGAGGTGTTGAAGCGGAAGTATAGATCGCGCCTGCCATCAGGATCTGATCCTAGAAATCTCTTTCGCACTTCGGAGCCGGACCAAAGAACTCCGCCCAAAGACAGGAGGTAAACCGGACTGAGGCACCAGGAGCAGGAGCGACGGTCCAACCGCGCCTAATGGAGCCTCCGAATATGGTGGTTCCTCCGCCGGTACAGACACCCCCAGGTCATTATTCTAATCCTATGGACAACCTTGTCGCAGCCGCTGCACGATTGGAGGCGATCCCAGTCGAAGGAGATTCCCCACAAGCAGTTGAGACACGCCGGGTTAAGGAGCTTCTCCGGATCGCGCCGACATGCAGGAGGCATATTCATACAGCCGTGATCGGATTCACTTACGCCCGCCCAAGCCGGAGTTACAAAGAAAGCGATGGATGAACCGCTATATCAAGCAACGCAGCGGACCGTGAAGCGCCCGAGGCAATCACCGATGGGTGGTATTCGTGACGCCAGATGTAGTGGATCGGGCCCGGCCCGCAGGAGGCCGAAGTTAGCAAGACAGATGATGCGGATCAACACATACCGTTCGCCTACCACCTTCGCTGACCAGAGTCGATCCGCTTTGGGGTGCCTGTTTAATCCCCGCTTACGCAATGTGCGCCCGCCTAAGGATTTAAGGGCCCACGCAAGGTGCCAAATTACACCGCGGATCTGCCCCTCAGGCGCGGGTTGAAAGTTATGAGATGGCCATGGAGATGCTAGATGTCGGCGAGACCGCATGTGCAAAGTACTTCACCATGATGCCGAAGGCACAGCCGTGCTTGGTTGAAGAGCTTACCGCCCAATTCTATCAGTTCATGGGCCCGCCACGGGCCCGGTTTATCCGTAACTTCAAGGATACGTAAGCAGCCCAAATCCATCGAGACCGCAGCTTGTGTCCAGAAGAAGGGAGTCGACGACCCGCTGGGTACGCCGTGTCCGAGATTCGCACTCTTCCGACCGGATCAACGCCGACTCGGCGATCTTAACATTAGAAGGCAACCGCCGGTTTGAACCTTTGAAGTTAAAATTGGGACGATGAAGCGGTTACGCAATGATATGGGAACCCTCATGGTCATGGTAAAATATGCCGATTCAGATAGTACCAAGGATCCCGGTCGATGATGATGAAGCAGGAAGGGAAGAAGAACGGCAACTCAAGGCGGCAGAAGACAAACCGGCGGGTCATGGAACGGGGCAAGCGCAAGGTCGATGGCAACCCGGATTTCGTAGCCAACACTAATGCGCAGGATGAGGCCCACGGCGCAGAGGCAAGGCGAATCGGGTCCAAATCCTAATACAAGCCGCTTGAATTACTTGTTGAATCAGCCTTGTCCCAAGCATCGGACGAAGGAGTCCCCATCGAACCATCTCTCGAAAGACTGTTATATTATGCAGACTTCAAAACTCCAATGCTTTCCAGATGACCAGGGTCGTGGCGGTTCAGATCCGTTTCCACGGGCCGGTCAGACGGAGCTTCGTTCAGGCCTAATCAAGGCAATCACAATAATCGAATAATCGGGGTGCTAAAGCAGCAGAAGAAGCAATAAAGCTATCGAGCCAACCAAAGCAGTTGAATAGTGGGCGATCATGTTTTCACAACCAGTTTGGACAAGCGGATCGAAGCTTCACAAACGGGCAAGAACTCGTTGAACCGCTTTGCTGCTGTATTTGCGCTTGGTCGAGCAGCCGATCGATGGAGCAGAGAGGACCATCCCCGGGTTGATAATCCGGTCACCGGCATTGGTGGTAGACCCTCGTGGGGGCTATAAGTTTACTAAGGTGCTTATGGATGGAGGAAGCAGTATCAATATATTGTACTATGAAACTTTCCGTCGCATGGGTCTCACAGACAAGGATCTCAGACCGTCCAATACGGTGTTCCATGGTGTAGTACCAGGTAAATCTGCTTATCCTGTTGGTAAGATAGCCCTAGATGTGGCCTTTGGAGACGAGCACGATTCCCGGTCTGAAAAGCTAACTTTTGAAGTGGTGAAAATACGGAGTTCGTATCATGCCTTGTTTGGCCGGCCGGCTTATGCTAAGTTCATGGCACGGCCTTGTTATATCTACTTGCAGCTCAAAATGCCGGGTTACAAAGGAACTATAACGGTGCATGGAAGCCGCCGAGTTGCTTTGGAATGTGAGGAAGGCGATGCAGCGTATGCAGAGGCGGTCTGTGCCACGGAGGAGTTGAAGTTCTATAAGGATAATGTTGATCCGGCAGATATGACACCTTTGAAGAAACCCACTACAGAGCATGAATTGGATCTGAAGTTTAAATCGGCAGCGGAGACCAAGCTTGTTGACTTTGTGCCAGGCGATTCGTCCAAGCAGTTCACTGTCAGTGCCAACCTGGATCCCAAATAGGAAGGCGCGCTCATCAAGTTCATCCGTGAGAATCGGGATATCTTTGCATGGAAACCATCTGACATGCCAGGTGTACCGAGGGAACTCGCTGAGCACACACTTAATGTGGATCCTAAGTATAAACCGGTGAAACAGTTCCTCCGCCGGTTTAACGAAGAGAGGCGCAAGGCCATTGGAGAAGAAGTAGCCAGGCTTCTGGCGGCTGGCTTTATCATTGAAGTGTTTCATCCAGAGTGGCTTGCTAATCCGGTGCTAGTCCTTAAGAAAAATGGCACCTGGCGTATGTGTGTGGATTACACAGATCTTAACAAGGCTTGTCCAGCAGATCCCTTTGCCCTCCCCCGCATTGATCAGATTATTGATGCCACGGCAGGATGTGAGTGCTTAAGTTTTTTGGACGCATACTCTGGATATCATCAGATCAAAATGGCGGTTAAGGACCAGGAGAAGACAGCGTTTATAACTCCCTTTGGAGCCTTCTGTTATGTATCTATGCCCTTTGGGCTCAAGAGTGCCCAGGCTACTTACCAGCGGTGTGTACAGAATTGCTTGCATACGCAGATTGGCCGCAATGTGCATGCTTATGTAGATGATATCGTGGTGAAATCAAGACAAAAGGAGACACTGGTGGAAGATTTGAAGGAAACTTTCGACAACTTGCGCATTTATAAGATGATGCTTAATCCGGCCAAGTGCGTTTTTGGTGTTCCGGCTGGCAAGTTATTGGGGTTCCTGGTGTCTAACAGAGGAATTGAGGCTAATCCGGAGAAAATTAAAGCAATCACTTCCTTGGCTAAACCGAAGTGTATCAACGATGTTCAACGTCTGGCGGGCCGGACTGCTGCGTTGAGCCGGTTTATCAGCCGCCTCGGAGAGAAGGCCATTCCCTTATACCAGATGCTGAGGAAGACGGATAATTTTGTCTGGAGTCCAGCTGCCGATGAAGCCTTTGAGGATCTAAAGCGGCAATTGGCCAACCTACTTTGTTCTTGCGGCTCCGCTGACAAGGAACCATTGTTGTTATATGTGGCAGCCAATGCTCGAGCAAAGGAGCGAGCCATTGTGGTAGAACGCAAGGAGGCAGGCAAGGAGCATCCGGTTCAACGGCCGGTTTATTATATCAGTGAGGTGCTTATTGAGTCCAAGCAGAGATATCCGCATTGGCAGAAGCTAGTCTATGGTGTTTTTATGGCCAGCCGGAAACTGAAACAATATTTCCAAGGGCATCCTATTACAGTGGTTAGTTCAGCTCCCTTGGGTGACATCATACAGAACCGGGAGGCGACTGGCCGGATTGCAAAATGGGCCATCGAGCTTGGGCCGCATGGGCTAAAGTATACACCGCAAGACAAGCAAAGTGAAGTCACAAGCACTTGTTGATTTCATTAATGACCGGACGGAATTACAAGCACCGAGGAGAAGCCGGATCACACATCTTGGACTATCCACTTTGACGGATCCAGCAATTGAAGGATCGGGTCGGAGTCGCTTTAACTTCCCCACGAGGTGATAAGTTTTGTTACGCTCTCCGCTTGATGTTCCCTTGTACTAATAATGCAGCTGAGTCTGAAGCCTTGCTCCATGGTCTCCGGATGGCTAAGGAGATGAACTTAAGCCGGGTTAAGTGCTTTGGTGACTCGGACCTGGTGGCTCAGCAAGTATCTGGCACTTGGGATTCTAAGGACCCCCTCATGGCCGCATATCGTCGAGAAGTGGATAATATCGCAGGTTGCTTCAAGGGCTATCAAGTGGATCATGTGGATCGCCGGAAGAACGAAGCGGCAGACGCTTTAAGCCGGTTGGGTTCTCAGCGTAAACCGGTTCCACCTAATGTCTTTCTGGACGTCTTGCACAACCCGTCGGTTCAGCTCCCTGGTGAAGCGGATTTGGCTATTCCTGATCCGGAGGCTCAGTTGGTGGCAGCATTACATGCTATTCCGGATTGGACGATTCCTTACCTTGCGTATATGACTCGAGGGGAGTTGCCAGACGATGAGGTTCTGGCCAGACAGATAACCCGGCGCTCCAAATCTATGACGATTCTTAATGGTGAGTTACATCATTGCAGTGTGTCAGGGGCATTTCAGCGTTGTGTTTCTCCTAAGGAAGGCTGTGAAATTTTAAGGGAAATCCATGAAGGGGATTGTGGACATCACGCCGGTTCAAAGTCCCTGGTGGCGACGGCGTTCCGTCATGGATTTTACTGGTTGACTGCCCATGCTGATGCGGAGGATTTGGTTAAACGGTGTGATGGATGTCAGAAGTTTTCAAGGCGTGCTCATATACCGGCTCAAGAACCGAGGATGATCCCAATAACGTGGCTGCCGACACGGGGCTGGATATGGTTGGACCCTTTAAACGATCCAAAGATAAGAAGACCCACCGTTGGTGGCAGTGGACAAGTTCACCAAGTGGGTTGAAGCGAACCCGCCGCCAAGTGTGATGCGCAACAATGTGCAATTCATCAAAAGGTGATCTTCCGCTTTGGCTTTCCACCCAAAGATCACATCGACAATGGCACTAATCTATCCAAGGGGCTATGAAAGAGTTCGTGAACGTGAGCATATCCGCTTGACGGTCATCGAGAGCGCATCCCCACCCAACGGGCAGGCGTAACGTGCTAATCAAGAAATCTTACGAGGCATCAAACCCCGACTTCGGTTCCATTACGAGAACACCAGATCTTTGGGTTGAAGAGCTCCCATCGGTGCTATGGAGTATCAATACTACGCCAAATCGATCTCATCGGATATACACCTTTCTTCATGGTTTATGGGGCGAGGCGTTCTCCCAAAGGATATCGACACGATTCGCCTCGTAGCGGCTTATGTTGAAGCGACAACGAGGTGGCGCGACAGACGCTTTGGACCTATTAGATGAGGAGCGTGACTCGGCAGCCGCCGCTCGGCGATTTACCAACAAGATCTTCGCTGTTATCACAGCCGCCGGTTAAGACCAGAGCCTTTCAGAAGGAGATTTGGTGCTTCGCCTCATCCAAGACCGCACAGATATGCACAAGTTGTCCCCGCTTTGGGAAGGACCCTTTGTGGTCAAGAAGAATCTACACAACGGTTCCTACTATCCGTTGATATTCGAGAGCGTAAAGACTCACGTACATCGAGGAGGAGACCAATAGGCCGTGGAATATAGCTCATCTTCGACCTTACTACACTTGAGTCATCGGTTCGCTTTATGTACATAGCATGACAATGTATATATTATCTTCGATATAATAAAATCGGAGCCTCGGCTAAAGCGGGTCTCTGTCTTTTCTTCTCATGTGTGGTTACATGGAGTGTTTCTGCTTTTAAAGCGGCCTCCGGTTTACCCCTTGACAATTATATTTATCACTTGGGGCTTGGTCGTGTCCGAACCAATGCAACACCTCTTGATAGGCTAAAGCCACCAGATCATTTGGGGACACGGTCACGTCTCGAACCGTCACGCCTCTTGGTCGGCCAATAGGGCGGCGTCATTTGGGGCTTGGTCGAACCCGAACCAATGTCATGCCACTTGGCGGCGATCGCCAAGAGTCTTTTGGGGACTCGCCGACTAGCACCATCGCCACGCCTTCGGGGGGCTTGGTTGCGTCTGACCATGGTAATGCCATCTGACCAGCTCCATGAAGCTTTACTTTTGCAAAGAGTTATTGCCTTTGTTGCCATAATTTCACATAGTTGCTATTCGATTTTTGTTGCGTTTTTCAACCCGACGAATATTTTTATCCGGTTTATCTGTCAGTAACAAACTGACAGGACACGGTTTGGTATTACACCGCAGTTTTTATCTGCCCGGTTTAACTTCTTCCGGTTCATCCTCATGGAGTAACACGGGGGCTTGTGCTGATTCAGCACGACTATATGGGAGTTATTGTCTCCCTAGACGGTCATGGTTTTTTAAGGCCTCCGCTTCAAGTTTGGCTACGCCAGCTTCATGCCCAGATACAGCAGGTATTTGTATCACATATTAAATTGATTTTTGATACGCATATATATTGATGTTATAAACCGTGGCGGTGTCACCGCCACGAGGTTCAATTTTTCGGTTGCGAGGAGTATGAATCAAACAAAGTTTCATCTATGCACGAAGGCATATCCAGCAGCAAGTTTTAACTAAAGGCTATTACAAGGCAACACAAAGGCCCAAATGAGATCATTGTTTTTGGGAAAACAGCCCACTACAGCTTGTTTAAACCGCTACCGTTCAAGACTGTTCTTCATCTTCCGCCGCTTCAAAGATCTTCATCTCTACCCATCGGCCGAAATCCACAAGAGTCCAAATCGATTCCCATTAGCGCTTGGAAAACAGCCTCTTCGTGAATCAAAGACGACGGTTCATGTCGGGTGCGTAAGTATGCTTACGGATTGAGGATCAGGTTTTCGGTTCAAAGGTTGGGGCGGACACACGCTTGTTCCGCTCATTATATTGGGCTTGGTAGTGCTCCAAATCGCTTCTTCGCCAATTGACAAGCCGGCGGGCGTATGCGCGGTTTATCGCCCTGCAAGTCCTCTTCGCTGAAGTCCGAGCCATCTTCTTTCACGCTGGGATAGCCTTGAGCTGCTTCCACGGGATCAAAATCCGCACCCATGCCTTGGCTCGGATCAAGGCGCTGATGGCTCCGGTTCGTGCAGCAGATTTCTTCACCTCTTCAATCCGGGAAGGAAGGATGGATAGCCGTTCGAGTATCTTGAATCGTGGACGGCGCCGGATTGTTATGTGACATTGTGGTGATAACGCTACTGGGCTTCGTATATAATCGCTCAACTAAAGTGTAGACAGCCTTGATTTCTTCCGCACGTCATTTCCCAAGTGCCCAACGCGTGCTCGCATACAATAACATGATAGTTTTAAACCGGATTAAAGATGCAGCAAGAATAACATATCACACTAATTCACTGTGGAGCTTATCAAGATGGCTGCAGTCATGGAATGTACTTGCCGCTTCACGGCCGCCGATCGTCTACCACCGGTTTAAGGGCAGCTTCAAAGATTTTCGCCCGCTTGAGCAAATTGGCCTTTTCAAAGGCCCAGTGCTGCCTGTTCTTTCTTCATGCTTTCCTTCACCGCTTTCAGCAGCGGTCAAGGCACTGGTTAACTCTTTCTTTGCCTTCTCTGCTTCGACTCGCTGGGTTTTCAAAGTCATCAGAATCGGCAATCCGATCATCCTTGATTTTCACCTCACTGCTGATTGATAGTATGATCAGCCAACAATTCAAGTTAAAGTCTCAACCACACAACACGCTTATATGCTTGACACTTGGGGGCTAATGTACCTTCAATCTTTCTACTGCTAATACATGGCAAAGTCCCAAGCTCAATACGAGTATTCAACTCGGCACTTGGGGGCTAATGACTATTTGATTCTACTAAAGTGTTGTCGAAGTTTTTGGAGTACCGGTTTAAGTATGCATCGTTAAACCGCCCCGTGGTTATGAGGAAGATTGCAAAATCTATCAAAATTATCAAGTCCCAGTTTGATCAAAGATTACAAACCGCCCTTGGGGGCTACAAGGACTACTATACCGGTAATAAGGAAAGGAGTGTTACCTCAAACTTGTCTCTCATTAGTTTCACCAAGCCGCTTCATAATCACGGCCATGTAGAAGCCGGTTCAGATATCCGGAATGAAGGTCTTGGGCGCTTAAAGCGGCATATGTTTCCAGCTCGACAGCCCACTTTCCTTTGTTCAAAGTTGAAGAATCCTCTTTCACAGTATGCCGGGTTAAGGTTGCAGGATTCCCCGGTTCAGAGCGGCCCATGCCAGTAATCACAACGTCATCGTCTTTCGATTCGACGGATCGGGTGGGCACGGCTGTTTCAGTAGGGCTGCGAGGCTTTTCAAACCGGACAGTGCTAGCAGGTGGATCAGCAGAGATTGAAGGGTTGACAGGCCTCTCTTCAGGAATAACCTCCTCTTGAATCGGAGGGTCATTTGGAATATCTTCAGAGGCAACGTTTTCGAGATCCGGCGCCCGCTCATGATCTGAGGCGGCAGCCTCTTCAACTGTTTTGTCCAAGCGAGCCTTCTTGCTGGGTTTCGGTTTGGTTCTGAAGAAACAAAGATTCAGGAACAAGGCATATACATTACAGAAGAAATCGAAAAGCATATGGCCGTTTTGACTTACCCGGCGGCTATCTTCAACGGTGGTAGTGAGTGGTCGACGATTCGCCAGAGGATGAATGGGAAGTGACCCGATAATCGGAGTCGGACGATTAAGAGGTTGTGGAACAAACCCGCTTTGGAATTTAAGGCAATAAAAGGTTGGAAACCTCGGTGCGGTGCTTTCGAGCCGGTTGTTTGGTAAACCGCAGAGGTAATCGCTCCGTGTCATGTGTCCGGGTTGTGCGGCGAGCTTCATGTTCTGTGTCTTCATAAGAAGTTTGGGATCCAAGTAAGCAAGAGGGTGAGAAAAGTTAACTTTCCGGTTTGCCTGACGAAATTTTGGTGAAGGCAAGTTTGTTGAGTCGGAAGAAAGAATGGTTACCTCAAGAACCGGCGTTGTTTGGCTTCAAAGCATCATCCCGACAAGCATCATCATCAATAAGGCGGTAAAAAGCAAGCCAAGAGAATCAAGTTCGGATTACCCACATCATCGCTCAATCGCCGGATCGACGGCAAGTAGTCTTCCTCTTGTGGGCGGACTTCTTGACAACTTTTGTTTTGGGCGATTTGGCCGACCAGCTTTGTCCGCTTTGTCTTGAGAGAGTTTCTTGCTCCAAAACGGATTATCGCCTCGGATCAAGTAATTGAGAGTTGGACATATGAAAGTAACAACGGTTTTTATGATGACACAATCAAAGACTTACCGCAGTGGTGCGTTGGTGGTGCAAGAAGGAGCTAAGCCGGTTTGAGCACGTAGATGCTCGGTTCATTCAGATTTTCTCTCATCAATCCGTAACTTCATCTTCGACAGTTCCATTTGGTGTGTCGGAGTGGATCATCGACGCTACGGTATATTGGCACATCAAACCGAACGCCGGCTCAAAGGCAGATGCCCCAAGATAACCAAAGCGTGCAAGATCAATCCCATCAAACCGTTGGCCATAAAGGCTCGGAGCTTGGACAGTTGTGGGGCATATTTGCTTTCTCTTTGGCGGTCAATCTTTGAGGAAAGGGATGAGTATTGCTCACCGCTCTCGACGAAAGCCGTAAAGGATTTTCACCTTCAGAGAAGTATCTTTGCAGAGAACCAAGTCGCATTCCATTCTTTGGGGTGAGTGTGGAGTTTGACGTGGGGATAGGTGATCTCCTTCCTCTTCGGATAGCCATGCCGCCTAATTTCAGTATTGGGGCCGTCGGTGAATTCAGGTCGACGGTTTAGGTGGAAGAGATCTCTCAACAGTTCAATGAAGGTTCCTCTTGCAGATATGCTTTTGACAAAGACTTGAAAGTGGCACAGATTGGTAACGGAGTTGGGGCCAATGTCTTGGGGACGGAGCTGAAAATTGGCCATTACGTCCCGGTAAAATTTTGACCCGGGCGGTTTGAAACCCCGGGCCAGATGATCCGCGAAAACTACGACTTCCCCTTCTTGAGGTGTGGAGGACATTCCTCTCGTGGACCCTCCAATGGATTGTGTTTTGGTCATCTAAAGCGATAATCGATACCAGTTCATTCAAGCTGTGTCTCGAGACGCGGAAGGAACCAGCTTGCATTCGTGACACTGTTTGGCCATGATAAGATCTACAAGGAGAAGGATCCGTTTAAGAAAAGTGCTTATTACAGAGTGATTGATTCAAGTTATGATAAACCGAGGCGATTTCTATAAATCAGCTCATTATGATATGATATCGACACGCTACGGCGGTTCAACAAGGGAACTAATGGTGTACCTATGCCGGTTTAGCAGCTTTTATTATGGTGAGTTAAACCGCCTAATCTTGGCCTTGGAGATAATGGAAGTCATGGACAGTGTACAGAAACAAGTTTCACAAGATCTCATGATTGCTACGGATCAAACGCGGGCTTTCAGAAAATAGGAAATATTTCGCGGGAGTAAACAAGTGGACCATAAGGCATATGTATATGTGCGGAAGATCTGTGAGATTAAAAATGATAAAGTACAGCGGATACGCAGGAGTCATCATTGGTACAGAACAGGATTCATAGCATGGTTCAAGGCTAAAAAGATGGAAACGCACGAAGAACATGGTATGAAGCTCGAACCCTAGAAACAGATCTAAATGCAGAAACAGATTGAAGAAGGGGAAGAAGCTTACCGGGAACAGAGGAGATGCGGAGAGAGGCCGAGTGTTCGCACGCCCGAAGTTGATGCAATGCCTAGGATGAAGCGAAGTCGATGACGATGGCGGAGCTCCAAGGGCAGCGGCGCGAGGAAGACGAAGAGGAAGCGAAGGGAGGAAAAAGAATGACCCTTCGGTCCTATTTATAAGGCAGTAAAGCTAGGTCAAGCGCGTGAATCCAGGGACTGCTATTAAGGAAGGCGTTATAAAGGATAAATTTCAAGATGACGTCATGCCGGTTTACAGTGACCAGAAGCAACGATGTCATGCCGGTTTACAATGATCAGAAGCAATGACGACGTGGCGGTTTATTAAACAAAAGAAGATGTCTAAGATACAGGTTCTGTGAAGGATTGACATGAACCAGTTCAAATCAATCTGGGGCCTAATGTTGGGGATATTACCACTAGGTGTAAACCGGCCAGCTTGGGCCGGGTTAGCTCCGTTAGTGGTGTAATCGCAGAAAGGCCCAAGGCCTGTAGTTGGTTAGAACTTGTAGCCGTAAACCGGCCTGATGTATGACTTGTATTGTAAGTTAGGAATAGAGAGATACTAACCGGGATACGAGTATGAACCGGTTGGGACTCTACAAACCGACGGGCGTCACTCGTGTATATAAGGGGACGACTCGGCGGCGGTTCAAGGAGAGACAACCACAACTCGAGCCTAGGCGAAGCTTATTTGCTCCCTAGCCATCGAGACTACATCAATTCCATCACAACTAGACGTAGACTTTTACCTTCATCGAAGGGGCCGAACTAGTATAAAACCCTCGTGTCTTTGTGTCCGCTTTAACCCCTACAAGTAAACCCGTAGCGATGGCTCCACGACTAAGTCCTTACGCTAGGACATCTGCCGTGACAAATCCACGACAGCGGCCATGGCCTGGACGCCGTCTCCGCCCTAATGCTGCTCAAGCTCGGCGTCCATGGAGCTCGGGGGTGAGGTCGGGTCGTCCGTGGCCTGGGGCGGGCGCGGCCTGGGCAACCTCGGACGGGGCGGCGCGGCGAGGACGGGCCGGCACGCACAGCACCTTGGACGCCTGGACACAGACACGGAGAAGGTGCCACTGTTGTCAGGTGAGCTCATGAGAGAAGAAGAAGCAGGTCGGATCTCCGGCCGCCGTCCAGCAGACGACCAAGAAGCGCCTCGGCTCCTGCCCCTGTCGTCGCCTCGACGAGCAGCCGGAAGGGCGCGGCCTGGACGGCGGGCGCGGGGGTGCTGCCTCCTTCCTTGCTTGGGGGTGGACACGGCTGGAAAGTTTTTCACCCCTAGGCCAAATTTTTCGCCGGCAGCCCCCCAAGTGGCGAAAAAAATGCCTCCTAGGGGGCTCAACTGCTGAAGAACCGCCCAACGGGTGTCGGGCGGACAAGTTATTTCCTAGCGTGTCGGGCTAGTAAAAGAAGACATGGAGGCCCAAGCCCATGCGTAAAAAAAAAAAGACATGCTGACCAGACGCATCTGGCATTTGGCCATGGAGGCCCAAGCCCATGCGTAGTCTCCCCGGAGGGTCCAGTCGAATCGAAACCGACGACCGGAACAGCAAACCTGAATCGCCCCTGAAAAAAAAAGCAAAAAGCAAACCTGAATCTAAGTCGTAGTGGTCGTCCTTTCTCCCTCTCGACTCTCGACTGGACTCCTTATCGGACGCCAAACGGAAAAGGCGATCGATCATATACCCCAATCCGCACCGCATAAACCCAAGGAACAAGAGACAGCAGGAATTTTCCAGTTAATTAGCTGATTCTCCTTCTATCTATCATCAGGAATAGGCAGTTTTGCAAGAACGAAGGAGCACATCAATGTCCAACGTCAACCGGCCGCATCCGGTTCTCCCGATGGCGACCTTCCAGCCCAAGGGTAACCAATCAGCCGAGTTCGTCTTGCTTGCCGCGATCTTGTTCAGCAGCCAATGCGTGCTAACTCTGTGTCGATCGTGTGGGTGCGTGTTGCTCTCCTCAGGGTTTGCGCCGGCGCCGTCGCCGTCGCCATTGGAGCAATGGACGAAGCGGTTCCAGGAGGCCGAGAGGCTGGTGGACGAGGTGATTGGGAACATCGCCGAGAGGGGGTCCGTCCCGGCGTCGCTGCCGCTGGAGCTGAAGCGCCGGACCGGGGAGATCCGGCGGAAGGTGGCCATCCTCGAGACCCGGCTGAGCCTCATGAGGGAGGACCTCGACCGACTCCCCAACAGGCAACACATCTACACATATTATTACTCCTATAATAATAAAATAAAAATCCTATTGATAATAGTACACATAAATAACTCTACTTGCTGCAGAAACGTGATTTAAATGATCTTATATTTCTTCACGGAATACATAACATTAACACTAATCGATTTGCATTGCAGAAACGTGAAGGAGATGCGCAAGCTGGCGGAGAAGTTCGATACTCTGGAGCTCAAGGTGAAGGAGGTGGCTGCGCCGTTCACCATGAAGAAGCACTCGTCGAACAGGTGAACTGATTAAATTTCTGAATTCTGAATATGTCTGACTGACGCTGAAACAATATGTCTTCCAAGTTTCAACGACCAGTCTGAACTCTTTTCTGAAAGCAGTTCCTGACCCCTAAAACCTGCTTGCCTGACTGACGCCAAAACAATCTGTGGTGTTCCCACTTTCTGAACCTTTAGGAATGAGCTGCTTGGACCGAGCGACGACAGGTGCACGGTGGTGGACATAAAGAGCACGGCCAACATGGAGAACCAAGAGATTGTCCAGTTGCAGAGGAACATTATGAAAGGTGGCTATCATCTTTTCAATATAAATTATTGCAATATCAGTGAATTATAATAATTCATTTAAGTGAAAAACAATACTACTTGATAACCGGTTACTCCATCCATCACCGTGCATCAACAAATTATTATTATTATTTTTTGCAATGCTGCATATACTGAACTACACAAACTCGCTCATTCTGATCAAACTATGATGCAGAGCAAGATGAGTGTCTGGATAGGCTCGAGGAGACCATAGTCAGCACGAAGCACATCGCGCTGGCGATCAACGAGGAGCTGGACCTGCACGTCAGGCTAATTGTAAGCATCGTCTTCTTGGCAGCTATCAATCTTGGTTCCTTAAATTCCGGAGTCACTTTGTCCTTTGAAGTACACAAGTGCTTATTTTTGAAACCATTATACATGATCGTTGCTGCAGGATGATCTGGACGAGAGGGTCGAGGACACAAGCAACCAGCTGCAGGTACTTCATTCCCCCCCATCATAGATATCCCAAATGATAATTACTAAATTAAGATCGACAGCTTTCTAGTCTTGCTAGATGTATGACTGAAAGCTGCTAACATCCATGTCCTTGGGTCATGTTCGTGTACAGCGCGCGCAGAAGAAGCTCAAGTCTCTCAACACGCGGATGCGGAAAAGCGGCTCCTGCACGGGCATCCTCGTGTCAATCATCGCAGGTGTGATCTTCGTCGCTGTGGTCTGGGCGCTGATCAAGTTCTAGTGGCAGAAATGTCCAGATTATAAGTTGCATTGTATATATAGGGGCACAAATCGTGAATGTACAGTCCTAACCCACTACCCTTTTTCTAGTCTACTACTCCATCTGTCCCATAATATAAGAGCGTTTTGACACTAGTGGAGTAGTAGGTAGCTCAAGTGCCGATCTGATCCGTGTACTGTCCTGCAACTCCCGGATGACTTGTGAAATTCCCTTAAGTTTGTCTGTGCCAATGCACTAGAATACTAGACATACGGGCGATTTAACCATGGACTGGATTTACAGACATATGTGACCTCCTCCCCGCTAACCCTATCCCTGAATTTCATTGTCGGCGTGTTGTGCTACTCGCAAAATGCACCGTTCATGCGTGCGCTGCACAGCGCGTTCTCATAGCAATGGTGTAAGGTTCAGAGTTAACTGAACTAGTAAAGAACATAAATGGATTTCAGACAGGAAAGTAGCTGATTTGACACGAAGTTTCTAGGGTTCTTAGCCACTCTCAGGTGCACATAAAGGGGGCCAGCCGGAACACGGCAGCTAGGGTTTTACCCAATACAAGTCAGATACATCATTTGCTTAATGCGTGGCGGTAGGAAGCAGTGCAAACGGTTGGATGGAAGATCAACGGCCGAGCTTGATTACGGCAAGGCGAAGCGGTACTCCGTTAACTGAAGAAACCGACACTTGCAGGAGTCAATGTTCAGAGATCCTGACAAGTGGTTACGGACGCGCGTGCTACCAAAACCTGGACCTCTGCCCTGACTCTCAGTCCACTGACTGTAACGTCCCTTGCAGTTTGATAATCAAATTAGGTGGTAAGTGTACGTCGCACCATTACTATATTTGCTGCGATTCCGGACAAAACATATCTCTGTCAGTGGACTATTGTCGCGCCCTCACATGGCCGCCGCGCCCATGTAGCCGTTTTTTGCCCCAAAACATGCACTGACATTATTGATTATCATTCCCTCGTCGTGTAAACACACGGCCACAAACGCACATATGTCATACCTGACCTCAAGTCCTCAAGGCAACTATCAAATGAGTACAATCCACCACCGTGCTGCCGTGCAATTTACAGGCCTATATGAACATATTTGTACTACCAATCTACCATGACATGCCCTGCAAAACTACTACTCCCTCCTTTCCGGTTTATAAGGCTCAATTCAAAGATCTCACCAACCAAGGTAGATGGTGAGTGGTGGAATACCTTTTGGAGTTTGCAAAAGCACCCACATTAATGCTCTTGTTTTTCTCAAAAAAGTATGTTTACCAATGCATTAATTGCAATGCATGCATGCATAAATTACATCGACGGTCAATTTTTTCTTAATACTTGATGCAATGATTTAATGCACCTTGGAATCTGAACATATGATGGGAAACAACCAAATTGAGCCTTATAAAATGGGAAAACTAAAATTTTGAGATAAGCCCTATAAACCGAAAAGGAGGGAGTAGTACATAGATCACCGCAACCCAGATGACCCCTGTCATTTCAGTAACGTTCCCGAGATTAGTCTCTTCGTGTTCTGCTCCGCTCCGTCCACATCGATTACGGCGGACAACCAGATTTGATGCCTTGACCGCCCCACAAGCAAGCTCCAGTTTGTAATTCGTAAAGATCAGCCAGTTTGGCCCTTGGAAGCCGCAGTGGAGCGGAAGAAGAAAACACACGACGCCCCTGATTTGCCGGCTACTTGCGCGTACGGCTACACCCACTACTGGCTAATCCCAATGCCAATGCCCCAAAATCTTGGCCGTGTTTCTAGCCAGCCAGCCTCCACATGCCTAGCACTACACTGCCGAGCTGCCTGCCCCTTTGCTGACCAGAGTAACTGGCGCGCTCCTTGGCACGATCTGTCCCTATAAATTTCACCTCGCCGTGCAGATTTTGACGCAGCGGTCTCGGTTCGCCTACCTAGTAGCTAGCCGATCGACATTTGACAGTGGTCTCATGGCGTTGGTCGTGGTGGTTGGCGCCGCGGTTGTCGCAATGTGGCTACTGGCCGGTGAGGCGCGAGGCCAGGCGCAGCTCCAGGTAGGGTTCTACGCGCACTCGTGCCCCCAGGCGGAGGTGATCGTCAGGGACGAGGTCGGCAGGGCCGTCAGCGCCTACCCCGGCTTCGCCGCCGGCCTCGTCCGCCTCCACTTCCACGACTGCTTCGTCAAGGTTTGCACTACTAGCCAGTATGAAATGCAGGTCGCGATATGCAGGCGCGCGCTCCATTGAAAATGTCAGCGATGTACTGACGCGCGGTTGACTGTGGTTCGTGTCAGGGCTGCGACGCGTCGGTGCTGCTGGACTCGACGGCCAACAGCACGGCGGAGAAGGACGCCCCGCCCAACAAGAGCCTGAGGGGGTTCGAGGTCATCGACGCCGCCAAGAAGCGCCTCGAAGCCGCGTGCGCCGGGACCGTCTCCTGCGCCGACATACTCGCCTTCGCCGCCCGTGACAGCGTCGTCCTGGTACGTACGGTGACAGGGCTCATATTGCTGCGAGCCTTATTTTGAGCTCTTGCTCACACACCGTCAATGGCGACAATGGCAGGCCGGCGGTAGCCCGTACGGCGTCCCGGCCGGGCGGAGGGACGGCAACGTCTCGGCGGCGTCCGACGCGCAGGCGAGCCTGCCCCCGCCCACGGCGAACGTGGCCCACCTCACAGAAGCCTTCGGCAAGAATGGGCTCTCCCAGGAGGACATGGTCACGCTTTCAGGTACCAAGCCCACAGCCCAACTCACATCGACAGCTTTGGGCGGCCCGTGACGTTCTTTTTTTTCCCTCTCTGCGTTTCTCATTTGTATACGTTCAGGCGCGCACACGATCGGCGTGACGCACTGCAGCTCCTTCAGCGCGCGGCTGCACGGGTACAACGCCACCACGGGCACGGGCCAGGACCCGGCCATGGACGGGGCCAAGGCGACGGAGCTGGCGCGGCAGTGTCCGCCGGGGAGCCCGAACGCGGTGCCCATGGACGCCGGCAGCCCCGACACGTTCGACACGGGCTACTTCCGCGCCCTGCTGGCCAACCAGGGCGTCCTCGCCTCCGACCAGACGCTCACCTCCGACAACGCCACGGCCGCGCTCGTGGCGCAGAACGCCGGCAACGTCTACCTGTTCGTGACCCGGTTCGGCGACGCCATGGTGAGGATGGGCGGCATCCGCGTGCTCACCGGCGGCGACGGCCAGATACGCACCAACTGCAGGGTCGTAAACTGACAAACACTTGTTTCACTACACGTCACTCATAATCTGGAGTATCTTTTTGGCCGGCTTTGCAAAATGCAGTGGAGTTATACATGAACTGAGTTTTGGACACGTACATTGCGTTGCGCGTGAGAGATGTGTGGTGCACTGGTGTGCAAGATCTTGCTTTCTCTCTTGATAGGAAAGAGCTTCCAAAAACTGTACTGCGAGCTTTTGGCAAAGCGCATGGCTGCTTTAGTTATTCGGGTGAAGGGTGACGCACGCATGGATCGGCCACGCTGTAGACGTGCTTTTGTCATGTGTCGAGCAACCCTGGGAGCCTACCTAAGAACATGTGCTTACCCTGATTAAAAAAGAAGAAGAGACCTAACAACCGGGCAAAGATTCAGAAGGTTTAATTAGTGTTTACTGAACCGGACAAGCAAGTTGGTAACAACAATTCTAGTTTGAGCTTGCGTCCTTAATTAGAAAAGAAGAAGAAACCTAACAACAACCCGGAAAAAGATTCATCAGCTTCAGTGTTTGCTGAACCGGACAAGCAAGTTGGTAAGAACGATTCTAGTTCGAGTTTTTCTCCTTAATTAAAGCTGCAAAATAGAAATGGCCACGACGAAAGAAAAGCAATCAATCAATCAAGCTTTGTACTAACGGAGCCGGCAAAGTAGGGATGAGCACAAGACAGGGCTAAGTTTTTTTTGAAACAAGAAGACAGGGCTAAGTAAGAAGCTGCTAGACGGATGGAGCCAATTCTCGCTTTTCCATAAAAAAAACTCTCGCTTTTTCTGAGGAAAGATTATCAACTATCCACTCATGAAGCATTTCTCCGTTTCTTATCACCAGCGGGAGACCCATTGCATCTTGTTGTTGTTGCCTCCTTTAGTCCTCACTAAGCTAATCCCTGGCTGTTATTTTATGTGCATTAAGGCCCATATCTTCTTTCTTTATGGTGGCTGGTCAATGTATCATGATTCAGTGTTTGTCCAAACAAAAAAACCATGATTCAGTGAATCCACTCACATATAAAACCCACCAATTATGCAGATCCAATTCATCATGGCCATGAAAACCACTGTGATCCAACAATCGAGCACTCAACACATTTAGCGCTGAGCATTAACGTAATGAACCTTCGCTAACTACTCCCCGGCCCGCACATGGTGAACACAGAGCTGCTTCCAACAGCTAGCTGTATGCACAATTGCACACGGGTTGTTAGGAACTTGAACATGGGGGGCCTCCGATTGCGGTCAAACCGACAGCAGTCCATGGCAGATTGATCGGTTGATATACGCTATAAATAGGAGCCATGTTTGTCATTAGCACGGCTTGCACGCAGCTTCCACCACCAAACACGACCTGCATGTGCAGTCAGGCAGCGCCACACCTGTAATTAATCAATCCATCAACCTGTAGACTAGGTAGGCATGCATGCAGTTAAGAAATGAGCTTTCTGTTTCTCCCGTTTTCTGACTGAAATCCAACCCACATTTGTAATCACTGAACTGAACTGAACTTACACTGTCTTCTCGGTTGACCCATCGAACATACATACATAAATTCAGCGGTCGATGTCCCTAGCTAGCTCCAGCACGGCTGCAATGGCAGGTCCATGTTGCCCTCAACCTTTTTACCATCCAGATCCAGGTGTTAACTAATCATTTGTAACTTTACCTAGAAACTGCAGGTACGTGGCAGCCGTCCCTGCTTTTCCATGCTTCTTCATTCCTTTGGGTAAAGTGTTTGCAGCACACTCCTTAACGAGGAAGGCAGTCGAATCCGGGGCCCAGTTGTCGACTAGTACCACTCGATTTGCCTGAGCTAACCGCACTGACGCGCTGTGCTCTCCTCCCGTCTCCTGTCGTCTCATTCAGTTGAATACTCCCGCCCGGAGATCTGCTGCTTTAATCATGCGAGTTCAGAAGAAGAAGAAGAGAAAAAGGAGGGAATTGGTTTTGTGAAGCAGCAGAAGCAGGCAGGAGTCAAAATCAAGGCAGCAATCAATCAATTAAGCTATGGAGCGTGCATGTTGGGTGGCCGTGTATCCCGCGTCGCCGAGCTGGCAAACTCGACCGTGGATTACGCGTTAAGCTGACAGCGTACCGGACGCAACTACCAGTCAGTAATCAAGAGACGATCATGGTCAGGGCACCTCGTCGGCACTTAACTCAAGTAGCTGCAGGGTGGAGTTGGAGTGCGCTGCAAACTGAAGCAAAGCCAACTCACTCTTAATTTCACACCCAACGAGCTAACTAACTAGGACACGGTACACCGGAGATCGGACGGAGGACAGGGGTCTAGATCAAATCAGTTGATAACCGTAAGACTGTACCGGATCACATTAAGTTACCACCGAATGTTCGTTGTAGGGGACACACAAATTGCAGATATGACTCCGTGAAGGATGGAGTATCTCTGCCCCTGTCCGTCCGTCCGTCCGTCCGTCCATATCCCGTTTTTGGCATCAGATTCTGATGTAGCGGAACAGAGACTACTGGGGCCAGACCAGTACTCAACTCACAGAGCGCATGGGTGGCTCTCAGAGCGACGGCGATAGAGCGGAGAGGAAAGTTCCAACCCACATAAAGAAGACGAGACCATTGATCGACTAATCATCTGCGGCGCCAGCTTGGCGCAAGGTACCCTCTTGTGTCACATGCTCGGTCTCGCCACATCGGTGCACTGCTCACCCCTGCAGTCCGATCGAATTGTCCCTCCCTCGATCCATCCCCGGTAAAAATCAAATCGATCTGCAGCAGCCGATCAAAACTGAATAGATAAGAGACATTTCACTGATGAGTGGATGGATCTTTCAGTCACGGATCACATCGATCAGAGGTTAGTAATTTTATCGCCTCAATGATAGCCCAAAAAGTTTGGGCCCGGGTCCCTCTCTTCCACTCTACGCCGCTCTCACCACATGGCTCGTGCCACCCTGCCTCACCTCACCTCACCCGCCCGCCTACAAAACCGGCCTCCGCTCCCACCTGGACTCGCACCAGTTTCTCCTCGGCTCCATCCTTAACCCAAGTTAAGAAGATAGCGTCGGCATCCCACAGATTAGATAGCTAGCGCCACCGGAAAGTTGCTGCTGCTGCTGCTATATACTATCTCTTGCGGCCTCTAGCTAGCAGCGTCGAGGATTAATTGCCGCTGGCTTAAGGAAGCAAGAGCTGATCAATCGAGTGTCCGGCCGGCCATCCAGGGAGCTAGGCCAGGGATATATACATACATGGAGGCGCCGGCGGCCAGAGGAGGAGCGCGAATGCGGCTGCGGCTGTGGGCGGTGGTGGTGGTGATGGCGATGGCGGTGGCGGCGGCGCGGGCGCAGCTGCAGGTCGGGTACTACGACACGCTGTGCCCGGCGGCGGAGATCATCGTGCAGCAGGAGGTCAGCAAGGGCGTGTCCGGCAGCCCCGGCACCGCCGCCGGCCTCCTCCGGCTCCACTTCCACGACTGCTTCGTCAGGGTACGTATACTTCCATCGCAATTCGATACCTCCACCTCCGCTAGCTCCGATTCCCTTCCATGGACAAAGAGCTCTGCTCTCTTCTTGCTTGGCGTGAGATCGAGGTCAGAGGTAGGAGAGATAGATAGAGAAGTAGAGATGCGGTGAGTGATCCAATGCGGCGTGATGCCAGCGTGGGGATCGGCGCGCTTGGCTTGCATGTGGAGGAGCCCGCTGAATGTCCTCTTTTGCCGTGCGCCGTGCTCTGCTTCGGCAGTTTCTTCCTCTTTTTATTTACAGCGACGAGCAAGTGGTAGATGCGGGGATGGGTCGATCGGGTGCTGGAGGCCCGGAGTGGTGACACTCTGACAGGCCGTTGCCATATGAGTCCATCCTTTGCGCTGTGTTTTTGTCTTCTTTCTTGGCAAAATTGGATAGAGCTTCGACGCTAACCCCCAACCGCTCGAGCGTGACGCGCTGGGCGGAAAGGTTTGGAGCGATGCTTGACAGTGCATGCTCGGTTGCTTTCATTCATGGGCCTGGCCGCATGATATCACCAACTCCTACTCGATCGATCATCGCGGCCGGTGTGATGTGATTCATCGTGATAATTGATGTTTGTTTGCGGTGTGGTGTTGGTGCATGATGCAGGGGTGCGACGGATCGGTGCTGCTGGACTCGACGCCGGGCAACCAGGCGGAGAAGGACGCGCCGCCAAACTCGAGCCTCCGGGGGTTCGAGGTGATCGACGCCGCCAAGACGCGGCTGGAGCAGGCCTGCTACGGCGTCGTCTCCTGCGCCGACGTGCTCGCCTTCGCCGCCAGAGACGCCCTCGCCCTGGTAACTTCCATGCATACACACGCACTCTTTCCTAGTCCCCTGCATTTTACGTTGAGTTACTTTCTCTAGGGGGTCACTGTGTGTGAGGAGCTTCTATGAGTTCGTTCGATCGGTCGCCGGCCGGTGGGGCCGGAGGAATGTGGTGTCGGAATATGGAAGCATGTGGCGCGGGCCTCGACCGATCTCCAATCAAGCCTTTTTACCGATGCCACGATCGATCGATCTGCCTTTTGCTGTGTATCTTTCTAGAAAAGCAAGCAACGAGGACATGAAAGGAACCGACCGCCTTTTGTTTCTCTCCTTTCCTTTCCACCCGAAGGCCGCACTCGCACCAGTAGTCCTAGTCCTATACTACTACTCCTACGTGCCTGCCAACCTGCACCCAACGATGCCGAGAACAGAAGAGAAGACAGGATGCCGTTCCTCGCTCGACCGGGCGTTCGAATCCGGCGTTGGCATTGCTTCCGGCGCACCGCACGCACGGCATCGCGCGCACCAGCACCGCACGTACGTACGTACAGGCTCTGCAAGCGCAGGCCCGTTGCTTCGGGCGCACGCAGTACGTTACGTTACGGTGACCGTCCGTGTGTACTGATCAAGGGTCGCATGTCGCATCGCACGTCCGGGTCACGCCTGGCTGCCAGGTTGTGGCGGTAGTGGGAAAGGAAGGGAACTCTGGTCGCTTTCCCCGACCTTGCTTCTTGCCGGACGTGGCCAGACCAGGCTGTTCGCGTGGCCATCACGCGTGCGGTGTTCCATTTTCAGGAGAAAGAAATAATACGTGGCATAGAAAGTTTACTTTCATTGGTTCAAAAAAAGGCGACCCGTCGCTGCGGCCTGAGGAGGGCCGTGTGGTCATCGTCTCCACCCCGGAGATGGATGCCAATGCGGCGTCCCTGGCATCCCTGGGCGCCCTCATCTGGCTTGGCGGTACAAGACCGGTGGTGAGCGCTGCTGAGATCAAGGAAGCCATCGACATGCAGTTCGGGATCAGAGATGTCAAGGTCGTTCCCCACTTTCCTGAAGATTTCTTCGCTGTGTTCGACTATCAGCATCAGCGAGACAGGGTGACGGCGGAGGGGCGCTTCCGTCACAACGGTCTGGACCTGCACTCCACCAACTGGCGTCTTGACGCTCACGCCGACGTGGTCCGGGCAAACTACCATGTCCACCTCTGCATCGAGAGCATTCCCCTGAGTGCTTGGTCTGAAGCCGTGGCAGCTCAAGTGCTTGGTCCGGATACTTTCCTCCACTACTTCGACATCGCCACGCTGCGTCAAGAGGATGCCTCCTGCCTCAAGCTATGGGTTTGGTCAATCCATCGATTATCCCTAAGGTGCAGCTTGTCACCATCGCCTTCGAATGGCCATGGGGTGGGTGGAGCTCGTCCTCGGCCATTGGGCACGCCGCCTTCGCCGCCGCGCCATCGTGCACCTTGACAAGCCGGAGGACTACACTCCGACGCCGCCGGCAACATCCTCGCCGCCACGCATGCACCCCTTCACGGGCGCTATGGTGTGGTGGACGGCGAGGTCGAGGCAAGGACCGCCATGAGCCTCCACCTCGACGCCGAGATGACGACGATCGCACCGACGCGATGACGATCGTGGACAGGGAGGACAGCGTGGTCGCGACAAATGCTGCATCATGATCCTCCTCTGGCGGGGCCTCTTTCGCAGCTCGCTCACGGGCTCGAAGGCCGTGAGGATGGACGCCGTGATGGCCATGGCGGCCGAGTGGGCGCCAAGACCGCGGGCGTGATTTGCCGACGTCGGGCATGCGACTCTCCAGGAGGTCTCTACCGAGGCGCAGGACGCGAGCCGTGGACGCCATCGCCTCCTCCTCACAGTACCACCTCCAGCCGATGTGATCGAGATCAACCTCGCTGGGCGTGGCCTAGGATGGTTTCTGCTGATCGCAAGCGTAATTTCTAAGATTCAACCTCCGTGACACTTGGTGAAGAGCATGGCACGATTACACTGGAGCTGTCTTTGGACACCCCAACCCAATGTCCGATTTTGCCATGAAAACGCCCGACATGCCTTGAAGTTGGTCCTCAAGATTGTAACAAGTGCAAGTTTGACCTCCCACAAGGCAATGCTCATTCTCCGCTTCAATCTAAACGTTTGCTTGTGGTGCTTGAAGATGAAGCCTGTGAAAAGCATAGTACCAGCCAGATAAAACTCCAACCCGGTTTGCCTACACGGTCCAACCAAGTCAAGTCAAGAAAGGGAGTTTGACACTACGATGGTGTCTCGCTCAACTCAAGATGATACACCAGACATGAAGATGCTAACCATGGTGATAGCTCAGATCAAACACCAATCCATGATGCCTCCACTGTCCAACTTGAAACTACGGTTGAAGAAAGACAGATCGCCACTCCAATTTTTATCCCCCGCATGCCAGCGCTCCTACCATCTCCCCCACCAAGACCGACACCTTCAAGACGCCCCATTTCACGGAAAACGCTGGTGGAGTCATCGGCTTTCAACCGCGCGTCGAGTCCTGCACTTGGTGCTAAGAAGAGAGGATGCCCATTGCCGTGCTCATTGAACAACTCCTATGTCAACGCATGGGGTGCTGGCGATGGGGAGCAGTCACCGAGACGGCAATTGCTAAGTTTCTTGATATGTTTCAAGGCGTCTTCGATATTGTTGTCCGCGCCTTGCGTGCTTTATTCCATTGGATGTGATCTCCTCGTGATGAAGAAGCCCCGATGCAAAGATGGAGGCGAAGGAGGACTGACTCGAGCGAGGCGGCGCGCCGAGGCCCGAGCTTTGCTTCTTAGTCGATTGTAGCTTAGTTTCGATGATAGGTGAACCGAACTCGCTAGATGTCGCTGTTTGCGACATCCTAGTGCTGCCTTTGTTGGTCCTGGCGAGACCATTGTTGTCGTTGTGGTTCCTTGAGCTCAGTCTCGATGTAATCTTTGTGCAACCATGTTAGAACAAAACCTTGCTATATTGTCTTTGGAATGTTCGTGGTCTAAACCGCCAGATCGCCGATCTGTTGTCCATGAAACAATTGCTGCCTCCTCCCGCCATCTAGTTTGCATCCAGAGTCCAAACTCGCACCATCGACTCCCATGTGGCTGCTTATCGGGAGGATACCGCCTCAGAACTTCGCACACGCCGCGGATGGAACTAGAGGTGGAATCTTCTTGTTGTGGGACGACTCTGTGGTAACCATCTCAAGTGTTCAAGATGGCACATACTTTCTTTCTCGCTACTATTGCTCTCAACAATGCTTGAGATGCAAAGACTTTCAAGTTAACCACGGATATGGACCTACCGAAGCATCCACAAAGACGACTTCTTCCTCGAACTTACCTCACGAAGTCTTTGATGGAACAAAATGGCTTGTCAATGGAGACTTCAATCAAATTTACCGTGCTAGAGACAAAACCGAGCTAATGTCGACCGTAGCCGTCTTGTGCGTTTGAAACACTCTTGCAAATTGCGACTAAAAGAGATTCATCTTCGAGCAGGAAGTTCACTTGGAGTAACGCGCTCTAATCCAACATTGTGTAAACTCGACGGATTCTTTCGCAATGATAAGCGGGATATCGAGTTCGCTCCCATATTCTCGCATGCTTTATCATCTTCGCTCTCGACCACCGCCTGCTATCTTGTTGGCTAATGACGACGCCCATGAAACCTAAAACCTTCCGCTTCGAGAACTCATGGACTAAGACGCCGGATTCAAAAAGGTTGTCGCCGATGCATGGGCCGAGGACTCCATTCATGTGGAGCCATACCAAAGGCTTTTCCACAAACTAAAGACTACACCGCTCGTCTTCGCTCCCGAGCAAGTCTCTTTTCTCAAACGCAAAGATCCGACTTCACATGGCTCTCGAGGTGATCCTTCGTCTCGATTTGGCCCAGAAGATAGAGAGCTCTCCTTGATGAATGTGATATTCGGAAAAGGTTAAAGAGGAAGATCATTGGGTGGGCTGTTTTGGAAAAATCAAGAAAGAGGCAAAATTCGAGGATAACTAATCGAAAGAAGGAGATGCTAACACCGCTACTTCCATTTACGTCAACCATCGAGGCGTAAAAATTTCATTCACCGCCTCAAGCACAACGGTGGTCGGGTCACGGAACACAAGCTTAAGGAGAACATTATCCATTGTCACTTCAAGAACATCACTAAAAAGGCCCCTGCAGCAAAAGCAGATATCAATCGGGACATTCTTCCTATTCCAGATTGCGACCTTCATGAGTTGGATGAGGCTATCTCCAGGAGGAGGTCAAAGCCGCAGCTTTTTTCATTGCAGCGATAAGGCGCCGGGTCCGGATGGCTTTGGGGCCTTCTTCAAATCTTTTTGGACCATAATTAAGGTTGATGTCATGTGGCTATAAACCGGTTCTCAAATCTCCATGCCTCCCATTTGCCTTTGGTTGAACAACTGCGGATGTCGCTCTTATTCAAAAAGGATGGTGTCAAGACATCTCCGACTTTCGTCCCATTAGTCCGATTCATGCCATCGCGAAGATCATCGCCAAAGTCATGTCCAACCGCTTGGCTCCCCACATGAATGACCTTGTTTCCCAAGCCCAAAGCGCTTTCATCAAAAGAAGATGTATCCATGATAACTTTATGTACGTAAGCAACCCGCCCGACGCTTTCACCGCAAAAACCCCGGCTCGCTCTTCAAGCTTGATATCAAAAGGCATTCGACTCGGTCGATGGGACTTCCTCCTCGACTTGTTGAACCACGGGCTTCCCTTTCGCTTTGAGGTGGGTCTCGCCCTCCGCTCATCGCTTCGTCGAGGGTTCTTCTCAATGGTGTTCTGGATGCCCAATACCACAAGGGTGTGGCTTGCACGGGGGACCCCTCTCCCTCCTCTTTGTGCTTGCAATCGACCTCTGCATCATATCCTTCAAAGGCCATCGAGCAAGGCAAGTTGCACCCTCTTGATGGAAGCTGCGATGGTTATCCGTGCCTCCTTATATGCGACGATCTGCGGTCTTTCTTGCGCCAATTAAATCCGAGGTCAAATTTTTGCGGAAACCCTTGCCGATTTGGTGAGGTCACCGGCCCGATCACAAACCGCTCTAAAAGCATGGTCGCCCCATCGATGTGATCACTTGGACCTTGATGATATTCTACACTCCTTCTCGGCTATCAGATCTACCTTCCCGATGAAGTACCTTGGATTGCCTTTATCGGTCAAGAGATTGAATAGGATCCACTTTCACTACGGAGGACAAGATTGCCTCCAAGCTTTCACCATGGTTGGGCATGCTAATGGTCTGCTCCAGAAGAAATTGTACTAGTCAAGTCTGTCATCACGGCCATTGCCATTTATTATATCACAGCGTTAAACCTTCCAATTGAGGTTCTGGAAAAGATTGATTCTCTTCGACGTGCTTTCCTTTGGGCTGGTTGTGACAAGGTCACCGGTGGCAAATGCAAGATCAACTGGGAACAGGTCTGCAAGTCCAAGGTCCATGGGGCTTAGGTATCCTAAATTTGCGGAAGTTTGCGTCAAGGCTTCAGATCCACCGGCTTTGGGCGTAATGGTGGATCCGGTGAAGCCATGGGTTCGCTTGGGTAACCCTTGTGATGAGAATGATAAAAACATTTTGCCGCCGCCACCAATGTGGTGCTTGGCAACCAGATCCGTGCTTCCTTCCGGGAGTCTGCTTGGCTAGATGGCATGAGACCCAAAGACATCGCTCAAGATTTTGACCTCTCAAAAGAAGGGGATGTTCGGTCCGAAGGCTTTGGATAATAACTTCGGGTCTCTCAAGTCAAAACAGATGGGATCACCTCCGCTACACACCGACCGAGTTCACAACCTTTGGGAGAAATTATCGTGGTGCAACTCAACCCCGACGTGGTGATTCTATCTCTTGAAGCTTTCTAATGATGGCTCCTACTCCGCGTCCTCGCCTACAAGGTCCAGTTCACAGGCTTAGTTGACTCCAACATGCAACAGTTGGTGTGGAAGATCCGGGCTCCCCAAATGCAAATTCTTTGCTTGGCTTGTGATCAATAATAGGATATGGACGGCCGACAGGCTCCAACGCCGTGGATGGCCTAACTGTGATCGCCGCCCTCCGCAAGCAAGTTCAGAAACCGCGGCTCACCTCCTTTTCCAATGCCGCTACACGGTTCGAGTTTGGGAAATGATCAAATCTTGGCTTGGATTGGTTGATGTGAACCCTCTGGCTTGGGTGACGGTCCATTCGGTCAAAGCTTTGGTGGAATCTCATTGAATCCAACGATCGCATCTCGACGGCGATGATGTCTCTTATTATGTTGATCTCATGGGAAATTTGGAACGAGAGGAATGCACGCGTCTTCCGTAACACCGCGGTGCCGGTTGGGGTTCTTGTTGCAAGAATCAAAGATGTTTCAAAGTGTTGGTGCCTTGCAGGGGCCAAATTTTTGAGTACCGTAGTGCCGCGAGAGTGATGTCTTTGTAATTCGGCCTGTGGCCAAAACTCTAAACCTTCTTCTTAATCAATGAAAGTGGCAAATCTTTTGCCCAGTTTCAAAATAAAAAAAAAAAGAAGAGAAAGTTTACTTTCAGCTTTTTGCCAGTCGGAGTAGAAGTAGCAGACGATGGGTGCGCGTAAAATGTCAAATGCCGGAAGATCGCGGACTGCATCCCGGCGCAGGAAGTTCAGATACCCGAGCGATCTGCCGCTCTTTCCCGATGCAGGCCTTTAATTAGTTGTTCAGTTAGTTACTACGCGCAGACAACGGTACAATCCGCTGGTCCGTAGGGGTATGAGTACTGCTGGTAAGGCTGGTTGTAATGGAGAGTATCATATACTAGTATCATGCATATGATAGTGTATGATACTACCTCCCTAATGCATAGTATCATATATTAGTATCATGTAGTACTTTATTTATTGCCATGCATGACACAAAGTAGCATAGCATTTAATATGATACAGTATCATGATATGATACTACACTCTCTCTTTCTTCATTTAATGCTATGACACCTCATCAAAATTGCCTAGTTGGCATGCATGATACTACCATTACGACCAGCCTAAGAGCAGTGCTGATAGTACTGTACTATAGTGGCAGGAGTATTTGCAGATTTTTAGCTGATTAGAGCAGTTAATGTGTTGTGGCACGTTCGGGGGATTTAGGTGGTCATACGACCGTTGCAGCATTGGCCTTTGTGTTGTTACTCTTTGACTAACGGCGCCTGTAGCTCCGGTCCCAAGTTGAATCTGAACTCGTGATGCACTGCTCCTAATAAGATGAAAAAACAACAGATTGTTCAGAAAAAGAAAAAAACGAGCCTTGTTGTTTAGTGGCCATCTACTACAGCAGTTTCTGAACTCGTTTTTTCCTATGGGCTAAAGACTCCTTGACGATCGAGTACTGCACTGCCAGTGCGTGACTGACAGTGAACTTACATTCAGAGCTGGAAACAGCACACACCAGGCTAATGTTCACACGAAAAAGACCAGAGCGCCTGTGACGACCGGCGGTTCGGAGTTCCTGTCAATCAGCCAGCATTGCGTGCGCCTGGCGGCGATAATCAAATCCGGGGTGCTATTTAGGGGATCCATCTTGGTCACCGAGCGGCGCACGCCAGGGTACGTTGGTGGCCGGGCCGACTAGTTTACGTGGATCCGTCGCACGCCCCATGTGGCCGGCACATGCCATGATTTCTGTCTCCCTTCCTCTCCTCCACTTGGATAGAATAGATGGCATGGCATGGCATGGAGCCTCCCATGCCGAGCCGTAGTCCCCGGCCGCGCCCCGGCTCACCAACCATGTCCATGTGACGCGTCTCTGTCCGTCCTTACCCCGTGGTTTTTGGCGGCCAGTGCTTGCAAATCCTGGCACGCAACAATAGCGGATACAGATTAAGCTAACGACAGTGTACTGGCGGTTGCTGTTGCCATCGATCCCCAAACAGTCTCTGTTTGATCCTCTCCGTGTACCGGACGTTGATTGCTCTAATGGCATCTTCTCTTATAAAAGACGATGATTTCCAAGAGTCGTGAGAATGGCGTGCAGTTTTAGTTTTAGTAGAATGGTAATTAACTGACGATGTGTGTGAATGTGTGTGCAGGTCGGAGGCAGCTCGTACCAGGTGCCCGCCGGGCGACGAGACGGCAACGTCTCGGTGGCGGGCGAGACCAACGGGAACCTGCCGCCGCCGACCGCCAACGTGAACCAGCTCAACCAGATCTTCGGCTCCAAGGGCCTCTCCCAGGCCCAGATGGTCGCGCTCTCAGGTACGCACGTAGTCACCACCTCAACCTCGTGCGCCGACGGCCCGAGAGAGACATCCGCGTGCGTGCACCACTGACTGATTTACTACTGAATGAATTTGGTCTGCAGGTGCGCACACGGTGGGGATGGCGCAGTGCAGCTCCTTCAGCAGCCGGCTCTACTCGTACGGGACCAACGGCGGGAAGGACCCCAGCATGGACCCGGCCTACCTTGCCACGCTGAGCACGCAGTGCCCGCAGTCCGGCGCCAGCCAGCCCGTGGCCATGGACCCCGTCACCCCCAACACCTTCGACACCAACTACTACGCCAACGTCGCCGCCAACCGCGGCCTGCTCGCCTCCGACCAGGCCCTCCTCGCCGACAACACCACCGCCGCGCAGGTCCTCGGCTACACCTCCAGCCCCGGCACCTTCCAGACCGACTTCGCCAGCGCCATGGTCGCCATGGGCGCCATCGGCGTGCTCACCGGCAACCAAGGCACCATCAGGACAAACTGCAGGGTCGTCGGCTGATCGAGCGAGCGCGTGATTGGATTCAAATGTACTATGGCGTAGATAGGTATAAAGTGTAAGAAGCTGTTCGATCATTCGTTTGCGATCTGTACTCTACTCGCTAGCTAGCTTAATTAGCATAGCTTAGCCCCACCGTCCTCTTTCTTCTTATTCTTCATCCTGCAGCGTACTTTCTTTCTCTTTCTCTGCTTTTGTATTTTCTTAATTAGCCTCTGTATATGCATTATCTAGCTGCTGGGCCGAGAAACTGTATGTATGTATTGACATGATCACAGCATGATTGGGTTGGGTACCAATGTACCGATATAGTACTACAGTGTATAATAAAAAGCTACACTACAGACAGACAGTTGTTACGCTACCGACGCCCCTTCTCAGTGATTTCTTTTTGTCAGTCACTTGCACCTGACATTAGTAGCGAGACGTACGTAGATGCAGGGGCGTACCGTGCGCCGAGGAAGCTGTAGGACGAGACCTCATTTTTTTTTTTAGAAAAGGAGGACGATCCCCGGCCTCTGCATCTGGACGATGCATACGGCCACTTTATTAATTATTGACACAAGACCGTACAGAGTCATACAACAAATAGTCTAAAGCCACCAAACTAAGCAACATCCGTCGCTATCCCTATCCGATTGATGTAAAGTACTGAAAGTCCTGGCCTCATACCAAATGCAGACACACGTACCAAACCTAACCATCTAAACACTTGAGGTCCCACCGGAGGCTGCCGGTATGGGCACCCACCATCAAAGCGTGCTTCTCAACCAGACCCTCGCGGGTATGAGACCGCCATGACCACCTCTCACGAACCCATCTTTGAGTCAGATCACAGATCAACCCTAGCCGGTCCAAGCGCCGCCGACGCCACCATGACGCTTGAGCGGCGTCACCTCTGCTGCGAGTCCATCTCCGCTCATCAGCGCCGAGTCTCCACTGCGCCACGCCGCCGAGATCCGCCGTCATCAATGGAGCAGATGAAACACCGTTCCTCCTCTTGTCCCCTCCAACCAGCACTCGCTCCAAAACGATGCCCCCGGGAGGGAGAACGGTACCGATAGCACCGTCATCGTCCGATCCGTTAGACCCAGATCTAGGGTTTCCCCCGGAACTTCCCGATCAGGTTGACGTGACATGCAACGACGATGCCTCCAGAAGGAAACGACGTCTGAGACGCCGCCATCGTCCGCCAAGGCCGCAGTCTGGCGCGATTTTCACCGGAAGCCACGTCTTCCCGATCTCGTGGCCGATCGAACCGAAAGCGTAACTCGCCACGAAGACGTATGTTGCCGTCGGTACTCGGCGGAGATCCGCATCTCTCACCGGTCCCTCCACGCGCCGCCGGTCGGTAAAAGCCTCGCCGCGACGGATCCAAACGGGCGTTGGATCCGCAGAGCTGCGTCGTCACCATCACGGTAGGACAGCCCACTCGCCGGATGGGCGGCGCCACCGCCGCCGTCCATGAAGGCCGCCGCCGTCGGCGATGGTGCTCGGCCCCGCCGACAATCCGGAATCTCCGCCCTAGCCGCCGTTAGATCACATGAGAAGGCCGCCGCCGCCTCAGATGGGATCGCGCCCCCCCGCCCGTAACCGGTGGCACGGGCCCGCCGCCATCATGCCCACGCCGGCAGCGGCGGCGAGAAGGGTGGAGGAGAGGTCTTGCAAGGGCGATATTTATGCCGAGACCTCATGTCTGCCGATATTTTAACATCTCCCATTTTTGCGTATATTAAAAAATCTGTGTGTAATTAAAAAAAGTATTTGCGTATATTAAAAAATGTTTGTGCCAAAAAGAAAAAAGGAAATAAACCCCAACATGGACCCGACCTACTGCCACGCCAAGATGCAAGGTGCCGCATGATCGGCGCCACCGACCCGTGGCCATGGACCCGTCACCCCAACACCTTCGACACCAACTACTACGCCTAACGTCGCGCCAACCGCTGCTGCTCGCCTCCGACCAGGCCTCCTCGCCGACAACACCACCACAAGAGGTCTCGGCTACACCTCCAGCCAGTGGCGGAGCCAGGAAAAATTAGGAGCCGGGGCGGACTGCAAACTGTCTAAAAGAACCGGCTAAGTGCAACCGAATAATTGGATACAAATTTTACAACTATAAGGCACTATACTGGAGACTGATAAATTCAGAATAGTTTCAAAGTCAAACAATCGATGTTGTATTGTTCATACACATAATTTTAATAAATACTAAAATTAAATACGACAACTAATATCTCAATAAATGATAGTACTCGCGAAACAATACTTGATATCCAAATGTCCGATCAAGCACCCAAAAAGAGACCCTGGAATTGGAAAATGTAAGAATTAGTAGTCTATAGTGGAGTTGTAAAAACGTATTCACATAGAAAATGAAATATACCAACTAACAATGCCTCGGTAAAATCCCTTCTCGAGCCTTCATGGCCTGAAACCTTCGAGTGATAACTTCATCGTCGAGTGATTTAAATATTTCACGTTCAGTGTAGCATATCATCAAGTGATTAAACCAATCATCATTGATCGTGCTGCGCAGTTTAGACTTGATAATTTTCATTGCCGAGAAAGCTCTCTCAACAGATGCCGTGGACACCGGCAGTAGCAAAGCTAACTCAATGAGCTTATAAACCAATGGAAAGACCAAATGTTTCTCTGTTTCAACCATTTTTGTAGCTAAACTTTCAACATCTTTGCAAGTAGAAAATGCAGCATGATTTCTCAAATGAAGAACAAAAGTCTCAAGTTGGTCCCTCAATATTGTACGATCACTATTTGAGAAATCGGCACTATATATTTCAGCAAGCCGAGAAAGCTTCTGTACATCAAACTTGGAGAAAGAATTCTTGGGATCAAGACACGAGAAACATGCAATTACCTCTTGGTTTGAGTCACTGAAGCGATGATTCATCTCAACACATATTTTGTCAATAACGACATAGAAAATCTCAGCCCGGTAATAATGAAGATTAGTGATAGTCCTTCCCTCTAGCCTCGAGCGACCTCGAACTGGTATTTCATCATCCATATTTGGCACTGGAATACCTTTGGAATTGCAGAATTGTTTGACCTCATCAAAAATACTCTCCCAACCACTATCTCTCATGGTAGCCAACGGAGTTTAACATCATGAATTAATTCCAAGGCAAGCACAATATTTGTATCCCTTCTTTGCAAAAGTTGTGAGAGCTCATTTGTTATACCAAACAACTTTAGCATAAACTTCAAAACGAGAGCAAATTTGAAGCACTCCATTTTTCTATGCAACCAGCAGCATGGCTCGGATTACGCCCATTTGCGCCAACCGTGCTAAGAACTTTTATTACAGAGGCCCACATTTGGTCCAAGCGAAGCAAAGTTTTATGATGTGAACCCCATCTAGTATCTCCAGGTCTAGCAAGACTAGTCTGTTGATTCAAGCCTCTTCCTGTAGATATCTCACCCCTCTCAAGCCTTTCCAAAATATCATTGTGAGATTCTTCCACCAACACTTCCATCTTCTTGCAAGATGAAGTTGTTGTGGTCACAATCAATGATATGTACTCAAAAAAATCATGAATATATGAGCAAGAAGAACTAGCAACGGCAACCACAACCAACTGTAATCTATGGGCAAAGCAATGGACGTAGAAAGCATGAGGGTTTTAAATCGAGAATTTTTCTTTGCAAACCGTTAAATTCACCTCTCATGTTTGAAGCACCGTCATATCCTTGCCCTCGTAGCCTTGAAATTGATAATTTGTAATGATCAAGAAGCTTTACAAGAGCTAACTTCAGTGACTCGGATGTAGTATCTTTGATGTGGTGCAGACATACAAATCGTTCCACAACCTTCCCTTCATTCACATACCTACAAAAAATTAGAATGAATAGATAAATCATGGATGAACAAAGAATTGAAGTAAATAAAGAAACCAAAAAATAAAAGATAGTTACTAACCTCAACATTACTGCCATTTGTTCTTTCACCGATATATCGCGTGACTCATCAATAAGAACAGAGAACTTTTTATCACCAAGCTCCCCCATAATCACTTCGGTGACTTCTTCTGCACAACACCTTGCAAGGTCCTTTTGTATTTCACCGGAAGTCCTCTTGCAGTTTTCTCCACCACGATCAAAAGCATCTCTTACTTCTTCATTGCTATCCTTTAACCAATCTATCATCTCTAGAAAGTTTCCCTTGTTCAATGAAGTAGTAGATTCATCATGGCCACGGAATGACAAACCTTGTGCTATGAGATACCTTACACACTCTAGAGAAGAAGTCAAGCGAATCTTATATAATCTGTGAGATTCCACAGTTCCACGAGCGAACTTGGTTGACACACTTTGTCTTTGATTTTTGAAATCATCATAATGCCGAACACAATTGTTGTGACCACTATTTAGACCACCTACATGCTCAGGTAAGGCTCTATATGCTATGCATGTTTCCAGTCCCTAAAACCTGTTTTGGTGAAGACTTCAAACCCAAAGTGTTCGGCCCTTCCAGGTTGCTTGAACAAGAAACAATAGAAACAAAAGGCCGCATCCTCGGACTCGCTATATTCTATCCAGTTATACTTTTCATACCATGACTTAGAAAATGCTCTTGAATCCGTTCGGCGAAATTCTAATTCTGGTTTGGTTCGACCCTTTAATATGTATGCCCTCCTAACTTGGTCTTGAATTTGTGGTGCATATTCAACAATTTGTTTTCTCTGTGCGGGATCAGATTGAATTTCGTCCGGATTAAACTCACTATTGTGAGGAACATGAATAGGAGGGTCTTGTTCTGATTCCGGCTGCACAACACTTGCATTCTCAATGCTTGCTCTAGGAACCAAAAACCTCCTCATATCTGAAATTAATAACATAAGATTAAAGTTGGATGATTTGGAATGATTGAATGAACTAACTAACAATAGTCAGGTTAGATGTGTTGACAACAAAAGTGACAATACCTGTGCCAAGTGGAGATCGATATTCCTTCAATCAACCTGCTCGGGGTGATAGAATCTTTAATTACACATGTCGCTGCAAATTACATGCCGAAATTAGAATGCCCAAATTACTCATGCGTGTGTCTGCAGCTGCACAAGACTAAGCCCTAAACTCACCTCAATTCCTCTCCTAATTAGAATCTGGAAGACAAGCCACAAACTGCTAGGAGGAGGCGCCGTGGATTGCCGTCCTTCCGTGGATTTGCCCGGCGATCTGCCGCTGCTGTCGAACGAACTGAACCGTCGCGGTCGATCGCGGCGGGAGGAGCAGGAGACGAGAAGGCGTCAAGGGTTTCGCTAGCCCCCGGCGATTTTACTAAGCCTTTACGCGCAGACGTGCGGGCGTAGAGCCACGAGCATTGGGCTAGGCCTACAACGTACTCCATAAATGTATTAATTAAATGGGCCTAGGCCTCTACGTTGTGCAAGGCTCAGCCACCTAGGAACTTTTTGCCATGTCTCAAAAAAAAAAAAAAAACCTAGGAACTTTTTGCCTGGGCAAATAACGCCAAACTCTGCTAATTAGGAGGTGGTTTATTAGTCACTATCAAGTGCTGCTGGGCTAGGAGCCCGGGCAGCTGCCCCGGGTCGCGGGGTACCAGCTCCGCCACTGCCTCCAGCCCCGGCACCTTCCAGACCGACTTCGCCAGCGCCATGCTCGCCATGGGCGCCATCGGCGTGCTCACCGGCAACCAAGGCACCGTCAGGACAAACTGCAGGGTCGTCGGCTGATGACCTCATCCTCATCCATCAACCGCCTTCTGATTCTGCTTCTTCTGGTACCGACCCGGCGATTGAATTGAAATGTACTATGGCGTACAGTAGATAGGTATAGAGCGTAAACTGTTTGGTCCATCTGTACTGTACTCGCTAGCTAGCTCTTAATTAGCTTAGCTTAGCCCCATCCGTCCTCTCTCTTCTTCTTCTTCTTCTTCTTCTTCTTGCAGCATACTTTCTTTCACTGCTTCTGTATTTTCTTAATTGGCCTCTGTATATGTATTATCTAGCTGCTGGGCCGACAACTGTATGTATGTAATGACATGATCACAGCATGATTGGGTTGGGTACCAATGTACCAATATACAGTGATTAATAAAAACCTATACTACTACAGAGTACAGACAGACATGTGTAATGTGTTGCTACCGGCGCCACTTTTCTCTGATTTCGTTTTAAAAACTCTTGCGGATAGTCGAGGTAGCACATAAGGCAGATTAAAAAAAAAATCTAAAGTGTCAACCACTCTGTCCAGCAAAAAATTTAACATCTCCCAATTGTTTCCCGATCTCTTTGTAAGGAATAGGATGAATTCTTCAAAACATTTTTTTTCTTTTTTTTTTTGCTTTTTTAGTCAGTTTTGATTTAGAAAACAATATACAAAAAAACTTTGTAAATTTTATAAAAAATATCATAAATTCAAATCTAAATTTAAAAAATAATTGTTCACCAAAGTAATAAACGTTCTTGGGATCTATTTTCAAAAATCTAAAAAATAATAAAACAATCTACCGCGTTGCTGCAAAATGCAAACTGTTTGACCGATTGAACCAGAAGATTATAAAGCATGTTATCCAAGACATGAGATATATACTAGTGGTGCCTTTGAACACAAGGAAGCAACTAATAATGTGTTTTTGGAAAATGTTTGGCGTGCGTTAAAAAAGTTTATAACATGTATTTTTAAAAGAGTTCAACGTAAGTTAAAAAATATTGTGTAAATTATGCAATTATCGTGGCATATACACAAGCATGTTGTATCGTGATCTCGCTGCCAATTAAATGAAATATGCAATTAACGCCAAACAGACCACACTACCTCGAATTAAATGAAGATAGAATGGGCGCATACATATAACTGCCAGCTGGGCAAGGCCCATGGGGCGGGAGCTCCCCCTTAGAGATGCCTAGGTTCAGGCCATGCAGCAAGGCACGCCTAGGATTGGCCCCAAAACTGCCCAGATTTAGGTAGAAAATGGCAAAAACTTGTAATTTTTCAGAATTTGCTATTTCTCCCCATCTCAGGCAGGATTTAGGCCGGTCTTAGGTAGTTCGCCCAGTCTGAGGTCAGACTTAGATACTGCCTCACAGGTTTTCCGGCTCTTAGTCATGCTTTCGTTTCCCCAGTTTTCTTCATCTTTAGACGCACGCGTTGCACGCTACAACCATCTTTATCCAACACGCTCCCTCGTCATTGCACCCTCAGCCTTCAACATTCAACAAGGCCGGCCTACCATAGGAACGTGAACCAGGGCTATCTTGACGAGTCCTTGCCGCTGTCCGCCGGCAAGATACATGCAGCGCCTCGAGGCAAGTGCGTCTGTGGCTGCTGCATTAGATTGTTGTCGCCGGCGTTGAGCGCCGCAGCTTGGCTGGAGCTGGACACAAGGATGCACGTCAAGTGCAGGTTAACGAGCAAGTAACGGCCGTCTGCGGCTACTGCCGGCGTTGCCTACCGACAAATCAAGCATCACATCTTCCTCCCCAAACCAGTGTCCGTCGTTCGGCCGCTCGACCACGGGGTTCCTCAGGACAGTGCCGACCGGCTCGTTGGAGGGGCCGCACGCGTCATCTTATCATCGTGTGGGTGTCATCAATCTAGAGCTGCGGCGCTCGGCACCGTACCCCCCGTGGATGGAGATGTCGCCAAAACCAGCGCCACCTCACCGGCCCGCCATGTCGATTGGCCGCTGCCTGACCGGGCGAGGGACGACGCTGGGCTCGGACGGATCCGTCTCATCATGGCATTAACTAAACTTCATGCCGGCAAGCCAATACCTCGGCGGCGCTCGTGACACCAATGGACAGATTGTTGATGATGTCGTCAAAGTTGTTTCCGCCTCACCGGCCATATATAGCCTGGGCGCTCGGTCGAACAGGACAAATATCCACGGCTAGCTAGCTAAAGGGCGTGGCGTGTGTGCACCAGAGGCTGCTTGGCTACAAGCCGCCTGCCATGCACGTGCGTGCATGTACGCCTGGAGTCAGTCCTGCCTGGAGTTAGCCATTATATAGAGATTTTGTAAATTTTGTAAATTTTATAAAAAATATCATAAATTCAAATCTAAATTTAAAAAAAAATTGTTCACCAAAGTAATAAACGTTCTTGGGATCTATTTTCAAAAATCTAAAAAATATAATGAATTTTAAAAAAAAAGTTGACTAATTTAGAAGCAAAAAAATAAATACCAGAAGAAAGCGAGAGGAACAACGAAAAGGAAAAAAACCAGGCAAAATTGTGTTGGGAAAAAACTGAGAATGAGAAAATAAAATAAAACCAAAAGTAAGACCGAAAATAAAGTAAGAATGATACTAAAAGTGAAAAGGCAAATAAAAATAAAGCCTAAACCGATATGGAAAATATCGAAAGGAAGCATTGGTTGTCAGATTTTTGCTATGTTTGTCAGACATACTACCTCGAATTAAATAACAACATACAACTCTTTACTGCTGGCATATACACAAGCACGTTGTATTGTGATCCCGCTGGCAATTAAATGAAATTGGCACTTATCGCCAAACAGACCGCAAGTGGCTTTGATTCCAGGGGGTGCGTCACCTTGTGTTCCTCGTCTGCGTCCGCCATGTTATACACAATGTGGAAGTGTTTTTTCTACAGGGAGAGGCTTAGGATCTGTTCATGCCCGCTATTTATCTATAATTCAAATTGTTATTATAATTTTTAAAAGTGGTATGATTTATTAAAAAATGTTCTTGAATGTGAAAAAACATTCTTTCAATATATACCAAGTTCGTGAATTTTCAAAAATCTCTGTGTAATTAAAAAAGTATTTGCGCATATTAAAAAATGTTTGTGCAATTTTTAGAAAGTTTATCAAAAAAAGTTTGCTTCTGCTAATAATTTCATCGAATTTATTTATTTCTCTTGACTTTTTAAAAGTATTTCACATTTGCAAGAATGTCCGCATTTTTAAATGTCCATGTGTGAAATGTTTGCATATTTTAAAAAAACTTTGTAAATTTTCTAAAAATGATCATATATTCGAAAGTAAATTTAAGGACGACTGTTCACTAAAATACAAAAAGGTTCTTGGATTCTATTTTTCACAAATCTAAGAAATATCATGATTTTTCTAAATTTTATTAATCCAGAAAAACAAAATTTTAAATACCAAAAGAAACCAATGGGAACAAAAAAAGAGAAAAGAAAATAAACCAGCAAAAATATCTTGAGAAAATATGGAAAATGGATAAAATAAAATAAAACCAAATACACAACCAAAAATAAAAAGTTAATACTAACAGTGAAAAGACAAATAAAATTATAGCCTAAACCGACTTGGAAAATATCAAAAAGGAGGGATTGGTACCTAATGGGATTGGCTCATTTACTCACGCCATGTGTGGCTGTCGTGCATGAAATAGGATTAACCTTGCTATACTATCTTCACCGCCGAGTATACAACGGTAGTTGGGTCGGCGACTGACGACTTATACTGTACTTGCGGCTACAGAAGCGTCATCCGAAAACAATTTTTTTCCACCTTCGAGCGTACCCCTATATCTCATCAACAAATAAGGATGGGGATATGCACCACTATATTAATCTGAGTGTATTCTTCAATTTTAATTGGATGTATGCTTTCCTTTAGGAGAGGTATTCTTCTATCATCTTAATGATTTGTAAGTACGTATAAATGCATCTAGATGTGGACGGCTGGACTGACATCTGACAGTGGCCCCACATGATGCAACTTGCACACAACGGTTATGCTTCCCGCCGCTCCTTCGGCAAGCTCCCAACGCACTCCAACCTCTACTCCATCGCAACCTCCATCATTCTTTTGTTGCAAGGGCTATTGGAGTCGTCATGGGGCACTGACCGGTGTTGGGGAACGTTGCAGAAAATTAAAATTTTTCCTACGGTTTCACCAAGATCCATCTATGAGTTCATCTAAGCAACGAGTAACGGGAGAGAGTTTGCATCTACATACCACTTGTAGATCGCGTGCGGAAGCTTGCTTGGTGATGATGGAGTCGTACTCGAACGTGATTCAGATCACCGATGCCAAGTCCGAACGGACAGACCTCCGCGCTCAACACACGTGACGGACGAGCGACGTCTCCTCCTTCTTGATCCAGCAAGGGGAAGGAGAGGTTGAGGAAGACGGCACCACCGGCAAGACGACGGCGTGGTGATGGTGGTGATGCAAGATCTCAGCAGGCTTCACGAGCTCTACGGAGGAGGAGATGTGTTGGGGAGGAGGGCTGCGCCTTGGGAGATGTGTACAGCAGCCCCTCCCCCCTTTATATAGGCCCCAGGTGGCGGCCCCTAGAGATCCAATCTCAAGGGGCGGCGGCAAGGGTGGAGTGCCCCTGCCGGTGGGCGCTTCACCCCTAGGGTTTCAACCCTAGGCGCAGGTGGGCCTGAGGCGCACCAGCCCCTGTGGGCTGGTTCCTTCCCCTATGGCCCATGGGGCCCTCCGGATGGGTGGCCCCACCGGTGGACCCGGGACCCTTCCGGTGGTCCCGTGATTTTGCCCAGAACCCCAAACTTTCCCGATGGTCAAACACCACTTCCTATATATTATTCTTTACCTCCGGACCCTTCCGAACTCCTCGTGACGTCAGGGATCTCATCCGGACTCGAACAACATTCGTATTCACATACTAGTCTTCCTACTAACCCTAGCGCCACCGAACCTTAAGTGTGTAGACCCTACGGGTTCGGAGACACGCAGACATGACCGAGACGACTCTCGGGCAATAACCAACAGCGGGATCTGGATACCCATGTTGGCTCCCACATGCTCCTCGATGATTTCATCGGTTGAACCACGATGTCGAGGATTCTATCAAACCTCGTATGCAATTCCTTTGTCAATCGATGCGTTACTTGCGAGACTCGATCGTCGGTATCCCAATACCTCGTTCGGTCTCGTATCGACAAGTCACTTTACTCGCATCGCAATGCATGATCCCGTGACCAACACCTTGGTCACATTGAGCTCATTATGATGATGCATTACCGAGTGGGCCCAGAGATACCTCTCCGTCATACGGAGTGACAAATCGATCTCGATCCATGTCAACCCAATGATACTTTCGGAGATACCGTAATGCACCTTTATAGTCACCCGATTACGTTGTGACGTTTGATACACCCAAGGCACTCCTACGGTAACCGGAGTTACACGATCTCATGGTCGAAGGAATAGATACTTGACATTGGCAAAGCTTCTAGCAAACGAACTATACGATCTTTTATGCTATGCTTATGATTGGGTCTTGTCCATCACATCATTCTCCTAATGATGTGATCCGTTATCAACGACATCCAATGTCCATAGTCGAAACCATGACCATCTATTGATCACAACGGGCTAGTCAACTAGAGGCTCACTAGGGACATATTGGGGTCTAAGTGTTCACACGTGTATTATGATTTCGGATAACACGCTTATAGCATGAACAAAAGACAATTATCATGAACATTGAAATATAATAATACTTTTATTATTGCCTCTAGGGCATATTTCCAACATCTCCCACTTGCACTAGAGTCACTAATCTAGTTACATTGTGATGAATCGAACACCCATAGAGTTCGGTGTTGATCATGTTTTGCACGCGAGAGAGGTTTAGTCAGCGGATCTGCGACATTCAGATCCGTGTGCACTTTGCAAATCTCTATGTCTCCATCTTGAACATTTTCACGGATGGAGTTGAAACGACGCTTGATGTGCTCGGTCTTCTTGTGAAACACGGCTCCTTTGCAAGGGCAATAGCTCCAGTGTTGTCACAGAAGAGTTTGATCGCCCCGACGCATTGGGTATGACTCCTAGGTCGGTGATGAACTCCTTCACCCATATTGCTTCATGCGCGCCTCCGAGGCTGCCATGTACTCCGCTTCACACGTAGATCCCGCCACGACGCTTCGCTTGCGGTTGCACTACCATCGCTCCACCATTCAACATATACACGTATCCGGTTTGTGACTTAGAGTCATCAGATCTGAGTCGAAGCTAGCGTCGACGTAACCTTTACGACGAGCTCTTCGTCTCCTCCATAAACGAAACATGTCCTTTGTCCTTTTCGGTACTTCAGGATATTCTTGACCGCTGTCCGGTGTTCCTTGCGGGATTACTTTGGTATCTTGCAACCAAACTTACGGCGAGGTTTACATCGGTCAGTACACAACATGGCATACATAATAGATCCTATGGCTGAAGCATAGGGATGACACTCATCTCTTCTTTATCTTTTGTCGTGGTCGGTGGTCGAGCTGAGCTCGTTTCACACCTGTAACATAGGCAAGAACCCTTCTTGGACTGATCCATTTTGAACCTCTTCAAAATCTTATCAAGGTATGTGCTTTGTGAAAGACCTATGAGGCGCCTCGATCTATCCCTATAGATCTTGATGCCTAATATATAAGCAGCTTCTCCAAGGTCCTTCATTGAAAAGCACTTGTTCAAGTAGGCCTTAATGTCTGTCCGAGAGTTTTGTATCATTTCCCATCAAGAGTATGTCATCTACATATAATAGGAGAAATGCTACTGAGCTCTCACTCACTTTCTTGTAAACGCAGGCTTCTCCATAAGTCTGCACAGAACCCAAACGCTTTGATCATCTCATCAAAGCGAATGTTCCAACTCCGAGATGCTTGCACCAGTCCGTAAATGGATCATTGGAGCTTGCATACTTTGTTAGCGTTCGAGGATCGACAAAACCTTCCGGCTGCATCATATACAGCTCTTCCTTAAGATGTCCGTTAAGGAATGCCGTTTTGACGTCCATCGCCATATCTCATAATCATAGTATGCGGCAATTGCTAACATGATTCGGACGGACTTAAGCTTCGCTACGGAGAGAATGTCTCGTCGTAGTCAATCCCTTGAACTTGTCGATAACCCTTAGCGACAAGTCGAGCTTTATATATGGTAACATTACCATCGCGTCCGTCTTCTTCTTAAAAATCCATTTGTTTTCTATCGCTCGCCGATCATCGGGCAAGTCTGTCAAAGTCCATACTTTGTTTTCATACATGGATTCTATCTCGGATTTCATGGCCTCAAGCCATTTGTTGGAATCCGGCCCGCCATTGCTTCTTCATAGTTCAAGGTTCATTGTTGTCTAGCAACATGATTTCCATGACAGGTTGCCGTACCACTCAGTGCGGAACGTGTCCTTGTGGACCTTGAAGTTCAAGAGTAACTTGATCCAAGTATCTTGATCATCATCAATGATTTCCTCTTGATGGGTGTGGGCATTACAGAACGGTTTCTCTGCGGCACCACTTTCCCGCTCGAGAGGTAGTACTTCATCGAAGTTCTACTTTCCTCCCACTTACTTCTTTCGAGAGAAACTCTTTTCTAGAAAGCATCCGTTCTTGGCAACAAAGACTTTGCCTTCGGATCTTAAGTAGAAGGTATACCCGCGGTTTCCTTAGGGTATCCTATGAATACGCATTTTTCCGACTTGGGTTCGAGCTTTTCAGTTGAAGTTTCTTGACATAAGCATCGCATCCCCAAACTTTCGAAACGCAGCTTAGGTTTCTTCCCAAACCATAATTCATACGGTGTCGTCTCAACGGATTTAGACGGTGCCCTATTTAAAGTGAATGTAGCTGTCTCTAGAGCGTATCCCCAAAATGATAGCGGTAAATCGGTAAGAGACATCATAGACCGCACCATATCCAATAGAGTGCGATTTCGACGTTCGGACACACCGTTTCGCTGAGGTGTTCCAGGCGGCGTGAGTTGTGAAACGATTCCACATTTTCTTAAGTGTGTGCCAAATTCGTGACTTAAATATTCTCCTCCACGATCTGATCGTAGGAACTTTATCTTTCGGTCACGTTGATTCTCCACCTCACTCTGAAATTCCTTGAACTTTTCAAAGGTCTCAGACTTGTGTTTCATTAAGTAGACATACCCATATCTACTCAAGTCATCGGTGAGAGTGAGAACATAACGATATCCTCCGCGAGCCTCAACGCTCATTGGACCGCACACATCGGTATGTATGATTTCCAACAAGTTGGTTGCTCGCTCCATTGTTCCGGAGAACGGAGTCTTGGTCATTTTGCCTAAGAGGCATGGTTCGCATGTGTCAAACGATTCATAATCAAGAGACTCTAAAGTCCATCAAGCATGGAGCTTCTTCATGCGCTTGACACCAATGTGACCAAGGCGGCAGTGCCACAAGTATGTGGGACTATCGTTATCGACTTTACATCTTTTCGCATCCACACTATGAACATGTGTAATATTACGCTCGAGATTCATTAAGAATAAACCATTGACCATCGGAGCATGACCATAAAACATATCTCTCATATAAATCGAACAACCATTATTCTCAGACTTAAATGAGTAGCCATCTCAGATTAAACGAGATCCGGATACAATGTTCATGCTCAAACTTGGCACTAAATAACAATTATTGAGGTTCAAAACTAATCCCGTAGGTAAATGTAGAGGCAGCGTGTCGACGGCGATCACATCGACCTCGAACCATTCCCGACGCAAGATCGTCACCTCGCCCTTCGCCATCTCCGTTTTATTCCGCAGCTCTGCTGTGAGTTACAAATATGAGCAACGGCACGGTATCAAATACCCGGGAGTTACTACGAGTAATCGGTAAGGTACACATCAATTACATGTATATCAAATATACCTTTGGTGTTGCGGCCTTCTTATCCGCTAAGTATTTGGGGCGTTCCGCTTCAAAGGACCCTTCCCTTGCAATAAAAGCACTCGATCTCGTGCTTGGGTCCATTCTTTGACTTCTTCCCGCAGCAGACTTACGGGCGCGGCAACATCCTTGCCGTCCTTCTTGAAGTTCTTCTTACCCTTGCCCTTCTTGAACTTAGTGGTCTTATTGACCATCAACACTTGATGTTCCTTTTCGATTTCAGCCTCTCACGACTTTAGCATTGAGAACACTTCAGAATGGTCTTTACCATCCCCGCATGTTGTAGTTCATCACAAAGCTCTTGAAGCTTGGTGGGAGCGATGGAGGATTCTGTCAATGACCGCCTCATCGGGAGGTTAATGTTCAACTGGGTCATACTGGCGTGCAACCCGACATCTTGAGGATGTGCTCACCGTGTAACTGTTTTCCTCCATCTTACAATCTGTAGAACTTGTCGAGACATCATATCTCTCGACCGGGCATGAGCTTGGAAAACTAGTTTCAGCTCTTGAACATCTCATATGCTCCGTGATGCTCAAAACGCTTTTGGAGCCCGGTTCTAAGCTGTAGAGCATACCGCATCGAACGAGGGAGTAATCATCGAACGAGTCCGCCAGACGTTCAAATCGTCTTGCAGCGCTGGGAGAACAGTGGATCACCTAACGGTGCTTCTAGGACATCTTGTTTCTTGGCAGCTATGAGGATGATCCTCGTGTTCCGGACCCAATCCGTATAGTTGCTGCCATCATCTTTCGACTTGGTTTTCTCTAGGAACGCGTTGAAGTTCATGTTGACATTAGCGTTGGCCATTGATCTACAAGACATATTTGCAAAGGTTTTAGACTAAGTTCATGATAATAAAGTTCTTAATCAAAATTACGAACTCCCACTTAGATTAGACATCCTCTAGTCATCTAAGTGTTACACGATCCGAGTCGACTAGCCCGTGTCCGATCATCACGTGAGACGGACTAGTCATCATCGGTGAACATCTTCATGTTGATCGTATCTTCCATACGACTCGTGTTCGACCTTTCGGTCTCCGTGTTCCGAGGCCATGTCCGCACATGCTAGGCTCGTCAAGTTAACCCTAAGTGTTTTTGTGTAAATCTGTCTTACACCCGTTGTATGTGAACGTAAGGATCCATCACACCCGATCATCACGTGGTGCTTAGAAACGATTTAACTGTAGCAACGGTGCACGTTAGGGAGAACACTTCTTGAAATTTTATAAGGGATCATCTTATTTACTACCGTCGTCCTAAGTAAACAAGATGTAAAAACATAATAAACATCACATGCAATTATATATAGTTGTGACATGATATGGCCAATATCATCAAGCTCCATTGATCTCCATCTTGGGGCTCCATGATCACCTTGTCACCGCTTGACACCATGATCTCCATCATCATGATCTCCATCATCGTGTCTTCATGAAGTTGTCGCGCTAACGACTACTTCTACTTCTATGACTAACGCGTTTAGTAATGAAGTAAAGTAGTTTACATGGCGTTCTTCAATGACACGCAGGTCATACAAAAAATAAAGACAACTCCTATGGCTCTCGCCGGTTGTCATACTCATCGACATGCAAGTCGTGAATCCTATTACAAGAACATGATCTCATACATCACAATTCAACATTCATCACAACTTCGCCATATCACATCACATGATCAATCGCTGCAAAAACAAGTTAGACGTCCTCTAGTTGTTGTTGCATCTTTTACGTGGCTGCGATTGGGTTCTAGCAAGAACGTTTTCTTACCTACGAATCACCACAACGTGATTTTGTCAACTTCTATTTACCCTTCATAAGGGCCCTGTTCATCGAATCCGCGCAACTAAAGTGGGAGAGCAGACACCCGCCACCACCTTATGCAACTAGTGCATGTCATCGGTGGAACCGGTCTCACGTAAGCGCACGTGTAAGGTTGGTCCGGGCCGCTTCATCCCACAATACCGTTGAGCAAGAAAAGACTAGTAGGGCAAGTAAGATGACAAGATCAACGCCCACAACAAATTTGTGTTCTACTCGTGCATTAGAGAACTACGCATAGACCTAGCTCATGATGCCTTTGTTGGGGAACGTTGCGAGAAAATTAAAATTTTTCCTACGGTTTCACCAAGATCCATCTATGAGTTCATCTAAGCAACGAGTAACGGAGAGAGTTTGCATCTACATACCACTTGTAGATCGCGTGCGGAAGCTTGCTTGGTGATGATGGAGTCGTACTCGAACGTGATTCAGATCACCGATGCCAAGTTTGAACGGACAGCACCTCCGCGTTCAACACACGTGCGGGACGAGCGACGTCTCCTCCTTCTTGATCCAGCAAGGGGAAGGAGAGGTTGAGGAAGACGGCACCACCGGCAAGACGACGGCGTGGTGATGGTGGTGATGCAAGATACTCGGCTGTGGCTTCACGAGCTCTACGGAGGAGGAGATGTGTTGGGGAGGGAGGGCTGCGCCTTGGGAGATGTGTACAGCAGCCCCCTCCCCCTTTATATAGGCCCCTGGGGTGGCGGCCCCTAGAGATCCAATCTCAAGGGGCGGCGGCCAGGGGTGGAGTGCCCCTGCCGGTGGGGCGCCACCCCTAGGGTTTCAACCCTAGGCGCGAGGTGGGCCTGGGGCGCACCAGCCCCTGTGGGCTGGTTCCTTCCCCTATGGCCCATGGGGCCCTCCGGGATGGGTGGCCCCACCGGTGGACCGGGACCCTTCCGTGGTCCGTGATTTTGCCAGTAACCCCAAACTTTCCCGATGGCGAAACACCACTTCCTATATATTATTCTTTACCTCCGGACCCTTCCGAACTCCTCGTGACGTCCGGATCTCATCCGGACTCGAACAACATTCGGTATTCACATACTAGTCTTCCTACTAACCCTAGCGCCACCGAACCTTATGTGTAGACCCTACGGGTTCGGGAGACACGCAGACATGACCGAGACGACTCTCGGGCAATAACCAACAGCGGATCTGGATACCCATGTTGGCTCCCACATGCTCCTCGATGATTTCATCGGTTGAACCACGATGTCGAGGATTCTATCAAACCCCGTATGCAATTCCTTTGTCAATCGATGCGTTACTTGCCCGAGACTCGATCGTCGGTATCCCAATACCTCGCTCGGTCTCAAGCATCGACAAGTCACTTTACTCGCATCGCAATGCATGATCCCGTGACCAACACCTTGGTCACATTGAGCTCATTATGATGATGCATTACCGAGTGGGCCAGAGATACCTCTCCGTCATACGGAGTGACAAATCGAGCCTCGATCCATGTCAACCCAACAGATACTTTCGGAGATACCGTAATGCACCTTTATAGTCACCCGATTACGTTGTGACGTTTGATACACCCAAGGCACTCCTACGGTAACCGGAGTTACACGATCTCATGGTCGAAGGAATAGATACTTGACATTGGCAAAGCTTCTAGCAAACGAACTATACGATCTTTTATGCTATGCTTATGATTGGGTCTTGTCCATCACATCATTCTCCTAATGATGTGATCCCGTTATCAACGACATCCAATGTCCATAGTCAGGAAACCATGACCATCTATTGATCACAACGGGCTAGTCAACTAGAGGCTCACTAGGGACATATTGGGGTCTAAGTGTTCACACGTGTATTATGATTTCCGGATAACACAGTTATAGCATGAACAAAAGACAATTATCATGAACATTGAAATATAATAATACTTTTATTATTGCCTCTAGGGCATATTTCCAACAACCGGTGCTTCGCGAGCAGTAGCCGACGGGGGACTGCCTGCACGCAGTGACTGCTGCTAGTCGGTGTCGATGTTGCTGTTACCACACCATGTGGAGTTGGAACCAACACGACGAAGTGCTACAATCGACGCGCGTCAGTGCTTCAACTTGCACACAACGGTGCTGGAATCGACACGCATGTTGCTACGACCAGTGTTGGTAACGACGACCGTTGTCGGTCGACTGCTACAACCATGGATGTTAACGGCTGCAACTAGCGACGACAAATGCTACAACCCTCCACGCTGATGCTCTCACCGGCGCGGGGATGTCGCCACGAGAGGTGATGGAACCGGTAGGCGTATTGCTGGAACCGTAGTCCCCGGATGCTTCCATGACGACTCTCGGATGCTACATCCATGACCACCACGCGCTGGTCCCGTGGCCGCCGGATGCTGCATCCACGCCCACCAAATGCTGGAACTAGCAGAGACGAGTGCTGACAACCCGCGACATTATAGTTGCGGCAACCGTCGACGTGCTGCGAAGGGGTTCAAGAGGGCGTCGCGGCGGGCAGCCATCGGGAATGCTTGCAATCACGGCGCTGGAGGCACTGCTATGGTGGACGGCCAACTTACGAGCGCGGCTAATTTTTGCGAGTGGTTTAGGTACGCGCGGCGTGCAGGGGATGAGCAAGGGTGAAAGAAACCAACAAAAAGGGGGTGTGTCGCTTTGATCTGACGGCTACGGGAGAGGGCATCCAACGAGCTGGGAGTGACTGGCCTAAAATTGGGCTGGCTGACCGGCGCATAGCACTGGTCTTTAGCAATTGGGAAGAAAAATAATAAAAAAATCTACCTCGTTGCTGCAAAATACAAACTATTGACCGATCAAACCAGAAGATTATAAAGCATGTTATCCAAGACATGAGATATACTACTAGTAGTAGTGCCTTTGAACACAAGCAATCCGGTTGCAGTTGTCAACCCTCGACCTTATTATTCTTACATATATAGTTCGTCTTCAAAGTCCGCAGCCAAGGCGCGACGAACTTACGACGGGACCAGATATTACAAAAAAAGAAAAAAAGAAGCAGCACTGAAACGGTAAAAGCAAAAGAATTTCTAGAGGCAAAAGAAAAGTCCCAGCTACTAGTCAAAACCGGATTCATCCATTCATCGGCGTGTTACGACTCACGGCGTGATACGTGTCACGTGGTGGGGAGCTCCGATTTCACGAGCGAGCGGCACGAGGACCTCCGCAGCTCGGCTCCCCGGGTGGACCCGCCGCACCAGAGAGACACGAGTCGCACCCCGCCGAATATTCCGCTTCCTCGAGGGCAGGGGCAGTTTCGGCCCGCCGTCCACGTGGGCCAACCAACCCGCCGCCAGTGCGGGGCACTCCGGTCCTTTCCCCCGCCCCGCCCATCTTTTTTGCCTTTTGCTTTTTGTTTCGCAACAAGTACGCGCTCTCTCTTTTCCCCTCCCTCTCTGCTTTCATTGTTCCCCTCCGCCGCGAGCTTCCAGAAACGAACCACGGAAAGGGGCAGGAGGAGGAGGAGGAAGCAAAGCTTTGGATCGATCGATCTCCGCCCACGGCATGGCGCGCGTCCTCCCTCTCGACATTGAGCCCGGGGAGGCGGCCAGGTAGCGACCGCGCACCTCTCCTCTCTCCAGCCGCCGCGGTTTCGGCTGCTTTTTTTGAGTTTTTCCTGCTCGGATTTTCATTTTTGGGCGGGCGATTCCGGCGGATGGTTCGTCACGTAGTTAGGCCGCGGCCAAATTCCAGTTAGGAGATTTGAATCCGTTATTCTCTTGTTGTTACAAGCTTCAGTACAGGTTTAGGCACGCCAAATCGCGGCTTACTTTGCTAGCTAGCACCACCTCGAGGCCGCGTGCCTTCTAGGCGGACGGGAATGGAGCGATCTTGCGCGTGGTGCTCCGAGCTTTGTTATTCTTTGGTTATTATTACTCCCATCGACCTTTGTTAGTACCAAGTTTGTTGGAAGAAAAATTATAATAAAATAGCAAGAGATTTTTGTGTGGTTCTCTCTTGTCTCTGGTAGACTGGCCCCCATCGCACCTGCTCTGCTCCTGCAGCTTGCCATCCACCCCTATCTGTTTGGGCGGTGGCTCCGGGATGGGGATCATTTCTCGCTGCCGCCTACCCACCATTGCAGCTGTGGGGTTCTATGTTACTAGCCTAATCCCGTGCACCAGCTATATTTCGATATGACCCATGCATTCGGAATTTAGGAGGAATGGCAGCAAAGAGGAGCGATCCTTTTCAGATTCTTAGTACCTAACGATCTTACGCCTGCTTTATGTTATCCTTTTCCTCATTCTCGGCTGTCTGTCGAAAGTTTCGGGAAATCTCAGTTTCCTTAAAAATTGTACATCTCATAGACAAAAATGGTAGTAGTGTTGTAAGTTTGCAATTTTACTAAACATATATATCTGCAGCTTTTAGTTTGATATGTGGGCTGAGGTTGGGTGGGATGAAAGTGGCTTGATCTTGGTCCAAGGGCTTAGAAAGGTGACTGAGATTCAGGAATAATTCAGGCAACTTATGAGTATGTTACAGTCTGATATTGGCTTCAGATTATATAATCTTATTTTCCTTTGGATCGTTGCTTTGGTTCCCTGTGCCCAAGTATCATGGTTTCAGAGATAGCAGGTGTCTCATGAGCCTAGGATTCATTCAAGGAATCCTTGTAGCACAGATCTCCATTCCTAATTTGACTAAGAAATGAGTCATGTTGCTAAGTTTTGCTTTGAGAAGAACCTAATCATGTATCCAATTTGGGAATCTTACTTACACTAGCATGTTACATCCATGCTACTTTGAAAATCATGATGAGTGGCCGTTTGTTACACTACATCGTGCCACCCAGACCAGTGCATTTCAGTGTGAGTTCAGTTATGTGTGCAAATTAGCTGTGTAACGGATTATTGTTTTAAGGAAACAACAGGGTGTTGGGCCTGTGCAACTCTAATTTAGATAAGGATCTTCACATCTCAACCTTAACCCTACATCTATGACACATGTTAGTAAGATTTGTTTGTATGCAGTATCAGTATCTTTATTTCCTAAAATATTTCTTGGCTTGTAAACAGAGCTGGTGAGACGGTCGTAAGCATACCAAGCTCTTCAGCTGTGGCATCACGCAATGGAATCGAGCCTTCTGAGCAAAACATGAAAGACGACGAATGTGCGAGGCTGGTGACACCAGCTCAACATGCAACAGCTGACAACAACACAGAAATTTTGCCTGAGCAACCAAAGTCAAGACACTTCATTTGGTGGCTGAAAGTTCTGCTTGTCTGCTTCCTTCTTGTATTAGCATCTTATATCTTCGTGAAATTTGGAGTCCGCTTTGCCTTTGAGAAGGTGAGGTGCTGATACTTTCTGTGCAAAAGAAAATCTCTTCCTTGGATTGTAATTTTAGGCATAGGGCATTGGGATGTCAGTAGACCTCCATTCTTCTGGTTACCTTTCACTGAACTTCACAGAATACCTTCCAGAACCAACTGATGTTGGCTTGTTGGTTGGCTCTTCAGTAGTAATTGCCATCAGGAACTTTGAGGTGGCATGCATCTATAAATTCCATGGGACAATCACAAAGCTTGAAGCCATTATCACACTGGCCATTTAAATTTTTTGGTTGTCCTTTAATATACTCGAACCAGCACCAGTGATGCATTCAACTTAATACTTTTGGTCTTTGTTGAACATGTCTGTTATATGTTTCCTTTTGTCACATATGATTAGGTCTCAAGCATATGTTCAAAGTTCAGCTTGTAATTGTTAGGAATTACTGTTAGATAGTACATTGACATGAATATTCTGGTTGTGTCATATAACTAGAATGCTATTTGCTTAGTGAGTGTATATGTGGCATACTGAACTCTTGAGGGAAATTCTATTCGTATTTATGAAAATATCAATTGTGTCATGTTTTTGAGCTATGTTGTCGTGCATGTTTACCCTTTGATCTTATTCCCTCTATTTTTTATGGAGAACTTTTTGAGTTAGAGTTGTTGAAACAGAATATCTAGCTAATATTCATGTATATTCTTCTGTTTGTTGCAGGTTCTTTTGCCAATTATGCAATGGGAAGCAAGTGCCTTTGGCCGTCCAGTATTGGCTCTTGTCCTCGTTGCATCTCTGGCTCTCCTCCCACTCATCTTAGTCCCTTCTGGGCCTTCTATGTGGTTAGCAGGAATGATCTTCGGTTATGGCTGGGGTTTCTTGATTATTATGGTTGGGACTACTCTTGGCATGGTTGCATCATATTGGATCGGCTCATTGTTCCGCAAACGTCTACATGTAAAATTTCTCAGACTTGCATCTTTCCACTAAGGAGCTATGCCTTACTGTTCTTCTTCTTACCTGTTTTGTTCCTTTTTCTAATGCAGGCATGGTTAAAGAGATGGCCTCAGCAGATAGCTCTGATACAGCTTGCTGGCGAAGGGAACTGGTTCCAGCAGTTTCGAGTTGTTGCACTATTCAGAATCTCACCATTTCCATATACAATTTTTAACTATGCCGTAACTGTGACAGAAATCAAGTTCAATCCTTACCTATGTGGTTCAGTTGCCGGAATGGTACCTGAGGCATTCATCTATATCTATAGGTATATACAGATATTCACATTACAGATAAATATTTGGTCAATTGAGTATCATTTTGTCATAGACTATTGAGGCCATCTAGGTTTATATATGCCCCCCTAATGTGCATCTGTCATTGATTAATGCCCTTAACAAATAGTACATGGACTGGTGACTGGTTATTTTCCAATAGAGTTCAACAATGGAGCATTATTTGGTAGACAAGCGTCATAATCTACACATTTGTGCTCTTGATAAGTTGGAAAAAGCTATTTTTTTTCTTCTAGACTAGCAATATTGATAAGGATATTCACCATCCCAAACAGAGAGAAGCTTGTCTTTTCATGTTTTTTTTTGGACACGGTACAGACGCAAGCGCTCATACATATTTGTCTTTTCAGGGTTGTGAGTGCACCAATCTGATTTCCAGAAGTACCATTAATCTGTATGCGTATATGCAAGTAAAATTATAACAATTTTTTTTTTAACTGTGGAGAAATTGTTCTCTATGCCAAATCTAATGGTATAGTTTCTACCAAACAAGTCCCAAATACTAGTTTTTTCTTATCAGTTAGTAGCTGTTTAAGATAGAGAAGTTTGATTGCACACTTTATAGGTATCATGCATTTTGGATTTGAGCTAGCCCTACCTGAATATATTACTCAAGTTCATTATCCAGATGCAAAGAGGAGCTTGTCTTTGTAGGAGTTGCTGAGTGAACTCAATCTGGTATCGAGAAGTATTGATGAGTTGCTAATCTTGCTAAATGTTTGTGCAGCGGACGGCTAATACGCACCTTGGCCGATGTGAAGTATGGCAAGTATAAGATGACGCCAGTGGAGCTGACATACAACATAATCTCGTTCGTCGTCGCTGTTGTCCTCACTATCGCCTTTACAGTTTATGCCAAGAGGGCGCTAAGCAACATAAAAAGCTCAGATGATACTTGCGCAGAGGACCAACCTGGGGTGATTGCACTCAAGAATGGCCACCAGGAGCGTTCCCATGCGCATCATGTAGCTTTAGATGTCGTGTGATGATGTCTGTATTCATCGGGAGCGGTTTCGAGTGAAGTGAGGTGGTGTTAGTTGATCATCGTTTTCTCCGTCAGAGGAGGCGAGGTAGGCTCTGACAGCAGGTGGATGCACCTGTCTAACTAGATACATGCCCAGCTAATATGGTTATACTACTGCTTTATTAGTTTCATGTAGTTATAATCACCAGAACATGTGACCGGCTTTGCCTGTTGTTGGCGGGAGATTTGTTCTGGCTGTTGATCGACTGGAAATTTGGCCTTCTCTTGAGGTGCATATATTTGCTCAGATGTTCCGCATGGCAGTGCATCCAGTTTGCCACAGCACTGTTTTTTGAAACGGAGGCAAAAGTTTTGCCTCATCTCATTAATAAAGAAGAAGAGAATTGTCCGGTTAATTAACGGAAAACCGGGCGAAAACCGTTACAACATGCCCACATAGGACATCCAGGGCGACCTGGCAACCCACACAAGAACGCACACACGCTGTCGAGGAGAAAAGCGTCGAGGTAGCAATTTGGTGTCATCGTCATCACACCTCCACCAGGGCGACTCCAACTCCACCATCAACGACCACCGATGGAGCTCTCACCATAACGAAGGCCGAGGCTTGCGCCGACAAGGTGCCAAACAGTCCACCGCGACGCGCCAAGACCAGCAGCTCCGACTCGGTGATGAGCATTGCGGGAAAGGCGGACTGCGCAGAGCCAGCGCGGAACCGACCACCGTCTCGTGTCATCGTCACGCGGAAGCACCTCTTCGCAGCTCCGACTTCAGAAGACAAGTGAGGCTCGGCAGCCCTCGAACACGCCGGATGAGACCGACTACCAAAGCCCAAGAGCAGCCCAACTCGCTGAAGCCACCATCGTTGCCACACAAGAAGTTGCGCCACATCACCATTGCCGGACGCACACCTGCCGACCGCAATGCCGCGAGCGTCCAGCCCATGGAGCGCGCAAACGGGATCCAAAGCTCTTCAAGACGACACCCCAAAGAAGGAAGCAACGATGTCGACGCTGTCGTCCGACCTGACATGGCCTTAGGCTTTCACCCGAAAAGCTGGAACCGAGGGTGTGCAGGGGGTGGACTGACTCCACGGCGGCGCCTCCAAGGAGGTGACATGATGTCCGCGGACGCCGACGCCGACGCCGCCGACCGGCAAGATCCGGCAAGCTTTCGCCCGAAGCACCTCCCAACACCACACCCACATGCGAAGCACCGCACCGCTGACCCGCACACCTCCCACGAAGTCATCGCGCCATGACCAAGTAGAAGCCACCACATACCTCGCCGACGGCCAAGACGCCGCCGAGCCCGATCCGGTAGAAACGACCAGATCTGGCATCCCACCGCCGCTGCAACAGCACAGAGACCTCCAAAGGCCGGCACGCTGCCAGCCATTGCGAAGACGAGCCCCTCGTAGCAGGAAGGGGAGGGCCGCGCCCACCCCGACGCACCGAAGATGGGCGTCCGGCCGAAACCGGAGCCCGCCGACGAAGCAAACCGCGGCTGCCACCCGCGAGAGACGCTGCTATAGATCGGCAAGCCGGAGAAGAGCCACGGGGACGAGCCCCGAATGCCTACCGGCGCCGCTGCCAAGGCCACCGTCCCGCCTGGAGCTGCCGAGATGCGCAGTAGAAAGGGGATCGAGCCTCCCCCACCTCGAGCGCCTGCCGCCAGACGAGCAGAACCCCGCCGCACGTCGCGCCTTGCGCGCCCACGCCGCGCTGACGCCCGACCACGGCCACCCCCGCCAGATCCGCGCGAGCTCCGCGTCGAGCTCCCGCCAGAGCGGACGGCTCAAGGCGCCCCGCCCGAGCCGGAGGTGAGGAAGACCCCGCCGCCGCCAAGTTGCGCAGGCTTCGCCCGGCAACGTCTGCCGGCGGCGGCGAGGAGAGGAGCGGACGGCCAAGACTGAGCGGCGGCGGCATGGTTCGCTCCCTGGCCGCCCACGGGAGCGACCTGGGGAGCGCTAGCTTCCGCCACAGCACTGTTTCAGAATACTACCAAGATTCAGGAGGTCAGAATCCCTCCTAGAATGAACCAGGGCAGATTTTTTTTTTCAAGCTAAGAGCCTTACCATCGCCAGGTGGGACGCCTCTTGCTGGTCCTTGGGCGCACCCTGAACACCGACCGCGGAGAGTCTTACAGATAAGCAGGAGAAGGGGAAGGGAGGGAGCGAGTCCAAAGAAACTACCAGGAAACCCACTTTCGATATCGAAACGAGCATTATGGGGCGAAAACCTGGCAACCCCAAAAGTTCAGAGTAAAAACTAGGCCCTATTACATCATCAGGAACATCCAACTAAGGGGGTTTTTGGTTCAGAAGTCTTAGGACTTTTTCTAGTCCTAGGGACTAATCAAAAAAGACTCTCTAGTAGAGTCTTTTTCTAGTCCATGTAGAAAAAGTCCCCCCCCCCGGGTTGGTTTCTAGGGACATTTTCTAGTCTCTGGGACTAAAAAGTCCCTGAACCAAACACCCCCTAACAAAAGAGAAGCATCAGGGGACAAAACCAGAGGCCAGTAATCTGTCTCACAATAAAATAGCAGCATGAAAAGAACAGAGCTGAGATGCACCATAGGACAAGCTGAAGACACACAGACTTCACAGCAGCACCTCTACCATCCATCGATCGAGCTCTTAGCAGCCGCGCAAATCTTCATAAAGTTCATCGTGTTGCTATGCAGCAGCTGCGTGCCTCCGCGCAAGATCGCCGCGTCGCTCTCCTGAAGACCTGCCCACTACAAGAGAAAAGAACAAGTGGGAAAAACAATCTCAAATGGAGTTTTAATCTTCTTATGCTCAAATGTAGCTCGGCTTCGAGCTAGCCAAATAGCCCAGGTGACCGCGGTCCAAATAGCCCAAATACCACCTCCTTACAAAAGGAACAGCTGGGATTCCAGGCCACTTGCATCGTTGCATCACTTGCCTAGTGAGCACCGCATTCTGGAACTCTTGCCATAAGTAAACCTGGATTTTCAATGGGATCCTGTCTTCCCAAATCCATTTGTAGCTACAACCACTTAATGGCTTTTCCAACCATTTGTACATAGACTTGGTGGAATATTTGACAGTATTGTTAAGTCCCCAATAGACCGAGCCACCAACCTCCAAGAGATGAAGAGTCACGATCAATTTTTTAATCTTTAGCCATTGAGAAGAAAGATCAGGGGTTAACCTCCTTCTGAAGAAAGAGGAGACTTCGACGGCACCCACCCGATTGACGGTGCAGTCCTATACATTGCATATATCAAATAGTTGTGGGCATTTATCACAAAGGGGAATAAGCCGCTTGATAGGGTATTTCCAAAGCCTAGCGATATCACTAGCTCCAATGTGTATTCTTCGCCCATCATATAAAGGTCTTTAACCTTAAGGATGGCCTTCCAACACGGGGGATCAGAGAATCTGGGTTTAACGGTAGCGATAGAGCAGTTTTTCAGATATCTGGCTTTAATAATATCTTGCCAAATACCCTTTTGGGTATCTAACTTCCACCATCACTTCACCATTAAACTGCTGTTCTGCTTCCTCAAGTCTTTTACACCTAAACCTCCCTTGTTTTTAGATCTACAAATCCTGCCCCATTTGACTAGATAGTATCTCTTTTTCTTATTAGACCCCTGCCAGAAAAACCTCCTTCTATGTTTATCTAATTTATCCACAAAGGTCTTATGCATAAGACACATAGACATGTGGTAAAGGGAAATTTGAGAGATAACAGAGAGTTAAGGAGAGTGTGCCCTCCTGGACGCAACCATTGCCCACCCAAGCATCTAGCCTTTTCAAATATTTTCCCTCAATGAAGTCCCAATCAAAAAACTCTTAAGGAAGTGAAACTAACTGGCATACCGAGATATTTAATAGAGAACTAACCAACATCACACCCAAACAGATCTGCATATGCCTTAGCAACAATATCATTGCCACACACCATAATAACCTCACTTTTATGAAAATTCAGTTTAAGCCCAGACATCATCTCAAACACAGACATGAGGAGTTTGAGATCAATAGCTTTATCAAAATCATGGTCCAAGCAAATAATATTTTCGTCCGCATGCATCAACACCACAATCCCATTAGGGATGAGATCAGGGGCCATCCCAACAATCAGGTTATTTTTTGAGCATTTTTAATCATTTTATTAAGCAATCAATGGTAAGGTTAAACAAGAAAGGCGATAGAGCGTCCCCCTGACGCACTCCCTTGGCACTTTGGAAATAAGGGCCGCACAGTTATTATGCTTAATACTAGTACCATCATGAAGGATTTTTTTGATCCATTCACAGCACGTATCGTTGAACCCTCTCATTTTGTGGCATTCTAGAAGAAAGTCCCAATTTACCTTGTCATATGCCTTCTCAAAATCAAGTTTAAGTACCACTCCAACTTTTTTCTTGACATGGGTGTAGTTGAGCAATTTATGCAAGGAGAGAATCCCATCCATGATATTCCTCCTTTTCACAAATGCATTTTGAGCTGGGCTAATCAACTTATTGGCATATTTGGGGACACGACCATCAGGGCTTATGTAAGGAGCTTGTATGGGCATCTAAGGAGGAAAATGGGACGAAATTGCTGAATCCTATCGGCTCAAGAAATTTTAGGCAACAAGGTAATGATTCCATATGTTAGGCGCTGAACATAAAGTGTCCCTTTATGAAAAATATCAGAAAGTCGCATAATATCCTCTTTCACCATATTCCAACAACATGGGTAGAATTCTACCGGGATGTTGTCTGGACCTAGAGCTCTATTGGAGTCCATGGAAAGTAAAGCCTCCCTCACTTCAGTTTCAGCGAATTCTACTGGAGCCACGAGCTTAGGCTCGCCCTTAGAGTACAAAAGACAACGATCAAGGTATACAGGTGAAAAGGGAAATGAACACTTGCGAGGGAAACATAAGACATACAAACACCGCTAGAGAGCTGATGCAGAGCATCCCATAGTCATCCCCAAGGACACTACCTCAACTACCCAAGCACCAAGTGGACCCATGACAAGAGGTCGCGCACGTGCTATTCAATCCGAGGTGACATCACTCCTTCTTGAGTTTCCCCTGCATTCGAGTGAGACATGGTTACTGCCTAAGTCAGAAATACTATGTGTAATCAGGTGCAATGAACGAGCCACAGACTTGAGAGATGAAGAAGATCGGACGAGATCCAACTCTCTGGTTAGCCCGGAGCTTCCGGCCAATGCCTGGAACTTCCGCCCACCAGAACCTCCGGCCCGCACGAAACTTCCGGCCCCCGACGTCCCAGACGAGCCCGGGCATGCCAACTCTCTGGTTAGCCTGGAACCAGGCCGAAACCTCGCCCAGACCTTCCGGCCGGCCCAGAACTTCCGGCCCCTGGACTCTAGCCTAGCTCAAGTCGTGCCAACTCTTTGGTTAGGACGGAACCAGCCCGGAACCTGGCCCTGAACCTCCGGCACCCAGAACTTCCAGCCTGCCCTTGAACTTCCGTACCTGCCTGTGCGTAGTGACTCGGGCCGAGGCTCATGTACCCCTTCGCCCCCTAGACTATATATACTCTTCTCCTACCTTGGTTTTAGGGTTAGCACATGTTTAGCTCATTTGAGAGATAGAGCTATGCTCATGCACTTGCTACCGACTCCACGGGAGACCGATGCCTCTCTGGAGAAGATCCCCCAAGTGGATTCAAGGCCCCTCACGGGAAGATCTGTCTAGGATCCAAGGCCTCCTTATGGAGATGAACTAGTTACCTCTTGTATCGTCCCGTGTGGGCTTTGGATCATGTATCTCGTTGTGTGTTTGGATCTAGCACATGTGTGATCGTCTCTTGTTGATTTGAGTGTTTTCTCTCGTTTCCCCTCACGTTTTCCCCTCGTGTTCTTCGTGTTCATCCTCGGGGATCCCTCCAATCGTGAAAGATCAGCCTACACCGGGTTAGCCCCGTATCATATGGTATCATGAGCTTTGGTTGATCACGATTTCGGAGCCCCCAGCCTATTTTTTTAGCCTAATTAATTTTTTTGTTTTTCCCAATTTCAAAAATCACCACAAAAATAGGCATACCAATTTTTTTGTGATTTGTTGGTTTGAGAAAGTTTTGTTGGATTTGATCCATGGATTTCGTGTGTACCATGTAGATCTAGCTTCCCCACCCTTCCTAAGTCTCACAAATTTTCTTTTCCCTGTCTGACTTGAGTTTTTCGCCAATTTTTCCCACCCAAATCCAGATATGAAATCTCCCTATTCATCTGTTTTCGCGACCACCAAACTTCCGGCCCTGCCCTGAATGTCCGGCCACCGGACCTTCCGGCCATCCCAGAACTTTCAGACTCCGGAACTTCTGTCTTCCCCGGACCTTACGGCCCAGACAGAGAGTTTACACATCTTCAACTGCTTCCACAACTTCGACAACTTCGTTCACGGGGCAGTGACATCTTTGCCAACATACTGGAGACCGTGCCCTACGACACCGACCACGCCTTCGTCCTCATCAAGATTACATCGACTTGACAACAACCATAAGCAAGGACCATGACATTGACGACTCTTTGAGCACTCCCTTGCCATTGCATTGTCACCCCATAGCCCATTTTGCGTAACTTTCCTATCGGGACTAGCCATTTGAGTATTGCCGGGCCACGCTACTTGTGCACTTTAGTGTTCATAGATACATACCCCATATCATATCTTGAGTCACAAGGTTGTTCCCGCATACACAATTGCTATCTTGGTTCGTGAAGTTTGCAAAAGTGGCCAAAGAAAGAGCTCACAAGAGAGAAAGAGCCAAAAAGCTTTTAAGCAAAAGAAACTCAAACAAGCTTCTTAGCAAGAGCCATAGCATCATATCATAGTTCATCACCATATATCATATGGTATCATACTCGATCATTTGGGTTCATCTAGTGCTAAAGCACCGAAAGATCATACATACCTAACATACTTGTGATAGGAAGTCGCTACATTTTGTCTGTTATAGTAGTGCACAAGTTCGTATCTGCCTATTGAGCAATCGGTCAGCGTCTCTCTTGTGTTGTGCGACAAGAGCATTTTCCGTGGATTCCACATTTTCTGCTCATTCCTTGGTTGCACAACCACATTTATTTATCCGTGCGTGTGTTTATGTGTGCCTCTTATTGCTATTGGTCTACTTGTAGCATTTGCAAATTTGTGAATCATATTCAACATCATTGAGTCTTGCTAGCAACTGCATAAATTCTGTGCCACTACCCTAACTAAGCTTCTCCAAAGGCTTTACTTGTGTAGGTGTGAGAATTGACAAGAATCGGTACCAATTGTGCTATTTCCTTACTACACTATTGAGTGATCGTTGATCCATCTTTAACATTGGATAAGGTACATTTGGTCTAGTTCTTCCTTTTTCCAACTCACATATTTGCTTGTGATGATGGATAGGCCAACTACATCTTCAACCCAGCCGGCCCGGAACTTTTGTCCCCGGACTCCAGCCCAGCTCTAGTTGTGCCAACTCTCTGGTTAGGCCGGAACTAGCCCGAAACTTGGCCCGGAAGCTCCGGCACCCGGAACTTCCGGCCCTGCCTGTGCGCAGTGACTCGGGCCGAGGCCCATGTACCCCTCCGCCTCCTTGACTATATATGCTCTTCTCCTACGTCCGTTTTAGGGTTAGCACATGTTTAGCTCATTTGAGAGATAGAGGTGTGCTCGTCCACTTGCTACCGATTCCACGAGAGATCGAGGCCTCTCCGGAGAAGATCCCCCAGATGGATTCAAGGCCCCTCACGGGAAGATCCGTCTAGGATTCAAGGCCTCCTTATGGAGATGAACTAGTTACCTCTTGTATTGTCCTTTGTTGGCTTTGGATTGTCTATTTCGTTGTGTGTTCGGATCTAGCACATGTGTCGGAGTAAATGACCACGGGTAGCCTTATCAGCTCCACATGATGTTTCAAGACATCGGGGTCGGCTGCGCCCCTCAAGCACCAAAGACAAAGGACCCTTCTTATAGCCGGCTGGTCCAAGTGGCCGGCTGTAGGAAGGCGGCAAGGCCCAAAGAGTGGCTCCTGCACGGGCCGAGTCTTGGCATGCGGCCGTCAGAGTGGGCCGACTCCTAGCAGGCGGCTACCAGAGCAGCCGACTCCTAGCAGGCGGCCCACCCTCGCGCCCTCAAAGTTTGCACCCACTTAACGGCGACGAGACGGGGCGTGGCTATAGTACCGTCTGTCACCCCCGAATCCCGGAACGGGTGTGGCCACAGTGCAACGTACCGGGCGGCCATCCCTAGCCTGACGCAATACTATTGCCACGCTGCCCATGACATCATCCATGGCAGAGCAGCCATGCTCCCACGATGGGCTGTCGGTACGGCCCGCAGACGGCGGGCCCTACCTGTCTATGAGATACCAGAAGGCGGCATGCCTAGACCAGTCGGCATAGGGGGAGGCCAGCTCCCAACAGCCGGCCCTCCTCATCCTTAGAAGTTTGTGCGCCATTAACTAGATAAGACGGGGTGTGGCTATAGTGAACGCCCACCAGGCGGTGGTACTATAGCCACGACCTCCGCGACCAAGCCTTCGTCATCAAAGGCAGGGCTACAGTGATGAGCAGCCGACAGGGCCCATAGGCGGCGGGCCCTACCTGTCAATCGAGAGCCCGGCAGCCGGCGGGACCCACCAGGCGGTAGGCCCCAGCAGCCGGCGGAGAAGCCAACGATCGTAGACACTGACGGCCCAGGCCTACACCCGGCCGGATTACCACTGTACCCCTGGGGGGTAGGCCTATGTAAACCCCCCAGGGCACCCATGCAAAGGGTTCAACCCCTTAGATGACATGCCCACGTATAGAGAGGAGTAGAGCTAGCCTTGCCCTTCCTCCTCCTCTAGCCGAACAGCTCAAGGAGCAATCTTGTAGCCACTTATTGATCTAGTGATCACGCGGAGACCCTGCAGAGTAGGACTAGGGGTGTTATCTCCTAGGAGAGCCCCAAACCTGGGTAAGATACGTCGGCGTGCATGTTTGCGCCTTATCCCATTTCCAGGCACCGGCGACGTCTTACTAGCTCCCACTATGATTAGCCATCCTTTGGCGTATGTCGCGCCAACCACCCAACATTTGGCACCCACCATGGGGCTAGGTGCACCGTCGTCCAGAGACGTGCTCTGGACAGGAACCCTGTTCCTCCCTGGTGTGCGCAGCCAGCCCGGCACGCCCGATGGCGTTTGCACCGCCGCGCTGCATGACGTCGAAGTTGCCTGCGCGGCAAGCTGCCTCGCTGATCTGATCAGCGAAATCCGCCTGTCTGACGAGCCCGCGCCAGGCACGGGTGCGGCCAGCTCCGAGAGCTGCCTCATTGATCTCCTTTGCAAGCTCGACCTCGCCAACGAGCTCACCTCCGACTTGGAGTCGATCGGCTCCACCGACCCGATGCTTGTCGACTCCGACACGACATCCCTTGACGCCTTCCCCACCAACCTGGTGGTCATCGACGACCCGCTCCCTCGGGCCGACAACAGCGGCAGCACCGTCACCGAGGTACTTGTCATCAGCCATGGCGGAGCCTCCGGCACGGACGCCCATGACCCGCTGCAGGCGACGATGCGGGACCTGTCTACACCCATCACAGGCGACGCCGACGCTGAGACGCTGGAAGCCCATCGCCTCGCGCTCATCGAGAGCGGCAAGAAGCTAGCCACTATGAGACGCCTCACCGAGGCCTATCAGTGCAAGGTTGATCGCTTCGTCCGTGGCAGGCCGGCTACTGGCAAGCCTAGCCGCATGGGCATTGTCAAACAGCGCGTCGCGACCATCGCCAGCATGCTGGGGGTCGACCGCCCTGTGTACGCCATGCCCATCGAGAACCTGCGTGTTGCCCAAGCGGCAACAAATGAGCTAGAAAACCTGGATGGCGACGAGCGACGCTGCATGACGGAGCGCGTCCAACAGGTCATAGACGCGGCTGTCGCGTGGCAAGTAGCCGACGCCCACACCGAGAATCCTCCCCCCTGCCGAGAGCATGGCGCTGTTGGGTAACGTAGTAATTTCAAAAAATTTCCTACGCACACACAAGATTATGGTGATGACATAGCAACGAGAGGGGAGAGTATTGTCTACGTACCCTCGTAGACCGTTAAGCGGAAGCGTTATGACAACGCGGTTGATGTAGTCGTACGTCTTCACGAATCGACCAATCCAAGCACCGAACGTACGGCACCTCCGTGTTCAGCACACGTCCAGCTCGATGACGTCCCCCGCCCCCCTAGTCCAATTCGGTTTGGGCTAGGGGGGCCGCGAGCCCTACCTCCTCTCTTCCACCACTTGGCCCATGAGGCCCATTGCTTCTTCCTCGTATTCCCGTAACTCCCCGGTACCCCCGAAAATACCCGAATCACTCGGAACCTTTCCAAGTCGAATATAGTCGCCCAATATATCGATCTTTACGTCTCGACCATTTCGAGACTCCTCGTCATGTCCCCGATCTCATCCGGGACTCGAACTCCTTCGGTACATCAAAACTTATAAACTCATAATAAAACTGTCATCGTAACGTTGTTGCAGACCCTACGGGTTCGAGAACTATGTAGACATGACCTAGAACTGTTTCCGGTCAATAACCAATAGTGGAACCTGGATGTTCATATTGGCTCCTACATATTCTACAAAGATCTTTATCGGTCAAACCGCATAACAACATACGTTGTTCCCTTTGTCATCGGTATGTTACTTGCCCGAGATTCGATCGTCGGTATCCAATACCTAGTTCAAACTCGTTACCGGCAAGTCTCTTTACTCGTTCCGTAATACATCATCCTGTAACGAACTCATTAGTTACAATGCTTGCAAGGATTAAGTGATGTGTATTACCGAGAGGGCCCAGAGATACCTCTCCGACAATCGGAGTGACAAAAACCTAATCTCGAAATACGCCAACCCAACATGTACCTTCGGAGACACCTGTAGAGAAACTTTATAATCACCCAGTTACGTTGTGATGTTTGGTAGCACACAAAGTGTTCCTCCGGTAAACGGGAGTTGCATAATCTCATAGTTGTAGGAACATTATATAAGTCATGAAGAAAGCAATAGCAAAGTGCTAGGCTAACGGAATGGGTCAAGTCAATCACATCATTCTTCTAATGATGTGATCCCATTAATGAAATGACAACACATGTCTATGGTTAGGAAACATAACCATCTTTGATTAATGAGCTAGTCAAGTAGAGGCATACTAGTGACATTAAGTTTGTCTATGTATTCACACATGTATCATGTTTCCGGTTAATACAATTCTAGCATGAATAATAAACATTTATCATGAAATAAGGAAATAAATAATAACTTCATTATTGCCTCTAGGGCATATTTCCTTCAGTCTCCCACTTGCACTAGAGTCAATAATCTAGTTCACATCACCATGTGATTAACACCCATAGTTCACATCACCACGTGATTAACACCCATAGTTCACGTCGTCATGTGATCAACACCCAAAAGGTTTACTAGAGTCAATAATCTAGTTCACATCGCTATGTGATTATCACCCAAAGAGTACTAAGGTATGATCATGTTTTGCTTGTGAGAGAAGTTTAGTCAACGGGTCTGTCACATTCAGAGCCGTATGTATTTTGCAAATATTCTATATCTACAATGCTCTGCACGGAGCTACTCTAGCTAATTGCTCCCACTTTCAATATGTATCCAGATTAAGACTTAGAGTCATCTGGATCAGTGCCAAAACTTGTATCGACGTAACCCTTTACGATGAACCCTTTTTTTTCACCTCCATAATCGAGAAACATATCCTTATTCCACTAAGGATAATTTTGACCAATGTCCAGTGATCTACTCCTAAATCACTATTGTACTCCCTTGCCAAACCAGGGCAGAGTATACAATAGGTCTGGTCCATAGCATGGCATACTTTTATCGAACCTATGACGGAAGCATAGGGAATGACTTTCATTCTCTTTCTATTTTCTACTGTGGTCAGGATTTGAGTCTTACTCAATTTCACACCTTGTAACACAGGCAAGAAACTCTTTCTTTGACTGTTCCATTTTGAACTACTTCAAAATCTTGTCAAGGTATGTACTCATTGGAAAAACTTTTCAAGCGTCTTGATCTATCTCTATAGATCTTGATGCTCAATATGTAAGCAGCTTCACCGAGGTCTTTCTTTGAAAAAACTCCTTTCAAACTCTCCTTTATGCTTTGCAGAATAATTCTACATTATTTCCGACTAACAATATGTCATTCACATATACTTATCGAAATCTTGTAGTGCTCCCACTCACTCTCTTGTAAATAGAGGCTTCACCACAAGTCTGTATAAAACTATATGCTTTGATCAACTCATCAAAGCGTATATTCCAACTCCGAGATGCTTGCACCAGTCCATAGCTGGATCATTTGGAGCTTGCACATTTTGTTAACACCTTTAGGATTGACAAAACCTTACGTTGCATCTTATACAACTCTTCTTAAATAAATCCATTAAGGAATGCAGTTTTGTCTATCCATTTGCCAGATTTCATAAAATGCGGCAATTGCTAACATGATTCAGACAGACTTAAGCATAGATACGAGTGAGAAACTCTCATCGTAGTCAACACTTTGACCTTGTCGAAAACCTTTTGCGACAATTCTAGCTTTGTAGATAGTAACACTACTATCAGCGTCCGTCTTCCTCCTGAAGATCCATTTATTTTCTATGGCTTGCCGATCATCGGGCAAGTCCACCAAAGTCCACACTTTGTTCTCATACATGGATCCCATCTCAGATTTCATGGCCTCAAACCATTTTGCGGAATCTGGGCTCATCATCGCTTCCTCATAGTTCGTAGGTTCATCATGGTCTAGTAACATGATTTCTAGAATAGGATTACCATACCACTCAGTGCGGACTGTACTCTGGAAGACCTATGAGGTTCAGAGTAACTTGATTTGAAGTTTCATGATCATCATCATTAGCTTCCTCACTAATTGGTGTAGGAATCATCGAACTGATTTCAGTGATGAACTATTTTCCAATTCGAGAGAAGGTACAGTTACCTCATCAAGTTCTACTTTCCTCCCACTCACTTCTTTCGAGAGAAACTCCTTCTCTAGAAAGGATCCATTTTAGCAACGAATATCTTGCCTTCGGATCTGTGATAGAAGGTGTACCCAACAATTTCCTTTGGGTATTCTATGAAGACACACTTCTCTGATTTGGGTTCGAGCTTATCAGGATGAAACTTTTTCACATAAGCATCGTAGCCTCAAACTTTAAGAAACAACAACTTGGGTTTCTTGCTAAACCACAGTTCATATGGTGTCGTCTCAACGGATTTACATGGTGCCCTTTTAATGTGAATGCAGCTGTCTCTAATGCATAACCCCAAAACAATATTGGTAAATCAGTAAGAGACATCATAGATCGCACCATATCCAATAAAGTGCGGTTACGACGTTTGGACACACCATAACGTTGTGGTGTTCCAGGTGGCGTGAGCTGTGAAACTATTCCACATTGTTTTAATTGAAGACCAAACTCGTAACTCAAATATTCGTCTCCACAATCAGATCGCAGAAACTTTATTTTCTTGTTACGATGATTTTCCCACTTCACTATGAAATTCTTTGAACCTTTCAACTATTTCAGACTTATGTTTCATCAAGTAGATATACCCATATCTGCTCCAATCATCTTGTGAAGGTCAGAAAATAACGATACTTGCCACGAGCCTTTATACTCATTGGTCTGCATACATCAGTATGTATTATTTCCAACAAGTCAAGAGCTTCGTTCCATTGTTCAAGAATGGAGTTTTAGTCATCTTGCCCAAAAGGCACGGTTCGCAAACATCAAATGATTCATAACCAAGTGATTCCGAAAATCCATCTTTATGGAGTTTCTTCATGCGCTTTACACCGATATGACCCAAACGGCAGTGCCACAAATAAGTTGCACTATCATTATTAACTTTGCATCTTTTGGCATCAATATTATGAATATGTGTATCACTACGATCGAGATCCAACAAACTATTTTCATTGGGTGTATGACCATTGAAGGTTTTATTCATGTAAACAGAACAACAATTATTCTCTGATGAATAACCGTATTGCAATAAACTTGATCAAATCATATTCATGCTCAATGCAAACGCCAAATAACATTTATTTAGGTTTAACACTAATCCCAAAAGTATAGGGAGTGTGCGATAATGATCATATCAATCTTGGAACTACTTCCAACACTCATCGTCACTTCCCCTTCAACTAGTCTCTGTTTATTCTGTAACTCCTGTTTCGAGTTACTAATCTTAGCAACCGGATAAGTATCAAATACTCAGGGGATACTATAAACACTAGTAAGGCACACATCAATAATCTGTATATCAAATATACCCTTGTTCACTTTGCCATCCTTCTTATCCACCAAATATTCAAGGCATTTCCGCTTCGGTGACCATTTCCTTTGCGATTGTAATCACTCGGTTTCAGGCTTTGGTCCAGCTTTGGTCTTCTTCACGGAGTGACAACTTGTTTGCCATTCTACTTGAAGTTTCCTTTCTTTCCTTTGCCCTTTTCTTGAAACTAGTGGTCTTGTCAATCATCAACACTTGATGCTCTTTCTTGATTTCTACCTTCGTTGATTTCAACATCACGAAGAGCTCGGGAATCATTTACATCATCCCTTGCATACTATAGTTCATCACGAAGTTCTAGTAACTTAGTGATGGTGACTAGAGAATTCTGTCAATCACTATCTTATCTGGAAGATTAACTCCCACTTGATTCAAGTGATTGAAGTACCCAGACAATCTGAACACATGCTCACTAGTTGAGCGATTCTCCTCCATCTTTTAGCTATAGAACTTGTTAGAGACTTCATATCTCTCAACTCGGGTATTTGCTGGAAATATTAACTACAACTCCTGGAACATCTCATATGGTCCATGACGTTCAAAACGTCTTTGAAGTCCCGATTCTAAGCCGTTAAGCATGGTGCACTAAACTATCAAGTAGTCATCATATTGAGCTAGCTAAACGTTCATAACGTCTGCATCTGCTCCTGCAATAGGTTTGTCACCTAGCAGTGCATCAAGGACATAATTCTTCTATGCAGCAATGAGGATAAACCTAAGATCACGGATCCAATCTGCATCATTGCTACTAACATCTTTCAACACAATTTTCTCTAGGAACATGTCAAAATAAACATATGAAAGCAACAACGCAAGCTATTGATCTACAACATAATTTGCAAAATACTACCAGGACTAAGTTCATGATAAATTTAAGTTCAATTAATCATATTACTTAAGAACTCCCACTTAGACAGACATCTCTCTAGTCATCTAAGTGATCACGTGATCCAAATCAACTAAATCATAACCGATCATCACGTGAGATGGAGTAGTTTTCAATGGTGAACATCACTATGTTGATCATATCTACTATATGATTCACGCTCGACCTTTCGGTCTCCGTGTTCCGAGGCCATATCTGCATATGCTAGGCTCGTCAAGTTTAACCTGAGTATTCCGCGTGTGCAAAACTGGCTTGCACCCGTTGTAGATGGACGTAGAGCTTATCACACCCGATCATCACGTGGTGTCCGGGCACGACGAACTTTGGCAACGGTGCATACTCGTGGAGAACACTTCTTGATAATTTTAGTGAGAGATCATCTTAAAATGCTACTGTCAATCAAAGCAAGATAAGATGCATAAAGGATAAACATCACATGCAATCAATATAAGTGATATGACATGGCCATCATCATCTTGTGCTTGTGATCTCCATCTCCGAAGCACCGTCGTGATCACCATCGTCACCGGCGCGACACCTTGATCTCCATCGTAGCATCATTGTCGTTTACGCCATCTATTGCTTCTATGACTATCGCTACCGCTTAGTGATAAAGTGAAGCAATTACAGGGCGTTTGCATTTCATACAATCAAGCGACAACCATATTGTTGGGGAACGTAGTAATTTCAAAAATTTTCCTACGCACACACAAGATCATGTTGATGCATAGCAACAAGAGGGGAGAGTGTGTCCACGTACCCTCGTAGACCGAAAGCGGAAGCGTTAGAACAACGCAGTTTATGTAGTCGTACGTCTTCACGGCCCGACCGATGAAGCACCGAAACTACGGCACCTCCGAGTTCTAGCACACGTACAGCTCGATGACGTCCCTCGAACTCCGATCCAGCCGAGTGTCGAGGGAGAGTTCCGTCAGCACGACAGCGTGGTGACGATCTTGATGTACTACCAACGCAGGGCTTCGCCTAAGCACCGCGACGATATGACCGAGGTGGAATATGGTAGAAGGGGGCACCGCACACGGCTAAGGAACGATCCGTAGATCAACTTGTGTGTCATGGGGTGCCCCCCTGCCCCCGTATATAAAGGAGCAAGTGGGAGGGGGCCATCCAAGGAGAGAAGGCGCGCCCTAGGGGGGCAATCCTACTCCAAGTAGGATTCCCCCCTCTTTCCAAGTCCTACTAGGAAAAGGGAAGGAAGGGGAGGAGAAGGAGAAGGAAGGAGAGGAGGAGAAGAAGGAAGGGGGCGGCCCCTAGTCCAGTCGGTTTGGGCTGGGGGCTGCGCGCCCTTCCTCTTCTCTTCCACCACTTGGCCCATGAGGCCCAATGCTTCTTCCTCGTATTCCCGTAACTCCCTGGTACCCCCGAAAATACCGAATCATTCGAACCTTTCCGAACTCGAATATAGTCGTCCAATATATCGATCTTTACGTCTCGACCATTTCGAGACCCTCGTCATGTCCTCGATCTCATCCGGGACTCGAACTCCTTCGGTACATCAAAACTCATAAACTCATAATATAAGCATCATCGAAACCTTAAGCGTGCGGACCCTACGGGTTCGAGAACTATGTAGACATGACCTAGAACTATTCTCGGTCAATAACCAATAGCGGGACCTGGATGCCCATATTGGCTCCTACATATTCTACGAAGATCTTTAACGGTCAAACCGCATAACAACATACGTTGTTCCCTTTGTCATCGGTATGTTACTTGCCCGAGATTTGATCGTCGGTATCCAATACCTAGTTCAATCTCATTACCGGCAAGTCTCTTTACTCGTTCCGTAATACATCATCTCGCAACTAACTCATTGGTTGCAATGCTTGCAAGGCTTAAGTGATGTGCATTACCGAGAGGGCCCAGAGATACCTCTCCGACAGTCAGAGTGACAAAACCTAATCTCGAATTATGCCAACCCAACATATACCTTCGGAGACACCTGTAGAGCACCTTTATAATCACCCAGTTACGTTGTGACGTTTGGTAGCACACAAAATGTTCCTCCGGTAAACGGGAGTTGCATAATTCTCATAGTTACAGGAACTTGTATAAGTCATGAAGAAAGCAATAGAAGTATACTAAACGATCAAGTGCTAGGCTAACGGAATGGGTCATGTCAATCACATCATTCTCCTAATGATGTGATCCCATTAATCAAATGACAACTCATGTCTATGGTTAGGAAACTTAACCATCTTTGATTAACGAGCTAGTCAAGTAGAGGCATACTAGTGACACTATGTTTGTCTATGTATTCACACATGTATTATGTTTCCGGTTAATACAATTCTAGCATGAATAATAAACATTTATCATGAAATAAGGAAATAAATAATAACTTTATTATTGCCTCTAGGGCATGTTTCCTTCAGTCTCCCACTTGCACTAGAGTCAATAATCTAGTTCACACCACCATGTGATTTAACACCAATATTCATATCTGTATATGATTAACACCCATAGTTCACATCGTCATGTGACCAACACCCAAAGGGTTTACTAGAGTCAATAATCTAGTTCACATTGCTTATGTGATTAACACCCAAAGAGTACTAAGGTGTGATCATGTTTTGCTCGTGAGAGAAGTTTAGTCAATGGGTCTATCACATTCAGAGCCGTATGTATTTTGCAAATATTCTATGTCCACAATGCTCTGCACGGAGCTACTCTAGCTAATTGCTCCCACTTTCAATATGTATCCAGATTGAGACTTAGAGTCATCGGATCAGTGTAAAAGTTTGCATCGATGTAACTTTTACAACAAACTCTTTTATCACCTCCATAATCGAGAAACATCTCCTTAGTCCTTACTAAGGATATTCTTGACCAATGTCCGATGATCTACTCCTAGATCACTATTGTACTCCTTGCCAAATTCAGGCAAGGTATACAATAGGTGCGGTACATAACATAGCATACTTTATAGAACCTATGACGGAGGCATAGGGAATGACTTTCATTCTCTTTTCTATTTTACGCCGTGGTCGGGATTTGAGTCTTACTCAATTTCACACCTTTGCAACACGTGCAAGAACTCTTTCTTTGACTGTTCCATTTTGAACTATTTCAAAATCTTGCCAAGGTATGTACTTATTGAAAATCTTATCAAGCGTCTTGATCTATCTCAATAGATCTTGATGCTCAATATGTAAGTAGCTTTTACTGAGGTCTTTTCTTTTTAATGAACTCCTTTAAAACACTCCTTTATGCTTTGCAGACAAATTCTACATCATTTCTGATCGACAATATGTCACTCACATATACTAATCAGAAAGGCTGTAGTGCTCCCACTCACTTTATTGTAAATATAGGCTTCATCGTAAGTCCATACAAAACTATACGCCTTGATCAACTTATCAAAGTGTATATTCCAACTCCGAGATGCTTGCACCAGTCCATAGATGGATCGCTGGAGCTTGCACATTTTGTTAGCACCTTTAGGATTGACAAAACCTTCTGGTTGCATCATATACAACTCTTCTTTAATAAATCCATTAAGGAATGCAGATTTGACATCCATTTGCCAGATTTCATAAAATGTGGCAATTGCTAACATGATTCAGACAGACTTAAGCATCGATACAAGTGAGAAAATCTCATCGTATTCAACACCTTGAACTTGTCGAAAAACTTTCGCAACAAGTCGAGCTTAGTAGATAGTAACACTACTATCAGGGTTCGTCTTCCTGTTGAAGATCCATTTATTTAACATGGCTTGCTGATCATCGAGCAAGTCAATCAAAGTCCATACTTTGTTCTCATACATGGATCCCATCTCAGATTTCATGGCCTCAAACCATTTCGCGGAATCTGGGCTCATCATCGCTTCCTCATAGTTCGTAGGTTCATCATGGTCTAGTAACATGACTTCCAGAACAGGATTACCGTACCAGTCTGGTGCGGACTGTACTTTGGAAGACCTACGAGGTTTTTGTAGTAACTTGATCTGAAGTTTCATGATCATCATCATTAGCTTCCTCACTAAATGGTGTAGGAATCACTGGAACTGATTTCTGTGATGAACTACTTTCCATTTCGGGAGAAGGTACAATTACCTCATCAAGTTCTACTTTCCTCCCACTCACTTCTTTCGAGAGAAACTTCTTCTCTAGAAAGGATCCATCTTAGCAACGAATAATCTTGCCTTCGGATCTGTGATAGAAGGTGTACCCAATAGGTACCTTTGGGTATTCTATGAAGACGCACTTCTCCGATTTGGGTTCGAGCTTATCAGGTTGAAACTTTTTCACATAAGCATCGCAGCCCCAAAATTTAAGAAACGACAGCTTAGGTTTACTGCTAAACCATAGTTCATACGGTGTCATCTCAACGGATTTAGATGGTGCCCTATTAAACGTGAATGCAGCTGTCCCTAATGCATAACCCAAAACGATAGTGGTAAACCGATAAGAGACATTATAGATCGCACCATATCTAGTAAAGTACGATTATGACATTCGGACACACCATAACGTTGTGGTGTTCCAGGTGGCGTGAGCTGTGAAACTATTCGACATTGTTTTAATCGAAGACCAAACTCGTAACTCAAATATTCGTCTCCGCGATCAGATCGCAGAAACTTTATTTTATTGTTACGATGATTTTTCCACTTCACTCTGAAATTCTTTGAACCTTTCAACTATTTCAGACTTATGTTTCATCAAGTAGATATACCCATATCTGCTCAAATCATCTTGTGAAGGTCAGAAAATAACGATACTTGCCACGAGCATCAACACTCATTGGATTGCATACATCAGTATGTATTATTTCCAATAAGTCAGTAGCTTGTTCCATTGTTCCGGAGAACGAAGTTTTAGTCATCTTGCCCAAAAGGCACGGTTCGCAAGCATCAAATGATTCATAACCAAGTGAATCTGAAAATCCATCTTTATGGAGTTTCTTCATGCGCTTTACACCGATATGACTCAAACGGCAATGCCACATATAAGTTGCACTATCATTATAAACTTTGCACCTTTTGGCATCAATATTATGAATATGTGTATCATCACGATCGAGATCCAACAAACTATTTTCATTGCGTGTATGACCACTGAAGGTTTTATTCATGTAAACAGAACAACAATTATTCTCTAATTTTAAATGAATAACCATATTGCAATAAACATGATCAAATCATATTCATGCTCAACGCAAACGCCAAATAACATTTATTTAGGTTTAACACTAATCCCGAAAGTATAGGGAGTGTGCGATGATGATCATATCAATCTTGGAACTACTTCCAACACTTATCGTCACTTCCCCTTCAACTAGTCTCTGTTTATTCTGTAACTCCTGTTTCGAGTTACTAATCTTAGCAACCGAACAAGTATCAAATACTCGGGGCTACTATAAACACTAGTAAGGCACACATCAATAACTCAGATATCAAATATACCCTTGTTCACTTTGCCATCCTTCTTATCTACCAAATATTGTGGCATTTCCGCTCAAAGGACTATTTCCTTTGCAGTGTAAGCACTCGGTTCAGGCTATGGTCCAGCTTTGGGCTTCTTCGCAGGAGTGACAACTTGCTTGTCTTTCCACTTGAAGTTCCCTTTCTTTCCCTTTGCCCTTTTCTTGAAACTAGCGGTCTTGTCAATCATCAACACTTGATGCTCTTTCTTGATTTCTACCTTCGTCGATTTCAACATCACGAAGAGCTCGGGAATCGTTTTTGTCATCCCTTGCATACTATAGTTCATCACGAAGTTCTAGTAACTTAGTGATGGTGACTTGAGAATTCTATCAATCACTTTCTTATCTAGAAGATTAACTCCCACTTGATTCAAGCGATTGTAGTACCCAGACAATCTGAGCACTTGCTCACTAGTTGAGCAATTCTCCTCCATCTTTTAGCTATAGAACTTGTTGGAGACTTCATATCTCTCAACTCGGGTATTTGCTTGAAATATTAACTTCAATTCCTGAAACATCTCATATGGTCCATGACGTTCAAAACGTCTTTGAAGTCCCAATTCTAAGCCGTTAAGCATGGTGCACTAAACTATCAAGTAGTCATCATTTTGAGCCAGCCAGACGTTCATAACTTCTGCATCTGCTCCTGCAATA